>JAVXUP010000019.1:0-635000 GCA_033070095.1 Escallonia herrerae | reverse complement strand
CCTTGAGGGGTTTTATTTTTGCAATCGTGTTTTGAATATTTCACATTTTGCATTGTTTTTACTTTGACACGAACCCTTATCGTCAGCTAAGGGCTGGCAAAGAAGCCTCGCACTCATGCTTGGCTGAATTTCGAATTAACAAAACTGGGTGGGACGACGATCCCCCACATGGTTTTGCCGTTTCTCGGGCTAGAACTAAAGCTAGACCGTGTTAGGTAAGACTTGTGTCTTACCCTATCACATTGGGTGATACTTTGCTTGAGCAACATTCGTGATTTTACTTGATCGAGCAGTCTATTCGGGCAGTCTGCTCGGGTATTGAATGTACGTCGTTCTTGGGAACATGGATATCGTTATCCGAGCTAACCAATCATCGTTGTGCTAATGTAAGCAATAACTCTTTCAAATAATGATAAAGATGTTAATATTGGATAGACGAAATGATATACTTGAAGATGAAGAAGATTTTTATTATAATGGAAATACTTCATCTCTACTATCTTTTTGTGTTCTATCCCACTTTCCCCCCAACAAAGGAAAACGTCTTGTAACAGATACAAGACTCTACTGGTAGTATTGCCTCAAGTTGTCAGCATTCCATGTTCGCGGGATCGCTTCTCCTGAAAGTGTTTTCAGCGAATAAGCGCCTGGTCGAAGCACCTTCGATATCTTGTAAGGTCCTTCCCAGTTGGGCGACAACTTCCCCACAGCAGCCTTCGGGTCTGAAACTTCCAATTTTCTGAGGACTAGATCGCCAACTCTAAATATCCTCATTCGAACCCTTCGATTGTAGAATCGCACAATTCGTTGTTTTGTTGAAATCATCCGATCTAAGGCATGGGCTCGCACTTCATCTAACAAATCCAGATTTCCTCTAAGATTCTCCTCGTTTTTTGCCTCTGAAAATTGCAACACTCGAACTGTGGGGAGGCCCACTTCTACGAGCAGCAGCGCCTCTGTCCCGAAACACAGCAGAAATGGTGTCTCGCCTGTCACAGAATGAGGTGTTGTGCGGTATGCCCAAAGTACCTTAGGAAGCTCATCAACCCATGCCCCTTTAGCATCGTCCAGCTTTCTCTTCAACCCTTGAAGGATTGAGCGATTCATGTTCTCTGTTTGTCCATTGGATTGGGGATGAGCGACCGATGTAAAATGGAGACTGATAGAAAGACCTTCGCAAAAGCTTTGAAAGTTAGAATTATCGAATTTCTTCCCATTATCGGTGATCAGGACCTTTGGAACCCATTGGGGATGAGCGACCGATGTAAAATGGAGACTGATAGAAAGACCTTCGCAAAAGCTTTGAAAGTTAGAATTATCGAATTTCTTCCCATTATCGGTGATCAGGACCTTTGGAACCCCAAAGCGACAGACAACGTTCTTCCAGAAGAACTCTTCGTATTTCGACACCGTTATGGTGGCCAATGGTTCGGCCTCAGTCCATTTTGTGAAGTAGTCGATGGCGACTATCACAAATCACTTTTGCCTGGTAGCCATCGAAAAGGGCCCAAAATATCCATCCCCCACATTGTAAACGGAATTGGAGAAGTTAAGATACTAAGGGGCACCGCCGGTGTGTGCGTAAGTGGGGCAAATTTTTGACATCGGTCACACCTTTTCGTGAACTTTATTGCATCTCTCTGCATCCCTGGCCAGTAATAGCCTTGCCTCAAGATTTTGTGCGCTAGATTTCTTCCACCCAAGTGTTGTCCGCAAATACCTTCATGAAACTCCTGTAACGCATAATCTGCCTCTTTAGGGGTCAGGCACTTTAGGTACGGCAGGCTAAAAGACTTCTTGTATAGCACCCCATCTACAAGGGCAAACCGAGTAGCTTTAGCACATAAATTATGTGCTTCGCTTCGCTCTAAAGGTAACGCTCCCAAGGCGAGGTACTGAATGATTGGGTCCATCCAGCACGGTTCATATTCTACTACATCCACTTCATTTGAGAGCTGGATACTTCATTCTTGGAGGAACTCAATGTATATTGCACGGGAGAACTCCGAAATGTCTTCGGAAGTCAGTCTTGATAGTGAGTCTGCTTGGGCATTTTGGTCTCGCGGTATGTGGCGGATGGCAAAATTCTTGAACTTAGCGGCTTCCGTCTTCACGGCCTGGAGATATTGGGCCATTCTATCATCTTTCGCTCCATACTCTCCCAAGATATGATTCACAACTAACTGAGAATCACTGTGTACGGAAAGAAAGTCGACTTTCAGAGAGTGTGCCAACCTTATTCCTGCTAATAGCGCTTCGTACTCAGCTTCATTGTTTGATGCCTAAAAGTTGAAGCAAAGGGCATACTCAATCACGAACTTTTCAGGGCTGATAAGTATAAGCCCGGCTCCGCTATTTCCTACCTTGGAATAGCCGTCGACATAAAGAAGCCAAGGATCCGAAACTTCTAAAAGAATCAACGGCTGGGGGTCTTCCGGTATTGTGCACTCAACAACAAAATCTAATAAGGCTTGAGCCTTAATTGCTATACGGGGTCGGTACTTGATATCAAATTCACGTAGTTCCACCGACCAGTTTAACAATCTCCCCGACGCATCAGGATTTTGGAAAACTTTTCCCAATGGCTGATCAGTTAACACAACGATGGTGTGCGACTGGAAATATGGTCTCAATTTTCTCGCCGATGTGACAAGGGCAAGGGCCACTTTGTCTATTCGAGGGTATCTCATCTCCACGTCTTGTAGGACTTTGCTTATGTAATAAACAGGTCTTTGCTTGCCTTCTTCTTCTCAGATTAAGACCGTGCTCACTGCTACCTCACTAATCGATAGGTATAAGAACAAGTCTTCACCAGTGATTGGTTTTGTAAGAAGCGGCGGGTACGATAAATAACGCTTCAATTCCTCGAACGACTTTTGGCATTCTTATGTCCACTCGAAATCTTTCGCCTTCCTGATAGCCTTAAAAAAAGGGAGGCATCTTTCCGCTGATTTGGACATGAACCTTCCTAAAGCAGCTACTCTTCATGTAAGTTCCTGAACCTGTTTGATTGTCTTAGGCGACTTCATGGCATGAATAGCGCCTATCTTCTCTGGGTTGGCTTCGATACCCCGCTGAGATACCATGAATCCTAAGAACTTCCCTGACGCTACGCCAAACGCACACTTGAGTGGGTTTAGCTTCATGTTATAAGCTCTCAGGATGTCAAAGGTTTCTTTGAGGTCTTTCACATGAGCCTTCGCTTCTACACTCTTTACCAGCATGTCATCCACGTATACCTCCATATTTTTCCCAATTGAATCGTGGAAGATCATGTTAACAAGGCGCTGATAAGTTGCCCCTGCGTTCTTTAGTCCGAAAGGCATGACTTTGTAGCAATATAATCCTCGTTCTGTAATAAAGGAGGTTTTGGGAATATCGTCTACGCACATCTTGATCTGGTTGTAACCAGAATACGCATCCATAAAACTCAACAGCTCATGACCCGAAGTTGCATCAATCAAGTTATCAATTCGTGGTAGCGGGTAACTGTCCTTTAGGCAGGCCCTGTTGAGGTCAGTGAAGTCGATGCATATGTGCCAACGGTCGCTCGACTTGGGTACCATCATGACATTGGCGATCCAATCAGGGTATGATATCTCCTCAATGAATCCGGCTGCCAACAACTTGTCAACTTCTTCCTCAATTTTTACCTGTCTTTCTGGAGCGAACGTTCTCTTCTTTTGCTTGACCGGCTTCTTGAGCGGGTCCACATTCAATCTATGGGTGATCACTTCCGGATCAATCCTGGGCATATCCGATGCCGTCCAAGCGAAGATATCTGAGTAGCTTCGCAATAAGTCCACAAGCTTGAGCTTGAGGTCGTCTGACAAGCCTGTTCTTACCCTTACTATTTTCTCTTGGTTTCCTGGATATAGCTCGATATCCATGAGGTCCTCAGCAGGCTTACCTCTTTCGACTTTGGTCTCATCCCTTAAATCTTCAATCATGAGGGTTTCAGTTGCCCTGTTTCGGCGTGACGCCATGTAGCACTGCCGAGCCACCACCTGATCTCCCTTGACTTCCCCAACTCCATTCTCCGTGGGAAATTTCATTTTCATGTGGTATGTTGATACCACCGCCCTTAATTGGTTTAATGTTGTTCGGCCCAAAATTGCATTATAGGCCGAAGGAACACGTACCACCACAAAATCTAGCATCAGCTTAGCTTAGGTCGGAGGGGCACCCACAGTCACTGGTAATGCAATAATTCCCTCACAACCGTATAAAGGCGTATCTATCTTCCGTAAGCGGTCGGATGGGATGTTCATTTTTTGAAACGCCTCATAAAAAAGTACTTCCGCTGAGCTCCCATTATCTACGAGGATCCTTTTCATGTCAAAGTTCCCACCCAAAAGAGTAACTACCAGGGGGCCGTCATGAGGTGTTCTTGTGTAGAGTTGTCAAAGGGCCGGGCTTGGGCCGGCCCAGCCCAAGCCCATCGAGCCTGCTGTGGGGCCGGGCCGGGGCCTGGCCAGTGGGGCTGCCAACCGGGCCGGGCCGGGCCTGCCGAAGGCAAACCTAGGCCCAGTCCAGGCCCTGGCCCTAGGCCCAATATCTAGGGCCGGGCCCTTTTTTTTTCTTCTTGTTATTCAATTTTAAATTTCATCTCTAGGCAATATTCACAATTTAACGAACCTAATCTTTATCATTTTATTTCATTATAAGTAATATACATATATATGTATGTATGTATATACATATTTATTTGTTAGCCATTATATTTTTTATTATATGTTAAACATTTTCATACTCTTCTTGGTGAGCTTTATTAATAAAATCTTAACACATAACAATTAAAAGAATGAACGAGTAACAAATATTAGAGAGTTAGTAATTAAAAAGAATTTAGCAAGACTAGTAATTAATAAACAAGAGTACTAATTAGTAAATACTAGTAGTAATTAGCAAGAGTAGTAATTGGAGAGGAAAATAGTAGCAAAGCTTGTAGAAATATAGAATGTTTAGGTAAGAGAGAGTAAGAAGATTGGTGTGAAAAATTAGAGAGAAATGGTGTGAATTTATAGATTTTAGAAACTTCACAAAAGACCAAAATACCCCTACAAACTATCCGTTTATAGTTGTTGGGGAGGGTAAGAGTGTAAAGGAGTTGAAAAATATAGGTTAGACTAAAATACCCCCCAAACTAGCCGTTATATTGCTGTTGGGGGGGGTAAAAGTGGAATTTTGGAAAAGGGGTGGAAGAAAGGGGGGAAAAGCAAAAAATTCAAACAAGTGGTGGGGCCAAAACCGGGCCAGACCCGGGCCGCAGACCGGGCCAAACCCGGGCCTGGCCGGGCCTGGCTTTTTCGCAGAATCTGAAGGCCTGGTCCAGGCCCAGGCCCCAAGCCCGCTTGTGCTGGGCCGCTACTGTTCATGGACGGGGCCGGGCCAGCCCGGGCCAGAACCGGGCTGGGCCAGCCCACGGGCCGCCCGGCCCGTTTGACAACTCTATTCTTGTGTCTCCCACATCGTCATCAAAGAAAGATATTGTTGGGGCTAATTCTTTCTTCTGCTTTTTAGTCGACGGTCCCACAGTTGTGAGGACTTCCCTTACGTAAGCTTTTTGTCCTTGTCCGGAAGAGCCTTCTGCGGCGATTCCTCCCGAGATAGTATTGATGACGCCCGCATTTTCTCGTACTTCTTCTCTTCCTACTAAGGGGGTGGCTTCCCTCTTTTCATTTCTTCGATTGACATACCCTCGCAAGTGTCCGCGTTTGATAAGAGCCTCTATTGCACGCTTGAGCGATTCACACTTGTTGGTAGTATGGCCATGGTCATTGTGGTAATGGAACCACAAATTCCTATCTCTCTGACTAGGCCCGGATCTCATCTTGTCTGTCTTTCCAGTATCTCTTTATCCTTTATCTCATGGAGAATCTGCGATGGTCTAGCATTCAATGGCGTCAGATTCTTCATGTCGAACATTTCTTTGGGGAGCCTTTCGTCCCTTCTTGAACACTTAGAACCCCGTCCACCGCTTGGATTATCTTCTCGAGCTCTCTTTTCTTGCCCTTGCCCATTGTCCCCCTGGTGTCCTTTGTGGGTTTCTAAGTATTCTTCGGCCTGGATGTACTTGTTGGCTTTATCCAACAAGCCGTTCATGCTTCCAGGGGGCTCTTATTTATCGCAAATGCAAACTTGGTTGTAGGACGAAGCCCGCGCATAAAAGTTGTGTACTTTACTGACTCATCCAGGTAATCTATTTCTAATGTCGCCGCATTGAAGCATCCCAAATACCGCGACAAGGATTCGTTCCTTTCCTGGACCATGTTGAGGAGACTAGCTGAATTCTTCCTCCGAGTTCGGCTGCTCACAAAATGTTTCTAAAACAAGTCAAACAACTGGGTGAAGGAATGGATGGACCTAGGTCGTAGAGACTTAAACCACGCATGCGCCGCCTTCCTCAAAGTGGTTGGGAATGCCTGGCACATGACGGCATCTGAGACCTAGAGGAGCAGCATATTTGTTTGAAACTGGTAGACGTGCTCTCTGGGGTCTCCGCTCCTGTCATATAAATCGCACTGCGGCATCCTAAAATTAAGAGGAAGTCTCGCCTTCTCAATTGCCTTGGACCCGGGTATCCAGAATCCTCCCTTGGAGGAGTGAATTCTTCCGGGCATGGCCCGGAGATGGGTTTGTGAGAAGTTTGCCCTTGGGGACGCACTTTTCGTGTGGAGCCATGAATTCGTCCTTGGGGACAATGCCTTTGGTCCGCGCAGCGTCAACCTCGAATTTTGCCGCCTACCACGGGAGGCAAATTTGTGCTGTCCTCTATTGACTTCTCGCATCGGAGACATGATCCACTTCTGGTGACATGTTTCTCGGTTTCTTGTTCAAGCTGATAGTTGGGATCAGTTTTTGATTTATGCCTTCGACCATAGCTGGACCTTGAGGTCAGTCTAAGACGAAGGTCGCTGGGATCTAAATGTGTCTGGTTAGTAGAAATCGTTGGGGCCACCGCTTCAAGCTTTTTCTGTAAGGTAGTTATCACGCCCTTAAGTTCGTGGACTTCTCTGGTCAGATCTGCGTAAGGAGTGTCAAACAGCTTTCGGGTCAGGCGATGGCGTAAGTCTCCCCTCTTTAGAAGAGGGGTCGGGGAACGAGTTCCCTGGGAGCTGTCAGTCATCTTCGGGGTGACTGAAGTCACATTAATCCAGTCGTTACTGGAATGCTGTTGGGATGGTGTTGGTTGCTGACCTCTTCGGCGGGAGCCGCTCGATTTTGCTCGCTGATTTTGGACAGAGCGACTGGCTGGAGGAGTGTCTAAAGGTGATTGCCTGGCCATGTTCCCTATCGGTCCCACAGATGGCACCAAAATGTTGATCGGGACCACAACTAGGAAATGGACCTGCAAAACAAAGCACAGAGTGACCACCGGGGATGTTCCGGTGGAGGCGGCTCCGATGCTAAAGTCAGAACGTCACTATTAGGGTAGAACTCTGAATAGCAGTAAATGCACTGAGTGCTTGTGTGTGTGAACTTGTCTGTGTACCTGAGGATTTTCCCATTATATAGGCCATTTCCAGACTCCTCTCTCCTTTAGAACACTTTTCTGACTGATCCTTAACGTATTAGAGCCATATTAGGACTATCATTTTAGTAGTTGAGTCCTAAACGGGTTCTATCACCTCTCTTAGAATCTGTCCCGATACAAATTCCTTAGTCCGCTCAAAGTCATCCATACCACGTGTCATCAGTTGGTTAGGTGGATATTTTGGCTATATCAGGTTCAAACGTATTGAAACACGTAATATAAGTCACATATTTGTATGTTCCATGCAATCCAGAAATACTACTACAGCAATCTTTTGATTAAGACAAAAGAAGTAACAAGTCTGCTCTAGATACGCCACATGAAGACACAGGGATGCAAACCATTGAAAAAGCTAGAAACTATCTGAATCCCATCCTTCTGGAATAATACCTGCAAAAATGAGGAATGAAAACCTCCAAACTCTAGCAGTTGTTGAGTTGCAATAAAGTTCACAGTATCTCCTTCTAGGTTTGCTTCTCTTCTCCACATTCTTATACCTAAATCAAACCAGGCAGTCATATAAATGATTTTATATACCCAAGCTAAAAGTAACAAAGAGAAATGAACAATCTTCACTTACGTACCTAAATCGTGTACACCTCTTTCAAATTAATGTCATCGTAGTAGGTACACTTCTCAGCTTCAGCTGTCCAGTCTGAAACTCTTGGTTGAGGGAAGCGACATATTTTTTGGACAAGAAACTTTACTAAAATTATCTCTAATCACCAATTAATGAACACATATAAAGGCACATGCGCCTGCACACACATAACCACTCACATAGGAAAAGGATATTTCCTTGTAACAAAGGCATAATGAACCTATCAATCTGTATTAAGAAAGATATGACATATGATATATAAATCTAATTATATATATATATATATATATAGGGAGCTGATCCGTTGAGAGCGCTAGCAAAATAGGAGATCTTGCTAGCGCGATCTGGGCCGTCCATCCCGAAGGGATGGACGGCCCAGATCCTTTTTGCGGCGCTGTCAGTCGTCGCTACATAGTGTAGCGGACGGACCTTTTTACCATCTTGCCCCCACTCCCCCGTCCGCTACACTGTGTAGCGGACAACTTTCTTGGCCCCACATTGACAGCCAAAAAGTCGTCCGCTACACTGTCTAGCGGACGACTGACAGCGCTGACACAATTCCAAACTTGTCTGTACCTTTATTTCTACACACGTCAATGTTGTCCGCTAGACAGTATCGCGGACAGTATTTTCATTCCCAAAACCTGCTCAAGCTCCTTCAGCACAATTTTCTTCTCCTTCGGACTCGCTTCCATTTTCAGCTCCCTTCAAGCTTCGAGTAACACTTGCTTCAAGCTTCACTCAAGCAAGGTAAGTTTGTGAATGGTGAAGTTTTCTTTATGGATTGACTGGTAAAGTATAATTTATTTGTTTGGACAAAAAAGTATAGATTTTTTTATGTTCTAGAAATTTGTCACTCTATTCATCAATTTGTGATGTTCTACTCTAATTTTTTGTGATGTTCTAGACATGATGTTCATAAAAAAGGTATAATTTGTTAACTTTAAATAAATTCATTATAGTTTAATTCAATTTTTTGGCATGATGAATTCGTCTATTTATCTTAGTAATTTTAATTTGTTATGTTCAATAAATTAATAATTGTTAATTTGGAGACACTTTTGAGATTATGCATACGGTATGTTTGTCATCCTAAATTGGTCTATTCGCCAAGGTAATTTTTAGGTAATATTTTCAGTTAGAAATGTCATTTGATTGTTAAGCGTAGTCTATTTCTACACAGGTCTTGTTTCACAATGTCTGATTTCGTGTCGAGCTCCAACGTCCCCGTAGATGCTAGTGATCCGTATCTAGGACGAACGTTTCAAACATTGGAAGAAGCTGAAGAATGTTTTCGAGCGTATTCATTGAGGGTTGGTTTTGGCATTAGAATAAAGACTACAAGAACAAGCAACGTAACAAAAAAGATATGCTCTCGCTTATACGAGTGTCATAGGGGCAGAAACCCACAGCAAAATGAGACACGCGTAGGCAATGATGACAGTGATGACGAAATAGGATATTCGCGTAGAAGACGGGACTGCTTTGAGCGCACAAATTGCCAGGTCAAGATGTTCGTAAGCTACAAACCCAATCAAGATCATTGGCTTATTACCAGCCTGGAACTGGCACACAATCACCCGTTAGTAACTCCTTCTAAGGTGAGTCAGATGCATCAACACAAGAAGATGGGTAAGGTCGCGAGGAGCCTAATTCACACAATGAGCAATGCGCGAATTGGACCTACTGAGATTGTTAATGTTCTTGCTGAACAGGCTGGGGGAATTCAAAATTTAAACTTTAACACGACAGACGTTCGTAACGCGGTCCGAACCCATAGACGAGCCGCGTATGACCTCAATGATGCGCAATCGACAATGAGCCTATTGAAACGGATGCAGATGGAGGACCCGCAGTTTACCTTCGATTATAAACTTGACGACGAGCATCGAGTTAGTACAATTTTTTGGGTCGACGGTCGTTCGAGGCTAGCTTATAAGCATTTTGGGGATGTCGTGACTTTCGACACCACATACCGTACCAACAAGTACTCGATGCCGTTCGCTCCTTTCACCGGCGTCAATCATCATTATCACTCCATCCTGTTCGGGTTCGCCTTGTTAAGGGACGAGAGCGAGGGTTCTTTTGTATGGTTGTTTAGGACGTGGCTGGAAGCAATGAACTTCAAAGCACCCAAAGTGATCATCACCGATCAAGATTTGGCAATGAAGAAGGCTATTGCGACCGTCTTCCCAGACACTCGGCACAACTTGTGCACTTGGCACATAAGCAACAAATACCCTGAACGTCTGCATCACGTGTACGCAAAGTATCCAGACTTTAAACAGGATTTTGACAAGTGCGTTACCAAGTCGTTAACGATTGAGGAATTCGAGGAGAGGTGGGAAAAGCTTGTTCGGGATTACTCATTGCAAGACAACGAGTGGCTCCAGCACTTGTACGAGCGCAAAGAGCAATGGATTGGCGTTTACACGAGGAGGTATTTTTCAGCGGGCATGAAAACGACGGGCAGGAGTGAATCTATGAATGCCACGTTCGATAGTTATGTGGGTACAACTACCAATTTGAAGACTTTCGTTGCATCCGCACAAAAAGCGGTAGCTTCGTTGTTCGTAAAAGAAAGGGCTGCCGACTTTGCAACAACGTACAAACAAAGGAGAAGGTTGCTCGAGACCCCGCTGGAGCTGAACGGTGCCAAAGTCTATACGAAGGAGATCTTCTTGCTATACCAAGTAGAGCTGCAAAAATCGGGACGATACAGTATAAACAAGGTGGCAGAAATGTCTACGCGTGAGTACAAGGTTTATTCGCTCGTGAATGACCTCGTCCCTGAGAAGCTGCGCAGAATTTATACGGTGAGCCATGACACATTGACGGATTCGGTGACATGTGTTTGCAAGAAGTTTGAGTTCCATGGCATCCTGTGTAGACACATTCTGCGGTTTTTCACCCAGAAGAATATCAGGACAATCCCCGATAAATATGTCCTGCCACGGTGGACGAAAGGTGCAAACAGGTTGCACGGTACCATTGCCTTTCCGGAGCACCCGTATACTGACTTTGAAGAATCAGAGACGTTGCGGTATAATCATCTGGTGACAATGTTCACCCGTTTGTCCGTAAAAGGTGCTGCTACAATGGTCGGATATAAACATCTCCTCGAGGTAGCTCAGCAGCAAGAGCCCATCGTCGACCAGTTGGAAGCAGCTTCAGTCAGCAATGCGGTTGACACTGAGCCTACAACGGGATCAGAAGATGACGAGCCGGGGGAGGAAGACGACAATGATATCCGGCCTTTGGATCCAATTATATCGCAAACGAAAGGCCGCAAGAGATCTACGCGGATGAAGAGCTCTATTGAACAGGCAACTCAACCTAAAAAGCTGAGAAGGTGTGCATTGTGCAACAAAATGACCGACCATGACAAGCGGAACCATTACAAGGCACTGGGGATAAGTCCAGGGGTTTTGCAAGACGAGGAAGAAGCAGCTGCAGTGGACCTTTAGTTTTTTGTATAAGCCATCAAGATTGTTTGACATTTGTAATAATACGTAATATTTGATGAGATTATCTTCTTGCCGAAGACTGGAAGGTTATTTCTGATGGACCCATTCACAGCTTAACATTAGATATTTTTTTTGGCTTGCCCCGTCCGCTACACTATGTAGCGGACGGCGCACCAGAGACCAACATTTTTGGGTTTGTAAACTGTCTGCGGCACAATATAGCGGACAGAAAACTGTTGGTATGCCTTCTGTCCGCTACACAATGTAGCGGACGTCAAACTCCTATTAAATACCAATCAGATCGGCCTTTCTTTTTCCACTCCTTTCTCTCTCTGTCTCCAACATCTCACCCACCCACGACCCCCTCTACGGCGACCGTCCGCATGGCTTCTGCTTCGGTGAACAAGCACTTCTTCAAGGTCATGGTGCCTGGGTTTCATACCAAACTTGTAGGCCATCCCTCTTACTCTGTGTTTTCGTGTGTGTTAATTTTATCTTTGCTTAAAAACTTACCTGTCTTATAATGAATGTGATAGGCCATACCGGTAGCCTTCTGCAGATTGCTTACCACACTTTGGCTCGAAGCAACTTGGGTCGAAGCAACTTTAACCAGCCGCAAGGGGTCATGGCTTGTTAAAATCAAGAAGAAGCGCGGCCAAGACCAACTTTATTTCGCAGAGGGTTGGAGTAATTTCTGCGAGCAGCACGACCTCAATGAAGGGGACTTTGTAATCTTTGAACACAAGGGGCTATTTAGGTTTCAAGTATCCGTGTTTGATCAAAGCACCTGTGAAAAAGTTTTCCCCAAATGTTGAACCCTAAATTTGTGTTAATAAATTTGTGTTAAGAAATTTGTTTCTCATAATTTTAGGTTCTTAATTGTGCATTTGAGAATTGTGATGGTCAATTGATGATTTGAGGGTGTCAAATTTTTTATGGAATATCATGCGCTTATGAATGTTGAGATTGTTTAATCCGTTGCTAAAGCACTTATTCCATTGCCAAACTACCAACTCGAACAAAGTCTAACCAACAACTAAAAAAAAAATTTGCCCCACTGTCTGCTACACTGTATAGCTGACGGAAGACTTGGAAAACTTTTGCACCTGAAGTTCCCCACTGTCCGCTCTAAACTCCAACACAAAGAAAAAAATTTCATTACCCCTTGTGTCCGCTACATTGTGTAGCGGACGGCGCAGCAGAAACCCCAAACACCAAGACTTGGAAAATTTTTGCACCTGGAGTGCCCCACTGTCCGCTCTAAACTCCAACACTAAGAAAATTTTTTCACTATCCCTTGTGTCCGCTACATTGTGTAGCGGACGGCGCAGCAGAAACTCCAAACCCCAACACTTAGAAAAATTTTCACTTCCCCAGTGTCCGCTACATTGTGTAGCGGACGGCGCAACAGAAACTCTAAATCCCAACACTTAGAAAATTTTCCCCTTCCCCTTGTGTCCGCTACATTGTGTAGCGGACGGCGCAGCAGAAACTCTAAACCCCAACACTTAGAAAAAAATTCCACTTCCCCAGTGTCCGCCACATTGTGTAGCGGACGGCGCAGCAGAAACTCCAAACCCCAACACTTAGAAAATTTTCACTTCCCCAGTGTCCGCTACATTGTGTAGCGGACGGCGCACAGAAACTCTAAACCCCAACACTTTGAAAATTTTCCCCTTCCCCTTGTGTCCGCTACATTGTGTAGCGGACGGCGCAGCAGAAACTCCAAACCCCAACACTTAGAAATTTTTTTCATTTCCCCAGCGTCCGCCACATTGTGTAGCGGACGGCGCAGCAGAAACTCTAAACCCCAACACTTAGAAAATTTTTGCACCTAGGTTGTGAACACTGTCCGCTACATTGTATGGCGGACAGCGCAACAGAAACTCTAAACTCCACTACTTAGAAAATTTTTGTACCATTTTGTTTTCCACCTTTCAATCATTCTCAATGAGAGCAAAAAACCCAACTCAAATCAATCAATCAATAATCTTGAACACAAATCAAATCACACCAATGAGAGCTTTCTAAATAATCATGGTTTATTAAAAAAAATTATTGTAATGGTACAATGTCAACTGGGGTCCTCATGTTGGGGGGATTCTCGTCCTTAGCCGGATTTTCAATAAACCTAACCGCTCTAGGCCGGCCTTTCATAATTTGCCAAGCTATTCTATATCTAAAGGTTCTACTTCTGCTTGGCTCCAGACGGCCGCCTTGAGGCTCTCAGACCGACAAATGTAATCCATGTACATGCAAAGGAAGACGCCGCAGTCCGAAGTGTTACGTTGCTTGGGCCTCCTCTTCTTCAATCGCAAATCGAGCTTTGGCCGCGCCGGTACAGGGTTACCACGGATACCATTGACCATTGCACAAAATATATTCTGCAAGAAACACAAAACGGCGTAAGACACGAGTTAACATTTATGGCAAGTTACAATAAGCATTAAACAACAATCGTAATATTACCATTGAGTCCAACTGGGCTTTGTACATCTGCAGCACAGGCATGTGGATGGTATCGTCGTGGAGACTGTCGATCACCGATACGACTTTCTCTTTTGGTTCATAGCAAACCAAGTACCAGTGGCTTTCCCCTAAAAATGGGATTAGAAACACGTCGGCAACACTTGCGCTCACTGGACTATCCCTATTAAGATACGCTCGTAGGTTAGCGGACGGTCTCCACTGGCTCAACTTTTTCTTCCGCCTTTGTTCGACCCACTCATGCCATTCAGACACTAGGAGGCTATGAAAAAAGGCATCCAACAAAAAAACGGCCGGATACTCGTTCAGCCGCTCCCGACCCCTTTCCTTCAGAATCTCCACGTAGGTGGAGATGACACCGTTGTCTAACCAACTCCCTGGAGCCAGGGAGGCCATTTCTCCCCACGAGCAAGTGTAATCCATGCCCTCCGGATGATTCACACTATACAACGCTTTGTCCCGGGGGAAGCCGCTAAAATAACGCTCTCTGATTATTTGGCATTTATGCGGCTTTAGGGGCTTCAATGGATGCCCTTTGCGATATTGCCCTCGGGGGTCGACCGGGGGATATTGCACTCCTTCGGGGGGTCGACCGAGGGATATTGCACTCCTTCGGGGGGGTCGACGGGGGATATTGCCCTCCTTCGGCAATAGATGGTCCTGCCCACGGGACAATGGGCAGTGTCTCCGACAGACTGATGTTTCCGAAACCCCAGTCTTGCGTGACTTGACTCTGAGAGAGGGGTTGGGGTTCCGAGTCCAATAGCAAAGAGAAGGAGGGCGCACTGTACTCTTCCCACGGCGCTTGAGCCTGGCCCATGGTGCTTGGCGGTCCCCAATCACCACCCATTCCCGGTACAGAGGGACCACCATATCCCTGGCTCACTCCCGAAGTCTGTCCCGAGGGATCGGTGTATCCCTCGCTCACATAAGGGGGCTGCCACCCCGGATAACCCATTCCCGGGCTGACGCCCGAAGGCTGGCCCGATGCTTGGTGCAAAAAATTCCCGCAGCCATACGCCAACGCTTCAGCCTGTTGGCGAAGCTCCTCGCCCATTGCATCCACCAAATCCTTCCGCTCGCTCAACTTCTGGAAGAAGGCGAACGAGGCATTAACCTACATCCAGAGAGATAATAAATAAGTAACTTCATACACAGTTAGAATCATCAAGTTCAATTAAAAGCACTGGTTGGCAACTTACCAGATTGTATGCCATGTGCTCATCGATCTGACCCCTAGGGTGGTACTTCTCCCCGCGTTCAAACCTTACTGGAGCTACTCTCCTCCGGGTGATGCGGTAGTACCACTCATTGTACTGTTCGATGCTGATCACGGGGTTAGGCTCCGACACAGTGGCCGCCAGAGTGTCATGCCAGGAATTCCAGACCTCAATTTCTCGCCCGCACAAGTCATGCGCATTCGCCTTGCCGGTTGGGGGGGCACAATGGTGCATGGTTTTTTCTCGGTGGGACTCCTAGATACGTGGGATGACCTTGCAGGAACTATACACACACATTGCCAAGGGGGTTGGGATTCTCATTTTATCGGCCAGATTACACATAGTTGTTGAGGAGAAAATGATCCGCTTCGGAGTTATTGATGTGTTTACCGATCAATCATAGAAGAACGGTGTAGACGCATGACTTGGGTGACACTAGTCATTTTCTGTCGCTTTTCACAAGTTCGTTTATGCGAAGGTGCATGTCGTATTCTACCTAAATTACAAGTCGGTTCTGCAGATGAAATACTAACTCTGTCGACTGATAGGGAATCAGGCACCATTTAGTTTTGACTTGTGTACACATGGCAGCGCACAATACCACATAGGTTGTGAATTCCGTCCACGCCAAGAAGTGAATAAGGAGCCAGAAAAATGACACGCTTTCTTTGTGTGCGAATGAAGACAAGCTTCACAAGTCCTATCTCCGGAAATGCAAGAACATTTATGCGATTGTTCTTATCTAATACTGTTGATGCTCAAGTCGTTTTCCACAGTGCACGTGGCGGGGGCACAATACCACATAATTTGTGAAATCCATCCACGCCATGAAATGATGAGGGATCCAAAACACTTTGACACGCTTTCCTGTATGCAAACGAAGACAAGCTGCATGGCACACAAACCTTGCCTTAGTTCCAGTCATTGGGCAAATGGGGTGATTGTATGTTGCAACGCTCTGGAAGTTGATTATCCCGCAGGAAAACAATAATAGAAAGCGGTGTTGTTATTCTTATGCAAGTCTATATCTATATATGACCAGATAAACTGCTGAAACATTTGGTTAAAAATTACGACACATCTGATTTTTAGAACTATATCTTTGTGCCATGTAGGATTCCTTTGAAACATCTGTATCTGTCACGTAAGCTTCAACTTTGCACGTCGTAGTCCCCCTACTTAGTTGGGCAAGACTTATATTGTATATTTGCACACACTTTGAGAAGTGTTTATACTATTGTTAAATTTGGAGCTTTCACTCTATACTCCTTTTGCTACAAATAACCATAAGGAGTTCTAAATACGTTGCCATATTACAAGGATGTTTGTCCGGTGCAATTGATCCGAACACCCCAAATTACCATCTTGGTAAGTAATTGCGCAAACTAATAAATGCATTTATGCAAATTTTACCGAATAAACATGGTTTCACTTAAAATCACCTTCGGCAAGAGTGGTTTTTTTTTTTTGTCGTTGCGAAAATTTACTATTCTTTTGGAACATATGAAAGAAGAGGTAGAAATTCCAACAGAATTAGACGCTCGCAACATTCGTTCTTTGAGGTAGCTAAAGGTAAGTTTGAAAGGAATCTAATTTTTTATTAGTTATACCGTTAAGTTCTAACATATTACACTCAGTTTTAACTAAAAAGAGATTTGATTTCAATTAAAGATTAACTTGTGGCAAGCTAAGATTGAGTTGGAAGATAACAAAAGTAAATCGAAGGATAAATGAGTAAAACTAACTTTTCCCCCATTGATCAATAACAATGGAAAATTATAATAGTTATGGTAATGGTATTATGGAGCTTCCAGTGGTAGATGTCACAGTACGACGGTGGTGGGAACTGTAAAGATGACAATGATTGTGAATGTGATGGCGGTAATTGAATAGTTCAAGTGGCAGCACTGTTAATGAGACTGAGATTTGTAGTAGGTCCGACAAGCGATGGATGCAATGGTGTTGGCGGGTAGTTCGCGAGATGGTTGTACAAGAACCATAAGCGTAGTAATGGTTGCAATAATGATGACAAAGTTAAGGGTAGTGGTAAATACAAGAGCGGAGCTTAATGAAATTCTATTGTCCAAAAAATGTGAAACGCCAAAGGAGGTGGTCGATGTGTAAACAGATTAGGTGACACAAGTCATTTTCTACAGAAACACAAGTCTGTTTATGCAAAGGTGCTTGTCAGATTCTGCCAATGCTCAAGATGTTTTCTGCAGATGCAATACTAACTTTGCCTATGGGAAGAGCTTAAAGCACCTCTTAGTTTTGCCTCGTGTACACATGGCAGGGCACAATACCACATAAGTTGTGAATTCCATCCACGCCAAGAAGTGAAGAATGATCCAAAAAGATGGTAGGTTTACATTGCACAAGTCAATTTCTGCAACAATGCAAGTCCTGATATGCAAAGATGCATGTCATTTTGTGCAGATATTCAAGTCGTTTCTTCTCTTGCAACCAATTCAATAAAAACTTTGCCCTATTTGTGAATGAAGACGTGGTTTTGGAGTTCTTAAAGCTCTTCCTTGGCAAATTGGGCAAGCGTGACTGTCAATGGTACTAAAATTCATGCTACACCATAATGGCACCACATGTATAGGATGCGACCAGATGTACTATTTTTGTCACTGTAAAATGGCACCATGTTTTTACCATGAAAATCTACATTGAATTGTGCTATGTTATAAGCTCTTCCCTTAGGCAAAGTTTCTATTTTATTGGTTGCAAGATTAGAAACGACTTGAATATCTACACAAACTGACAAGCATCTTTGCATATCTGTACTTGCATTCTTGCAGAAAATGACTTGTGTTAAAGTAAACCATCTTTACACCGTATTAGCTTAAGAACAAAAGTGCTGCATTTTTGGTTTGTTGTCCTACGGGAGAATCAACTTCCTAAGCGTTGTAAGAGAATATCAACGTCTGTCTATAGGAGAATCAACTTCTTGGCTCGATAAAGGGCGACCATGCCACTGAGTGAACATGCAAAACCCCGAAATCCTAAGCAAGCTCTAAATCCAATGAAATCGCTGCCACTGATAAATAGTAACAACTAGTGTTAATGACCTTCAAAGGCCAATTTTTTGCTACAATTTATTGCAGTGACTCCATTTCAATACAACACTAGATGTTGATTTCAGTTTCCATAGGAGCCTGATAGAGTTAGTATTGGTTCTTCATATAGCATGCTCTAACAATTAAAATTTGGCCTAAGTTACAAATCTCATCTTGCAACCCAACCAAACGGCAGAAGACACATATAGGTACCGAATAGTATTACAAGCTAGAGCCAATCCCCCTCCCCTGCCTCCCTTTGGTTTCAAGAGCAACAATTCTAATGGCACGAGTTGTTCACACATTACAAGAACCAGAAACAAAAAAGATGTACACCTCCAATGATATTTACACTGAAGGTAACAATCCGCAACACCCCACGCGTCGCGCTATGAGAAAAATGGCCTATGGCAGAGGTCGAAAAGCGCTGTTGTAGGGCCAATAACCGCTGCTATAGGCTCTGGCAGCGTTCACATACGGCTGGCGTAAGTCTCGCTGCCAAAGACTTATGGCAGCGGTCAAGGGTATCTACAGCATCGGCTGGCTGCTGCTATTGTGGCTTCCTTATCCGCTGACTGTGGAGACCTATAACAGCAGCTAAAACTGTATGCCAGCAACTAATGGCCGCAACTATAACTGACTTTTGTATAAGAAAAATAAAATTAAAAACCATGGTCTATTTGAACTCATTCAGTAGTAAGTGAAAATTTACTAAAGTTTTAAATTCTTACACAAATCATGCCATCTTCTTTACAATTAATCTAACTCATAAGACTAACATAGGTTGGATCAAATTAACAAATCCATTCAAACATAATAACAAAGAAAGCTTCCAGTAGGCTTCTTCCCAGAGCTAGACGAAATCACCATGCACAAAACAAAGTTTCCTAGTCCATTTGTATTCAACCATGTATTTGCATCAATATCAACCTAGAAACAAAGTTGAACACATGTAAGGGATTAATTCCAGCATGTAAAGCAAAACTGCTGCCACGCAATCGACTTGCACTGAGTTGATTCATATAGGAAAAATTACACAGTGTTTCAGCACAAAAATATGAGTATAATACACCATAAAAGAAACCTGATCTAATATTCTGCTAGGATGTTAATAGGAGACTGATAAGCAAAAGATTGCTTTTGGCATAATCACTTAGGCCAAATCAGTTGCTTTTGACATTTTAACACCTCATTCTAAACGTCTATAGCACAAGGGCAGCAAAAAGAACATATGGTTAATTTTCTGATGCTAAATACTAAGCTAACAAGACTCATAATATGACTACAAAAATTTCACTTTCACTCTTATGTAACTCCCTAAATCGAAACTACCATATATAATTTCAAAGGTAACCTCCCAAAAGTTTTTCCGGAGAGCGGGACATTTAGTGCATATACCATCTTAGTACGGATTCATCTATCTGTATAGTAACGCTACTAAGATCATCTTCCTTGCAATTTATTTCCACCATCTGTGTCATTTTCCATTTTAATGTCCTTGCCCTTTCTAGAATGACTGTATATTCAATACAAAAAGCACTAGCTTAGGATTCTCTCGCTTGCAATCGAATCCTTTTTCATGCCTGCCTTTTCCATTAACAACATTCTCAAGCTATGAACACTAGCCTTGTTGTACGAGGTGCCCCCAATGCTTCAACAACAAATTCACTAATTAATGCTTCAACAACGAATCCCCTGCGTGGACTATCTTCGGAGGGTGCCCCCAATGCTTATTAACTAACTAATTAACTAATTTTGCACCCAAATCATGTACGAGGTGCCCCCAATGCTTCACTCACCTCCCATCATGTATGGGGGGTACGATAGAAACCACTCTCGAGTCTTATCCCAAACATCTCAAAGCTATTGCTTGAACTAATAATCTCCTTTATTTATAGCTCTACTATTTGCTAGACCATATACCTCACTTCAAAGATACATCACCCTTAATAGAGTGAACTAAGAATCTACAGAAGGAAACAGCAAAGGCTGTGGCAACTGGCAAAGCCTAAAATATCCAGCCAACCACCCAGATAAAGCTTAGGCTACCCAAAAGGTTAAAGTCTAACATTTTTCGGATAATGTTTATGGCACACCATAATCACAACACTGTGTCAAAAAGGTACAAAGTAATTTATTTAGTATGAATAGGAGACACTTATGTCATCAAATAGATGTCCAGAAAATTTCCTTGTACCAATAATTGTTGTGCCAAGTATCTCAATTAAAGGAAACTATTAATTTCCAGAGACATCAAATTTTCTGCTCACTCTCAGGAAGAAGTATACCAAGTGTACAGACATGCAAGTTAGTAACTATCGTCATCTGTTTCCGGCCTCCGAAGGTAGTAATGTAAGCAATTTGTCAACACCTACAATAATAGTATACTTACAGCAACAAATTAACTAGGAGAAGCTTTTCATTTATAAGTAATTGGTTCAAATGCAACATAAACAACACAATTCTCTTAACATATTGTCATACAAACAACCTAACATCCTTCATAACACCGCAATAATAGTATACGTATAAGCAATAATATAAGATCTCAAGCATTGCCTCTTTAAGAACTTGAAGTGGAAGCTGGTTACCTCTTTCTTATAGAAATCCAAGAAGCATTTCATCCTGCCATAAACAAGTAATCACCATCAGAAATACAGTCGCCACAAACACCACCGATGATGTGGGTCAGTTTTTTCTCTAAGTGAAAACTAACAAATTAAACGAAATTAGGTAAGCAAATAAATCAAATCATTTGAATAAAGAAAGAACACAAGTATGAATAGGAATATCCAATCAAATAAGAACATTCAATATAGCTATGAGTAAATAAATAGACTATTTTATATTCACATATCTATAAGATCTGTGTACATACATGGCTATATATAGGTATATATTTTGAGATTAGAGAGAGAACCAGAGCCCAAAGGAGTAATAAATGGTTGAGTGGTCCTGCGTGTGCACTGGGGGGTAGGGGGCAGTAATTGGGAATTTCAATGAAGATAGTGATGGATTAGGGCTCAACTCTTCATCCTCCGTTGTCTTGAGCAGCGGGGCCAAAGGTTGGATTTCCTTTCTTAGAAATGAACTTCCAGATAAATTGATCAGTCCAATCAAGCACCTTTGCTCTCGATTGCTGTCCAGGAGTTAAATTTGTGAGGAATTGGTTGAATCTAGCAATATTGTATGGTTGTTGGGCCTAATGGTGAATGGTTATAGGAGACGTGGTGGTTGCGAGATTGAGAGGCTGGGGCTTTACCTGAATGACGAATGTGACAGAGAGACAAACACGGTGTGAGAGAGAGGGAAGGAAGGAAGGGCAAATCTGGTTGGTTCTGAATAAGTTAGAAAGAAGTGTAGTTCGGCTTCTTAAATCAGGCAACTTTTGTAGCAGCGGTATCGAAATGGCCGGTTGTAAAGCCCATGTATGAAGGCGGTTTTTTAGGGCTGCTGGCATAGAGCGCTGCTACATGCATGTTTTCTTGTAGTACCATTGTTGAATTTCAATGGCCGTATGTGACACAAAGAGAGAGTGGGAGAGTCATGTCAGAGAGTAGCACCAAACAGAGCGAGAGAGATGGAATAAATTGGGGAGAAGCTGAGAAAGAAGACTGATTTGGAGAGAAAGATCTAATTTGGAGAGAGCAAATCAGATGGGTAGTTCTTTTGGAGGGAGCAAATCAGGCGTGGGGAAGGGACTATAACAGGGGGGTCATTCTTTTGGGGGCAGGGGTAATTTGGGAAGAGCAAATTAAAGGAGTAAAAAAAACCCATTTTTTCCTAACATCTTCCCCTGTTCAGAAATTTAAAAAAGCTGCCCCACTTTTTCATAATTTTTCAAAACAAACCCACCTTCTATTAAGTTTTTACCCCAAAACCCATCTTTTCCTAATTTTCCCATTCCAAAACCCCTCTAAACCTATTTTTCCCTTACACTAATCATTGAAATTCACTACACACTACAACGTACTGGACCACACATATGGGCGAAATACAGGCGCTGATTACAACATCTATCTGATGTTATGCCCACCCATAATTTTCAGCTAGCAAGTGCGCTAAATAGCTAAGAGACGTAGCAAGAGGGATCATGTAGAAGGCTAGATTTTGGTGGTATCAACATGGCAAAGAATTGGTCATGTAAAGGAACTCATGGAAGTGAAACGGAGCTAAGTTCAATTCTTTTTGCTGAATATGCTCATTATTCCACTAAAAGGTTAAAGATTCTCACTAAAGCAACTCAGATTCACCAATGATAATTTCTTTTTTCTTTAATCTCTGTATTTGTCAAATGTTTGTAAACATATTTCATCGTATTCCTAAATTCGTATTGATTCACTTTTTGCATATCTGAAATTGATCTTAGTATTTACTATTTAGTTTAACAAGTCAAACGATATCTATCAATCTAAACGTGTACAATTAACTTCAATAAACACAATTATGACATAAATTCAAATGGCAAATATTGTAAAAGGGAGGGAATGTCTTGTTATAAAAGGAAAAAGATGGAACTTCATCATTCATTATTTCTATATTAAATTGGATTCTGGATAGTCCAAGATGATCTGATCACTAATTCAGACAATCAGTAATCTAGCTACCTCTGCACCTTGGGGGATCTGATTACATCTTCATCTGTAACCCAATCATTTTTCATTTTCACATTTCATGTTGTTTTCATAAATGTAACTCAGGGCTAATTTCGTAATTTCAGGCAACAGGTCTCCCTCTCTCACCTCCTCTCTCTCTAGACTGTATTATGCCTGTACTCTGACCTATTGACAGCAAAAGAAACATTGTCTCCTTTACATTGTCTGTCAGACTACTCTACAACTATGTTCACACCATTTTCAACACTTAACTTCTTTCCCAAATCCTTCACAAAACTAATCCTCTTTCTTTCCGGCATCTTTCAACTTACTTCGGGCGCATATTTGTATATAATAATATCTATATAAACTTCTACATTGATTCTTTAACAGTTTCACTAAGGCTATTCTCGCGTTATGGTGTCACTCATTTCTTCTTCCTCCATGGACTTGCGGAAGTTGCATAACACCTGATTTGTAGGAATAATCGCGAAAAGTAAAAAATTGAACATGGATCATAATACATATGCAAAATTGAACATGGATCATAATACATACGCTTGGGTGTCTTCAGAATCAGTGCATGCAAGATGGAGCTTCTAAGAATGACATCGGGATCCTTCAATGATCCATGCAAAAGAGGTGAAGGTGAGGAGTGAATTTGCCGAGGTCAAGATGAGAAGTAAATTTTCCCCATCTGTTATGGAAGGAAGAGATTTTAATTGGAAGAAGAAAAGGCACGAGCTAGAAGAAGAGGCAAGAAGGAAGCAAAGGGAGAGTGAGTCCAAAAGAAGGAACAGAAAAAGAAAAGCCACAAGTTGAAGTTGTAGAAAAGGCGGCAAGAAAGTTGAGAGAAAGTATGCGAGAGATGAACAGGGGAAGATGTCTGAATCTGTTAAAAAGAGATTTTAATTTGATCGATTGAATATTGATATTGATTGATTGATTGATATTGATATTAATGATTGATGAAGAATGTTTAAGATGGCATTGATGTTGAAGGGGGAGAGAAGTGGTCATGTGACTACCCGGGTACCTTCTCTATCAAGAGGGTAGACGACATGCTTGTGGCATGATTCAGGTTGCACTTCTTCCTTTTTCTTTCTACAAACTACAATTCCTGGTTAACAACTATACAGGACCTAACATCCTGTAATGTTGATTACGTGATTACCTGAGAGATTTGGAATGGAAGGAGAGGATCTTCACGGGGTTGTGGTGAATTTATAAAAGAAAATAGTGCATACTAAAGCCCTATTTGTTTCGCAAAAATGTTTTTCAGAAAAACATTTTTCGTACTTTTCAGCATCTGGCATATTTACTGGAATACATTTTACAGAAAGCATTTATTTACTATAGAGACAAAATTTTCGAAAAACGATTTACCAAAATAAAAACCGCAAGTCATTTTCCAAAATGAACTCCCGTCACTTCTCTCCCTTCTGCCCAACTCCATCGCTCTCCATGATGTTGGCTACACCACTATCGCCTCTGCCACCATCGCCTCAGCCGCATCTGTCTCTGCCACCGCCATCTTCGCCGCCTCTAAGTTTGTCCGATCTAAATCTGTCACTATCTCTTTTTATTTTATTTTGTTCCTCAATTACGGCGTGCCTTTTGACTTGTCTAAGCTCCTCCAATCTATCGACACCTCTTCAATTCGTTAAGCTTTTACTCCAAATTTGGTGCAATATCTTGTGAATTATCTCATTCATTTGTCAATGGGATTATAAATAGATTTGGGTTCTTGTCATTAGGTTCATGTTATCCTTTGTTGGTTCATTGCTGTGATATAGCTTATGGTGTCCTTGTATTGCTATGTTTTGATGTTGCCAATTAAGATTTTGAGATGCATTGTTGTAAAATTTGGCTTTGTCTAACCTGAAAGGTGATGGCTCTCCTCCTTTGATCATCCCATGTCGTTTATTAGGTGGCTACTGGTATTTCTATCCCCAGAATGCCTAATTTTTGGACTGCATCATCTCTTTGTTATTAGAGGCAATTATATCCATTCATGATTACCCGCACACAAGGTTGACACAGGGCATCAGGCCTAGGAGCGTACTAATTGGAGAGTTATAGTGATCTTTATGTTGCCATTTCAAGGGAGAGCATTCTATAAACTCACCGAAATGTGATGCACTCCAAGGATACGGTTAACATATAAAATGCAGTGGATATGTTAATTTCCTTTTCCCTGGGTGGGTGGGTTCTAGGAATGTATAACATATATTTGATCCTTAACTTTCTACGTGCCAGTTCCATTAGTTAATTCTTTCTGGTAGAGTGGAGCAATTTCGCAGTTATTACGTGAGCAAAAGTATCATTTGAAGTTTAATTGATAGCGTAGAGATTACTGACGGAATGGATAGCAGTAATTAAGGAAGAAGTTGTTTGCACCAGTCAAGATGGCCACCACATGCTAAAGTCACTATTAAGATAGGTGTTGTGCTTATGGTAGGAAGTGAGAATTATAATATGTCAAGCACCAAATAGATACTTACTGGTATAGACAAAAGAGATAGTAATCTAGAAGAAAACTAAAGAATGGAATGAATTTTCATGCAATTCGACATGATTTACCATG
Source organism: Escallonia herrerae (assembly GCA_033070095.1). Classification (NCBI taxonomy): domain Eukaryota; kingdom Viridiplantae; phylum Streptophyta; class Magnoliopsida; order Escalloniales; family Escalloniaceae; genus Escallonia; species Escallonia herrerae. The sequence goes on along the minus strand of JAVXUP010000019.1, from coordinate 609,444 downwards.
CAGTTCGTCTCTTTCCCTCTTCACTTTCTACCCCTATCACTTTCCCAGTTCACATCGTTCATGCCCATGCTTATTGGAATGAAATGGACGCAGATTGGGAGAAGGCTTCTTGGACAGATGGAAGTAAGATGCTGAGATGCCTGGAGAACAGTGGAGTGGTCCTGGAGACAGAATGCAATAGTGCCATGTTGCTGAGGTCTCTCTCTTCTGCCTGTAACCATGGTATTGTTGAAAAGTCTATTTCTGCATGTACTTGTCAAATGTGTTATTAATGAGGTTTGGAATGATCGGTACTCTTGATCAACTTCTTTGCTTCACATTAGCTTTCTATGTAGGTTGCACTGCTTTTCTTGTGGCATCAGTTGCCGTTTAAAATTGTTTTGCAACATGAGACTTACAGAAATACTACAGACCTGACTATTATTCACTGAAATCTGTTCATTGCGCATTCCATATACATGTAATCTCGATAGGCATGAAGGCCCTACAATGACTGATATTACCCTAAAATTGCACTGTGGCACTTGTATTTATGCATTGATGAAAGTACTGAAAACTGAATTTTGAAATTCAGTACGGTTATGCACTTGTCCTGTGGTTGAACAGATCCCATATTGTATTTATGCACTGATGAGAGTGCGGAAGAATACTGGAGCTGGTGCTTGCATTATAAATTGGCACACATTTTTACTGTGGTGAAATTGAAGTGGGTAAAAGAAACTTTGTTTTTTCTTTTGGATTTTTTGTGTTCTTTATGATTTAAACGGTGGGTTTTCTTCGGATGTCACTCAACTAAACATTTACTTTATTGTAAAATCTCACCATCCTTGCATATGCAATTTGGTCAATCATCTGTATATGTTTGTCTATTGGGAATGTTCAACTTCTAATTGTTAATGCACTGTTGCCAATGATTTTCATTCTTATATAACTCAGTCATCATTCTTGGCTGCGAATCCTGGCAAAGAAGAGTTGGTTCAAACAAAATATTTTTATTGTACTTGTTTTTTTCGACAAGAATATGAATGTAAATTGGACAAGGTCGTCGTACCGTTAAAGATGATTTTATCATGTTTATACTATTTTCCTTCTATATGAAATCTTTGGCATAGCAACCATAGGTAGTTTTATCATTTTCCCTTGCGTCACCCAAACAACAGAAATGAAATTCATGAAAATGTTTTTAGGAGCTTGCTATTTTCAGGAAAACATTTTCTGAAAAGTGTTTTCATGATGCATTTTTAGGGAAACAAACACGGCTTAAATATGTTAGATAATTTTAGGCATGCTTTAGTGGTGGATGGTCTTACTAAGAATATACAGGACAAGGTTCCATTGTTTATGGTATTTACAGTTAATTTATCGTTCAATGATCAGACTAGAATGGCATTAATTGTTGAATGCAATCGAGTGTTTTGCATTGCTGGATGTCCAGAACTTCGGAGAACTTTTAATGCCTGTATGCTCGGGAGTCCCAGACCAGGATATTAGATTAGTGGTTTTCTTTGTTTGTTTTATCCGTTCATTTTTTTAATATTGCCTGTGTGAATGGGGTATGTCCCTCTGATATGTATGTACTGTTTTGAGTTTCACTTGAAATATATTTTTGCTTCTCAGGGTCCATCGAGCGGTTGAAACATCTTATGTACTTGTTCAATATGTGGTTATGAGAAACTGATTCTGCTCTTGTTTGACTACTTGATAGTTAAATGTCGATACTGACAGTTGGACAATTTTGCAACCAAGATATTGGCTGCACCATACAGCGAAAACTGCATGGATATAGCTGGAACCCCAGTTATTTGATGAACAATTAAATGACGATGCAGGTCGTCTGGTGCCTAAAAGCATACCGGGCGGCCGGCGACTGCATCTAGGGTGGTACAGGGAAGAAGAAATGTCAGCAAATAAATCATTGTCTTGGTCGGTACGTGAATTATTAGATTGCACTCTCCCTGTCCAAACACGAGTTTCAGATGTATATAGAGCAATCAAGGCCTCTATAACTGTTTCCCTTTGTCTTACGACATCAACAAGGCACTCATACCACTATGTGCTTTGCCGTCTGCCCGATTCTCCTAGCGACCCTGGACACCTTCATATCGTGTACAATATACATGGATTAGTTTGACTCGTGGATTTGTTCACTTTTTTTTTTTCTTTTTTGTGTGGAGATATTGTACTTATAAAGTGTTCTTGAAATGTTAGCCTTATCTATTCCGCTTTTACTTCATTTTCCAATCACATGATAAATGTTTTTTCTGCTATTCCTCACTTGCTCATAGCAACTGCATATCTCTTTTGCAGGGATGTTTTCTCGACGAGGAAGCTTTGCTTCTTCTAGCTATCCTGATATAAAGGGTAAGTCCCTCCCTCTTACTCAACTACAAGCTTTTAGGTTGGAATTCAAATCCTGTAACATGAGTGTGCGCGTTACACTTCGCACCTATCAGAGAAAGGAGAGACATTGATACATACGTAAGTAAGGATTTGAAACAGGATCCTATTTGGTGCCAAGTTATTAACCGGAAATATGAAGGGGTGCGTTCTTGGTGTACCTTGAGATATTAAGAAGGTTTTGAACTGCTATTTAGCCCTGCTTTTTAAATTCTCTTCAAGCAGTAAATTATGGTCAATGGCACCTTTGCTAAGCTATCAATTCTAGAACGTATAAAAAGTTAAATTCGTAACAACTTCTTGTTGCCATTTTGTGTCTCTGCGTGTTTGGAAGGTGGAGGTAGGAATTGCATGTTCATCTACTGGGACGTGCACATTTTTGAGTACAGGATCAAACTTGATGTCTCGAACAAAGAAGCATTGCGGGATTCTTGCACCGCTACCTTAAGGGTCACTGTAAAGTATTTTTTGTTGTTAATGGTTATGTGAGAGTTTTTCCCCTTTGGTAATTAATGTGGTAAAATATCCTTATCCGATATATTTTGGGTTTTCAATACTAGTAGGGCTCAATTTGGAAAGTTTTTATTCAGGATCTAAATTCACCAAATCTCGGCATTACAGGAACTTCCTCCAAAATAGACTATAGCTGGAATGATTTTATGGGCATCATTGCCTTTCAAAGCATTTTCACTGGGCATTGTCTTTTCCGTCAAACGCCGCCCATACTACACAGTAACCAATACCTATAATCACCTCCTCGATCTGCGTCCTTTTTCGGCAATTATCACCTCCACCTTCATTTCCACCACCACCACAACCAGAAACTCCAACACCCCACCCTTAGTGACCTGCCATCACTACAACCCAGAGATCCAAGCCAATACTTCCACCGCGAACAAATAGAAACTCCACCCCACCCACCAATAGTGACCCGCCATCACTAAAACACAGAGATCCAAGGCCAACACTAACTCCGCAAATCGCCTTGCATACCATCACCATTTATGGCAACGCTGCCGCTAAAATCACCCCGCATCTCTAGGTAACTGTTAGGCTGGAAGTACAATCCTACTACTTCCATTAGTATCACCCGTGGTAATAGGCGATAATACAAATCAAATTCAGTTTCTTTGGATTCGACCTTAAGATTATTACTTCCCTTGGTTTCCCCCATAGTACTAGGCGATAACACCAATCAAATTCAGTTTCTATGGATTCGTTGAGATTAAGATTGTTACGACCAGCTCGAAACAGTATGCTCACTAAAGGAAACCCTAACTTCCATTGAAAGCGACAGATAAACTAGGGCTCGTGTTTGAGATCGACCTGTGATTGCGTCTTTTTTTCGGTTCTTCGATTTCGGGCTTTTGGACATTTGAAGCAGGAATAAACTGCACTTTTGTTAATACTTGGTAAGCTCATTATTTGACAAGTTGGCAATCCTTGCAATAGTGAAACTAGAGTACCACTTCTCTTGATTTTTAATCAGACAAGACAATTTGGGTCAACCTTCTCTATTAAGTCCAACGTTGATGGCTCAAAACACAATCAGCAAAAACAGAAAGCCAATGCAATTCTGCTTCAAAGTTCAAGTACGAAGGCTATCCCCATTCTATCCGAATGTCTAAAAAAACAACAGATAAACTAGAATTAAAAACCTGAACTCTATGTTGATGGCTCAAAACACAATCAGCAAAAACAGAAAGCCAATGAAATTCTGCTTCAAAGTTCAAATACGAAGGCTATCCCCTTTCTATCCGAATGTCTTAAAAAAACAACAGATAAACTTTAATTAAAAACGTTTCAGGATACCTTCCACGGCAGCTTTAACAGACCTCCCCACTAATCCTTTCACACCTCCCATGACCCAACTGCTCCCCAATTTACCATCACCATTACCGCTCCCGTTGTTTCCACCATTATCACCTCCTATCCCATTAGGAGATGGGTCCCCGGGAACATACTTACACAGATCACCTGCTCCAATGATGCTCTTGATTTCACATATCAATTTTTTGTTAGCTGAGACAGTTTCAAGAATCTCAGTCAAATAGTTCATCTTCCTCTCTTCATACTCCCCAGAGATATCCTCCATCTCAGAAATGAAAGCGTCTTTGACTCCTTTCTTGTACACTTTCCGGGCAAGCCCTCCACCTTTATACAAAATTTCACCGGCAGCAACACCTGTCACCCCCTGCTCTATCTTTTTCATCACACCTCCCTGAATGCTTCCCTTCATCCTTCCTATCCTTCCTATCCCCTTAAGCAGTCTTCCTTTCTTAGGACTATTCCCATCATCAACGTCATGCCCCTTAAGCAGTTTTCCTTTCTTAGGACTATTCCCATCCTGAGAAAAGAATCATTCAAGGTCGCCATAAATGAGAAATGACAAACAAACAACATATAAAACAACAAAGAAAAGTGCAAAGAATAACTGACGATTTTGGGAACCGAATCTCCTTTCTCAGGGGCAGGACGAGGAACCCCATTGGGAGGAGGGGGAGAATGACCAAAAGAGTTATCCCCATTTTTTGGTGGGGGAGGTACAGAGCGATCAGTTTCCCCATTATCAGGGAAGTGATCCCCATTTTTGGGGGAGGAAGAGAACCATTATCAGGAAGAGAATCCCCACATTTTGGGAGAATAAAAGAAGAACCCGAATCCACAGGGTCGCCATTTTTGGGAGAAACAGAATCACCGTTTCTAGAATCCCCATTTTTTGGGGAAGGAACCGGGAGGGTGGACAAGTGTCGAACCACTCGACGGGGATGGGTAGCAATCTTCGGCAGACGACGAAACATTGAGGCCATAGGAAAAATGAAGGAAATGACAAAGGGGAGGCAAACTAAGGTTTAAATACTGCATATAAAAAGGACCAAAACCATCGTCCGCCGAAGTGAAATGAAATGCAAAGTACGATCAAAAACAAATTAAAATTACATGGAAAAGGTAATAACGCTGTGAAAACCTACCATCGCGCGCCACCTGGAGGGTGTTTCGCCCTGGCTTTAGCAAGATAGCGTGGAGATGCCTTGTACCGATGGCTGGGATTCCACCATCTGATGATCGGATGGCTGCGAGCGTGGGTTGTCGCGCAAGCAAAATCCATCCTAGAGACAGGGGAGGGGGGTGGGATGCTGCAGACCTGATGATGCAGAGGAGTGGTGAGGGTAGTGGAGAGTGGTGGTGAAGGTACTGTTGTTGCCCGTACGTTCGAGAGAGACGGGGAGAGGGAGAAAGTGAGGAATCAATGAAATGATCTGCTGACAGTGGTTTTAGGCAGCGGTTTTGTGCCCACCGTTTTCCTCTTTCCTGGGTTGTTAAAACCAGTGGTTTTGGTGCCCACGGTTTTCCACTTTCGTGGGTGTTTCGAGGGCACCACTCACACACACGTACTAATTAAGCAGAACATCTTAACTTCGGTTATGGTACACTCGTACTACACCATACTTAAGGTAATTATAGGATTATGGTTTAGTAGGAGTGTGTTTGGAATTAAGGAATTGATAGATCCTCAAATTTTGTTGTTTGAAACATTAAAAAAATGAATTGGAATTGAATTTCATGAAATTTGACTGGATTTGTTTGAATAATGTGAAATTCGATGAAAAATGTTCAGATTTTGTGGAATTTCGATTTACTTGAATTAAAAGTAATTATTTACCTATTTTATCATTTTTTCTGGATCTCTTCAAGAATAAACCAACTACCACAATTTTCATTGCCGCTACCACCACATCACTATTATTACCACCACCGGCACCACTACTGCTAGCATCACCACCGGCACCATTACTGTCACCATCACCACCACCACACTGTCGTCACTACCACTGCCGCCATAACCACCGCTAACACTACTGCCACCACCACTACTGCCGCTACCACCATCATCGTTGCCACCACCAGTACCACCACTGCTACCACCACGCCACCACCATTATCACTGTCGCTACCGCCACAACCATCGCTAGCACTACTGCCACCGCCACTACAACCGCCGCTACCTCAGTCACCACCACTACCGTCACCATTACTGCCACCACCATCGCCACTGCATCCCTCACGATTACTGCCACCGCCACTGCTACCACCGCCAGTACTGCCACAACTGTCATTGTCGCCACCACTACTGCCACAACTATCACTGTCGCCATCGCCACCACCACTGCCACCATCGTTGTCGCCGCCGTCGCCACCACCACTGCCACCATAACCACCACTACTGCAGCCACCACATCACCACTACCACCACTATTGCCACCATCGTCGCCACCACTACTGCCACCATCGCTACTACCGCCACTACTGTCGCCACCAGCACCACCATCATTGTTGCCACCACCACCATCACTACTGCCGTCGCCACCACAACCATCACTACTGTCGCTGCCACCACTATTGTCACCACCACCACCACTACTGCCACCGGCATCACTAATGGCTTAAGTTGACGACCACCAGTCACACCTTGTTACACTTCAATACCACCAGTACCATCATTACCATCACTTGACCACCCCACCGCTTTCACTATTGATGTTGCTATCCCGTGCAGTACTACTACTACCACCACCACCACCATGTGGTGGCACTAGCACATTTGAAACCACTTATCATAATTTATTTTTCATCGTAAGTCAATGATATAATTGTCTAAAAATTTATTACCTTTTCATTTTCTCTGTTCTCCAAACACAAAATTAGAATTTCGTGATTTGAATTCTTTTTCGTTCCAAACAAAAAAAAGTGAATTGAATTCCAAATCCAATTCCAAATCTGAAATTTGAATCCTAAAAGAATTGGTTCCAAATGAACCGTAAGTGTTACAGCTGTAGTAGTGATTGTCAATAAAGTAATTACGGTTTCAGAAGTATTTTGAGTTTGAGAGAGATTGTTGTTTTGAGGGCAACGACAATATTTACATATCATCATTGAAGTCTTTCTCATCTTTTTCTTCTTCACTCTTTTACGTACACGTCCCAATAAGTTATACTAGCTAAATCCCGTGCCATGCACAGAAGCATAATTATTTATTAATCTTTGATCAAATTATATTATCAAATAATTTTATAAAATAATAATAATAATAATACTTGAACCTATAAACAAAATATATGCAATGGTCAGTTGAAGCCTTTCTCATCTTTTCCTTCTTCACTCTTTCACGGACACATCCCAATAAGTTATATGAGTGACAAGATTGACGTGACAAGACAAAGTATGGAAAGTGCAAAAATAAAAAGCGGTCTTGGGCTTTGAGGGGGTTGGTTGAGGGAATGCACGCAATTAACGGTACGATTGTTCCTCCCAAGATCTGAAAAATGAATCCTACGAAGGGAATGGCTGACTTCACTTCAATTTTTTTATTATTCAACCGTGCTATACGCATAAAATAACTCAACTTATCGATTCCAACATCAGCTTTTGGATTGCCTGTTAGTTATTACTGTACTCATGATCCGAAAAATTATGATTGATAGTCGAGATTAATACCAGATGTTATAAAGGAAGCCAAGTATTATGTTTTTACAAAATAAATGGTGTATTCATATTACTCGAATTAAATCGTATCTTGTTATTTTAACATCAAATAAAAAAAAATTACTACCATATTGCAAAAATAACTACACCGACCCATCAAAAATGTGTCACACCGATGCATCTCTTAATTAGGCTTAACTCTTATTCTTATCCGTAATAGTTTATTGGTTTTTCAGATTGCATGAACTAAACAAGTTTTATAACTGTGTTAATATCGTAGTGCCACACTACAACATTTTACTAGATTATCTTTTATATACTGCTCAAATTATTGATCGGCCGCGAGTGCGTAGAAAGTCAAAATTAAAATTAAAAAATGGTGCTTTAGTATTACACTCCTTATTTCTTTCTTTCTGACAAGCGATTAGGGGAAAGGCGTTCGAAATTGGTTTAGGTAGTTTTAGAATTATTTAGCACTTTAACTTGGAATCATCAACCATGAGCCACAAGATCTTGTCCAAACATATCCACCCCCCCCCCCCCCCCCCCGGACAAGCATCGATTACTTGATTTCCACAAGTTTTTAGAAGTTTCACTTGTGTTACTATTAAAGATCATGGGCACAAAACCGTATACTTTGCGGGCGGGTGCCAATTTTATCTCAAAGTTTCGTCAGTTCATCGTCGGCACACAGCTGAAACCTTTAAGATGCCAAATTTTAAAATAATCACAAGACGATAAGTAGCATTTGAACACTTTTAACTCCCTCACGCGACAATTAAGAGTGTCTGGAAAACTTAACATTGTATATCATAAGGGGTCGAGATTCAAACAAACTAATTTATAAGATACTTGGATACGGCCAAATATTCATATCTTTTATTTTTATACCTTGTTCCTTATTTTTAAGGTGAAAAGAACATATCAAAACTAGGCCGCGATTTAGCCGCCGCCCCACACGCGCCAACGGCGGGGGGGGGGGGGGGGGGCGGCGGCGTTGTTAAACATGCAGAATGTTATCTAATATTCTTTTGTTGATGCCGTACCACCTAAATTAAAGTTTTAGTGGATCTGATTTGACATGGTACGGAGATATGCTACTTATGTATTGTTCTTGAACTGTTAGCTTTGTATATTCCGCATTCACTTCGTTTTCAAATACATGATAGATGTTTTTTCTGCTATTCCTCACTTGCTTACAGGGATATGGCAAAAAATTTCGAACCCGCGGATTTCCGACCTCCCCCATCCGGTAGGAGCGGATTTTTTTTACTTTGACTGGATCATGGGACGAGTATGGTATTTTTTTCAAAAACCCGCAGCGGGTTAAGGTCGGGTATGGTATTATCTGCCATCCGACCCGCGCCCGACCCGCCCCGCTATACTTACCCTAATAAAACATTTGATCTTAGCCGTCCATCATGTAGTATATACATGCTCTTTCTTGGCAAACCCTAAATTTCAAACCACTCACTCACTCACTCTCCGCCAGTCGGCCATTCCTAAGTTGTCTTTCCACTCTCCACCAACGCACAGCCACGAACTACTGGCCACTCCACCGCATGGCCACGAACCTGCGGCAGCTTTAGCTCACGGTGTCTTGCGATGGTAACACGGCACGGCCAGTTGGCCATTCTTACTGATCTACCCACTCTTCACCGTACAGCTACGAACTTCCTGCGATTCCACCATACGGCCACGACCTTGCGGCAGCTCCACTGCACGGTGTCTTGCGACGGTAACACCGCATGGCCACGGACTTGTCTTGCGACGGCTACACCAGCGTCGTTGCCTTCTCTCTTTATCACCGATTTAATTCGTGAATCCAAGGTTAGCTAAAACCAAGCAGAACAGGGCCAGCGCAGGAGAGGGGCGGGCTGTTTGGTTTTGGATTTTTTCGCGTGCTACAGAGAGGAACGGGGCGGAACGGGACGGGTTCGGGTTTCTTACATCCACGTAGGATCGGTTATGGTTTCTTACATACAAAACCCGGTGCGGGGCGGGGTGGGGCGGGGCGAAGTTTAATGACTAACGGGGCGGGTTCGGATTTTAACAGATCCGCATCCGACCCGCCCCATTGCCATCCCTACTTGCTTATAGCAACTGGGGGACATCTCTCTTGCAAGGAGGTTTTGTCGACAAAGAAGCTCTGCGCCTTTCTAGCTATCCTGATATAAAGGGTAAGTCCAACCCTCTTACTCGAGACCAGCTTTTAGGTTGGAGTTCAAATCCCGTGTAACGTTACTGTGTGTTACCCTTCGTAGCTATCAAAGAAAGGAGAGCCACGACTGCAGCAGGTGAAACAAAAAAAAAATCCTATTTGGTGCAAAGTTACTAACTGTAAATATCAAGAGGTGCGTCCCTAGTGTGCCTTAAGATATTAAGAAGGGGTTGAACATCTATTTTCCCTGCTTTTTTAATTATCTCTAAGAAATAATTTATGGTGAATGACACATTTGCTAAGTTATCAGTCCTAAAACGTTTAAAAAGTAATATTCGTATACTGCCGGCGACCACCGCCGCTACTGTCGGCTTCCGGCGGCCACCTCCGGCGACTACCGTCGGCCACAGCCACGCCCTACCACCGCCACCGCAAACCACCACAAAAAAAAAAACTCAAAATAAAAAAATAGATTAAACACCCCAAAAAAATATTCAAAATAAAAATTGGGTTATCAAATACCCACTTGTTTTTGTAAAAAAAAAAAATTTACGCTTCTCTTAAAATTTTTATTTTCAAAAATTGAAAATAAAAAAAAATTATCAAACAAAGCCTAATGCATTGAATATCATAAGGGATCAAGATTCAAACAAACTAATTTACTACTTGAAGAAGTTAACAAGGATTTCAAATCTATCTGTTTTAGATTTCTAGGTCTTCCTAGACCAAACTTGTACAAATCTTATTTTTACTTGGACCTACTTCATCATATCCATCCATATCACATTAAGACTCATCATCGAAAGAAGTCGACCCTCCGCCTTGTTACGGGCTTGTCACTCTTTCACGTACCGTAGAAGGGCCGCCCTCGTGCTGCTACTATCCGAATCTTTCTCGAATCTCCATCTCCAGCCCCCCTCTATCTTTCTCTAAACCATTGCTGTGCCGTTATCAATATGCCCTCCTTGCTGTAAAAGCACAGTGCCGCTGGGCAGGGCATTTTTTTTCTTTTTTCTTTTTTTTTGGGTTGATCACAAAGCTGTTGTTTTTTGGGTGAGTGTTGGATTGGCAAAAACAGATGGTGGTAATAGGGTGACTGTGCGCTAGCCTATAAACAAAATAAATAACAAACTATAAAAGCTAGGGAACGTGCAAACACATAGCACTTACACACACTAATCAGCTAAATACAAGATAAATACGAACTAAAACAAAGATAAATATTAACTAAAACAGGATAAAGACCAAAATAGAACAGCCAATCAAAAAACAACACCACTATGCCAGCCACTCGCCTATAGCCCAGATACCTGTCCACGTCGCTGCAGCCTTGCCTCGACCCCAGTGCAACATACTTAGTAGGCACCCCTTTTTACATTACAATCTTCCATTTGAAGTTCTTGGTTCTCTAATTTAAGCTTACGAAAGCATGCAAAAATCCTTTAAGGCCGTAAGTTTACATTTTTTTGTTTTGTGTATTTATATTGTGTTTTCATTTTTAATATTTTCGGATCCAATCATAAATTATGATTGTGTATTTTTATAATTTTCATTACTTTTTATGTCTACTTTTTTCAGTTGTTTTTGTATATTTACCAATTTTATATCTGTTAATACTTTTTTTTTTAGTATTACCTTTACCACCATTCTTGGTTGCTGGAGGCCCATCCCGTTCTTTTTCTCAGCAGGATTCCCAAATCAGAGAGGATGATTTCAACTCCTTTAAAAAAAAGCAATGTCCAATGGAACCAACCATATTTGCTCAAGCAAATCTATCATCACCCACCTCATCCGCTATGACCCAGCCTCCCTTGAATGCATCACAAACCACTTACACGACAATGCCTAACCTCTGTAATCATCTACAAAACCAGCCACCCTTGAATGCATCCAAAACCAGTATCATGCATCCAAAACCACGAGTACAAGCTGACAATCAGAAAAGGAAGAAGTTGAGGCAGGCATGCCTTTGTTCCCTTGTTTTGACTAGCTTCGCGAGTGAGAAGTAGGGAATTTACGTTCTTCGGCAAGGGCGACTTGCCCGATCAACGAGCAAAAAAGCGGATCTGTTGCTGGTCACTGCCATCAACAATTTCATTTCCTCCATCTCCGGCGAGACGTCGACGGGCAGCTTGAAGGGATGGGGTGAGACGGAGTTTTCAGATCTGTAACAATGGAGAAATAAGAGAGAGAAAGGGTCTGCCTTTCCCCTGTAACAATGGGGAAAGAAATTGAACAGAAGAAAAGGGTAAACAGTGGCGTGGGTGACTCTCTTTCTCTGACATGAATTTGATTGTGTCAAAAAAAAATGGAAAAAGGTGAAAACACCTCTAAGGTGTTTTTCTTTTTTTCGTCACTATTTCGATTATGTATCAAAATGAATATCCAAAATGATGAAAGTACAAAAAAAAAGAGCATCTTTTTGCCACCGTTACAAAATTTGAATAAAAAAAAAGTAAACATACATGCCCTTATTTTCCCTCCATTCTCCACATTAATTGGATGTTCAAGAAAACAGCTTCCACTTTGGACTCATTTGTTGTTCAAGACGATAGCCGGTTATATCTACTGCCGTCTTCTAAATTTTCATTGTCTGACGCACTGACCGTCCGATAGTGTGCATATGTTGTCCTTTTAATTGCCGAATGTTTTGGAGATGAGGAAGGAAGAAGTAGAAACATATCGAAGCAAGATTAAAAATTCTAGATACTTTATGACAAGCGATTAGGGCTTAGATAGTGTCGCTGTAAAGTGTACGTGCTTTGATATTACACTCCTTATTTCTTTCTTTCTTTATAACAAGCGATTAGGGAAAAAGCGTTCGAAATTAGTTTTGGTAATTTTTAAATGGGCTAATTACACCTATGTCCCTGAGGTTTGAGAGTAATTACACGCGAGAACACAAAGTTTCAAAATGTAACATTCCATGACCAAAAGTGTTTCAAATGTATCACCCGTGTCCATCCGTCAGGTTTCAGTCCAAAAAGTGTACTTTTTTAATGATGTCAACAATACGTATTTTTAAAATGTCAAAACTACCCTTGTATGTATATACTGAGTAATTTTTAAAAATTTTAAATTAATACTATAAACCCTAATTTTCATTGTCTTCCCCCCCCCAACTCGCCGGCAGCCCCACTACCGGCCGCACAAGCAGTCGTCGGAGACTAACCCTGGTCCCCGCTGCAAGCATCGCGCCGCTGCCACCACCTGTCAACGGCCAACAAATTCGGTCAGTTGCCCCATCACCGGCCGCACAAGCGGTCGCCGGCGACTAACTTAGGTCCCCGCTACAAGCATCGCGATCAACTCCGGCGCTCCTTCACCAAGCGCCATCACCAACGCCTCCGCAACCATCGCGCCGCTGCCACCACCGCCCGGGATTTATCACCGGTGCCATCTCGAGGTCAACCACCCGTCTTTTCCCGATCGACCAGTAAAGGCGACGCCAGAGACAGGGAAGGGAAAGGGGAGGGTGGGAGCGACAGGGAAGGGGAAGGGGTAGGATGGGGGTGACGGGGAAGGGGAAGGGGGAGGGTGGGGGCGACGGGGAAGGGGGAGGCACAGGCGACGGGGTGCTGTGGGAATGGGGTTGGGGGGTGGGGGTGGGAAGGGGGAGGGGGTTGGTGGGTGGTCCCAGGGGCAAATCAAGATTTCAACTTTTATTTAGGGACAATTTGATTTTTTTGTCAAAACCTTTAAGTATTTTTATATTCCGTTTGTCAACGGACATAAGTGTTACATTTTGAAACTTTGTGTCCTCACGTGTAATTACCCCCAAACCTCAGGGATATAGGTGTAATTAGCCCTTTTTAAATTGTTTAGCACTTTAACTTGGAAATCATCAACCATGAGCTACAAAGATCTTGTCCAAACATATCTATCTCCCTAGGAAATGCATCGATTACTTGATTTCCACGAGTTTTTAGATGTTTCACTTGTGTTACTGTCAAAATCATGGGTGCAAAACCATATATACTTTGCGAGCGGGTACTATTTCAACGTAAAGTTTCATCGATTCATCATTGGCACACAAATTGGAAAGTCCGTGATGAATTTTGCCAAAGCTGAAACCTTTAAGGTGTCAAATCTTAAAATAATAACGGGACGATAAGTAGTGTTTGAACACTTTTAACTCCCTCACGCGACACTTAATAGTGTTTGAAAAACTTAGCATTGAATATCATAAGGGATCGCAATTCAAACAAACTAATTTACAAGACACAGGAACACAACAAAATATTAATAACTTTTATAACTTATTCGTTATTTCTAAGGTAAAATAATGTTTTATATGGCACATATGATTTTAATTGAGAACTCGTCTCATCTTGATCGTCTCATCTTGAAGCCAAAGAAACCAAAAAATACTATAAAATAATATTCATAATAGCGTATCACATGAGAAGTATGAGATGTGTCAGATATGTATTTTAGATATATATTCTACATTTATACGTAAGTGTCGAGCATTTCACATGAGTGCTTTACGCAATCTAAAGAGTCCGTGTGGCATAACTATCCAAACACGCGATTCAGATGCACACAGAGCAATCAAGGCCACTATAACTGCTTATGTTTGTCTTACTGCATCAACGAGGCAATCATACTAGATGCTTTGCTGGCTGCCAATTCTCTTAGTAACCTTGGACACCTCTCTATCGTGTACAAAATACATGTTAGTCTGCTAACACTGGCATATTGTAGAGGGGTGTCTCGAGCTCCATTAATTGGATGACTGAGGACATTTTCCAATATTCTGCTAAAGGGGATGTTAGTAGTTTGGTCATGTGGTATTTTCCTCCGGCGTTTTGACTTGTATGTACAGGTCGGTTTTTTTTTTTTTAATTTTTTTTCTTTTTTTTGGAGAGGGGGGCGTTGTTAAACATGCAAATGTGTATCTAATATTCTTTTGTTGATGCCGTACCACCTAAATTAAAGTTTTGGTGAATGCAAATGCCGTACCACATTGTATGTAGATATGCTAGTTATGAATTGTTCTTGAACTGTTTTTTTTGTTTTGTTTTCTAATCAGCTCATACCATTCCATCTAAAGATTAAATAACAAAAAAGGACTACATCTGGATCCCATTTCATCCATATACAAAAAGGAGATACGAGATGGATGAACAAGGAACCAGGCCAAATAATTCTAAGAGAGGCTACTAATAATAATAATAATAATTCTAAGAGAGGCTACTAAACTACTCGCCTCCTTTCAACAACCAGTTGAACAGACTTTTCATGGCACTTTTTAGTAGAGGTTTGACCGAGATACTGCCTACCTTACCGCCGTCAACGTCCTCATCGCCGTTGCCGTTGCCATTGCCGTCGCCGTCCTTGCCGTCACCGTTCCTGCCGTTGCCGTTCTTGCCGTTCCTGCCGTTGCCGTTGCCTTTTTCTACGTTAGCCCCAGAAACATATTTGCACACAGCACCTCCTCCAATCAACTTCTTAATGTCATTTAACCCTTTATTGTTCGATGACGCCCTTTCAAGAATTTCGGTCAAATACTCCATCTTCCTATCTTCATATTCCCCAGAGATATCCTCCATCTCAGAAATGAAAGCATCTTTGACTCCTTTCTTGTACACTTTCCGGGCAAGCCCTCCACCTTTATACAAGATTTCACCCGCACCAACACCTGTCACCCCCTGCTCTATCTTTTTCATCACACCTCCCTGAATGCTTCTCTTCATCCTTCCTATCCCCTTAAGCAGTCTTCCTTTCTTAGGACTATTCCCATCATCAACGTCATGCCCCTTAAGCAGTTTTCCTTTCCCATCCTGAGAAAAGAATCATTCAAGGTCGCCATAAATGAGAAATGACAAACAAACAACATATAAAACAACAAAGAAAAGTGCAAAGAATAACTGACGATTTTGGGAACCGAATCTCCTTTCTCAGGGGCAGGACGAGGAACCCCATTGGGAGGGGGAGAATGACCAAAAGAGTTATCCCCATTTTTTGGTGGGGGAGGTACAGAGCGATCAGTTTCCCCATTATCAGGGAAGTGATCCCCATTTTTGGGGGAGGAAGAGAACCATTATTAGGAAGAGAATCCCCACATTTTGGGAGAATAAAAGAAGAACCCGAATCCACAGGGTCGCCATTTTTGGGAGAAACAGAATCACCGTTTCCCGAATCCCCATTTTTTGGGGAAGGAACCAGACTCTCGAGGGGGAGGGTGGACAAGTGTCGAACCACTCGACGGGGACGGGTAGCAATCTTCGGCAGACGACGAAACATTGAGGAGGCCATAGGAAAAATGAAGGAAATGACAAAGGGGAGGCAAACTAAGGTTTAAATACTGCGTATAAAAAGGACCAAAACCATCGTCCGCCGAAGTGAAATGAAATGCAAAGTACGATCAAAAACAAATTAAAATTACATGGAAAAGGTAATAACGCTGTGAAAACCTACCATCGCGCGCCACCTGGAGGGTGTTTCGCCCTGGCTTTAGCAAGATAGCGTGGAGATGCCTTGTACCGATGGCTGGGATTCCACCATCTGATGATCGGATGGCTGCGAGCGTGGGTTGTCGCGCAAGCAAAATCCATCCTAGAGACAGGGGAGGGGGGTGGGATGCTGCAGACCTGATGATGCAGAGGAGTGGTGAGGGTAGTGGAGAGTGGTGGTGAAGGTACTGTTGTTGCCTGTACGTTCGAGAGAGACGGAGAGAGGGAGAAAGTGAGGAATCAATGAAATGATCTGCTGACAGTGGTTTTAGGCAGCGGTTTTGTGCCCACCGTTTTCCTCTTTCCTGGGTTGTTAAAACCAGTGGTTTTGGTGCCCACGGTTTTCCACTTTCGTGGGTGTTTCGAGGGCACAACTCACACACACGTACTAATTAAGCAGAACATCTTAACTTCGGTTATGGTACACTCGTGCTACACCATACTTAAGGTAATTATAGGATTATGATTTACTAAGTGTTACAGCTGAAGTAGTGATTGTCAATCAAGTAATTACGGTTTCGGTAGTATTTTGAGTTTGAGAGAGAGTGTTGTTTTGAGGGCAACGGCAATATTTACATATCATCATTGAAGCCTTTCTCATCTTTTCCTTCTTCACTCTTTCACGTACACATCCCAATAAGTTATACTAGCTAAATCCCTGCGATGCACATAAGCATAATTATTTATTAATCTTTGATCAAATTACATTATCAATTAATTTTATAAAAAAATAATAATAATATTCGAACCTATAAACAAAATATATGCAATGCTCAGTTGAAGCCTTTCTCATCTTTTCCTTCTTCACTCTTTCACGAACACATCCCAATAAGTTATACTAGCTAAAACTCCGTACTATGCACGGAACAATAAAATATAACTATCATGAACTTAAAAAAAGTAGGGGAGCCGATCCATTGATAGCGCTAGCAAATGGAGTTAAGTTGCAAGCGCGATCTGACCGTCCATCCTGAAAGATGGACGGCCCAGATCGCGCATTTTTTGAAAACTGTCAGTCGTCCGCGACACAGTGTCGCGGACGAACTTTTTTACCTTTTTGCCCCTCCACCCGTCCTCTACATAATGTAGCGGACGTTTTTTTGACAAAAATACCTTCATGTTCCATCCGCTACATTATGTAGCGGACGAGTAGGCAGGCATTATTTTTTTTTTCTGTCCTTTCTCTCATTAAAATTCTGACATGGTTCTCTCTCATTTCTCTCATCAATTTCTGACACACTCTCTTTCCTCTCTCTCTCTATCTCTCATCAATTTATGACACTTTCTCTCTCCTTTCTCTCTATTTTCTCTCACCATGATTTCTTTTATGGGTTCTGGATGTAGCACAAATTTTCATAGCATGGATCTTGTTCAGCCGCGAAGAAGAGACGTCGAAGAGCAGCGCCGGAGCATTCAGGCTCGAAGAAAAGGCATTCAAGTAACAGTGCTACTGCCTCACGGCAGTGTCCCTTTGTTCATATCTCCCTCACACACACACACATGCACTCTCACGCAAGGAGCAACCTGATGCTACTCCCCTCTCCTTTTTTCACACACAGGTGCACTAATCCCCTCGCCCTCACCTCTTCACGGCAGCCATGGCTGCTTACCCACGAACCCATCACTGTGTGTGTGTATGAGGGAGAATTCACAAAGACAAAGCAGAACATGAGAGAAAAATTTGTGATTCCAATTCATTAGAGCCCGTTTAACCCTCTCTTTCTTACTTTGTTTCTGCAAACTTTTATCATTTAGGTAACCATACAAACAAAAAACATTATCTGAAGAAAAAATGTTTCCAAAAGGCCAAATTCACAAAGACAAAGCAGAACATGAGAGAAAGGACAGAACAAATGTTTCCCAGAACTTTTATCCCATCTGTGCACTACCGAGACAAAGCAGAGAAACGAGAGAGAGAGATGTCAGAAGGACAATGAGAGAAAGGACAGAGAAAGCAAAAAAAATAGTGTCTGTCAACTCGTCCGCTACATAATGTAGCGGATTGAACATGAGGGTATTTTTGTCAAAAAAATGTCCGCTACATTATGTAGCGGACGAACTTAAAAAAATGTAAAAAAAATATTCGGACTGTCCGCGATACAGTGTAGCGGACAGGTGGAGGGGCAAAAAGGTAAAAAAGTTCGTCCGCGACACTGTGTCGCGGACGACTGACAGTTTTCGAAAAAGGCGCGATCTGGGCCATCCATCTTTCAAGATGGACGGTCAGATAGCGCTTGCAACTTAACTCCATTTGCTAGCGCTATCAATGGATCAGCTCCCAAAAAGTAGAGTATAAAAAAGCAGAAACGACAAATTTTGCTACGACACGTTATTGGATACTAAACATTAATTTTACGTTGTCAACACACTTTTAGATGATAATAACTAAAGCGTCTGTTGGTGATGCAATAGGGAAATGATTACTAAACATGTGTATATTAAGACGCTCATAGAAGTAACATCTAACTATTTAAATCTTTCAAACCCATATAACTAAAGAGAAATATACTTACCTTTGAAATCCATTGTTCAAATCCAAAATCTGTACATGGAGGTGGTGACTATTATTTTGGGGGTTCAGGTAGTGACAATTGGTTGTGACAACGATGTTCTGCGAAGGTTTGTCAAGGGGTGGTGGCTTAAAGTGGTGAGGCGACAGTTGGGAAAGGTTCGCACAGGTGGTTGGCCTGGTGGCAATTGGTGGTAATGGTTTGAGAAGCGGCAATCAGAAGGGGGGGGGGGGTGGTGGGAATACAATGTCATGAGTTTGTGAAGTGTGGATCTTGGCAAGGGGTTCTGTCAAGTGGGCAACTGGGATGGCTGATTGGCAGGGGAATTGGGGTAGTTTGATGGTAGCCGTTTTCAAAACTTTTATTGCACAAAAATATGTATCCTTGCACCAAATATTCAAAGCCAATGATGACTACTTTTTTGGTGAATTCTCCGACTCCAACGATGAGTCAAACACAATTACAATTATGATCATGACTTAAATATTTAATCACAATTCTTATTTGTAATCGATATTTCGCTTTCATTTTTTATTTTATTTTTGTTAGCGAGACTATATAGCGACAGTCATAAATCTGATCAACAAAGGTAAAGTTTAAATGAGTAAAAATACTTAAAACATCAGTATGTGTTTATATTTTTAATTTGTTATTTAGTCAATTCGGTCAATTCTATCGATCCTTAAAATCTACAACACGAATTACACAAATTTTCTTAGATTAATTTACAGTTAAGAGGTCCGTTTATCTTTTTGGCGGATAGGAAACCATGTTAAACTTAAAAGTGATTAAGATTCTCCATTTTAATGTCATTTAAAGTTGTATCAGAGCGAGTGAAAAATAATTTCCTTTTTATTTGAAGAAACTTTTTCACTCCAAATTTACGACCCTCTAATTTTAAGACCAAAGTATTGCTGAAGATTAAGGTATTTGCACAACTTATTAGTCAATACAAACCCAAATTAAGTAAGTCAAGCACAAAAAATTTGAACGATATTTTGCTAAAGTAATGTAAAAGCTTTTATCCACACCTCAGAAAATCAGACCCCATTTATCCAAATACACTATCATGTTTATGCAAGCAAGGTACTTTACACCACCTCGGTGGAAGTTTTATTAGGATTAATCACAAAATCATGCACTAAAAGCACATTACACCCAATGCATTTTCCTTCAAGAAACAAAACAAACAGTTTCAATCATTTCCAGAAAATTTTGGAAATTAGGTTTTACCTCTTTCGCCGGGGTCGAACCATCTGGTATTCTGGGCACAAAAGGAGGTCTTTGGGTTGGATGGATCGAAGAGTCTACTGGCTCTATTTTATTTCAAGACAAGAATCTTATCCTGATAGAATTCCTCAACCCTCAAGGCATATCCTGCATCTCCGGCTTCATTTATGGTCACCCCAACCTTGCCAAAAGGAAGCTTACTTGGGCACGTCTCTTCGGTATCATTTCTACTACTTCTAAGCCTCTAATGCTTATTGGAGATTTCAATCAAGTTTTATCACTGTCAGATAAAATAGGCCCAAATTTCAACTGTATCCCTGGTCACAATCTTTTGCAAGATTTCCTGAATCTAAACCATCTGACGGATATCCATTGGATGGGCCCCCTTCACGTGGACCAATAATCGTAGTGGACCTCACTGCACCTACGAGCAGTTAGACAGGTGTGTTGCCAATGGTCGTGGCTCTCTCTTTTTTTTCCAAATGCTGAGTCAAGAATCTCGAAATGCAGACTTCCGACCATGCCCTGCTTCTTCTTGACAACGATCCACCACAAGACTTCCTTTTAAGGTCACAACGCTTTGAAATCATGTGGCTCAAACACCCTCAATGTTCACTGATAATCAAGCAGGCCTGGTCTCTGTCATGTGAAGGGTCACCCTTATTTCAGGTTGCTGTTTGGGGTCGGCATATGATGAAACTCTTGCGACATTGGAATAAACACCGTTTTGGCAATCTGGGGGTCCAAATTAAGGATGCAAAAAGTCAATTACAACATTTCTAAAGACAACTCCCAAACCCGGATGCCCAGTTTTTGGAACAGCAGACTAGGGCCAAGCTGGACTGGCTGTTAGATTGTGAGGAAACTTTTTAGGCTCAGAAATTGGCAATTAGATGGCTTCAATTGGGTGATCAAAATACCAAATTCTTTCACACATCAACTATTATCAGGCGTCATTAAAGTAAAATCTCAGCGCTCACTGATGATAATGGAAACAACCTGACTTCTCACAATGCCATCTCTGGTTGTCTTCTTTCCCACTTTAAGAATGTTTATTGTCCTACACCTTCTCATTTGATGAACCCCTCATCTTTAGATTGTGTGGAAGATTTAATCGTCCATCTTCTACCGCACCAAATTGATTGGTTAAGTCGGCCTTTCACTGGCATCGAAATCAAACCTGCTCTTTTTGAAATAAAACCTAACAAAACTCCAGGACCTAATGGCATTCCAGCCATTATTTATCAGCAATGCTGGGACTTTATGGATGTACCAATCACAAGAGCTGTATTATCCTTCCTCCGCTCTGGGCATCTTCGAGAGAGACAAATAAATCATATCTTGTCCTCCTACCTAAAGTTTCTAACCCTGCAACCCCTAGTGACCTAAGACCAATTTCTCTTTGCAACACCATTTACAAGATAATAGCCAAAACTCTAGCTAACCGAATCAAACCCTTCCTTCCTTACCTTATCTCAGAACATCAAAATGCCTTTGTGGGGGGAAGACAGATCAGCGATAATATTCTCATTGCTCAAGAGCTCACCAACAAAATCAGAACTTCAAAAAGCAAATTCTTGGGGCTATCAAAATGGACATGAGTAAAGCATTTGATCGTGTGAATTGGAAAATTTTAAAAGCGGTCTTGCAGCTAATGCGATTCCCTCCGCATATCATTCTTCTTATCATGGAATGCGTCACCAGCGTATCATATGAGATTCTTCTCAATGGATCTCCATCTGAAAGATTTCAACCGAACTGTGGCCTTCGTCAAGGAGATCCTCTCTCGCCTTATTTATTCATCTTGTGTGCAGAAGTTTTGTCAGCATCTTTGAATAGACCGCAAGACTCCGGCTTGATTCTGGGTATTAAAGCGGGTATCAAAAGTCCACCCGTAAATCATCTTTTTTTTTGCCGATGATGCCATGCTTTTCACCAAAATGAATCATGCCTCTTGTCAGAATCTTAGCTCCATCCTACAACACTCTTGTTCAGCATCAGGCCAACAGATCAACCTATCTAAATCTTCCGTTACGCTTAGTCCTAATGCTACCGCCGAGGAATCATCTTTATTCGCTCAATGGCTCGGGCTCATAATAGCTAATACTTTTGGGAAATACCTTGGTAGTTCTCTTGATATTGTCAGCAGCCAAAAAACTTTCTTTCTTGACCTCATTGCCAAGATTCAAGATAGATGTGCAGGCTGGAAAGGTTGTCTGCTTAACAAAGCTGGCCGCGCGACCCTTATCACCTCTGTCCTTACATCGTTACTCACTTACCACATGCAGGTATTCCTATTCCCAAAATATGTAAGTAAAGCGATTAACTCCATCCCTGGAAGATTTTGGTGGTCAGGTGATGAAAACAGGAAAGGTATCCACTGGACAAATTGGCATTCATTATGTGCTCCGAAAAAAATGGGAGGCCTTGGCTTTAAGGACATCGACTCCTTTAATCTAGCTCTCTTGGGAAAAACCAGCTAGCGAATATGGACTGAACCAGATTGCCTGATTGCCCGTATCCTACTAGGCAAATATTGTTCGAGATCTACATTCCTTTCTTGCCCTCAGAAAGGTAATTTCTCTTGGGCTTGGCGTAGCATTGTAACTGGCAGAAATATTCTTCTCAATGGTCTCCAATGGCAAGTTGGCACTGGATCTCAAATCTCTATCTGGAAAGATCATTGGATCCTAAAATGTGATATCCGGCCGCAATATGATGGTACAGATCCCTCCATCTCTTCTGGAACAGTTAATAGCCTAATATTGCATGGATCTTGGAACACCGGTCTTCTTAACCAACTTTTTGACCTTGTCACTGCGCGCAATATTTGCGCTATCCATCTGTCTCCTCATCCCGTAGCGGATCAACAATTCTGGAAGTATACCACCTCTGGAACTTACTCGGTTCAATCTGCCTACCTTATGATCTACAAGATGAAAACGGAAAAACTTCGAAGTACTAGTCATCTCACATCTTTTCCAGAAACAGGACAAAAATTCTGGAAAAATATATGGTCTTTAAAGGTGCCGCACAAAATGAAGTTCCTTATTTGGCAAATCTTATGGGATCGGCTTCCTCTGAACTCAAATCTTAGACGTCTCGAGATCACCACCTCAGACCTCTTCCCTCTTTGCCTAAATGCGTCTGAAACTTTAGACCATCTTTTCTTAAAATGCCCATCAGTTCGACCTGTTTGGTTCGGCGGACCTGCTAGCATTAAATCCGATGCCATTATTTGCCCATTCAAAGAATGGCTCATCGCTTGGCTTCAAAAACCAAAACATACAAGCTCACTTATAAAACTATCTATTAGCATTGTCTCCATTATTTAGGGTTTATGGATCCACATAAATCAACTCATTTTTGGGCAATCACCCTTTGATCCTTGTCTGGTTATCCCCTATGTTAAGAACCTCACTCTCAATATCAATGAAGCCTTCTCCAAACCTTTTTGTCTATCTAACCAAGGAATTCTCTTTTCAAAACCAAAATTTAAGCTCCCTTTTATCCATCAACATAACACCCCTCCTTGTCCTTGCCATCATATAGAACCCGTTTTACTTTTCATTGTATTTTGCTATAACCCAAAAACTCTTAAAGTGGGAGTTGGAATCTCATGTGTAAATCATTTGAATCAACGATGCGGATCAGCCGCAATTTCCACCTATGCCTCAGACCAAATAGCCGCACTTGCTAAAGGGGTCCTAACCATGGTCACATGGGCCAAAAGCCAAAATCTCCTTCATATCAAATTGCTTACTAATTCAACTTATTTACTCTCTCAGATGACGGACAATGAAGACATTCCTGATCAAGTGACACCGATAGTTTATGATACCTGTTATATCATTGTCGATTTGCATTTTTGTAGTATTGACAAGACCACCTCCTTGCAATTAAAAGAAGCCATTAAAAGAAGCCAGATCCCTAGCAACCTTTACGTGTCATGCCCGCATCACAGTTTATCAGGATTGGGTACAACAGGCTTTGCTGCACTGAGATCTCTCTCTCTCTCTCCTTTTGCTCCTTTCGGCAATTGTATGTTATTTGTATGTTTCTACTATGTAAACTTGAATTCTGGTGTCACTTGTATTCTGTTCTGTATTTCCTTGCTTTCGGTTACATGGCGGCTATTGTCATGTTTTGTTTGTAAAGCCTTAAGGCTAACTTTGTGAACGCTTGTACTTCTTTTTCTATCTATGCAATTCTCATGTTTATTAAAAAAAAAAACAAATAACTAAGGCCCCGTTTGACAAAATTTTTTTCCCTCTTTTTTTTTCAGTTTTAAAAACTGAAAAAAAAGAGCGTTTGGTAACCATGTTTTTTTCAATTTAAAAAACCAGTTTTTAAACTGCAGAGTAAAAAAAAAAACTCCAAAAATTGGTTTTTTTTTTCACTTTTGGTTTTTTTTTTCGACCACCACCACCACCCTCCCACTGCCGGCAGCCACCTCAGGCGACCACCGCCGGAGACTGCCGGCAGCCACCTCCGGCAGCCACCTCCGGCCGCCGGGGACCACCGCCGGAGATGGCCGGCAGCTACCTCCGGCCGCCGGCCACCACCGCCGGTGACTGCCGGCAGCCACCTCCGGCCGCCGGCCACCACCGCCGGTGACTGCCGGCAGCCACCTCCGGCCGTCGGCCACCACCACCACCACCACCGTCGACCACCGCTACGCCCCACCACCGCCACCGTAAACCACCAAAAAAAAAAGTCAAAATAAAAAGGGTTACCAAACACCCAAAAAAAAAACCTAAAAAAAAAAGGGGTTATCAAACACCCACTTGTTTTTATAAAAAAAAAAATTTAAGTTGCTCTTTAAAAAACTGCTCTTTAAAAACTGAAAACCAAAAAAAAAATTTTGTCAAACGAAGCCTAAGTGTTGTTGCTGATGCATCCAATGGCTCACGGCCTGAGAGATTCTTAATTTGAAGGGGAGCTCTTGTACCCAAAGTAAGGAAAAAAGGGGAGATCAACTTAATAGTTCTTTTCTCACATAGCACTTGAGTGCCTTGTCCTGTTCTTTCTTCTTTCTTCTTTCTCTCTAGCGGTTGACTACTTTAGGCACAGCTTCTTCTGTTGTATTTTTGCACCATTTTCTATCTAAATCCCAAAACCATCAAAATCAGATCAGAACATACAATTCTTCACCATTGAAAACTTTTACTCATTGTCATTCATGCTAAATAAAATAAACTCCCCAGATCTGTAAATCCCAATCACATATTGTCAGACATTATTGCAGGTTGAGTATGAAAGACATAAATTGGCATAAAAAAAACCTTCCACAACCTATCCCACAGCACCACCCCACTTCCGACCACATCCCCCAATATCCCTACAATAGCACATCCCCTTCACAACAACGACAGCCGCTGCAAATCTTACAGGGCTGTCACATACGGCATCCTCCTACCGATGGCGACCAATCCTTCCTCACATTACTGCTAAGAACATAGTGGGATATCTAACTGCTTGTATTTCTTTAGATTTTCTTCACGTGACCAAAAGTAAGGGAATGTATAAAGTAAGAGCAGTTTTTCTATTTTCCCTGATAAGGAACAAAAGTAAGATGAAGCAATTGGGAGTCGGGTTAACAGCTATTGAGCAATTTTTCAAGAGAAATATAAATCGTGGGATGCAGTTTTGGCTAAAATAAAGGAGGTCATGGGGCTAAGATTTAGGAGGATCAAACTGTTTATACTTAAGTGCACAAAAAAATTCAAAATTATAAAAAAATTATGTTGGCACAATAGTGAGCAAAGAGACTATCAATCCAATCCAATCCAAATATATAATAGATATATTATAGATATGAAAGACATAAAGAGGTTATGCCTATAGTCTACTTTCATGTATCTCTTATCCTATCAAATATAATCCATCAAATGCAAAACTGTGAAAGGTATATGGCAGCTACTTCTTATGGTATTGTTTTTGATAGTACTAACGTTAAAGATGCCTACTGAAGGAAACTACAGTCTCTAAGAAAGCAAAATAAGCACAAAATTAGGCTAAACTCTATATGCCAGCCTGAAAGAATGCATAAAATTGTATTGTACACTTTGATGATGCGTTAAGTGGAAGTCCATCTTAAAGCAAGTATAATAACTCAAAGAAGGAACATAAAAGCTTTTTACAGCGAGGGGGTAGACAAATTACAAATGAAAAAAAAAGACCAATATCAAGCATTTTAAATTGGATAAAGCATAATTAATACAGATTGATAGCAAAATGATCAGAGATGTTTTCAATGAGATATAAGTTAACAGAGTAGTAATCAATATTATGACAATAGCTTCTTCCGGCATGAAGCACCAACTCGGTCAATTGAAAGCAATCCAATATATACAAAAGTGAACTGTAAATTAAAAATTAAAGGAAAATTGTACACAACTGTGCCCAATCTACGTTGGTCGCTTGTCATTGTCGCCATCACTGCTGGAGCCTCCGGCCGGCCGAAGACCAAAGTCTTCACACAACCAACTGTCCAACAGAAAAAAGAGGGAACTAAATTAATTGAGATTTTTTTTGGTCTTTTAAATGATAAAAAGAAAAAGAGAGAAAAAAAAAAAAACATCTTCAAGAACTGCCAACCAGCCCAAAACTGAAACTTATACAGAGTTTGCTGCTCATTGCAACTTGAGAGCATTAATACTTGCTTAGCTAGAAATGCCAATGGCCTTGACATTAGGATCTTCAGCTCCTCCCTGGAACATTGATAGTCAGCACACCAAACCACCCCAGTTATCCACCTCAAGCAGCACCCAATTAACAACCTCTACTGCTTTGATTTGGTGCGAACTATGAACCACCGAACCACCATTAGATAGCCTTGGCCACCATAACACAACCGTCAAGCACCTTTAATTCACCTAAAATCATTTTGAGTAAACCCACAACTAAAACCCCATAATCATTACAGCCTCTAAGGGAGAACAAAAATGTGATTTTCTGGGATTTCAAAAATTACCACAAGCAGACACACCAATGCATACTGAAGTTTGAACACAGACGCCCACACCCAAAAGCACATATTGAAGATCATAATACTATATGGCGGTGGCGGATCTGGTTCTGTGTCTCAATTGGTGGTATGACTGGGGGACCATAAAGATATCATATCGCCAAAGGTTAAACTGAAACTCACTAACAAAGGCATTAGAATGTGCAATTGTTGTTTAAGAATGTTAAGAAAATGTATACTTATATTTTTCTTGCCCTTCGATCTCTAAATCCAAAAAGTGTAGCTAATGAATCTCTAGATACAATCGAAGTGCAACAGCCAAAAACTTAGGTATATGATCTTTTCCACACTCCTTGAATATGAGTAAAACACAACGATAAGAAAGCAAAAAATAATTAAAAAGGGTACCCATGAAGTGATTAAAGAGAAGCTAAAATCAGAAAACATGAGATGTAAACATGATGAGTAAGTACGAATATAGCTCACCTATTATAGATTTAGGCTAGAGTCAGGCTATCCAAAATCTGTATCATTGCGAGAATTAAATTGACACTATGTAAAGAAAAATCAGCAAAATTTTGGATACGCTTAATAAATAAATTTGCTCCAACCTTAACTCTGTCGTGGCCACGGCTTGCGCTGGGTGTCATAGAGCCTTCCGATCGACCTCGATCTCCGCCTCATCTTCCTTTCTTTTCATTCCCCTCTCTCCTCCCCTTACCTATCCCAATTCATAACTTGAATCATCGGGCTGATCAAATGCACAGATGGACGATCTTCCTGGCTGCCGACACATGACTTGGTCTAGGCGACATAGAGGGAGACAAAGACGACCCCGAAGACGACAAGGGAAATGGAGGAGGAAGTGGGCGTTTGATCGTCCACCGTCTGTAAAAGGGAGGAACAGGAAAACAGAGAAAGAAAACTGTAAGAATAACTGTTGAGACGTGGGGAAAGAGGAGAATTTTTAAGAATAGTGGGTACAGGTTGATTTTAGGAGGAGGTTAAGATCCAATAAGAGTTTAATATGTTAGTATTTTTTTATTTAACAAAAATAAAAATTCTAAAACATAGGATTCAGAATTTGTTACCACTGTCGATCGAATTCTATTATATATAATATAGATGAGTGACAAGATTGACATGACAAGACAAGGTATGGAAAGTGCAAAAATAAAAAGCGATCTTGGGCTTTGAGGGGGTTGGTTGAGGGAATGGACGCAATTAACGGTACGATTGTTCCTCCCATGATCTGAAAAATGAATCCTACAATTAAGGGAATGGCTGACTTCACTTCAATTTTTTTATTATTCAACCGTGCTATACGCATAAAATAACTCAACTTATGGATTCCAACATCAGCTTTTGGATTGCCTGTTAGTTATGACTATACTCATGATCCGAAAAATTATGATTGATAGTCGAGATTAATACCGGATGTTATAAAGGAAGCCAAGTATTATGTTTTTACAAAATAAATGGTGTATTCATATTACTCGAATTAAATCATATCTTGTTATTTTAACATCAAATTAAAAAAAATTACTACCATATTGCAAAAATAACTACACCGACCCATAGAAAATGTGTCACACCGACGCATCCAATAGCGGCATCAACGGTTAATTTGCATCTAATTCTTACATCTTTTTTATGCGCACATTTTACAAAATTTCTTATGCATATTCGTCCCTGAAAATATGGGCCTTTAAAACCTTGCCTCGTCATAGCGAACCTTCCCTTCCGTATGGACGAAAGCTTACATCATTCGAAGAAGGTAAGTTAGAAATTAGTTACTCTCTTAATTAGGCATAACTCTTATTCTTATCCGTAATAGTTTATTGGTTTTTCAGATTGCATGAACTAAACAAGTTTTATAACTGTGTTAATATTGTAGTGCCACACTACAACATTTTACTAGATTATCTTTTATATACTGCTCAAATTATTGGGCGGCCGCGAGTGCGTAGAAAGTCAAAATTAAAGTTAAAAAATGGTGCTTTAGTATTACGCTCCTTATTTCTTTCTTTCTGACAAGCGATTAGGGGAAAGTCGTTCAAAATTGGTTTAGGTAGTTTTAGAATTATTTAGCACTTTAACTTGGAATCATCAACCACGAGCCACAAGAACTTGTCCAAACATATCCATCCCCCCAGGGACAAGCATCGATTACTTGATTTCCACAAGTTTTTAGAAGTTTCACTTGTGTTACTGTTACCAACCTATTCTGGTCACACTCAAGGGCCCACCAGAGGTCCCATTTTTCGCATGACATGTCACCTATTCAATGGTCAACTTTTCACCGTTGTCGCCATGTCACCCAGTCAACGGTCAATTTTTCAACGCTGTCAAACCGGTCAAAACATACACGCACGCTCAAGTTACGTGCATTGTTTTTGTTGACTTTCTATGTGACTAAACTTATTCTGTCGCCAATGCGACGAAATCGACGCCACCAACACTTGGAAAATCTACAAGAAGAACCGCGGCATGCCTTCCCCTAAGGGGGTTCGGTCACTCCCTTCAAAGGGGGGTCGGCCACCTCTTTAAAGAGGGGGTCGGCCACCTCCCTTAAAAGGGGGTTGGCCACGCGCACCGGTCCACAATGCTCACCCATCACCGCGATTGCACAACGCCTTCTGTCGCCCGTACATCGTTGCCGCAATGACTGTCGCCCGCGCATCGTCTTCGAGACCTTTGTCGCCCGCATCCTCGCGATCATTCTGCGACCCCCGTAGCCCAGAAGTCACTCTGCGACACCCGTCGCCCGGACGTCACTCCGCAACCCCCATCGCCCGGAGGTCACTCCGCGACCCTCGTAGCTCACACACTCCGCCACGCCCTTGTGCCGCGCTGCTGATACAGTCGCTCCCCTGGCTCCCTGTCACACTACAGTGCCCTTGGCACCATACGCACTCTGTCGCGCCCATGCGCTGACCATCTCCATGATGTGCCCCCGGCACCTTACTCCGCCGTGCCCTTACGCCGCGCCGCTGATACAACCGTGCCCCCAAGCTCTCTGTCACTCTACGGTGCCCTCGACACCACTCACTTCACTAGGCCCTGCGCCACGTCTATGACATGTGCCTCGACACCAGGTATGGTCTCGCGACAGTCGTCGCAGCGCCCATGCGCTACTTCCATGACATGTGCCCCTGGCACCAGATATGGTCTCGCGACAGTCGTCGCCACGCCCATGAGCCACAATCAATGTCTCGTACTGTAGGGACTGCGCCCATGCGCCACAATCAATGTCTCGTGCTGTAGGCACCGCGCCCATGCGCCACAATCATGTTATATGCTTACGGGATGGGCTCACAACCTTGAAGCCATCGCCGTCACAATCACAGGGGGCTCGGGCACGAGGACCCCTCGCAGCGGGATGGACTCACAACCTTATAGTCATCGCCACCACGGGATGAGCTCACAACCTTAAAGCCATCGCCGTCACAATCACGGGGGGCTCCGGCACGAGGACCCCTCGCCATGAACTCAGAGCACTGAGCTACAACCATGTCTATGTATGTTACCATTGATCGTCGACACCACCAGGACAACGACCTCCGGGTCACTCCGGGACGGGAGCAGGTCCTCGGAGGGCATCGCGCCTAGCCCGCTTGTCAGTTGGCTACATGGGCAACCCTTGCCACTGTCAGGTTCTCTGTGCATCTCTTGACGCACTTATGGGATTCAGTAAGGGCTTGGACGGTGGCTGGGGCAACGGGCTTACTCTGATCACGCCGTCATGGTGTTTTTAGTCTTCTCAGACAGGCAGAGAGATGCTGTGTGGAGCAAGGCAGTGCGAATTAGGGAACCGACAGTCCAACCGGTATTTATGGACCCCCTGGTGACGCGTCACTCCCAGGGGTGACACGTGTGTTTTATGGATTAAATATAAATAAAACTATAATTAGTCTTGTACCTGATCATGCTCAACAATTGTTTGTATCCGATCCTTCAGATTTTTGTCAAATGATCAAAATTGGGAAACTGGTTACTGAGAATACTTGTTGATAAGGAGTAGAAGTTCAAAGTAACTGAGCAGGTTGTGGCTTAAACAAAAGGAACCAGTGAAAAGGAATAAAAAAAGGTCAGATGCGGTTTTGGCTAAAAGAGAGGAGATCGTGGGGCTAAAATTTATGTGGGCTAAATAGTTATTTTTATTCCTTTGGCCAATAGATTATTTACATCTCATTATGTTTATAAACGAAAATTCAAAAATTCTAGAAAAATGAATTGATACTTTGGAGGGCATAGATCCTATCAATCGAATATTCGATTGATAGGTTCTATACTCTCCAAAGTACCAATATGTTTTTCTAGAATTCTTGAATTTTCTTAATAAATATAATTTGGTGTAAAAATCCTATTGGCCAAAAGAGTAAGCCAAAAAGGTTTTACCCTTCTAAGCTTTAGCCCATGACCTCCTAAGTTTTAGCCCCGTGACCTCCAAATTTGATTGTTACAGTTTTCTATTCCTCTGCAAAAACTTGCTCTACTCTCAAGTGCTTTAACTTCTGTTTCATATCGGCAAAACTATTCAAATTGCTCTCACCTCATCCATATCCTTATTCATAAACCCTATGACAAAAAGCTAAAAGGGTAACACATAGACAATAGATCAGGTACAATCCAAACTATAAATTCATTTTTATTTAACCTACCAATCTTTTGATCCCCTTGATTCTTGATATCCTTCTATGTTCTCGAAGTAGACTGAGGAGGGATTGGTCACCGTCGTACTGAAGAAGTACGCCATCTGTGACGGACCAGTAGTTCTTAATGGGCTGGTGGAAGCTTTTGAAGGCGTTAGGAGGGGATTTTAGGAGATGTAAGAGATGGTAGGTGGTCGGGTTGTAGGGAGGGGTGTGAGCAAGTTGTCACCACTCATTGACGTCGATAGACCGATTGCCGTCGGACTTGGGGGACACTTGATTTTGGTGGTACGGTGGGGATGAGAGGCCGTGTTTGTGTGTCTATTTGTGATTGTGCGATGGGGGGTGAGTTTTTTTCTCTTCTATCCTTCAGATCTGCAATTTTTGGGGGATGGGAGGCCGTGTTTGTCTGTTGTGTGTCTATATCCATCACAATCATATGCGAGAAGAAGATCATAAAAATCCCTAAAGGCATTTTCTATTCTCTTTTGCAGATGGATGTTACGAAATTTGGAATTGTTTCTCTACATGCATGTGAAATACCTTGCATGTTAGGACGGTGAAGATGAATTGACGATGACATTGCAGTTGGACAAAACCTCAAATCAAAGGAAGGATCACGAGAAGCAATAGCTAAATCAAAGCATGTTGGGTATGTAATTCTCACCTGTATCTGCAAAGATTTTTAGTGGCTGACATCATCACTATTTCCTAACTAAATCGACATTTTGGGAGATAAAAGAGTAGCCAAATCTTGTGATGGTAATTATAGCCACCATCAGATAATCCCTCCGTTGTTACACTTCAAGGGAAAAAGCAAACTCATGCTATAAGACCCACTTCTAGCTATGAAATTCGGCAGTCACCAGGAATAATCCATACAATAGCAAGCTTCAATCACAGACTATGTCAATTTTTGAGATATATCTAAACGTGCGTTTAGTTATGGTGATTGTGCAATGGCTAGTGCTTACTTGCTAATGGTGGTCTTTGATTTGTTACAGTTTGTGTTTTACATATGTGCGACGGAGCCAGTGTAAATGTTGCGGGGTGTTCGATATAAAGCTCATTGGTTCAAAGAAGCCTCTATGGTGCTAACTGCAGGTGGCTTCTTGGTGACGGCTTTGGAGCTTTGTGATTTAGAATGACGTGGATTGTGGAAGACATTGGCGACACATAGAAATCATTAAACAAACACAAGATGTGTATACTTTGCTTCCCCTCGCTTCAAAGTTCTTTTCTTTTCTTTTTCCGTTTACACAATTATCTACGTATCATTTCACTGTCTCCATTCTTACATGTCTAAATGGTGGTTGACGCCTTGGAAGCGAGGCTGGATGGGACTTTGGGGGATGTAGGGGATGGGCTGTAGGGAAACGAGGTGGGGGTTAGGAAAGTAGGGCCGGTGGTGGAAGGCAAGACAGATGGGGCAGGGATACAGTTTTTGGGAGAGATGCCACCAGCCATCCTTCCTGGGACATGGGGAGAGGGGAGGTGAACTAAAGAAAGAAAAATTAGATTCATAAACATTGAAAAAAGCTTACACTTTTTTTTTTCTCTTTTGCAAATGGATTATACAAAATTTGGGATTGCTTTTTTATGTGCATGTGAAATGCCTTGATGACTGCGACGATGAAAATTAATTAACGAGGACACTCAAGAATATGAATAAATCAATTTGTGCAATGGCAAAAAAGAAATGCATACATATATCATTATGTGCTTGATGTATTCATCGTTCAATCTATGAGATGTTAAAATTTTCTAGAATGATTAGCTATTTTTGTCTGTCCAAGGCCATATTTCTTTTTAGTGTATTATTCTTGATTGCCCAAAGTAAACTTCCTTCAAAATCAAAACATATGGGCAGTGAATCATTTATGTGTTTATTGTTCTTTTAAGTAACGCATTCTATGGGCACTGAGTTATTGTCTAGGTCATTTAACATTACAAATAGCTTTTTTGGTAAAAAAATGAAAAGAAAATGATCAGCTACTCTGTCACATAGTTGGTGTATAAAGCTCTCTACAATTCTTGATTTTTGAAGAAAAAGTCGTAACACATAAATAAGGAAAAGCAAAAGTAAAAAATAAAGAACGATAAAGATCCACATACTTGAAAATAAGAAAATAAAAAGTTTTAAACTCTATGGTTGCTTTTAGTTGATCAACAATCATCACTTGAAAGATTTATTTATTGTGCAATTGCAACATTACTTACAAACGTAAAGTTATCTACCTATTTCCTACTGCCCCAATGTGGCCTGCCCTGGATTTTTAAAGGACTTGGTCAGATGCAAACTCCTTTAGGTGAGCGATTTAGAAGGTTTGAGAGATAGAGAGATAATGTGATGTATTCTTTTTCTAAATTGTAAAATTGTAGGATTATATATATTAAAAGGTCATATACCTTTTGTCCATGTCTGATTATCCAAATAATAAAGTTAAAGCTGAGAGAACGTTATCATATCATCGCTTACATGACCGTTTTGCCACGTGGACTGAAACTAACAACTTTCGGGGTATTAAACCATTTTTTTGTCAAATACTTACTCCTTAGTTTTTATTTATTTATTTAGTTTGCATTTTCAAAATCGCTGAATATTACTCGCTTTCTCCATTCTTCCTTTCTAAATTAATATCATTTCCGTGCATAGCATGGGATATTAGCTAACACCCCTTCCGTCCATAGCACGGGGTTTTAGCTAATATATATATATATATATATATATATATATATATATATATATATATATATATATATATATATATATATATATATATATATATATATATATATATATATATATGGATTTGGTTGGCATCTTCGCTGCCTTTCAAACCCCTAATCTTATTTTCTTGAATTCTTACAATTTTAAAATAGATCTTAATATGTGTTAAATTTTGATTCGCCATAAAATAACTCCCAACCCCATGAACTCTAACTATCCAACCCCATGATCTCTACTCTACGACTTTCGTGCATAGCATGTGATTTTAATTAGCACGGGAAATAATAATTAATTAATATGATTTCCGTACATAGCATGTGATTTTAATTAGCACTGGAAATAATAATTAATTAATACGATTTTCATGCATAGCATGTGATTTTAATTAAAATCCTTCCCGTGCATAGCACTGGGTTTAAATATATATATATGGATTTGGTTGGCATCTTCTATACCTTCCAAACCTTCAATCCCATTTTCTTGAATTCTTACAATTTTAAAATGGGGCTTAATATGTGTTAAATTTTTATTGGCCTTAAAATAACTTCCAACCCATGAACTCTAACCATCCAACCCCATCACCTTCATTCTTCTATTTCATAATAATTAATTAATACGATTTCTGTGTATAGCACGTGATTGTAATTAGCACGTGATTGTAATTAGCACGGGAAATAATAATTAAGTAATACGATTTTGGTGTATAGCCTGTGATTTTAATTAACAACCTTCCCGTGCACACACACACACACACACACATATATATATATATATATATATATATATATATATATATATATATAGAGAGAGAGAGAGAGAGAGAGAGAGAGAGACAGACAGACAGACAGAGAGTCTACTTCAATGCTAAGTTGTTGACTTGTAGTCAGGGGCGGAGCCAGGATTTCACCTCAGGGGGTGGTAATTAATCAAAAATATTTTCAATATCAATCTATAAAATTTTAATCAATTATCCCTTTCTTTTTCCTTGAGAGCGCATGTGTGAGCCACTAGATATGGAAACTTGAACTACTTACAACTACCAGCAAACTGAATTAGATTAAAAGGCAAAAAACAAGTAATACCTCTGAAGAAGATCGGGTTAGTGGAGGAGTCCGGATCCAATGTAGCTCCGATCCCCCAAATTCACGTCAACAACCGAAGGAACTCAAAACTTGCTTGACTCGGCTCTTGATACATCACCTGAGTTTCCGAACTCGCAGACACCCTCAGCGGCACTCTGCTCGACTCGACTCGACACCGCAAATATCAGAGGGAGCCGGAGCCGGAGTTGTGCGACTGGAACGACAAGCTGGAGGGGATGGCTCTAGAGAGAAAACTGTGTTGTTGCTGGCGGCGAGGTCCGGAGAGAGGCAATGTGTGGAGTGTAGACTCGTCAATGACAGTGAGTCGTCACTTCGTCGCCGCCGACTCATAGATCTAGGCTAGATTTAGACTATAGACAACCCACTAGATCTGTAGAAGATTGTCACTTTGTCGCGGCCCATGGACGTGAGATGGAGAGACTTGAGTGGTCGCCGATGCCTGGTCGCATGAAACTGAGAGGAGAAGAGAGAGAGTGTGCGATTGAAATTTTTTTCAAAATTTGAGGGGGTACATTAGCGCCAACACCCCCCCCCCCCCGGGGCCCCGTACAAGCCTAGCTCCGCCCATGCTTGTTGTCTGGTTATGTAAATTCTATCTTTGGGAACACAACCAATGCATCGTCTTCACCCTTATTTGTGTAGTTTATTTTTCTGCATGTTTATGATAAAGTTCTAATATTTGTCCTACTTTTTTCATGCATAATTTTTTCGTGTCTATTGTAATAACAACATTCATCTGAAATATTTTATGAATTTAATTGTGTATGAACAAGTACTTTGGCTTATTTTCGTGAGCTCTCAATTTTTCATCATGCCGATTGAGATGCAAAATAGTCGGAGGAGGCTTTTGGTTTTTGCATTACCACGAGAATCAAAATCATGAGATCAGAATGCCATGAAGAAGGCTTCTAGTTTTTACATTTGGGTCGGTCACTGTACTGTATACATTTGGATTCGATAGATAGCTATGAACCTTTCAAACTATTGACCCAATTATATCAGATTTTTGACTTAATTTAAGAAGAAAAATATTAGTTATCTTGAATTCATTCACGTCCATAACTCTTCCATCCATTTCATTTTCTTCTCCTGTTAGTTTTGCCCTTTCCAGACAGACAAAACATTTCATTGGGAACCATCACAACTTGCATTTCAACGGTTGCAGTCATCACCTGTACCAACGGTCGGTAATGTACCATCGTTCATCACTTTATGTCTATCTGGCAGGACTAAATTCACGTATGTCAAAAATTTCAAGAAATTTAAATTCATGCAAGAAACCTTCTCAAATTCTTTTCATATTCGAGCGCTCGTCTCTTGTGCTCTGTAATATAGGATTTTCCCTCGCCAAAGTTTAAGTCTTTTCATTTTATGTTGTTTTCCACAAGCTTGAATTATTGTATTCTTCTCTACCAGTCTGATGTTTTAACCGAAACACAATGCGTCATGGAGGGAAACCTAACTACATGAAGGGTTCGTGTCCAAGCAGAGTAGAAGATATCCAGAGCTTGGATGGCTGGCAAATTCAAGGTGCAAGCTTGCAAAGGTTATCTTCATTTGTATCAGGTTAAGTGGCTTCCTCAAGTTTGATTGTAATGGCAGAATTGTTAATACATGGTTCTTTTCAAAGCTTGACTCAGAGAACCACAGCCTTTAGATTGTGCCTGTCTATTTTAAGAATAGTGTTCAATTTTTTCAGACTTTCAGATCACTGTGCCTCAACTCATCTAGTTACCATGAAAGGGTACACACACAGAAAAACTCTCAAGTACTTGCAATTCTCCATCAATCTCAAATAGCTCCGTCTTCAAATTTAAATACTACCAAAAAAGTTATTGATTTAGAAAACTCTCACATCCATGCTGCTTTTGTTATGTTTGCTAATTAAAATCCTGAATCAAGAAGTCATGCAAGAGTAGGACGTGACATATTGGTATTGTCGCCCTTTAGTTTTAACATATTATTCGTTTCTCTTTTTGGCTGAGACAAAGACAACTCTTAAACCATGTATTTAGGTAAATGTGGTTTTGTTAGCGGAGTACGTAGAATAATAAATTTAACGTGATGTTATGGCCAAACAAGATTAGTACAAAGAACGATTCGACAGAACTGCACAATGTAAAATTATTTAGAGATAGTTGTTATGGTTCACATTCAAAGACACATTATCTTGGGTGAATGCCCCAACTAGTGCCCAAACTCTTATAAGAGAAAGGCGAGCCATACTAAGGGGAGGTGGAAGCTGACTAAAGGTTTGCGAATGCTTAAGCAACGTTTATCCCCCAATCAACTACCCATACGCAATATTACTACCCACTTAGAGGATTAATTGTCAGAATAAGATTTTCATTAAATCTGAATTAGTTTCCAAAACCAGCTTTAATTTATTTTAAGCACAACAAATTAAAAGTTGTTGAAGATGTTTCGATAATAAGAGATTAAAGTACGTTTAGTGTAACAAAATTATGATATAGTGTATTCCAATTGAAAATGAGCATTTACTGTCTGTATAAGAATATTTTGATAATTCTTTTGGTCAAACCTGATTCTCTAAAACTGATTAAATCAGAATTTAAGAAAATGAGGATTCTGGATTTAATCAGTTTTAAGCATATTAAAACAGATTTAATCAATTAAAAAAAAAGGGCCGAACACTTCAAACCTGATTTAATTTAAGTTTAATAAGTTTTGACCATTCTAAAATCAATCACAAACACCTTCTTAGGATTTTGAACAAAATCTCAAGGAACTTTAATGTGAAAATGAGACAAATAGACAAAAAAGATAACTTCCATTCTTGAATTTTGAACTGTCGACGATATTAGCCGGGGATGAAGGAAGTGATAAGGTAGTGGATCAAAGACGAACTTGGTGATAGTCAAAGCAGACGAGGATAGAGTTTGGCTAAGTAAGAGAACAACGATGTGGTCGTATAATTGAAGGACCGGGTGGATGGTGAGAGAGAAAGAGGAACGAGTCTGTAAGAGAGAGAAGAGAAACGGGGGGGGGGGGGAGAGAGAGAGAGAGAGAGAGAGAGAGAGAGAGATTTGCTAGACTGAGTAAATGAGGATAGATAAACATAGTACTGGAAATTAGTGAAAGGGCATAAGTAAAAATAAATTTTTCCTTAATCTGAAAAGTGAACAATATATTGAAAGAACTCAAAAAGAAAAGTTAATCGATTATTCTGGGACTGATGGAATATAATTTACAAAGAAAAAAAAATTTGCTATTTCTTACACAAATTTGAAGCAATTTGATAATGAGTGCGAACATAATAAATTATTTTAGAATATCCAGAGCCTTTGTAGGATGGACCGTCACAATTATCTTGCACTCTCAGTTAGGATGCTTATCGTGGACCTCATCCTTTATCAAAATGACTTCATGTCCCACATCGCATGGAAGGAGGCCCATTTTAGAGGTTATGTCATGCAAGCGCTTACGAAAAGATGACTTGGCTGCTTACTACGCAGTCTCCAGAATATTCCTCTTTCTCTATACTTTGCTTCTTGAAAACAGAAGAGAGTTCTAGAAAGGTAGAGAACATGTAAATAATTAGATATTGTTAAAGAAAATTCTAGACACGAGATAAAGATTGGCAGTTAGAATGAATCCTCACTGTTCGTTGAGGAGGTGAACAAATATAAATAAGGAAGGCCATCACTTGTCCAAGGCATCCTAGACATCATAAACATTCTTGTACTCAGCCATTCTCCAAGTTTGTAATCTCGTTTGCTATATAATGCAATATTGTGTCGAACTCTCTTTGTTTTCTTTGTGTTCTAGCTTTTATAGTCGCGCAACTTAATGTGAAAGGTTGACTTAGCGTACTAGGGGGGCTTGAATTGACTAATTGCGGCACAGTTGGTGGAGCTAGCCCCAACATCGAGCATGAGATAAACTTTCAAATACAGTTTCCAGGGTTACTTCTGTGACTTAAACATCGAAGAGAGTTGAGACTCCACCTTTTAACAACTTTCCCAACAGCCTTTCCCACAGCCTCCCTAACAACATTTCCCACAACTCTAAACAGACTTCTCAATCTGAGAAACAAGGACACTCATCCTCAAGATGCTGGGCTTGGCATGGAAAATGCGGAAGCATAGAAGGAGGAGTAAGAGGATGGATGCGTGTAGTCGTATGCTGGTCGAGGCGGAATGCCTTGGCGACTCTGTGACAAAATCGAAAAGTCATAGTTAGGGTTTAGGGTTTTACGATGTTAGTGACAAGTATCGGTTACATGCCAAGATATTTATAGCAAAATAAGAATTTTAATAGAATTGAACCCATGAAAATTGTTCAGGAATTTTCAAATATAAGATTAGATTCATAAGATTATACAGCGTGGTTTAAAGTAACACGAGGACATGTGAAAGTACAAGAACAAACAAGAAGCTATAGGTTTGATGGTGAGCACGATGCACATCAACAAACCACATGTCTTGTCGTCAAGACCAATCATGTTATGGATGGCAGAATTATGTGCTTATGAGACCCATGGATGCGTTAGGGTGAAGACATGAACCAGATCAAAAACCTGACCGGGGACGAGGTGGTTGTACTTTGAAAGTTTAGAGAAGCAATCTGAACATTTTTTTTTTCTGATTACACCTACTAATCTATTCTGATTGCAGCAACGTTATCCACCACCAAGGCTACAAATTATTTGTAAGAGATTGAATCTCAAAAATAAAATTGTAAGAAGAGATATCATATTATTTCGGTTGAACATTATATTGACTAAAAGAATTTGAATTGATTTTAGAAGTTTATTTCATAAAAATTCTGTTACCCAAAGATCGAGTATACTTGAGAAGAAAATCACAATCATTTCTTAAATTCAGCCTTAATCTTTTTTAAGTATCACAAATGAAAAATTATCAATAGTATATGGATAAAATAGGATTGAAGCAGTTTTGTGTGGCAAAATAATCATAAGGTGTATTAAGATTTAGAATTAGTATTTAATGTCCTTTTTACATGAGCATATTTTGGCAACTATTTAGATCAAAAATGATTTTTCAAAACTAATTAGTTAAAATTTAAGAAAATATTCAATTAATCAGTTTTGAGTACATTAGTTTGTCGTTATGGTTGTGCTAAACCAAAATTTATTGAAATTTTCAAAAGCATTATAGTAAAAATCCATCTGGTAGTAATTTTTGAACATTTAATGATAACTTTTACAACGTTATTAAAACATGGAAAAATTAGGAAAAAGTGGGTTTTGGGGTTAAGTTTTTGAAGAAGGTGGGATATATTTCAAAACTTGAGAAAAAGTGAGTTTTCTTTTGAAAATTTTTGAACAGTGGGGGAGCTTTAAAAAAATGGGTTTTTTTTAAACTTCAGTTTTTGGCTACCCAAACTGCCCCTCCCCATCTTCTCTTCCAAATTAGCTTTCCCTCCAAACTACATGCCCCTTACTTACCCTCCTCTCCCCATCCGATGCCTCACCCTACCCCCACCCACCTACCCACCTGTTACAATCTTCGTTACCAAAAATTCCAAACACATTAATCTTCTTCATGAACAACAACTTCCATGCAAATGCTTTAGCCCCCTTTCTTCGTGCAAATGCTTTAGCCCCCTTTCTTCGTGCAAGTGTGGCAGTGGTATTTGTCAAAGCAGAATTATTTTTTCTTTGCTTTTAAAACAATGAAAAACCAAATATCAAGTTTTAAATATCAACGTCTAATTAAAAAAAAAAGATAGGTTGGAATTCATCCAAACTCGCTTGTATGTACCTACCAGTTATATCCTTTGAATTTATGACATAGTTGTATGATAACTATTGGAAGTGGTGACTAACGTTACTAGCATAATGGAAATAAAGATTTGGATTATTTTGTTGGATAAAATTGAGGATTATGTGAAGGGATTTGTGGAGGTCAAAAAGGGCGGTAGGTATTAAGAGAGGGTAAGAATGGGCACCAACTATTTGATAAAATATTTCTAAGAAGACTCAATTGACTTTCGGAGGAAGTGGGGAGTGATGATTGAGTTGGGTGTAGATTTTAAGGTTAGAAACGTGAAGGGTGATGCGTGATCGTGGTGATACAAGTCTTACTCTGCAAAAAAGCAAGTAATTATATGCAATTGTATTTGTCCCTTCGTATTAATATTCAGTTACTCTACAAAAAAGTAAGTATTTTGGTTCTAACACCACACAAGTCATTGTGCGTAGAAACCCAAGTCATTTTATGCAAAAGTGCATGTCGAATTCTGCCGATGCCCCAGTCTTTTTATGCAAAAATTATGGGGGACACAGCCAGATGCCCCGTTCTTCTATGATTGCTCGGTAAACACAGTTCAAAGCGAATCATTTTCTTATCAGCAACTATGTATATATTTGGGCTGAACATATGCGGCCTAATTGAGAGGTGACAAAACGCTTTGCTTTTCATTACAAAACGACTAAACCTCATCCGTTTCTTCAATCCCAACCCCCTTAGCAAGGGAAAGTGTATTTGCATGTAAAGTTCTTCTTTTTTTTAGGAGTCTCACCGAAGCAAAAGCAGCGCTTGTGCCCCCTGTAATTTCTGCATAAAAAGACTGGGGTATCGGCAGAATCCGATATGCACGTTTGCATAAAAGAACTTGTGTTTCGGCAGAATATGACTAGTTTCACCCAGACCGTGCTTCTACACCGTTCTTCTATGATTGATCAGTAAACACATTTCGAAGCGGATAGTTCCAGAGATTCATTGCTGGTGCTAGTTGAAAATAGATTGAATATGAAGAGAAGATAAGCTACAAAGAGAATGAAATTAAGAGAGGAAGACAATCAGATTTATAATCAGTGAGTTTAGTTAAGAACTTGCTGATATAATAAAGGTTATCACCAAAACATTTTTTTTTTTGCATAATTCATCATTAAACTCCTAAAAAAATTGATGTACGTAAGAAATTAGCTCCTTGTTTACATACCGAAAGAACTGATATTTTTTAATCTACAATTGAACTAAATTCCTTCAACTTTGTAAATTTGCAATTACAGATTGCCTTAACAACACTTCAAATGTCAATTTTGGGCATGAAAATCTCGTTTATATCTCGTATATACTGGGGTAGGATGGCCTTCATTTAGGTGACTATTGAATCCTCAAGTTTCACACATGGGAATCAATGTTCCCACCCCAAAACCGAACAAAGTCACTCCTTGCCATCTCACATGAATAGTGCAATTTGGTACGGGCTGACACAGATTTGGAGTGAATTTATCAATCTTGCGAAAGCATGTAAAAGTTCCAGAGATTCATTGCTTCTACACCGCTTCCAGTATAGTTCCAGAGATTCATTACTTCAGACATGATCCGCTTCGGAGTCTGTTTACCGATCAATCATAGAAGAACGGTGTAAAAGCACGGTCTGGGTGAAACTAGTCATATACTGCCGAAACACAACTCCTTTTATACAAACGTGCATGTCGGATTCTGCCTACCGATGCCCCAGTCTTTTTATGTAGAAATTACGGGGGGCAAAAGCGTTGCTTTTGCTTCGGTAAGACTCCTAAAAAACGAAAAACTTTACATGCAAATACACTTTCCCTTGCTAGGGGGTTGGATTAAAGAAACGGATAAGGTTTAGCCGTTTTGTAATGAAAAGCAAAGCGTTTTGTCACCTCTCAATTAGGCCGCATGTGTTCGGCCCAAATATACACATAGTTGTTGATGAGAAAATGATCCGTTTCGGAGTGTGTTTACCGAGCAATCATAGAAGATCGGGGCGTCTGGCTGTGCCCCTCGTAATTTCTGCATAAAAAAACTGGGGCGTTGGCAGAATCCGACATGCACTTTTGCTTAAAAAGACTGGGATTTCTGCACACAACACCTTGTGTGTGTGGTGTTAGAACCAAAATACTTACTTTTTTGTAGAGTAACTAAATATTTGTAGAGTAACTGAATATTAATACGAAGGGACAAATACAATTGCATATAATTACTTACTTTTTTTACGGAGTAAGACTTGTATCACTACGACCGCACATCACCCCTCACATTCCTAACCTTAAAATCTACACCCAACTCAATCATCACTCTCCACTTCCTCCGACAGTCAATCGAGCATCTCAGAAATATTTTATCAAATAGTTGGTGCCCACTCTCACCCTCCGTTAATATCCACCTCCCTTTTTAACCTCCGAAAATCCCCTCACATAATCCTCAAATTTATCCAACAAATCAATCCCAATCGCCAACATCTTTATTTCCATTATGCTAGTAATGTTAGTCACCACTTCCTATGGTTATTATACAACTATGTCATAAATTCAAAGGATATAACTGGTAAGTGCATACAAGTGAGTTTGGATCAATTCCAACCTATCTTTTTTTTTAATTAGGCGTTGATAATTAAAACTTGATATTTAGTTTTTCGTTGTCATAAAAGTAAAGAAGAAATAATCATGCTTTGACGAATACCACTGGCACACTTGCATGAAGAAAGGGGGCTAAAGCATTTGCATGGAAGTTGTTGTTCATGAAGGAGATTAACGTGTTTGGAATTTTTGGTGTGAAAATTATAACAAGTGGGTAGGTGGGGGTGGGGTGAGGCGTGGGAAGGGGAGAGGATGGGGGGTGGGGCGGCATGTAGTTTGGAGGGAAAGCTAATTTGGATGAGAATATGGGGAGGGGTAGTTTTGGTAGTCAAAAACTTAAGTTTAAAAAAAATCCATTTTTTTAAGCTCCCCCATTCTTCAGAAATTTTCAAAAGAAAACTCACTTTTTCTCAAGTTTTGAAATATATCCCACCTTCTAAAAAC
Organism: Escallonia herrerae; assembly: GCA_033070095.1. Lineage (NCBI taxonomy): Eukaryota > Viridiplantae > Streptophyta > Magnoliopsida > Escalloniales > Escalloniaceae > Escallonia > Escallonia herrerae. Next base: position 564,981 of record JAVXUP010000019.1, on the reverse strand, counting down.
TTAACCCCAAAGCCCACTTTTTCCTAATTTTCCCTTCTAAAAACTTATCCCACTTTTTCTCAAGTCTTTTTACAGTCTCATTTTCCCTTGCTAACTTTGAAGTTATTGTCATGGTACACTTAAATCTGTTGCATGTTTTCAACCCATGTAACTTTTAATTTTCTACTTCTCTTTCTGTTGTCTTCTCTACTAGACTATGTTTAAAACCAAAGTGAGACTCTTTCTCATTAACATCTTATCATAGTACTCTTAGAATCTCTTGCATGATTGACTTTTCTTTAAAGGGGAAATGAAAAACAGCCCCCCTCAAGTATATCGTGTCCTTGGGTCGACCCCGTCTCGTATTAATTTTTGCAATTAACCCCTTAATCTATCAATAATTACACCCGACTAAATTGAGACTATAAAAGACCATAGTAGCCTTATAAGTCAATGACAATTGTTGACTAGGGTATCTATTTTTGGAATCCCAAAAATACCCCTAAACTATTTATGTCGGGTCGCGGCGGGGGGGGGGGGGGTAGAAATCAGCACACATGCCTCTCTATTCCCCGATTTCCCCCCAAATTCTCCTATACCTTTCTCATCCAAAACCCTAGGCGAATCAGACTCAAAGGGGGACAATCGGAAAAAGGGAGATAGTAAGGGTGCGACGATTGAGATTACCGTGTGAAGGTATGTCTTCTCTACTGTAATCAATTTTGTAAACCCTAAACCTTTAAAATCCTGACAATTTCCTTTGATCCATATAGGTTAGGGTTTGATTCATTAAGTGGCATTTTATTTGATTCATTTAGGTTAGGGTTTTGCCGTTATGTGCATGCATGAAGAATCATTCGTTTGGGTCCCTTTTTTTTTGTTTTTTATGCAAATCGATAAGGTTTGTGGTCCGTCTGAGTGGATTAAATAAACATTGTTGACCATATCTAGATGAAAAAGTTGATTTTGCTTTATGTGCTTTAAATTGTTTTTCTCTCTTTTTTTTTGTTTCTCCAACAGTAACATGCCTCCATATAGCGGTTTGTTTGACTTACAAGTCTGCCTTGGTGGTAAGATTGACTTTGCACATGGCAATTATAATGGGGGTTCAGTAGATTATATAAGAGAGGTAGATGAGGATCTGTATTCTATGCTTGACTTGAAAGATGGCATCAATGTGTTTGGGGTTGAAAATACTGATTCTTGCAGCTTTTATTATAAATCTCCTGTTAACTTGGAGCTTAGGAAGTTTGTCAGTGGTATGGATATGTTAGCAGTGTTCAGTCTTTTCAGGGGTGTGAGTAATGTAGTGACTCTGTATGTTGAGCATGCAGTTAGTAGTGAGGGAGGAGTTGCTGTAGGTATTGATGAAGTAGCTGATAATGAAGGTGATGGTGATGGAAATAAAGATGAGAATAATAGACAATGCTTAGGTGAAGATGTTGGTGCAACTATTGAGGATGGTGGAGACAGTGAGTCTGATAGTGATAGTGAAGCTTCTAGTGGTGCTGAATTTGAGTACTTTGTTGAGGGTGATGCACTTTGTGATAAACTTATGGATGTGGATGTAAATGTGGCTGAGGATAATAATGAGGACTTGGCTGATGAGGACTCTTCTGATGGCATTAATGAAACTGAGGACAGGACTGTGAATAATGACAGTGATGGGTAGTCTGCTAATGACTTTAAAGAGGTTGACAGTGATAGGGAATCTTTCCATAGTCCTAATAACTCTGATGATGATGAACCTACTGATAAGTACCCTGAATTTGATAGGTCAAGGAATATGAACAATGTTGAACTAAAGTTGGGAATGGTATTTGCAAATACAGCAGAATTTAGGGCTGTTTTGAGGGAGCATTTAATTCAGCAGGGTTATCAGTACAAGTACAAGAAGAATGAAAGTCATAGAGTTACTGCTGTGTGTAAATTTGACTGCGGGTGGAGAATACATGCATTTTATATGCACAGGGGTTCTACCACATATCAAATTAAAAGCTTGAAGAGAAGGGTTGTGAAAGGTAAGGTGAAGCATAGATGCCCTAGGAAGCATAGGAACAAGCACTGTAATTCTACTTAGTTGGCCAATAAGTACTTGGGCAGGTTTATGGATAATCCGAATTGTAGTGTGAGCTCAATGAAGAAAGCTATTCGAGAAGAGCATAACCAGAATGTTGGACATCATGTTTTGTATAGAGCCAAGAGAAAGGCAATTGAAATGATGAATGGTAGCTGTAAAGATCAGTCTAAAAGGCTTTGGGACTACTGTGCAGTTATAAGGAAGCAAAATCAGCAGCACTGCATTGCTTAAGGTGGAAAGAACTTCGCTTAGTAATGGGATGCCAGTATTTCAGAGACTGTTCTTGCAGTTCTAAGCTTAGAGAGTAGGGTTCCTCGGAGGTTGTAGGCTATTCATTGGATTGGATGCTTGCCATTTGAAGGGAGCATATGGTGGACAATTGATGCATGCTATGGGGAGGGATGCAAATGACTAGATGTACCCTTTAGCCATAGCAGTTGTTGAGTAGGAAACAAAAGATAGTTGGTGCTAGTTTTTAGAGCAGTTGATTGATAGCCATGGCAGTGGATCATCAGCTATTGAGGGAGATGTCCTTTGATGTACTTTGTTTCATATATTTTGATACAACATCACTGTTATACCAGCCACATGTAGTTTAAAATTCTTTGGGTCATGTGCAGGCACTGCAACATGCATGGATTAATCCTGAAAGTAGTGAGAGAGGGAAAGGTGCAGGCAGGGGAAGAGGTGCAGGAAGGAGAAGATGTAGAGGTGTAAGAAGGGGAAGAGGTGCAAGCAGGGGAAGTAGTGTTGGTGTTGGTGTTGATAGGGGTGTTGTTGTTGACAATGATGTTGGCGTTGACATTGGTGTTGGTGCAAGTGGTCCTGGCATTGATGGGGGTGTTAGTGCAAGAAGGGGGAGAGGTGGCAGGGGAAGTAGTGTTGGAGTTGGTGTTGATGGGGGTGTTGTTGTTGACAGTGGTGTTGACATTGGTGTTGCTGCAAGTGGTCCTAGCATTGATGGGGGTATTGGTGCAAGTGGTGCCAGTAGAGCTGCTAGGACAAGTACAGAGACAGACCTGACATTGTCTCCTTCAATTGCTTCAAATAGGAGTTTGATTGCAGCTCAGGTATTGTGACTTTTATGACATGCTTCCATTACTTATTTAAAAATGGATTATTAAAATCTCTTACATGATTTTGTTAATTAGATAATGGAGGGTATGAATGACATAATTAACACTATTGGAAGGTCAGGTAGTCCCAGTGCTAGAGAGGCTGTACAGGTACATGTCCTTTAACTTCAAACTATGAAAAAATGTCTAGTCAATTAAGTTAGATGACTTTCATGTCTAATAGCATTCTAATTACAAGCATTTCGGAGGACTTTGCAGCATATGAGGGGAACTTCTGTGGGTATATCACTACAAATAGTGGAAGAGCAAGGGGCAGATTGTCAACTAGAGGAAGAGGAACAACTAGAGGAAGAGGAACATTAGCTATTGAGAGTGTTGGTGCTGCAACTTCTACTGCTGGAGGAAGAGGAGCTAGGGTTGAAAGTGTTGGTGCTGTAACTTCCACAGCTAGAGGTAGGGGTCCAATGCTAGAGGAAGGGGAGCTGCTGCAACTTTCATAGCTAGAGGGAGAGGATCAACTGCTTTAACTCATGCGAGGGATAGAAGAAGCACAAGGTTAGGGGATGTCCTTTTTTCGAGCCAAGGTTCAACAAACAAGCCTGCATGGAAATGAGAATGTAGCAGGAGATAATGTCTAGGACCTATTTAGATGATGTTATGTTTTGGACACTGTGTTGCCTTTTTGAACTTGGTTAACTATGGTATGCAACTTTTACATTGTGACAACCTCGGCATAGCACCTAATGACTTTGTGTCACAAGCATGCTTTTGCACTGAAAAGAAATTTGATGACTTTGTGTTAAGCAGGTTTATTGCTTTATCTCTGTTCATGAATTTTACTTTATGCCTACGAGTACTTAAGCAACTTTTTTTTTTGTTTTGGGGGCATGGAAAGAAACTAATGACATACCATCACCACGAACACTAATGATGCTCTAATAATTACAGTTATTAGAGTTTAACAAAAGTAATGAATTACATAAAATCTAACATAAACATTTAATTTAAATTAAATTCAACAAGTTGTTGTAAGTGGCGATTTCTTTCACTACAAATTCTCATGCCAAACGCTCCAAACGGCCATTTCTTTCACTCCTGCCAACAATTCAGAAACAACACAAACTATTAATATTGCACCCCATTTTTCATTTTTCTTTCTTGCTAGCAACTCCATGTTATTGTTTTGCAGTCGTTTGTAGCTCCTCTGCAACTTCTCATGTATTATTTCCAAGTTCTCGAGCTCCTTTGTTAATCTGTCATCCTCCATCCTTAGCTTGCCAACAACCGTATCAAAATCCATAATTTTGCCACGATATTTATGATTTTTAAGTAGAACTTTTCTTCCAAAATCTTGACCTCTAGAGCATGTTGGTGGATCAACCACTACAAGAAAACAGGCTTTTAGCGATGGGAAAATCCGTCGCTAAAAGCCCAAAATCCGTTGCTAAAAGAATTAGCGACGGATTCACCGTCGCTAAAAATCCCTCGTATAAAAGCCCGTCACTAATAGTTTAGCGACGGAATGTTTTAAATCCGTCGCTAAATATGTCATTTTTTTCGACGGATTTATTTTTAATTAGCGACGGAATATTCCGTTGCTAAAAAACTTATTTAGCGACGGAATATTCCGTCGCTAAATAACTGATTGTAGGAATACTTTTAGCGACGGAATTAATCCGTTGCCAAAAGTCAATTTTTTTTTGAATTTTTTTTTATTTTTCAATTACCCAGACCTGTAATACAATTTTCAATTCTCAACAACAACGCGCAATAATCAATACAGAAAGAAATATATATAATCAATTATAAAAAATATTTATTATAAAAAAAACTCATATATGTACAAGCCGGGAACCGGATACAGCCGGTTAGGAGAGGGGAGAAGAGTACAAGCCGGGCACGGGGGGGGGGAAGCTAGGAACGGGCACGGGAAGGGGCTCATCAGGGGTTGCCGAGTCCCGGATCTGGATCCTGCTGATCCGGGGCCGGCTCGGCCTGTCCAGCAGTGCCCTGCTCCCTGATCATCCTCACCACCACTGTAGCAATGCGCTGGATCTCCTCGTCGTCCAACTGAGGACGAGGAGCCGGTGTCTGTGGAGGGGCAGCAGGGGGTGAGGACGCTCCTATCACGGCACGAGCAGTCGTGCTAGGCAGGCCGCGTATGCGGCCTTTCGGCCGATTCACGACCTCCGGCGTATCCAGCCATCGCTTCAACCCCCCAGTACTCGCAGCTGTACTAGTGGACGCTGATGGCTGTCCGGACTGCTGCTCGGACCCCCTTAGCTGTTCATACGAGGCCTGCAAAAATAGTGATTTAACGATATGTTAGGGCATTAATTAACGAAACGGACATTGAGGATAGAAAGAAAATACAATTACATTATAACAACAGATTAATTTCTAGCATACAATTACATTATAACAACAGATTAATTTCTAGCATACAATTACATTATAACAACAGATTAATTCAATATGATAAATAATTTTTAATCGGGAAAAAAAGTGAGTTCAGGCAGTGGTGGTGCGAGGCGGATGACGACAGTGGCGCACGGAAGGCAGCGGCAGAAGGTGGTGGTGCGGCGGAGGGGGAGGAACTGTGGCGATGGTGGTGCGACTGTGAGGTGGCTGTGGCAGTAGTGGGGTAACTACGGGGCGGCGAGGTGGCAATGGGGACGGCAGATCTGAGGGGAGAGGGAAGGGCGGTGTGGTGGTGGCCGGGGGGGCCTGTCGCCGGCGTGGGGGGCTGGTGGGGAGGGACGAAGGCTGGGGCCTGTCGCCGGCGTGGGGGCTAGTGGGGAGGGACGGAGGCGGGGGCCTGTCGCCGGCGTGGGGGGCTGGTGGGGAGGAAAGACGGGGAGAGAGAGAAAGAGAAATCTCGGTATTTAAGAACACATTTAGCGACGGACATGTCCCGTCGCTAAAGATCCGTTGGTAAAACCATTTAGCGATGGTTTATACCGTCGTTAAACGTCCGTCGGGAATGGTTTTAACGACGGATTAATCCGTCTGTAAAATATTTTTTTGGACAACGTTTTTACCCACGGAAATTCCGTCGCTGAAAACACCTTTAGCGGCGGAAGTCATTCCGTCGCTAAAAGTTCGTCGCTAAAACCCTTTTTTCTTGTAGTGAACCCATTTTAAAAATCCACATGAGTTGTGCAATCAAAAAAAATTTTTTTAACAATTTTGACATCCAACAAATTTTCTCCCTGGATTTTTCAAGGTCCATGTATGTTTGACCAAAGTCTTTTGCCTACAATTACACACAACATAAGCTTCTCCACTCAAGTCCATCCATGAATCTGAGCTAGATGAAAACATTGCAGCAAGATTTTTGTTGTGCTTTGGATGATGGATGAAAAGAGGAAAAAAGGGAAGAGAGGGAAAATGTGCACAAGGGCACTTATATACTCAATCTCAGAGAGAAGAACCACTGAGGGGCTTTTTCGGCATAAATTCTAAGCATTTCATCTTTGTTGGGCACTTTTGTCTTTCTGCCACTTGATTCTTTATTTAGGATGCAAAAAATGGCCGGTTGTTCTCGATTGCAAAAAATTGATAGTTTAAGGGGTTAATTGTAAAAATTAATACCCGAGGAGGTCAACCCGAGAACCCGACATACTTGAGGGGGACTGTTTGTCATTTCCCCTTCTTTAAAAAATCTTTTCTAATGACTTGTGTCATTTACTTTTCATGGGTGAATTCAGAAGGAAATCTTGGAAGCTCAATCTTGCATGCTTTGATCCTTAAGAATTTCAAAAGTATTCTAAACTATCTCAAATTTACATTGTATATACTTGATGGTTTTTTAATGAAACGGTTCCAAATCCTTTTATGGTGTTCATTGCATTTTTGTCCACCAAAGATGCCTCTAACAAGAAGGGTTTGCATTAGGATTGGAAGTTGGTATATCAATGCATCACACCGACTTTGTTGCGGGCGAGCTTTGCGAATTTAGTTTCTATCAAAGTAGATATGCAAATTTCTTCGCCTTCGGTGGTTTCTTGGATATGACATTCAACTGTTGAAATTCTTCTTCTGAAATTTCTATGCATCTCCATCCTACTGACATAACCCGCGGTCTTTTGAGCTATAGATTCTTGGTAGTAGATTAGTTTCATGGTCGAGATTAGGTAAGAACTCCCATTATCTTACCCTCTCTTTTGAGTACAAGTAAATAGCCAATTTGTATGTTGGGATCGGATGTAAACTGCCTATAGTCTATGGTATTGATACAAACCTATAGTTTATATCAAGAACCTTCTTTGTGTGAAGAGGGCTATAGGCTACATATTGATGAAGGGTCTCTCCTCTCTCTGCTTGACTCCATACACTTATGTATAGGGAAAGATCATCTGAAATCTCTTGGTATAAATTCAGAGACACTTATTTTCAGAATTGTTCAATATTTAAATCTTATTCTGGCTACTTTATTGGGTAATATCATGGACAGCACTTATTTTCAGCATTGTTAAGTATTTAAATCTTTACATGTTTGAATGACATCAACCTTGTGGTGCCAACATTTATAAACCTCAAAATTTAACACCAAAATCAATTTAACTCACGTGCATTGCACGGGCTAATTAACTAGTAAGGATAACTCTCCGGTGCATATTATTATTCCCGCCCGGATGAGCACACGCACGTCTGCGCGCGCGCATATCCCCCCCCCCCCAAAACATCCCGCAACCCTCTCTCTCTCTCTCTCTCTCATACACGAGCAACAGACAATAAAAACAAAGTACCCCTCTTAAATCTATGCTCTACCCTAATCCTGTAGATACGACCACCAGTAATTTTGCAATGTTAATTGCATGTCCATATAAATCTTGCAACGCTAATTAGTACAACAATTCACAGCATATCAATTCGTCTCAAAAAGTAAAAAGAAATCGGCAGAAACCAAAAGCATCGCATATTATAAGATCGAGGAAACGCAGCAGCAATTATTTCAAACGAAAAAAAAATCAGGATGAACTGCATATGGATGTCCCAAAAATAAGGTGATGAATCGATCACACTATGAAAGGGGTAAGCAATCTCACTGCCTCTACGAGCCAAGGAAGTTACTCGGTCGCGGACGGGACAAAAAGCTCAAAAGGGTGAAGGTTTTTGGTTTCATCATTTTCCATTTTAAAGTAAGGGAAAATTGTTTTCTTCCTTTGTTGTTAATCGTTTGTCCCATCTGCTGATTTCGGCAAAAATCACATCGACAACAATCACACTTGTTTTTGCTTCACACGGGCAATGTTTTAAATTGAAATTAACTTGCCATAATTATCTCAAAAGCCACTGAATGGTTACTTGCTTAGGTAATGGAAGTGAGACCATTCCTTTAGCTTGTTTTTATGCTGAATCATTCCACTCATTATTTATAAATGCTAAATTACGCGAAAGTCTTAATGTTGCATCATCCAATTTCGAAGTCAAGGAGGAAGATAAAGGGGAAAAACAAACACGAAATGTTAGTGCCATTGAAACAAGGTCTTTTTTTTTTGTCTATCCAATGTTTCTGGATATTTCCGATTATGCTTCCTATGTTGACTGGTACTCACTGTTTAAACAAAACAAAAGGCGCTATTTATTCCAAGTGTTTCAAGTTTAGGCCCTCTCACTCATGTCATTCTCATCTTCTCAAGATTCTCACCATAAAATGCAAACCTAAATGCATAAAAGGAAAGAAAAGAGACCTATTGAGAGTTGTCTTAGTTTTTGAAGATTCTTTATTCCTAAAGTGAAACAATGGTTGCTTCATACAATTATAAAAGGGGAAATGCACTTTTCTCCCGTATACTTTAGGGTGGTTGCAATATGGCACCCTCTAGTTTAAAAAGTTGAACTAAATCCTTCTGAACTCATCAAAACTGGGCAAAATGTACGGTTTTCATCCAAGTTAGCATAGTTTTTGGGTGGGAAGTGTTTGGCACCCAGATCCTACACGAAACTACCCTTTTGACCCAGCAAAGTGCTAGAAGACTTACAAAAAAAACCCAAAAAGCCACCACTTTCATTTCACTTCTTCTGCAAACCTTAGAAAACCTGCTAGAGTGTGCTACTGTGGTGTATTGGCTCCTGTGAGCACCTCACATACATCCGCAAACTTTGGAAAAAGGTTTTATGGTTGTGCACTGTATGGGGTATGTATAATGTTTAAGTTTGTATGTATTTTTACTTAGAAATTGTTCGTAATGGCTCCTAATCTTAATTCTTGGTTCTTTGTAGACCAAAGCAATTGTGAATATTTTCAGTGGGTTTCCCACCTATGCGTTAAAGGGGTAGCGGGAGATGGTCTCTAGTTTGCTCAATCGCATGACCAAGGTCGAGAAAAAACTGGCCATAACACGCAGGAGGGTAAAGATGCACAAGAAGCTCATGATTACAAGTTGGGTACTGTTGATGCTTGTGAGATTTGGTTAAGTTAATGTTGTTAGTAAGCATAGTAAAATACAGAGGGGAAACTGTCTTCGTCCATTGTGTGTTTCGACATTTGTAATCTAAACATGATGTACTTTGGATATAATTTGTGAGCAATGCTTCTTAGAATTAATCAATGTTTTGTACAATTTGTGTGTGTGTGTGTGTGTGCAAGCTGTTATAAATGTGCAAACTGAAGGCTATGGTTGTGAATGCAGTTGGAAGTGTGTGTATGCAAAGAAAGGCATGAAGTACTCCTGGTCAAATAAATATTACAAGCTCCACAACAAGTTTTAAAGCTAAGCTAAAAAACAACAAGGCCGAATAATACAACCTGGACAGATAGTTTCATTCAAGACTGAGTTGAATCCACATGGTCAAAATTACACCCTATCAAACTGAACCCACAAACACCATAAAGTACTCTTATCTACAAAAAGAAGTGTGTTTTCACTTCACTACTTCACACAACCAGAATAAAATATGTCCACATACCAAGAGTCTGCCTAAAAAACAACCCAAATGATAAAAATAAAAATAAAAAGCACAGATGCCTTTTGCACCAAGAGTCTGCCTAAAACTAGGTCCTTTTAGCTGAAGTCTTCTTCTTAGCAGCTTCAACAAATGCATTTTTTCTTAATGCAGCATCATTCCTGATCTTTTCCCCTGTTGTCTCCATAGAGGCCAATCTTGTTGCTTCATTTGCAGTAAGAGTGGGCACAGAGCTGCCTACAGAACCAGATATCAATACAGGAGGTAACCTCCTGGCTACATTAGCAGCAGTAGAAAATCTTGTTGTAGTGGCAGTATCTTCCCTCACAGGTGCACAACTTCTTCATTAGTAGCTTCTTCAGTAGCAGCCTCAGTAGCAGCAGCAGGAGCTGCAGCCTCAGTAGCAGCTGCTGCTTCCTCTTGTCATCCTAGGATTCCAGTCTTCTTAGCACCAAATCTCCCACATAAGGCTCCAGTATGCTTCTAAGCTGCTGGATTTTTACTTTTGTCTTGCAATTTGTGGGTGTGTTAAACATCAAAGCCAAATCTACATTTTATCTGCTAAAACAAAATTAAAAACTACTTAGAAATGTTGCTTCATCATTAACTTTGGCATTTACTCCTTCACATACTCCCCTAGCATTCAATCCTCTTCTAGCATTCATTTGACAAGGCTGCCCAATCATTAATGTTAGCAGCAAGTACAACCAAAAGATAAAATAAACAATCTTCAAAAAGTAGAACAATTTTACCTCTGATGCCTACTGACTAGAGGTCCCATTGTGTTGCTTGCCTATCCTTGACTTAGGGTGCACTGGACCCTTGCAGCTTCTCAAGTTATCCCAATTTGAAGGCATTTGGCACAAGACATCACCCTCCCCTTTCCGGACATACTGGTTTCTCCCCTAACCTCATCACAAGACTTTTTCCTTAATTTTTATGGCCTACCAACTGGTCTCCTATAAAATGGTGGTGCTAATGGTTCAATCGCAGCTTTCTCCCAGTTAGACCCACTAGGGACTGGATGCATCATGTTATTGTATGCTACCAAGTATGTCTTCTTGCTGTAGTATTGATGTACATAGCTCTCTAGTTTCTCTCTATTCAAATAAATAGAGGCTACAACATGCTTGCAAGGGATTCCTTTGAGTTGCCACATTCTATAGTTACAAGTCATCTACCTCAAATCAACAACCCTTGTCTTCCCAAATAATTCAACCTTAAACTCTTAAGTCACCACACCAAGATGCAAAACAGTCTTTTGAGGCTGCTTTTATGGTCTCTAACTTCTCCAAAATATTGGGGTAAATGACACCATCATACATCTCCATACCCATATTCTTCACTTATATCCTTGTCATCACATGCTTTCTTATCCACTCTATCATGGACACTATTGGCATGTCTTTAACTTCCAGAATATTGCTATTAAAACACTCATTGAGGTTGTTGAAAAGAATGTCACACTATGAAGTTGTACCAAAGTGTGACCTAGTCCATGTGGCAGGATCCAAGGCACTTAACCACTTAACAACTTCTCCATCTTTGTCAATCTTTTTAAGTTGATTCATCTTCTCCAAAAAAATCATTAGGGTTGCTAGCCCTAGCTGCATTCCACAAGCAATCTTTGAACTCCTTCCCTTTAAACTTCTCTCTGAAATTAGCATAGAGATGCCTCATGCAATATCTTTACTCAGCTGTTGGCAACAACTCCTTAAACGTCTCTACCAAGCAAGCCCTTTTGTCTATCAGAAATAAAGACGCAACCATTCTCTTTATCTCTACCAAGTTCTCCCACTAATTGCCTCAGCAACCAAATCCAAGAGCTCTTATTTTCTGCCTCAACTATAACAATTACAATTGGGAGCATGTTATCATTCCTATCCTTTCCAACTGCACTAAGTAACTGGGCCCCATATACAGTCTTCAAAAAATAGCCATCTAACCTAATAATTGGCCTACAACCTTTAACAAAAACTGTCTTTTGAGCTTCAAAACTAACAAGCAGCCTCTAAAAAACTGGTCCTATATCAGAGGAAGGTCTTTCTGTGGCTACAAAAAAGGAAGTCCCTGGGTTATACTTCATTAAAGTCTTCCCATAGTCCCAAATCTTGGCGTACTGTATTCTCACATCTTCTTCAATAAACTCTTTTGCCTTCTTCTTAGCTCTGTACACCTGATACTTGCTCAGATTTGCATTCAAATCTTTTTAATCACATTCTTCATTGATTTAAGGTTCCATGCAGGATCATCCCTCAATTTCTCTAAGTAGTGATAGACCTAGATGTCACCAATGATTGTCAAAGTCTCTACCACATGTGTGTCTTTGGTGAAAGGTCTTAGACTGGAAGGTGTTCTGACCACCAATTGGAGAAGCATGGATTCTCCACTGACATTCACCGTGATCTTTATGCCAGTACTTACACACAACAGTAATCCTTTTGTTCTTATTCTTTTTATATACAAAATCATACCCTCTCCTCACACAGTGTAGCTTTAAAGCCTGTCTAAACACCCGTGGGTTGGGAAACTTCATCCCAACAGCAAGGTCAGGACTTGTTTCCCCACCCCAACCAGCTTTGGCATTGAATTATGGGTATCTAGTTCTATCTCCATCATCAGATTCAGACCCTTCCAAACTTCTTAACTCATCAGACTCCTCCCCATTAGAGAACCATTTATCAGTCCCTTTATCCATATTCAGATTCATGTTATCCCAACTTTTTGGCATCTCAAATATATCATCATCTTCATGCCCCCCTCTAATCCTTCATAAAGCTCAGGTGACCAAAAGTCTTCTCAGCACCATTTGTTCCCAATTCTTCAGCATCCACATCCTCATCACCTAAGACATCTTCATTTACACCCTCATCCACATCCTTATCACCAGCATGTGTTCCCAATTCCTCAGCATCCACATCTACATTTGCAATTCTTCAGCATCCACATCTACATTTACACCCTCATCCACATCATCATCACCAAAATTTGTTCCTAATTCTTCAACACCTTCATTTACAGGCATATTCTCATCATATCTAGCAACACCCTCATCTACATTATTCTCATCACCTCTGTTTAGACCCTCACTACATACCCCTTCATTTACATTTACATCAACATTATTCACCTTAGCCTGAGTAACATCCCCATCACCCAAATGCATGTCATCAACCACAACCCCATCCTCATCCTTATAATCAGGCTCAATCCTTAACACATCTCCCACCACATCTTCACTAGCATGTCTAATTACTTGACCATCCTCTCCAACTATTTGTAGAGGATACACCCTTTGTACATAAATAGGTAAACAACCAATGTCCCTATAATACCTAATCATGTCAACCACACCCCTGTCATCTATAATAGCCCTCAGCCTATGGTCAAAGCTAACTCCAGGTACGACATAATAAAGAAGGCTAGAACTAGGAAGCTTTAAATCCCCTAATATATCAATTAGCTCCTAGTAAGATACCAAGTCTAAGTCATAGTCATGAATGTATTAATCAATCCACCTTGGTATGACCTATTTGATTTACTACTAAAAAATCCTTCATAGTGGATTTTTAAGGTTACTCTGTCAAACACAATCATTTTATCTGCAATAAAATAATATCAATTTATTACTAAACAATAATAAATCCCTAAGGCAAACTACAAGAATTATATTCATTGAAGTGCACTATATATGTGATTGACATGTATAATCAGCCATTCAAGACAAATGCACAGTTTATTAAAGTAATAATAAACTGCATTTCTAAACTAACTAATGATTCAGCGACTGTGGTCTAAATGCACAGTTTTGTCTCTACTTAATACAAATGTGTAGTTTATTAAAGTAAGGGGTAAACTATATTTCTAATGATTCAGCAACTGTGGTCCAAATGCACAGCTTATCATCCACTTAATACAAATGTTGTTCAAATGCACAGTTTATTAAAATAATAATAAACTACATTTCTAAACTGATGGCTCAGCAACTGTGGTCCAAATGCACAGTTTTGTCTCTACTCAATACAAATGTTGTTCAAATGCACACTTTAATAAAGTAAGGGGTAAACTTCATTTCTAAACTAAGGATTCAGCAACTGTGGTCCAAATGCACAGTTTATCATCCACTCAATACGGATGCTATTCAAATGCACAGTTTATTGAAGTAAGGATTCAGCCTGTGGTCTAACAAAAGTTAGCCCTCCCCCCCCCCCAACAAACACTGCAGTCCTCTACATACATGCATTTCTAAATCATAATTCCTGCACACATCTCAACTTATACGTGGAAAGTTGCATGAAATGTAAACCCTACATTTAATGAAAATGTATTATTGTAAACCCTAATTCCTAAATCAAAACTGTTTAGCGAGATGTACAACATAAAACGATTTCATAAATGTACTCCCAAATTGAAAACAAAAAACCCTAAATTGAAAATCCTAAACTTTTGATATGAATTTAATAATGGGTAACGACCGTGCAAACTGTGATTTTTAACAGCATATATCGTGATTTTATAAAACAAAAGTGATAAGAGGGGAACAAAACATACCTCTTATTGCGTAATCTTCGGTCTTCAATCTTCACGTACCCCTCGTTGTTCTTCCAGTCGATTGATGATCTATTTTTGTATATTCAGTATTTAATCTTCACTTGATCTTCAATCGGCAGAGAGATTTGGGAGACATAGAGTTTGAGAACTATGGGAAATTAATGGTTTGAGAAATGTGGATACAGTCTTCGATGTTGCGTTTAAAAGAAGGGTAATTGTGACATTTCAACAAGCTCAGTTATGGCCGTTCAATTTTGTCCAGTTTTGATGAGTTCAGCGGAAGGGGGGGTATAGTTCAACTTTTTAAACTAGAGGGTGCCGTATTGCAACCGCCCTAAAGTATAGGGGGACAAAGTGCATTTACCTCATTATAAAAACGTGCCAACGATGGCGAACCCGACAATATCACAAGTTTCTGCTTAACACATGATCGCCGATTTTAGATCTTTAAACCGTAACCATCTTCGAGAGTTTGCAATTCTACGAAGCAACTCCGAACTTTTAGCAAAACTCATATAACTTGTATACATCAAAATTATGACCACCAAATTTAAGTTGATATTACAAAATCATAATATACAGTCAAAAAAAGTACGAATACAACAAAAGTAGGACTGCAACTTGCCCGGGCTGGTCGGGCCCAAGGGCTCGACCATGCCTAGCCCTCACTTAAAAACTCGTGCCCGTGTCCAGGCCAGCTCATTTATGAGCCAAATAATATATGTCAATCTACAACGCATGAAAGTTTTGGTGAGCAAGGGCTGGACAATGGGCTACCATAGATTGTCCATTGTTTCATATTAGCTTTAGTTTACTTATTTTAAAGCATATAGATTATCATCCAAGTCTACTGGTTAGTCATGAGTTTTTGTTTACTTAATTTTTAAGCTTATCAATTAACATTCAAGTTTACTAATTATTCATGATAATGAAGAAAAGTATAGTGAAGTCTCAAGATGGATTTAACTAAAAGTATGGAAACAAAGTTTTAGGATAAAATAAAATAAAAAGACATTAGTTTCGAGTTTAGTCCTATAGTAAGAAACAAGAGAGAAATAAGAAGTCTACATATGTCTCTAAACGCATATGATTAGAGGATTTTAAAGATTAAAGAAAAAAACATATATCTTGTACACGAAAAAATTATATATGAAATTGTATATTTATATAAAAATCGATGGACTGGATTTTTCACGGGCTGGGCGAGCTTTGAGAAACATTTGCCCATACCCAGTCCATAATTTTTACGAGTTTGAAATTTTGTGCATGTGTCAACCACAATCATTGTAATATTAAGCCCACGTCCATATTCTAAGGGTTGGCACGAGTTACCTAGTTCTAATTACATCCCTAAACAAAAATTTAGAGTGAGGAGGAGCGCCACTACAATGACCCTTTTTTTTCCGCTAATCTCTCAATCTATATCTATATTGTATATTTATACTATATATATTTGATAGATAGTTTATTAGCCTTCTAAAATCTCAACCTCATTTTCTGAGATTTTTAATTTTTTGTCGGCATTATAATATTAGGTGTCACAACATAATTGACTAAAATTTTAATCAACCCCATTCACGTCCTAAATTCCAGCCACATTCCCACGTTTTATGCAACTCCAATTTTATCTCTTGACTAGAAGAGAAAGCCCAACTCCTCCACCTTGTAACACGAGCACACACAAAATGGGAACAAGAAGTTATTACAAATTTAAACTTTTTAAACGTTCTAGGATGATAGTTTAGCACAGGTCAGCCCCTTCTTAACATCTCAAGGCACACCAAGAACTCACCATGTTTCCATATTTCCGGTGAGTAACTTTGCACCAAATAGGATCCGGTTTTAAATCGTTATCTCTACTGATATGTCACCTGCTGCAGCCCTGGCTCTCCTTCCTGATAGCTAAGAAGGGTAACAAACACACACACACACACGTGCGCGAAGCGCGCGCAACATAACTTCAGGAAATTCTTTAATTTACCTTGCAACGGTCAAGTAACAATAATAGCAGTAAATCTTATAAATACAACATGACATAACTAAAGAAAATATGACTTGCATTATAACCATGCCGCCTAGCTGGGTTTTAAGTCATCAACAAATTCAAGTTGGACTTAATCAAGGTTCATCTGGTGAATACTTTGCAGCAACTATTAGCTTGTCATCTACTGGTAGCCGCTATTTTCCAAACAAGGATCCAAAGATGCTTTTGCTACCCTTCCCCTTCTTAGCATTACATTCCATCAACCACTTTTTGCTCAGCCGGCAAGTACTATGCTCACTCCCGTACTTGCGGAAGTTGCACTGAGGCTATTCTCGTGTTATGCTCACTCCAAAGATGCTTTTGCTACCCTTCCCCTTCTACGTTGATTCTTTAACAGTTTCATTAAGGCTATTCTCGTGTTATGGTGTCACTCACTTCTTCTTCCTCCAGGGACTTGCGGAAGTTGCATAACACCTGATTTGTAGGAATAATCGCGAAAAGTAAAAATTTGAACATGGATCATAATACATATGCAAAATTGAACATGGATCATAATACATACGCTTGGGTGTCTTCAGAATCAGTGCATGCAAGATGGAGCTTCTAAGAATGACATCGGGATCCTTCAATGATTCATGGAAAAGAGGTGAAGGTGAGGAGTCAATTTGCCGAGGTGAAGATGAGAAGCAAATTTGCCCCATCTGTTATGGAAGGAAGAGATTTTAATTGGAAGAAGAAAAGGTATGAGCTAGAAGAAGAGGCAAGAAGGAAGCAAAGGGAGAGTGAGTCCAAAAGAAGGAACAGAAAATTGTAAGAGAATGTGATGTGAAATGTGCGATTACGGGATGAGTCCCTGTTTGGGCTGCCTAGGGTTATGGCTATATGGCTCATCTAGAATTAGAACATGCAAGAAGGGGAAAGGCAGAAAATTGTAAGAGGAGATAAATATATGACCACAAAATGCACAAACAATTGAAAGAAGAGACAGTTATCGAAAAAGAACAGAGAAACATCTGATGGCAGTTTTTTTGGGCTAAAACAAAGGAGGTAATGGACTAAAACTTAGGGAACATAATCCATACTGATCTAATAGATTATTTTCACCTAATCTATACTATATATAATAGGATTCGATTGATGACTTCTTTGACCATCAAAAAGCCAATCTCATTTTCTGGAAATTTTGATTTATTTAATACCAACTTAATTACGTGTCACCAATATATTGGCCAAAAAAAAAAGCAGCCAAAAACTCGGCTTTGCTCCCAAATTTTTAGGCCACTACCCATGCAAACTTCCACCACACACCCACTTCCATGATCTTCCTACCAGTATTTTCTTAGACATCACTTCATCACCTTCCCTAACAAAGCAAACCTGTAATATACCAAGAGAAACAGAAGAATTCATCACTTTCCGGTACAAACAGAAAGCAAAAGAAGTAGTGCTTAGTTTAAGAAACTACAACCAAGGATATATGGTAAATGGCATCGATACTGTTTACACCATTTGCTTTTCTCCATCATATGTTTTCCCATTCTGGGTATTTTTCTTGCTGTTTACACCATTTGCTTTTCTCCATCATTTGTTTTCCCATGCTGGGTATTTTTCTTGCAGTTCGAGGAAGCTCCTTGGTAGAAACAGGAAGCAAAATAAGCATTTCGAAGCAAGCCTGTAATATACCAAGAGAAATAAAAGAATTCATCACGTTGGGGTGCAAGATACCTTTTACACCATTTGCTCTAAGCAGTGATTAGTTTAAGAACTACAGCCGAGGATATATGGTATGTGGCATAGATACCATTTACACCATTTGTTTTTATATACCATTTGTTTTCCCATTCTGGGTACTTTACTACATTTACATTTTCTTGCAGTTCAAGGGAGCTCTTTGGTAGAAACAGGAAGCAAGGGAAGCATTTGCAAGCAAACCTGCACACAGGTACATCTATACCATTTGGTCTTCACATCTTTACATCCTTACACCATTTGCTTTTCTATACCATTCACTTTCTATTCGGGGCACTTAACTAAATTTCCATTTTCCTTGCAGGTTAAAGGGAGTTCCTTGCACACAGGAACATCTTGAGCAGAAAGCAAAAGTATTGCTTACTTTTACACCATTTGCTTTTCTATACCATTTCTTTCCTATTCGGGGCACTTAACTAAATTTCCATTTTCCTTGCAGGTTAAGGGGAGTTCCTTGCACACAGGAACATCTTGAGGTATATTCATTCACTCTCATATATTCAATAGTGTTTGATGTCATTCGTTCATGCAAGGCAACCACCATGCAAAACTTTTGCTACCAAACTCTCCCTCTTTTGCTTTCTTCGTATTTTGTTAATATCACCGCCAATAATTGGAAACTAGTCTCTACCCATTTCAATATTTGTAGGAATTTTGATGTACGACCTTTTTTTCATCAGAAAGGAGTGTCACCTTTCTTTACCAGAATCTGTATCTAACTGTTTCCGTGGGTGTGCTTCTGCGGTGGGGTGGTAAGGTGGCGGGGTTGGGGGGGAATACAGCCTGTGTGTGTCTACGTGTGGTGAGTGGAGGGGGGAGCCGTGGGTTGTGGGATGTATGCTTACACTGCTGGGTCTGTAAGGGTGGCCTGGGATCGTGGGTGAAAAAAAAGTGACTGGTGGTAGCCAGTGGTGGGTGTTTGTTGTCCGTTCTGTTTGGGGTCGTGGTGAGCTGTGTCCCTGTTGTCGAGGACGTGGGTAAGGTTGTGGGGTTGGTGGGGAATTTTCGTGTTGTGGGAGTCGTGGGTAGCCCGGATGGTAGGGTGGTGATGGGTTACTGTGAGTGGGAATCGTGGGGTGGGTAGGTAGGTAGGGTTTGGGAGGTGGCTGGTGTGTGAAAGAGAGGGGTGGGGAGTTGGCGGGAGGCGTGGGCGTTGTGTGAGAGAGGGATGCGTTGTTGTGGGGTTGATGGGTAAGGTCATTTGGTAGTGGGGTTTAGCCCCGGGGGGTTGGGTGTCGGGGGGTGTTGATGGGGTGGCTGGTTTTTAGGGTAACTGTGCTGAGGGTCCGTGATAGCAGGGTGGGTGGGGGTTATCACTCATGGGTTTACTGTGAGAGAGAGACCCGGGGCAAGGAGGGGGAGAGGGGGGGTTACTTCGTGTGGGGGGTAGGGATGGGCTGTCTGTTACTGCATTATGTGAGGAGCTGTGTGTGGGAGTGTTTTCTGTGAATATATATATATATATATATATATATATATATACATACATACATATATATACACACACACATACATGTCTCTCGCGGTTCTTAACACAGTTTGGTGCAAAGATGGGCATGAATAGGTAACCACAAAAAAAGGATAATTTTGACCTAATTTAAAATACATTTACGTATCATTTAATTTTATGATAAAATTATGTTTAAATTCTTTTACTTTGGAACTGGCTAAAACCCCATACTATGCATGGGCATATAATCGTTTACTTCGAGAATAATAAAATTTATTCAAGATAGCAAATTATGGTTGATGTTATCCCAAAAAAAAATATTTTACAACACAATAGTACATAATTCAATTGTGGAATAAATATACATTGGATTCTCTTTTTTCATTTCAGTACAGTAGCATGCATTAGAATGTGGCGATTTCGATTTAAACAAAGAGAGAAATCTGTTTTGACTTCATTCTCTAATAAACAAAATAGTACTTCTGGGTCGTTCACATTTTCGTCTAAATCGGAAATTCTTATAAAGAGCCTAAGTGATGGAATAGAATGCACTTGAAAAGACGGATGTAATAAGGTAGGTACATGGGTGAGAGATCAAGATTTAGGTCGATCGATGGAATTGCAGGTAAATAGACTTGAGCAATAACGCAGTTTTTAATAAAGAAATTGAAGTTAGCACTTTTGCAATCCCCTACTTCATCATGCAAAAAACTTTTAAAGGGACCCAAATATTTTTACTTTTAGGTTAAGGAAAGGAAAGTAGGTGAATTTATCTTTACTTTCCAATATTTGTTTCCTTACCTGGGACAATCGAAAACGATTTCAACATGACCGAAAAGGAAAAAACATTCTAAAATGCCTTCGTTTTTTGTACAATTAACCCATCATAACAACTTTGTCATCCATCTTTTAGTAGAATTAATTGCCACTAAAAAAAAACTTTTAAAGAGACCCAAATATTTTTACTTTTCGCTCAAGGAAAGAAAAAGTAGGTGAATTTATCTTTACTTTCCATTTTTTTTCTGCTTTCTTGGGACAATCAAAAACGATTTCAACATGACCGAAAAGGAAAAAACATTATAAAATGCTTTTGGTCTTTGTACAACTATCTGATCATAACAACTTCAACATCCATCATTTAGTAGCATTAACTGCCACTAAAAAGTGTAAACGGATCAAATTCTTTTTAAACTTTCCTTGGCATACATTTTCAACTTCACTTGCAAATAAAACTTATGTAAAATTCAAAACATAAATATCTTTCATGGAAGGAAAACAAATTGTTAGTTTACAATAACCTCAAATCTATCTATACTATATAGACGTATTTTTTAACTTATTATTTATTTCACTGGAAGTGTATGTGTTGAAGTTTCACTCAAATCTATCTAATATAGATTTCAATTTTGTTGGCACCTTCTTTACCTTCCAAATATATGAAAATTGTCGCGAGATTTTTTTGTGCAATGAAAAAGACAAATATAATGAACATCTGTTAAGAAAAGATAGCATCACAACTTTTCATGATAAATATATACAAATAAATGTGTTGTGTCAACTATACATGCACAGTAGCGAGGAATGGGGAAAAAGAGGTTAATGCAAAAGTCAACAACGATTACATAATATGTATCAAATACATACAAATATTTTAGTGACCAAATTTTTTGTCTAAAAATCATCCTCTCCCTCTCCCGCTCTAATAAATAGCTATTACATAGAAAGGTGGCATCCCACGGCATTATCATCTACTTTAAAAAATAAAAACATGAACAAAAAAACAATTCTTATGTATACTCTTATACCAGAATGGATGCATTGAGAGAGGACAAGAAACTTAGGAGCAAGCCAGCAAGATTAAGAAGGAGGAGACAACTACTGCTTCAACAAAATGAAGACCATGGGCAACCAACGATTAGAGCATCAATTATGGAGATGGAGAAACAAGCAAGGAATTTGCATGTCTCTCTCTTGCGTGTGAAACGAGCACGCCGAGCTCATACTGATGTTCCCCAATTGCAGAGAGTGTCACGTACCAACCGAGCATGTTCGACTTCGGATGTAAATCCTGAACAAGTTATCCAAGATGTAGACTATCAGAGTGCAACAACCATGCAAGGAATTGCTCAGGTTTCAAATGGTAATTTCAAAACAACAGAGAAATGACAATAAGCGTAGATTTGTTAACGTTATTGAGTGATTAGCTGAAACTATCAGTTTTTTTCTCATTTTTAAACCGAAAATTGTTAAATTTAACTTCTCTATGGTTTAGGTCCAGACGCTCAGCATTACATGGAAATGCAAGGTGGTGGTGAGGTTGTGTCGCATCGCAACCGGACAGAGGGGCCAACTTCGGTCGACAACTCTAGCTTCGCTCCCACAAATGGTATGCATGTAATAACTACTTCCTAAAAAGATTTCTTCTTCACCACATCATTTCGTTCTTCTCACGTAATGCACAAATATATGTTATAAAAGAGGTACTAAACATCTCAGTCGTTGTAATTAATGCTAGTTTTGATCATAATTTGTTGTAACATATGGTACCAAATTTGTTGGTTTATGAAATACCAGCCCACCCTCCACCATACAACAAAAATAGCCATGGACAGACCGCAACACCCCCTCCACCCCAAAACAAGAAAAATAAAACCACACCGCATGCATCTGCCCGCGTGCACACACACATGAAATGAACACGGACATTTTTTTCTCCTTATCACCCTTACCCACCAATATTTTTCCTAGAAAATTGGAGTGGACGAAATAATAATTTTATATCCATTTTTGGTGAAAATACTGTGAATTTTAAAAACAAATTTTAGTAACCTCAACAACGCACTCTAGAAGATGGCGAGTCACGAAACACGCAGTTTTTGCTCAAAGATACTCTACATGTTCTGCGTGTCATGCACTCATGTGGATTCAGGAAAAGACAACTCAAAGCACCTTGACTAATCCGAAATTCCAATTGTGCTGTCGAGGCGGGGAAGTGATTTTACCATTGCTACCACCAACGCCTGAGTTTTTGTCGGCTCAATTTCGTAGTCCAATTTTTATGGAAAATGTAAGGGCCTACAATTCTATGCTATCATTCACATCAATGGGAGGGAAAGTAGATCACTCGGTTTTAGATGGAGGGGGCCCATATGCATTCAGGATTAGCGGTGAAAACTATCATAGAATCGGATCATTGCTTCCACCAGATAGTCAAAGACCTAAATTTGCTCAACTCTACATTTATGACACTGAGCATGAGCTACATAATCGCTTGAGTGTAGTAAATAGCAGAGGTGTTGATGATTCGAGAGCCAATGAGGTCACGTTGGATGGATTACAAATGATGTTGAATGAGATTAATCCATACGTAAAAGTGTTTCGAAGTGTTCGAGATGTGACGAGTCGACACAATGTACCAAATTTGCATGTTCGGCTGATACACTCTAGAGGTGAAAGACAGTATGTGACGCCGATAGATGCAGAAGTTGCAGCACTAATTATAGGCGACGATAGTGGATCTGTATCACATTGTAACGTTGTCGTCTACAAAAGTGATGGGACGCTCAGGCGCATTAATGAAGCACATCCGTCATACATGCCTTTGCAGTACCTGTTATTATTTCCATACAGATGGTTGGCGTACGGGTATACCGCGGACTTCTGAAACAAGCACCACACGAGAATGAGTGTCGATGAGAGAGTTTTACGCTTTTTGACTACAACATAGAGAAGGTGAAGGGAAGACGCTCCTCCAAGGAGGACGGTTGTTCCAGCAATTTGTTGTTGATTGCTATGCAGTAATTGAACAGAGCAGATTGTTCTACATTAGGACCCATCAGAAGGAGTTGCCGGCTGACTTATATCAGGGTGTAGAGGACGCAATTGTAGCTGGAGACGTTGAAGCAGCAACTGTAGGACGGAGATTTATTCTACCATCTTCTTTCTATGGTGGGCCACTAAACATGGTGCAGCATTACCAAGACGCGATGGCAATATGTAGAACTCTGGGATATCCAGATCTTTTCATTACATTCATAACCAATTCTAGCTGGCCAAAAATACAGCAGGACCTCGGACGAATAGAAGGTCAGCGTGCAGGAGATAGACCCGATATAGTTGCCAGAGTTTTTAGAATTAAACAAAGGCAATTAATGGATCATTTGAAGAAGAAAAAGATATTCGGGACAGTAATTGCAGGTACTTTACGCCCACCATCCTTCTACTACAACCTTCCTTTAGGATGTATACAGTCTTTAAACTGCATATGTTGACATGATTTTGTGCGTGTAAACAGATATTTCTGTCACATAATTCCAAAAACGTGGACTCCCGCACTCCCATATAATACTTACTCTGGCCCCAGGAGATAAACCAATGACCACTGAAGACATTGACGATATCATATGTGCTGAAATACCTGATAAAGATACCGACTTACTGGCTTATGAAACTATTGTTTGATGCATGATACATGGCCCTTGTGGCGCTATGAATCCAAACGCTCCATGCATGGTCAACGGCAGATGCTCGAAGAACTACCCAAAGAGATTTTGCAACGAGACGACAATAGATGAGAATGGATTTGTATCGTACAGGCATAGAAATGATGGGAGGAAGGTTGTAGTAAATGGACACACATTAGACAATAGATGGGTCGTCCCGTACAATCGTGATTGCATTGTCTGCTTTGATGCGCATATAAATGTCGAACGCTGCGTGCAGGAGAAGGTGGTAAAGTATCTGTTCAAATATGTTACTAAAGGTCATGATCGTGCAACGGCACTCATTCAAGATAATGCTACGATTCAAGATGGTGGAGGATAACGACAGGGTGGCGTTGTAGATGAGGTAAAGCATTATTTAGATTGTCGGTACGTGTCAACTATTGAAGCATGTTGGAGGATATTCGAGTTTGAGCTACAAAAACAATACCCAGCTGTGATGCGACTTCAATACCATCTCCCAAACCAACAATTCGTGACATTTAACGATAACGATCATCTTTACCAAGTCATTGATCGACCGAGCATACACGATACCATGTTAACAAAGTGGTTCGAAGCTAACAGAAGATATCCAGAGGCAAGGGCTTTGACTTATGTCGATTTCCCATCTGAGTGGGTGTGGAAGACAGATGGTAATAGAAAAAGATGGGAAAAAAGAAAAAATAAACACTGCCTTGGTCGGCTTCCTTACGCACACCCAAACTCTGGTGAGCGCTACTATATCAGAATGCTTTTGCACAAGGTTCGAGGTTGTGAGGATTGGGATGACATCACAACTGTTAATGAAGTCCTGCATCTGACGTATAAATCAGCTTACGCAAAGATTGGGCTATTAGATGATGACAATGAGTGGCACGATGCATTGTCTGAGGCAGCAATATGGGCATCTGCAAGAAAGCTTCGTAACTTATATTGTACGATGCTAATGTTTTGTCAAGTTATGAATCTAGCAGAGCTTTGGGAGCGCCACTGGAGAGATCTCACGGATGATTCGGTCTACAATATGAGGCGTGAAACAGGAGATAACAACATTTGTGTTGCAGACGAGGAACGAAAAAACTTAGGACTGGTGGAGATTGAGTACATACTAAACAGAAATGGCAGATCCCTCAGAGAGTTCCCACCCATGCCTCTGCCTGACGCACAAGCTTCTAACTTAATAACGAACCGACTTATCAGGGAAGCTCTAGACTACGATAGCCTGGAAGAAGGCCAGCTATTTGAGGCGTTGTTTTCCACTTTAAATACTGAACATCGCTCAGTTTTTGATGCAGTAATAGAGGCATACGAAAACAGGATAGGTGGATTATTCTTTGTGCATGGTAATAGTGGAACTGGTAAAACACATTTATGGAGAACACTCATTGCAAAGATGAGGCAAGAGAAAAAAGTTATTCTCTTAGTGGCATCATCCGGCATTGTTGCGCTTCTATTACTGAATGGAAAAACTGTACATGGCTTCTTTAAAGTTTTGCTATCTCTTGATGAATTCTCATGTTGCCCAATCAATCACCAAAGCGAACTTGCAGGTTTAATAAGGGAAGCATCGTTGATCATATGGGATGAGGCACCAATGATGCATCACTACGGATTTGAGGTTGTCGATCGTACTTTAAAAGACATTTTACAGGGAAGCGAGTCAAGCTCGAGCGAGGGTGTTTTTGGTGGAAAGTTAGTTGTACTTGGAGGTGATTTTAGACAAACGTTGCCAATTGTTCCAGCAGGGGGCGTCAAGCGACAGTGGCAGCTTCATTGCTTAAATTAACAATTTGGAACCATTGTCGTGTGATGCATCTACGTACAAATATGCACGTCATGGGACATGCACGATCCGAGGAGTCTAGAAATAAGTTATCTGAGTTTGCCGATTGGGTGATGAAGATAGGTGATGGGAAATTGCCAGGAACTACTTTTGTTGATGGAGGTGAGACAAAATGGATACGTATCCCGAACAAGTTCTTGATTCGAAATGGCCAAAATGCAATACGTCAACTAATAGACACAACTTATCCAAATTTTGGGTCACGGTATTGTGATTGTGATTATCTAAAGGAGCGTGGTATTCTGACACCGAAGGATACTGATGTAGATGAACTGAATGCCAAAATACTGTCTATGATTCCTGGAGAAAGTAGAACATATCTAAGCGCGGATACATTGTCTGAGAGCGAGACCACTGATTTAGACCAAAACCTAAATCCACCGGAAGTATTGCACACGGTTTCTTATCCTGGACTGCCAGGCCATTCTTTAGAACTCAAAAGAGGTGCACCAGTGATAATTCTGCGAAATCTCAGCCAGTCCTTAGGTCTGTGTAATGGAACGCGTCTCATAGTTAAAAAAATGGGTGATAGAGTCATCGAGGCGCAAGTCATTACAGGTTCACACTGTTGCGACACTATTCTAATCCCGCGTATTATTTTGTCACCTACTGCCAAACAAACATCACTCCCCCTGAGAAGAAGACAATTCTCATTGAAAGTGGCATTTGCGATGACTATAAACAAAAGTCAGGGGCAGACGTGTAAAAATGTTGGTTTGTACCTTCCAAACCCTGTATTCTCTCACGGGCAGCTTTATCTGGCAGTATCATGTGCAACAGAGCCTGCAGGGTTAAATATTCTGATAGTTAACAAAGATGACGTGCCGTCGGATCACACAAAAAACATAGTGTACCATGAAGTTCTTAATGTTATTTCATCTTAATGTTCATCATCTCTTTTTGCTTTACTGAATTGGTCGGTGATAGATGTATACATGAGCAAAGCTTCTTTATGTATTTTCTTGAATTTAATGTTATACTTAGCTTCCATGTGACGTGTGTGACTACTTTATTCATTACATCCGTCAAATCACACAAAAACCTTATTGTGCCATGAACTTCTTAATTATTTCATCTTAATGTTTATGATATCTCTCCGATGTACCAAATTGATCGGTGATATACGTATGCGTCAACTAAGCTTCTTAATGTATTTTGCTGAATGTAACGTAATACTTTACTTTCATGTGACGTGTTTGACTATTTTATTGATTTCTTATTCCCCGTGTGTTTATATTGACCGATACTAATAATAATGTCATGTTTAATGTTCTCATTATTTTGAAAAACAAAATTATAGTAGAAGGGCTTACCAGATATTCCCGTTTCTTAATCCACTTGGATTAAGATGGAACGTGAAGGCTCGACTGGTCAGGATGATCATTCTTCGTGGGCGCGACAGACGAAATAAGGCCTACAAGAACTTCAAGCTGTTGTTTGTTGACGAACAGGTGAAGACTATCAAAGTAAATTACTAAATTTTTTTTTGAATAATAGTAGTCACACATTCAATTCATCAGGGCGATGCTATGCAAGGGATGGTAGCCACAAGTGAAGTGGATTATTTTTATGAGCATCTCAATGAGGGAAAAATCTATTGTCTGAAAGGGGTTCAGATATATCCTTCTAATTCAAGGTATAACTTGGTACCTCATCAGTATCAGTTATATCTTATGGAGGACACCGTTGTTGAGCGCATTCTTGATCACTGCGATACAATACCACTTCACAAGTTTTTCTTAGTCAAATTATCTGATATAGGTGAATTTGTAAAGCGGGATTACACCTTGATAGGTACGTCGCGATGAATTAATATATTACATCGTCTTATACATTTAAGGTAGAGATACTAACACGACTGTCTACATTTGTAGATGTCATTGGTTTGGTGGTATCTGTCACGAAATGCCAGATTACACAACGCGATGATACACCAAAGAGAGATATTGTACTCATTGATCCGAGGTTCGTTCCTTACATTACTCCTCTTACTTTTTATTGAGTTGTTTATTTTGTGAATCCCATAGAGTTCCATGACATCTTCTGACCTAAGTTTGACTTGAAAATAAAAAGTATGACTGCAGTAAGACTTACTCTCTGGGGCGAACTTGCAACTGTAGAGGGGGAGAACGTGTTTAAGAATATGGCAAACGACGTTACATTGATTGCCATGAGTGTGTATGTTAAAGAGTACGAAGGTATTGGCATATTCAGTTCTACTCTAACATAAATTTAGAATTTAAAAATACGCACTATAATCTTTGAACATATGCAGGATTATGTCTATCGTCCAGCAGCTTCAGCAAACTGTATATCAACATCAAACATGAAGCTAGCGACTCAATCAGCAAGTGGTAGGAAAAAATTTTGGTTTACGTGACATTTTATTTATCAAATTTTTTGCTTATTTTGGTTACATGTATAAGTGACATAATGAATGCGGTGTGCTAGGTTCAGTGAAGATCAGCAGGCAAAATAGTTGGTACACTGGAATAGAACAAATGGCTTATCTGTAGCACGCTCGCTGATGATTTCAAACTCAAAGAGAGTGCGCATACAGGATTTGCACCAAGGACAAATGTAATGCAATTTAATAAAGGTAGCACATTTCATTTTTCAATTTCCAATTGTTACTAATGGAAAAGTTTAATTGTGTAGGTCAAACACTTTCACATAACGGCACATATCGAGTTTATTGACGTGGATAATCTTTGGTACAATTCGTGTATGGCATGTCTGAACAAGGTAGAGTACCACAATGGCAGGGCAATATGCAGTACCTGCAACGGAAAAGAAGTACAAGTTGCGCCTATGTATGTATTAGACATTAGGTATTAACAGTACGTGCGTTAATATATTAGATGAGTAATCGTTGTTGGTGATTTTAAAACAGGTACAAACTGCACATTACAGTGTCTGATTCAAGTGGAAGTAAGCAACTTATCCTCTCAAACAAGCAAGCCGAGTATATTCTACAGTGTCCAGCATCTCAACTACAAAACTTGAAGCACCAGGTGCATTTAATACTAACACATCTTCCATACGTTAACTTATCGTAGATCTGCTTTGTTTAATATCTTAGTGGTTGTAGAATTATGGAGATGACATGTTACAAGAATACGTGGAGTTGCTGAAGGACTAGATGTATTCATTCATAGTCTGCACACCAAAAAACACGTATGAAAATGCATATCCTACATGTGTAGCATGGGTGCTAAGGTTGAATTGGGAGGAAGAATGTGTACATGCATGGGAAAGGTTTCATGACGAGAAACAACATGCGTAAGTAGAAGTAGAAACATTACAACGCCATTTCATACATGACTAGCATTTATCTAGACTATCTACTAATTTGACCTACGATGTTGAGCAGGAATGCCGAGAAGAAGTTGTCACACAAAGATATGTAGTTCAAGAGTTAGGAAAGGGAATTTGAAAGTACAGGAACTAAGCTTTGCTACATTTTTTGTACATATTACCTAGCTCAGCATTGTATATATTATTATGATACTGCTGTGTATTGTAATTTGATCAACAGTTGGTACATGATTAGCTCTTCCCATGCATAGCACGGGGTTTTAGCTAGTTATAGTTATTAAGAATAATTCAAAAATTTTAGAAAAATGGACTGGTACTTCGGTGGACAAAGACTTTGCCAATTGAATCCAAATATATATATATATATAGTATAGATTTTAATACTATAAAATTCAATAAAATTGCCGACCAAATTCAAATACATACTAGAGATAGTTTACTGGATTAGTTAGCTTTTTAATCCAGACAATTTTTAAACAAATACAGCATGCTATTAGCAACCTCCACGGGTTAGTCAAAGGTTTCCCTTGGCATAGTTACCCACATTCAAACGTGAAGGATTGGACCTTACTCATTCTTCCCAATCTTGTTCTAATTAGCAGTCGAGTTGGTAACGCGAGCTTAGTGTTGAAGTCGGGTTGCCAACATCGGATTGAAAGGAGTTGGCTATTGATGAACCAGAGACCGTCGTGCAAGGTGGTGGAGAGGTCTTCGTGGGTTTCAAATTGGACAGTTAAGTAATTGGATCCTATCAACCGGGATTATGCACATGTTAAATAAGTACTTAACTTTAGAATCTTGACAACCATTCTCAAACACAAAACACCCCATGAACTCCTCTTCCAAAAGGTCCCATCATATTCCCATCTTCGGGTCTTTGGGTGTCTTTGCTATGCTTACACAAAATTCGCAGACAAATTTGCCCCTAGAAGTAGACGCTGGGTTTTTCTTGGGTATCCCCCAGGCAAAAAAGGTTGGCAGGTATATGATCTTGAAACTAATCAAGTCAGTTTAAGGAAACCGTCTTCCCATTTACCACACATCTCGGCCCTTCTCCTACACCCGCGACCACCACTTTTTGCCCAGCATGGGACTGTGCCGAACATCCTATGGCATCCCCTCCGGTGATAGGGGGAGACACACCACCAGTGACAGGGGGAGATCCGCCACCCTCGCCGGCTGCCACTCCTTCCTCTGGTCTGTCGGGTATCACTGTGGGTCCTGACCCCGAGATCTCATCTTTGGCTTCTCCACCGAGCTCTCCTACTGCTCCGTCTCCCACTCTTGGTCGTGGAAAGCGACAAAAGAAAGTTCCTTCTGTTCTCAAGGACTATGTATGTCACACTGCTCAAGTTCTTCCCCCCTGCATCTTCAACACCCACCAACGGCTCTAGCGGTCCCAGGTATCCTCTGGCTAATTTTGTATCTTGTAAGTCATTTTCTGCTGCGCACACTCAATTTTTGGATGCAGTTTCTTCTGGCTCTAAGCCGCATTCCTACAAGACTGCATCCCACGATCCAAAGTGGTGTGCAGCCATGCGAGCAGAAATTGTCGCTCTTGAAACAAATAGTACCTGGACTATTGAAGACTTACCTCCTGGCAAGAAGCCCATTGGCTCAAAATGGGTGTACAAAATTAAATTCAACTCTGACGGGTCTATTGAAAGATACAAGGCCAGGGTTGTGGTTCGAGGGGATACTCAAGTTGAAGGACTTGACTATACCGAGACTTTTGCCCCAGTCGCCAAAATGGTGAGCGTCCGGGTATTCTTAGCAGTTGCAGTTATTAAAAATTGGGAGCTCCATCAAATGGACATAAACAATGCCTTTCTGCATGGTGATCTCCATGAAGAAGTATATATACGGCCACCTCCGGGATTCTCTCCTTCTAGCCCAAATAAGGTTCTCTGTTTGCGCAAATCTCTCTATGGTTTACGACAGTCACCCCGCAACTAGTTTGCAAAGCTCTTCAACGCCCTACGTTTTCATGGCTTTCTTCAGTCACATGCTGATCACACACTCTTCACCTACCGGAAAGGGGACGTCTTTCTCTCTGTTCTTGTGTATGTGGATGATTTGATACTCGCTGGGAATAACAGCACCGCCTGCTCTTCGTTCAAAAAGTATCTTAACGACTGCTTTAAGCTCAAAGACCTCGGGCCTCTCAAGTATTTTTTGGGCATCGAAGCAGCACGTGGACCGCGTGGCCTCTTTCTCTCTCAGCACAAATATGCACTGGATATCCTCTCTGAATCCGATTTATCTCTATCTAAGCCCGTTGCATTCCCTATGGAACAGAACCACGGTCTTGCTCTTACTAGCGGTCCTCTCCTTTTCGACCCAGCACCATATCGGCGACTCATTGGTCGCCTTATCTACCTCACCATCACTAGGCCTGACATTTGCTATGCGGTCCATGTCTTGTCCCAGTTCATGCAGTCTCCTCATTCCCAACATTGGGACGCCGCACTTCGGGTTTTACGGTATCTTAAAGCCGCTCCGGACCAAGGCTTGTTTTTGCCGGCTGATAGTCCTCTTCAGATCTATGCCTTTTGTGACTCAGACTGGGCCAGCTGCCCACTCACCCGGCGTTCCATTACCAGATATTTTGTTTCCTTGGGAAATTCCCCCATTTCATGGCGTACCAAGAAACAGCCGACAGTTTCTCGATCATCTACTGAGGCAGAATACCGTTCGATGGGGTAACCACTTGCGAGCTCACTTGGCTCAAATCTTTTCTTCTCTCTCTTGGCGTTCACCATGATCGTCCCATGAGACTCTTCTGTGACAATCAAGCGGCATTACATATTACTTTGAACCCGGTCTTTCATGAAAGGACCAAGCACATTGAGATTGATTGTCACTACGTTAGATAGCAACTACTTGCTGGCAACATTAGTCCCGCACATGTTCGCACAGCACAGCAGGTCGCCGACATCTTCACTAAAGCACTTGGGCGTCACCAGTTTCATTATCTTTGCGGCAAGTTGGGCATTCAAAATCTCTTTGCTCCAACTTGAGGGGGAGTATCAACCGGGATTATGCACATGTTAAATAAGTACTTAACTTTAGAATCTTGACAGTCCATAACAAATGTCATGCACATGTTAAATAAATGCTTAACTTTAGAGTCTTGACAGCCCATAACAAATGCCATGATCTATTTCACTTCCTTCTTGTATAGCTTAAGTTTTGGGAATAGTTATAAGATTTTCATATTTTACAGCTTCATTTTAACCTATAGAATTAGTTCTTCGGTGTATATATATAGTGCTACATGTAAATGAGAAACACACAACAATTGATATCATTCTTGTCAGATCCCAAGTTTATAATTACATATTGGCCGGATAAATTCCATGGAGATCTGACTCGGTTGGCAAGTGTTTCATATCCGATGGATCTTCCAAATGCTTTGACAAGGATTGCTAAAACCAATAGCTAGCCCCAGATTCGACGTTTGTCGTCAGCAGCAAAAGTTATATGGCTTTCATGGAATTGATGGGGAATCCCCAGGCAATACGGATAAACCATCAGTCAGAGCCAATGTCGGAGGAGGAGGTTGGGCTAGAGCAAGTACATTTGGTGGCAAAAGTCAACCACGCCCACTATAATGCTGAGGGGTGTCTTTCGGTTTCTTTGGGCTTATTTCAATCTATTTGTTCTTCTGAGTGGGGGGAAGGGGGCGTCCATCACGAAAATTAGTTTGGAACATATGAAACCCAACCATCACTGTAGTAGTACAACAACAATACTAGTTGTGTAAAATCTTGTTGGAAACGTAGCTCATGGTGACAAGTTTCACAAAAGAAATGAAGTCTTGACTGATTTGTAGCAACTTGTAGTACCGAGCAACAGAAAGCCGATCAATGTTTAATAAAAAGTAACAGTTCAGCTTCAATGCTAACAATAACAGAAAATTACATAAGGATATTTCCGTTCCATTTCAATACTGGCAAATCTGATAAAAATCTACAATAACTGAAAACAACCCAGGATTTCCATTCCATTTCATCGCCTACTAAACAAGTAATAAATGAAGACTCCCATCTTTCTAGAACGAATTCAAGAGACCTTTCGCCGCAGCTTTCACAGACTCCCCCACTTGACACTTTTCAAACAAATACAGCATGCCATTAGCAACCTCCACGGGATAGTCAAAGGTTTCCTTTGACATCGTTACCCACATTCAAACGTGAAGGATTGGAACTTACTCTTTCTTCCAAGTCTTGTTCTAACTGGCAATCGAGTTGGTGACGGCGGCGAGCTTATTGTTGAAGTCGGGTTCCCGACATCGGATTGAAAGGACTTCGCTATTAATGAACCAGAGACCGTCGTGCAAGGCGATGGAGAGGTCCTCGTGGATTTCAAAGTGGGCATTTAAGTAATCGGATCCCAAGTTTATAATTACGTATTGGCCAAATAAATTCCATGGAGCTCTGATTCAGTTGGCTGGCAAGTGTTTCATATCTGATGGCTTCCAAACTCTTTGACAAGGATTGACTGAAACCAACAGCCGCGGATTCGATGTTTGTCAATAACAACAACAACAAGAGTAATATGGATTTCATGGGCCGGGGAATCCCCAGGTGATACGGATAAAACAGCATGTAGAGGCAGTGGCAGAGTTAGGATTTCATCTCAGGAGGTGTTAAAAATATATTGAAGTTGCTAAATTTTTTTATAAGTAAAATAATATATTACCTATCTATAGATACTTATATTTCCTATATATTCACTTTCTAAATTTCAACGACCCTAAGTATGCCTGGAGAAGTGTAAACAAAACAACCATAGCAAAATAATCTCACTCTTATTTCCCCTTTTCTAGTCCCCACAGACTGATTTTTCAGTACTTCGTCTTCCCTGTTGAGTCCAAAAGCCTCCAAAATAAATTTAAAAGGCTTTCATCAATCACAGTAGAGTAAATCAATCTAGTCCCAATCATGGATGTTATTACGAAAGCAATTGGAAAAGTAATGTCGAAAACAAATTAGGAAAGCATCTCTATCGACAATCTAAAATGATTTTTATGCTCATTAAAAAATCTGAAATGCTCAATCAAATGCTCAATTAGGAAAGTAAATGACAAATTGACAATCTGAAAATGCGTAACTAAATCTGAAAATAATGAATCTTTCACCGGTCGTCAATGCGTTGTCATCGGCAGAGGGTTGTTGGACGGTGGAGTCCTCGCCTTGCCGTCGCCACTCGCCGGTCACTACGGCGGTCACTACTTCATCTAATCGGTTGAAGGTTCCAGATCTAAATAGTGAAGACGACCTCCTCGCCAGTCGATGCCTCCACTTATTCCAGATCTGAAAGGGTCTCCACATGCTGCCGGTCGTTCGCCGGTCGGGGCGTCGCCTGTGACTTCGTTTGGGACCTGCCGGCTGCCGGTCTGGCCGTCTGGGACTGGGAGAGTGAGAGTGCACTGTGGGTGAGAGACTTGGCCCTTGGGCGGCATAGAGAGAGGTGAAATGGGAAAAAAAATTTCCAAAAGTTGAAGGGGTAGATTAGCCCCCCTCGTACAAGCGTAGCTTCGCCCCTCTGTAGAGGCAATGTCAGAGAGGAGGTTGGGTTAGGGCTAGTACATTTGGTGACAAAAGTCAACCATGCCCACTGTAATGCTGAGGGGTGTCATTTGGTTTCTTTGTGCTGATTGCAGTACGTTTGTTCGGGCAGCTCAATTTAGCTCAGTTCTAGGTGGGTTAGAATTTTGGAACTTTCTTGAATGCAAATTAATTACTTTTCGTCTTAGCTCGACTCACCTTTCCTGTTCAAAATTCTTTTGATAACCCGACATTAGAAGCATACATCAAGGCTTCTAATAGAATGTCCTATTCATACATTTTGACGTCTCGTTCAAGATTCATCGACTAGAATCTTAGTTCCATTCAGAGTGGGGGAGGGGGGGTGTCCATTACAAAAATTAGTTTGGAACAAATGAAACCCAACTATCACTATAGTAGTATCACAATTAAACATGCTTAATAATAGTAGTAGTAATAATAATAATAACAACAACAATACTAGTTATATAAAAGCTTGGTGGAAATGTTGCTCATGGTGACAAGTTCCACAAAATAAACAAAGTCTTGACTGGCTTGTACTAACTTGGAATACCAAGCAACAGAAAGCCAATCAATGTTTAGTAAAAAGTAGTAGTTCAGCTTCAGTGCTTAAATGCCAATACAATAATAGAATTTTACCAAAGGATATTTCTTTCCATTTCAATAGTGACAAAACTATAAAAAGCTACAATAACTGAAAACAACCCAAGGATTTCCATTCCATTTCATTGCCTACTAAACTAGTAATAAAAGGCTTCAAGACTCCCCTTTTCCTGAACAAATTCAAGAGACCTGTCGCATAAGCTTTCACAGACTTTTCCACTAGACCTTTCACAGTTCTGATGCCCCAGTTGTTGCCCCTGTTACCACCCCCGTTGCTGCCCCATTCATCACGTTCTCTCTCATTCTCACTCTCTGGTGTGCCACCTTTGTTACCATTTGCACCCAGCACATACTTGTGCACACTATTCGCTTCAAGCATGCTCTTAATTTCTTTTAACACATCTCTATTTGATGAGACAGTCTCATGAATTTGAACCAAACAGAGCATTGTCTCAAGTTTTGTGGGGTGTTATATTAAGCACCTATTCACTGCCTATCGAAGTCTTGGACTTTATTCACAATTAATGACCATCTGAACATTCTTCTCTCTCTCTAAAACTGTTGAGTTTCATTATAAGTGAGTTCTTGATAGCATGATATAATTGTAGAAGCGCGCAATCTTGGATTCTCAAATGACTCCATTGTATCTCGGGGATAGATTTTCTTTGAGTCCATTTGTACCGCAGTGGAAAAATACTACTTCTAAGATAACTTCTTAGAAGTGCCTTGCCGAACATAATATTATTTAAAGTCTTTTGCTTCTTAAGTTTTCTAAGTCTACACGCACCTTCGCCACAAGTCATCAACAACAACAGGTGATGCCCGCTGTCTCTGTGTCCCTAATGACAATTTGACACCATGTCTTTGTACTTTATTCTATTCAATATGTTAGGAAGAAGAAATCGGTAAATTCTAACAAACTACCTTATAATTTGAGTGAGTTGCAAAAACACACATTTGATTCCATTTTTTGCAAGTGACCCCATGTAGTATTTTGTGTTGCATCTAAGAAACAAATCATCCAAATTACTGGTGCATCAAGCACATGAGCAAAAAATATGCACTTTGGGCAGGATTAAGTTTGTCAAATGACTTAATTACCCTTTAAACCATTATGTTTCCTTCTAATGTCCGCCTTTTCTTAATGTAATGGTGACAGTGTCGTGTACTATCAAATGCAATGGGAGAAAGTATCATGTACTATCAAAGGTAACGGACAAAGTACTACACAATGAGCAATACCAATTAAACATGTTAATGCCATAAGATGGAAAATAATTGCATATAACTAATTTAGAAAGGAAAATGGTTTATTGTTAGGCGTGAAGAACGTCTGTCTTCTTTAATTTGGATTTTGCCTGTATTAGTTAAAATCTAAAAATTGGCCATCATGTATATTTGAGTGTCATGAGACTTGTATTTTAAAAACTCAAACGACAAATGTGAAAGTTCAAATATTACGTCGCTTTTAAACATGTAAAGTTTCCTTGTCCATCACACACACACACACACACACACACACACACACACACGAGGTCATGAGGTTGTAAAAGTCTTAAAGAAGCATAATATGCATATCCGAGTTGTCGCTTAATTATTCCTTCTCTTTCACTTTATTTTTTCTTTTTTGTTGTTTCTTGGAAGTAAATATCACCAATTAACAAAAACATTACAATCCAAGGCAACATCAAAGCAAATACTCCCGCATAAAAAGAGATACATCGCATCTAAAGAATGGTCCACTAGACAACAGAGTAAACACAGTAAACCACATGCAGAAAAGAATGAATACTTAAGAGAACTCCACAGTAAACCACATGCATAAGAAGCATCTGTTTCTAAGAAATTTCATATGGAGTGCAACAGGTCATGAATCAAATGAGATACAAACAAGATAAAACAACAAGAGACAAATGCAGAGAAGAACTCACGATTTTGGGGACCGAATCTCCTTTTTCTGGGGGCAGGACGAGAAGACCCATTGGGAGGGGGAGAATGACCAGAATCTCCATTAATAAAAGAGTTATTCCCATCTTTTGAGGGAGGTACAGAGTGACCAGTATCCTCGTTATCAGGGAAGGGATCCCCATTTTTGGGGACAGTAGTTTCATGGAGAACCTACCATTGCAAGCCACCATTAAGACCAAACGAATGGCTGCAAGAGGGGCAATGGACAATGGAGCGCATTACACTTTGCTTTGGCTTTAGCAAGACGATGTCTAGCAGGATATATACAATGTAAAATACGGTTAAACTGGTATAGATACTTTTTGTAACCATGGACGGATTAAAAGTACAGTTGAAAGGCAATGAGGAAATTACCGCAGTGGCTGAAAGGAAAAGATGTAACCTATCGGAGGGTCGTTGCATTAATTTCCTCACTGCCTCAAAACCCTAATTTGCCCTAGTATATATGTTCACTGCATGCTCCAGCCCTAGATCACTCTTTTATCTAAAACAAAAGAAATGTCTCAAATTGTTAGCTGTCAGAAACCCTTCTTCCGTTTATTGAACCAAGCTTTCTGATCTTCAGCTCTGTTTCCCCCCACCAATAGGGTGTATTTGACCTCTCTGCAAATCCTTTTGCCTAATTAATCGGCAGATTTAGGTTCGTCTTCATTTCTATCTTCCATCAATCCAAACCTATATATATAGTAGGACGATGTATAACAGGATATCTACAATGTAAAGCACAAGAATTGGAAGAGGACTTGGATATATGACTTACACAAATGACTCCTACCTATTTATAGGCATCCTCCTCCTCAACCTACAGACTAGATTGACTTGATTCTACTATTGCAATTTATCTTCTAAAGTATTCTCTAACTATCTTTAAAGTTTTTATGCAATTTTACTTATTTATAGAACATTCCCAAATACACTGAACAATTCTATATAGTTATGGACTCTTTTCGCACAGAAACACTCCATGTAGACCAATTTTGCGCAGTTAACGTGTGCATGGCAATCTGGTTAGCGTCTACATAGAAAACATCATCTCAAGTTTTGTGGGCCTTTATATTAAGCACCAATTCATTGCCTATCTAAATGAAGTCTCGGACTTTATTTACAATTAATGGCCATCTGAACATTCTTCTTTTTCTGAGTTTCATTATAAGTGAATTCTTGATGATGGTATGATATAATTGTAGAAGCGCACAATCTTGAATTCTCAAATGACTCGTCATTGTATCTTGGGGATATATTTTCTTTGAGTCCAGTTGTACCAGAGTGGAAAAATACTACTTCTAAGATAACTCCTTAGAACTGCCTTGCCAAACATAATATTTTTTAAAGTTTTTTGCTTTTTTAGTTTTCTAAGTCCACACACCTTTGCCACAAATCATCAACAATGGGTGATGCCCGCCGTCTCTGTGTCCCTAATGACAATTTGACACCATGGTCTTTGTACTTTATTATATTCAATATGTTATGATGAAGAAATAAGTAAAATGTAAAAAAAAACTACCTTATAATTTGAGTGAGTTGCAAAAACACACATCTAATTCCATTTTTTGCAAGTGACCCCATGTAGTAGTTATTATGTTGCAACTGACAAACAAATCATCCAAATTAGTGGTGCATGAAGCACATGAGCAGAAAAATGCACTTTGGGCAGGATTAAGTTTGGCAAATGACTTTATTACCCTTTAAATCGTTACGTTTCCTTCCAATGTCCGCCTTTTCTTATCCACCAACCAAACCCTACCACAGACTAATTCTATCGCCATTACTCTGCCTTCACCCCCACCAAATCAGCCCATCCACCAACCCCACCAACCACCTCATCCACGACCACTGCCATAGGTGACCTCCCAATGAATCACCGAACATGTAGCCCCTCCTTATCGTCACCAACATATTCATTGATGTCGCCAGCTTTTCTTCTCCATCATTGTCGACTGCAAGTTGCCCTTTTTTTTTAACAAGCATCATGTATATCACAGTTACTAGTATGAAATAAAGGCACTTGCGGTGACTGTTAACATGTAGACAGTGTCATGTACTATCAAATGTAACGGACAAAGTACTACACAATGAGCAATACCAATTAAACATGTTAATGCCATAAGATGGAAAATAATTGCCATAAAACTAATTTAGAAAGGAAAAAGGTTCGTTGTTGGGCGTGAAGAACGTCCGTCTTTTTTTATTTGGATTTTGCCTGTATTAGTTAAAATCTAAAGATTGGTCATCATGTATATTTGAGTGTCATGAGACTTGTATTTTAAAAACTCAAACGACAAATGAAAAAGTTCAAATATTACGTCGCTTTTTAAACATGTAAAGTTTCCTTGTTCATCACACCCACAAGCGCGCGCGCGCGCAAGGTCCCGAGGTTGTAAAAGTCTATTCAAGAAGCATGATATGCATCTCCGAGTTGTCGCTTATTTATTCCTTCTGTTTCACTTAATTTTTCTTTTTTGTTGTTTCTTGGCTAAGTAAATATCACTAATTAACAAAAACATTA
The DNA here is from genome assembly GCA_033070095.1 of Escallonia herrerae. Taxonomy (NCBI): domain Eukaryota; kingdom Viridiplantae; phylum Streptophyta; class Magnoliopsida; order Escalloniales; family Escalloniaceae; genus Escallonia; species Escallonia herrerae. Next base: position 524,905 of record JAVXUP010000019.1, on the reverse strand, counting down.
CAATCTAAAGGCAACATTAAAGCAAATACTCCCGCATAAAAAAAGATACATCGCATCTAAAGAATGGTCCCAAAAAATGACCAAACAACAGAGTAAACACAGGCTCCTGCGTTGTAACACACATTTATAACACTTGAATGTGGACCAAGATCTTAACTGGCCTTGCCTTATGCTATAGACCCAGTGTGTCCAATGTCTCTCTCTCCATGTATAATTCTTAGCCAGACGAAGGAAAAGGACCGAAAGGAAATTTTTTTGGGTAAAAATAAGTTAACATAAAGTTCGATGAAAGTGAAAGAGGGAAAATGTCAATCAAAGTTTGAAATTTAGTAGAGTTCATGACTGTAAGGAGCCTCCCAGTTGGATGAAAATTTGAAGAAGGCAAGTGTAGGGATATATGGAGAGTAACTGTTGAGCAACAAAATCCTGACAAGGATCGAATGGGGGTGGTCCCAGGTTGAAGCTCCGATTGGGGGTTCGGTGAAGCCTGCTGAAAAGTGAAAAGGCCTTCACGAGAAACTTGGCTCCCATCTCTTCATATACCATTTCCCTTCTTCCTTCCCTTTCCAGTTTCCACACACCCCCTCCCCCCCCCAAAACCCCGCACCCTCTCGCACAATACTGTACGTCAAGTGAACTGGGGACCAGTAGAAGACCTCTGCTTTAATAGAATATATTGTCGTTGATTATGTTTTAGCGACAAAAGATAATCACTATAAATTTTAATAGTAGTGACAAAATATTTTTAGTATCATTCTTTAATCGCTAAAACTATTGCGATAAAGATGTTGTACAAGTAAATTACGTGAATAAAGAATGTATGTTCGATCACGAGCAAGTACTTATCGGGTAAAGTGGTTAAGTGCTCTAGCTGCACGACTATGATTCGGGTCTTAAATCTGAATCTTGGGAGTAGTTTATTATTTTTTAATAAGATTTTGGCTCGTTACTTGTACAATTCCGATCGTTTCAAGTGTATTTGCAATCCAAATAGAATGTCAAATGATGCATTGACCAAAACTGGTATTTGGTCAGTTCAAATAGTTTTGTATCAATTTATTAGTTCATGTCAAAATGTCAATCTATCGAGTGAAGGCCTCGCTTATTGCACATCGACATAAAACTTAAAATTTGAAAGTTTTGGCAAGGACCATGAGCCTTCGAACAATCCGCCAATCTCCATGCATCTGCACTTGGCCTGAACTTTGCCAAAAACAAATCAAGAGTTTTCGGAACTTTGGCAAGCAGTATTAGTACTCTCCCACAATTAAAAAAATGGAAAAGCATGTTTGACACCATTTTGAAATTAGACTAACTCTTGTGTGGGTAAGAACTCGGCTTTCGTTGATAGCATGACTTGCCAAGCGGATCTCAAGGAGGCAATTAGTCGCTAAAAGATCTTTGTCGTAAAAAGACTACGATAAAGTGATTTCTTACTTCTTATGAATAATTTGAAGTTTTCGTTGCTAGAAAACCTATTTGGCGACCAAGTATGATAGAAAGGCCATCATGCAAGTAATGAAAGGAATTTGCATTGCTTTAGGCCATTTAGGCAAGCTCTCTCGTTTGGGGGGGAAGGGGGTATTGAATATCACACAATCTCTCTCACGCTTTAGATAATATATGTACTTCATGAAAACAAAAAGGTTTGGAAGTAAATTACACAACAATAGATAATGAGTAGCGCTAAAACAAACTGAATATTAAAAACATTTTTCTAAAACATTTTGGATGATTAAATAGTGTCAATATAACACCGGAAGTATATCTATTCTGATTATAAGAAATCATAGTACTCCATTGACATAGTGACGCCTTTTAAGTATGAACTCATTTTTAGCTTGGTTTTGGCTACACATAATTAAGCGGGTTTGTGCTATGAACAAATTCGGGCGAAAGAAGTGCTACAACAAACAATTTAAATGTATGTATTGCCCTCGTTAGATCCATTTAACTTGCATGGCAATTAATTCAATTAACTTAGTAGTTGGAAAGAAACGAGGGTCGGTCAATAATCGTTGATGAATGTTAAAGAGCGCGATGTTAATTATCAATGATAGAGATTCAATTTTTTTACTCACGCTATAATATGAAAAATCACCCGATCTTATACACTCTATATGAAAAATTATTTTGGTAGTTTGAGGACAATAAAAAAAGACGGCCGTGGCAATCGGATACATAATGAAATATCTCTCTACCATGTACTTCAGTCTTTTACATCAGCACCATAGTCTAACAATTCACAATTTTTTGAGTAAGTCCAAACGTTAAAAGATCAAGTAACCAATTCCACATAGCAACAAAACGGGGAGCAAGAGCTCTAACGTGAACCAGAACAGACTTCCATATGTAGCAAATGATGCCTTTGCTAGCACAAACCCCAAAAAGCAATCATGGCAACAACAGACCCCTCTAAACGTAACGCTCGAGGGCTGCTTATATCTGTCGCCTTGCCCCTAAAAGCTCTTGCCCTTTCCTCGCGCAACGTCCTCTTCTCCGCTTCTCCCTTTAACCGTAAGATCCCCCACCCCACCAGCTTTTCTTCACCTGTATAACTATCCTTCAAATTCCCAAGAGAACCTAGAAAAGAGAACTTCACGAAAGATGCTACCAAGGGCTAGTAGCATCGTTTGGACGGAAGATAGTGAAAATGGAAACAACACCAACACCCACAATGATAATGGTGCTCTGGATAACAGAGACGAGATGGGTTCATTGTCAACGTTCAGATCAATGCTAGAGGTTGATGAAGAAGAAGATTGGTATTTAGGCAGTAACAATTTGCCAAACCACCAAGAGCTCAGGGAGATAACTTTCTCCCCGAATTTTACGGAAGCTGAGAACAACTTATTGCTACAAGTACCACCAGTGGACTCTTCATCTTCATGTTCGCCATCATCAGCTTCAGTTTTCAACAATATAGACCCATCTCAGGTGCACTACTTTTTGCCACAAAAGCCCAATATCCCTTCCATGTTGAATCCAGTCTCGAACAATGCAATAGAGAGCAATTTTGATCTAGGGTTAGGTGGGGTTTTCACTGGGTTTAATGATTTGAGCTCGCAAACCCAGATGGGTGCTCTTAGTTTGAGCTCGGATCATCAGTTTTCAACTACCCATTTGCTTCAATTTGCTGGAAATGGTGGAGCTATGGGTGCTGGTTTTGGTGAGTTTAGGGGTTTTGAGGAGGGCTTAGGGAATACCCTGTTTATGAATAGGCCTAATAAGTTGCTGAAGCCGCTTGAGGATTTTGCTTCACTTGGAGCACAGCCAACTTTGTTTCAAAAGAGAGCGGCTTTGAGGAAGAACATGGAAGATAACGGTGGGAATTTGGGGATCTTGGGTAATGTTGGAGGGTACAATGCAAAGGGTGAGATGGGTGAGAGGAAGAGGAAGAGCAGCAGCTGGGAGGATGTTGAGAACTTGAGCATTGATGGGTCGGGGTTGGGTTATGATTCTGATGAGTTTACTGAGAATAATAAGGTGGAAGAGAGTGGAAAGAATGGTGGGAATAGCTCGAATGCGAACAGCACTGTTACGGTCGGCTATCAGAAAGGGAAGAAGGGGCTTCCAGCAAAGAACTTGATGGCGGAACGGCGGCGACGGAAGAAGCTCAATGATAGGCTTTACATGCTGAGGTCCGTTGTTCCAAAGATTAGCAAGGTAAGAATTTCTTTAGCAGCCATTTCTTGTGAATTAAGGTATGTATTTTTTGTTCTGTTCTTGAGCCTTTTCGAATCATGCAGCATTTGTGTTTTTACTGTACCTTCTTTTTGTTAGATTAGAAGCATGTTTTTGCTTGTTCAGAAGTTTGACAATTGAATATGAAGGACAGCATTAAATTCATTCACATGGACTCTGGTTTAGTGGATTGAAATTTGACCACAAAATTTTGGACCACAGTCAGGAAAATTATAGCACTACAGAAGATTTGATTTTTCACATCTGTTTTTTTTTTAAGTACAAGAAGAGGTGTTCAGGTGAACCCAAAGGGAATCAATCCGAACCATGTAGTAAAATACAATGGCAGATTAAAATTTTTATTCGTGTTTCAACTCTTTCCCTGTTATCTTCTTTTGTACAATGGAAGTAGTGGCATTCTTCAATGTATGAGAAGAAAGAAGATCATGCAAGTACTACTTTATGCAAAATTCAATTAGTGGTTACCTGAATTATGCGAACCATGGTTGATATCTGCTTCTTACTGTAGGCTTTTTTCGTCATTTGAACTTTAGGCATGTAAATTGTTATTCCCCATCGTTCAAGGCTGAGACGTGAAATACTGTATGGGTGGTTGATCACTTTAATCATCGTGAAATGAAAGAAAAATGATCATAAAAAGCAAAATGCAGACAAACATCTATCTGTTAAGTTGCTTTTATAATTGCATAGCACGAAGTTCTTCAGCCTATCTGGGTAATTTGGGTTAACTGTTAAGGGATTGTTCGGTTCGGTGGAAGCTATTGCTGATGCTCGTGAAGATTTGAAACTTCTGCATTGCAATATGCATTGCTGTTATGTCCCTGTGGTTCATATTACTTTATTGTGTGACAGATGGATAGAGCCTCAATACTTGGAGATGCCATTGAGTACTTGAAGGAACTTCTGCAGAAAATCAGTGATCTCCACAATGAGTTGGAGTCGGCACCTCCTAGCTCTGCATTGACACCTACCACAAGCTTTTACCCTTTAACGCCCACTCCACCTCACTTGCCCTCCCGTATCAAGGAAGAACTTTGTCCAAGCTCATTGCAGAGCCCAGGTGGACAACCTGCCAGGGTAATTTGTTTTCTATCTGCAAGAGCATGGTTGTATCTTGTTATCCAATTGAGTATTTTTTTCTTGGTAATGTTGCAGTTTGATGAGTCACTCATCTACAGAAACCATTCATCAGAGCAATTATACATACCTGTGTAACTTTTAACTTGTTAGAGAGATTTGAACTGATGCATTGTCAATTACTTTTTGTATCTGCAGGTTGAAGTAAGGCTAAGAGAAGGAAGAGCTGTAAACATCCATATGTTTTGTGGTCGCAGGCCAGGTCTCTTACTATCAACGATAAGGGCTCTGGATAACCTTGGGTTAGACATCCAGCAAGCTGTTATCAGCTGCTTCAATGGTTTTGCATTGGATGTTTTCAGAGCTGAGGTAATTTTCCTGTCCTTTTATAAATTTCTGACCTGGCAGCAAGTGTCACCAGAAAAGGTTGCATATGTCTGTTGAAGTATGGAGCAAACACTACCATCAAAGTCGAGGTGAAAAAAGAGCTCGTGTAACCTGACATTGGATCCGGTGAAATATTGAGTCGTCGTTCAATCTCATAGTTGCTTGCCTTTCACAAAGTCAATCTTTGATGACTTATTCTTCTATTCTCAGCGATGCAAGGAGGGCCAAGATGTCCATCCTGAGCAAATCAAAGCGATGCTTTTGGATTCAGCTGGCTTTCATGGAATGATATAACCTGGGACAATCAATAGAAGAATCTCAAGCGAGAATTCTCGAAGGTTTTGGTGTCTTGAAGCAGTTGTAATCTGTTGCTCATGCCTAATGATAAACCCAGCAGTGCAGCGAAATTTGTCCATTCATAAGCCCGTGTTGTTTAATTAACATTCAGCTTTCTGATTAATTGTGGTTTATTTCTAAAATTAAGTGACACAGTCGGCTTTTCTGTTTTAGAGCCGAACGACCATCTAAGCCATACATAAATGAGATCAGACCAACCAGAGTATGAAAGCCTCTAAAAAAGTAGTTCTAATACAAAATTGGTGGCGCTGACGGGTGTTGAGCGCCAATCTACAAAGCTGCTGACTACAATTAATGACAAGTAAAACATTGACGCCAATAAGACCCAATCATTTTAAGATATAAAGGTTAGGTATAAAAATCTGAGTGATATATACAACGAAAAGATGCCAGTAAAAGAGCAAGCAGTCTCAGCCTTTATTCACACAGTTTTCATCTTCCCACTCCCACCAAAATACCTAATGTTTTTTAGTTAACTTGGCCAATACCCAGGCAGAGACAATATCGAACTAGTTCTCATACTGAGATTTGCACAGGTTGACAATTCACATCATGTTCTTCATCACCCAAAAGTCCATGACAGATGAGGCCATCAACGCCCATGCTTATAGATAGATAATAGAAACAAATATGGAAAGGGGACAGTTGGAGATCAGTACACTGTAGGGTAACAGAAGTACATTTAGATGTATTAACTTCTTAATTACGGCCCTGTACAACATGGAGTGGTTTAAGTGCAGAAGGCGGCCATTGCCTTGCTGCAAATAGGGGTATGTATATTATGTATATAGATATGTAAGTCGCCATACAACGCTCGCTCCAAAAAGTGTTCAAAACTGACCAAAAATATCCCCAACTACGAAGGCCAAGCAGAAAAACATCCACCAATGCCGGCGCCTTAAACCTGTAAGAACAGAAGCACATGTCAGACCATTACCTTGAAATACTAATGGAGGATTATATTACACGTATTATGTTGTCTCCCTCAAGCTAGTTTTCTTGCTCATTTGCGGATAGGAAGAAACGTTTTAAGTTATTCAGCCAAATGTAAAAAAAATTACCTAGATATTAGGAGCAAAACCTAAGAATTTTCAGGGGTGGAAGATAATGGTAGGGTATTTTTCACTTCTTTTGCATCCATGCCTTCCGCAACTGATGAATTTTCCTCGCCCTTAGAATTCAGGGTCCTTGGATTCATTCGCTGAACCTCCTCCCTAGTATAGATGAAAATTTTGCGAACCATGCCACAAAATTCTCTATTTTAACCCCGATAAGGAAAAAGAAAGGAACAAATAAACACGAGTCAGAAAGTAGATATGGCCCTAAAGAGACAAGGTAAACCAAAGCCAGATTTGAATAAATGGTAAAGTTGAACAGAAATCCTTACTGCCAGGGATCATCTCCAACAAGCATCATATCACCCTCATCATCAGTGTATACAACTAGCCAATTCTTGTTGTGAGCCTTCAGTTCTCCACCAAACTCAAACAATTGGTCCAGTTCAGCAATTAATTCGTCATAGTTGTTAAACTTGGTAAGGTCCACAGACCTACCAAGGGCAATGCCCTGCTTATGAACCTGAAACCAATGGCGTTTATAAGTTAAGTTCCACAAGGATTTCATACCCCAAAAATATTAATAGGACATGCAAATAAACAGATGAAAACCTTAGTACAGCTCCTTGCTGAACCACCATTGACTTTGCCCTGACCATCTCTAACCAGCGACTGACTCTTTTGGCATGGTCTCTCCTGCTCAACTGGATTATCTGCTACTTTTGAGCCCTTTGATTGCTCAGACTTTTGATCCGACTCAAAGGCAGAAGATTGGTGCGAATGCATGCCAAGATGAATATCCCCAGCTGGCTCAATCGGCGTATTTCTGTGCGAAACTGTTGGCTCCACTGGAACAGGGTTACTGATCAGAGGTATACCAAATAGCTTGCAGTTTCCGTCTTTAGGTTTAACGGCCTCATGCTGTTGTACCAAGAAAGGTTTTGGCAACGGCTCTCTTGAGTGATCGTGCATCTGGCTATAAGATGGAAGTGGTGGAGGCATCAACCACTTCCCTTGCTGGTGCTCACCCCTCTGACCAGGATGCATGGGATACTCGCCAAAACCACCATACCTAAAGTCCCCTCGTGTCGGAAAAGGAATATCACTGCCCTGAACATGAGGCTTCACGCTAGGGTTCAAGAAGTTGAGCGAGAGATTCGGAGTCATCATGGACCATGGGCTTGAAAGCAAGTTATAATTGCCTTCCTGGTCGGATAGTTGTAGTTTCACTGAATTGGTGGCATGTGCTGTTTGACAACCAGAGGGCGCACAGAACTCGTGGAAGGAATTCGATTGCGTTCCAAAACCTGATAACAGATCGGTGAAAGACGATTCTGTCCTCGCTAAGGGCAACCACTTATCTGCTCCATATCTTCGTGAACCAGAAACGTCAATCTTCTCGTCGTCTGCTGAAGGTGGCCAGACTAGTGGCCTATCAGAAGAATCTGACTCGTTACTCTCTGCGAAATTGCCCTGCAAGGTCGATAATTCTTGACCTTGCAAGACCCTCTGGAAACCACTAGCTGGCGAAGGGTCTACTGCAACCTTGGATGAACCTATATACCAGTACAGATCCTTTAGAAACTTAGGATTTTCTTCACCTCTATAAATCCATATTACACTAACTACGGTTAAACTGCTTAAGAAGTCCAAAATGCAGGTAGAACCTATACCTTCCCGTGTAAGAACAGAGGAGTCAGGAGATGAAGGTAGCATGCTTGACCGGGGCCTTTTTAGCCGAGGTACCGGGAGCGGATTCAGTGCTGGAGGAGTCAGAGCAGGTTCTATTTTCCAGGGAGAGACTCTCTCTGGACGAGGGATGCTTGAAGTTTCATCCCATCGCACCTGATAGGAGCAGAAGAAGAAGTGACTTGCTCAGCTTGCTATGGAAACGATATTACTAATTCTATTTTTTTGGTACATCAAATAGAGGTTTCTAATATCAAGCAATAGTATTACCTTGAGACATCTCCATTTTGATTCTGACCACCTTTGGGGATCAGAGTCTTCAATCCCTACTATAGTTCCAGTAAACCTACATAATAATCAGGTTAAAGAACAACAAAAACACACAAATCAAACAACATGAAGCACATTCAGGATTTCAAAAGAAAGAGGTCGAAAGCAGTGACAATAATTTGCAAAAGCAATACCTCTGTTCAGGAGCTTCTTCACCTTCAAATCTCATTTTAAACCTCATCCCTATAGAATAATTGTTCTTGACAGACTCCATGTACTGATCGAACGGTACAATAAACTCAGCAGGGCTAGTCCTATAACAGATAATTGTATGTTGTAAGAGGATGAGAGAGAACACAAAAAATACTAGTGCAAACTTATAACAATATGATAAGCATCCCACCACAATGTCAATGAAAAGAATACAAAAAAGGACAATAGAACAATATAATTCCCTACTTTCACTAATGTTCTACTTATATTGCACCAATCACACACCTAGGTTTGTAATAGACTGTAAACATTGTTCCTGTCTGGATCGCATGCCAAGCTGTTGCAAGGACACCAAGATGCATGCTGTGACTTGATATGACAGATGATGGGACATTGGCCTGCTGTCTCAGGGCTCGTCTTACTCCAACTCGAAGGTCTCCAGTTTCACCTCTAAAAGTAACATGTTTCTCATCTCAGATATCAATTAAACTTAATCAAAAATGAAATCAGAAACACTTGAACACGGTCACAAACCTTAGGAATATGAAAGCATCCCCAGCAACAAGTCTTTTAGAGCTAACAAAGACGCTCCAACCGCTCTGGAGAAGGTGCCTGCGCGGTTGACCTGCATTTGGCAAATTGTGTAGAAAATGGAGTGCGGTTAAAACTGATGCCTTGTCCCTTATAACCAAACCTAACGTCCCAGCAGGAAAATAACATTAGCTCATCATCTAAATGACAAGACAAGGTCTTCAATCGACAAACCTTCGTCTCTTAAATGATGTGATTCATCACAAAAACAACTCCGACAATCAGAAGCCAACGCATAAATAGATCAAGTGAAGCTATTCTACAGTGCCAGAGTGCATCATATCAAGTGACTTGGATGACATGCTGTTCATGAGAACTTCTACGTAGGAATATGGAAATGTAACATCAAGAGAATATTCACATATAATGTAAAGGCCAACCCGTCATACACTCAAAAAGAAATCTAAGCAGCTCAGTATTGGCTGTAAAGGCGCCCCCGCCCCTATACTTCATATCGCCATATACATAATACTGTTTTAAAGATCGCATAGTTACACAATGACCCAACAAGTGATGACCAGCAGCATATTGGATGTTACCTCGAAATATATGTCTGAAACGCCACTCATTTCCATGCAAATCCTTAGCAACCAACTCCTGCGTTGGGGGTTGGCGTGACATGTCCTATCAAACACCAAGCATCAATACAAGTGAGCCAAGCTTTTAACTGGCGCAAATTACAGAAAAACGGGCCTGTGATAAACAAATTGTCCTAACCAGTGGGGGGAGACATTCATCAGCATGACGTCTCAGCACTGAAAACCCACCATGGGTGCTCGTATCAGATGCAGTTAGGGTCTTACAGAACGAATGCACATGAAAGCGAGGTGGAGGCGGCGGCAAGGGTTCCTTCTTCACCGCGTTCTCGTCTTGCTGCAATTAAGGAAAAAAAATTGTTAGTAGATCAGCTCATAAGTTAAATTTACAAACTTTAGACAGGAATCAGTAAAATTACATTTGCTTCAGGCATCAAAGTCACTTGAGCAAACACCTCATCCGTATCCGCCTCAGCCTGTAAGGAGCACAAATGGAAACCAACCCATCAGAGCATTTAAAACCTTATCTCACAAAAGAGATGACATAAAACCTCACAACAGTTAAAACCCCTAAAATCTAGCCCATAACCACACCGTCCATTGGACATTGATGATTGACCACAAAATGGATTGCATGAAACCTCACAACAATTAAAAAAAAAACCCAAATCTCGCCTAACCGTACCTTCAAGTGGACATTGACCACACGGCAGAGTATCTTTGAAGGAAGATTATACACCGGCATTTGCTGGTCCGCCACCTGATTAGTTGACGCCTCGACCTAACCAAGGTAAATAGTGGCGAATTAAACTGACACCCCGTACCCAAAACTCACTAAATTCCCTTTAGAACACTTAACTAGCATCGCATAAATGTAAATTGCATGTGTGTTTGCTTAAACCAGTAACTCACTGAGGCGACTGTTCAAAATAGAAATCAAATTAATTGGCCCGCACAAGAAAAATGATGAGAAATCAACCTGCTCGATGTGGCCTTGTGGAAAATAGTACACAAGCTCGCCCTCACGAGGCACGCTCACGAGCGGCCCAGCACAAGCGCGCCAGAGCTCCGTGAAAAGCGCTGTCTCCGCATCACCTGCACACACACAGTCACCCAAACAAAAATGGAAAATCAGAACCGGATCACTCAGCACACGCCGGAATCTCGCCGGAATCCAAACAAACTCGCACGAGTTACCTTTTCCGCCGCCAGAGCCCGCAGAAAACCCGTTAGACGCCTCCGAGAACGCCCTGGAGACCCTCTCGCCGTCGCTCGGGTCGCCGCCGTACGCCGCCGTGAAACTCGTCAACTCCGGTGCAGCCATTTCCGTCGCTAACAATCACAGATCTCTCATCTGAAACCCCAACTAGTTCCACAGCGCCTCAAAACCCACCTCCGGCGAAGCAAAAACCACACAAAAGCCTTCACTGCCACAACAATCACCGACAACTGACCGAAAACAGCGACGAATTATCAGTTCCTCACTGTCTCTCTAAATAGCACAGAATCATTGCCTTCCTCACACTGAAGAAGAACCTTACTGGTGTAACAGGCACCAGAAAAACCGGAGATGTGAGAGAAGAGAAGAGAGAAAAGATAGAGCCTTTCGATAACCAGAGGGGTCAAAAACACTAAGCCGAAGCTCTGGGCAATCATTTCGACCGCGGTCAAATACTTAACCCGCGTTGTCCACCGGCTATAGCCGGTAACGCATCCCAGTGGTCGCAGCAAAGCCCATTAAAAAGAGGACAGTGTCTAGGGGGACAATAAATAAAGGCGGCTCAGTGACACAGAGAGAGAATGGGAAACACTGACGTCGTTAATGCGCTGTCCGGGCGCGATTGGCTTGGCCGGTGACGACGTTTGTCTTGACGTTACTGGAAAGTTGTTATGTTTTTATGGGGAAGTGGACCTGTCGTGCTATTAACGGGCAGAGTTGGATGGAAGAGGTAATGGTGGGGGGTTAAGTTAACATATCCCACTACCCAGGGTTTGGGGGCAAAGTTAACCGTGGTTACTTTTTTTTTCTTTTTTTCTTTTTTTTCCCCTTTGGCTGTCCGTGCTTTTGTGCGCGTGAGTGGTATGTTATCGCAACCACCACCAAGTATACCAGTCTCATCGCGGGTGGTCGCTTTCAAGCTTTCAATTTCTCGTACCAGACTCGCTAAATTGAACCAAAATCCCGTGTTAAATGCTGTAATTTTTCTTACAAAAAGCACGTGTTGTTAATTACGGAAGTTTAGGAACTTATTCTATGTTGCGTGATTCATTCGTGAACAAATTCTGAAATTCTAATTAGGATAATAATTTAGGGATTTGCGAGAGTTACATCTAAAAACACTAAATAGCTTCTAAAAACGTTTTAAATTGTTAAAAAGGAAAAATTAATCTTTACACTTTTACAAGTTTTAGTTTCGTACTGTACATTAGAAACAATCTGGACCAATATTTTTATCATAAAATAAATGCTAAGATATAACCTTGTTAAAGTAGGTGCGAATAGTCAAATAATGGTTAAATTTTCTGAAGTTAATTGTAAAAGCCAAGCAAAAGTATAAAAAGTTTCGACGATGATAAAAAAACTATCTACTGACTTTATTGTTTAGTTTTGAATGGTGCAAGTTATCATTAGTTTTCTGAGCTAAATGAAGGTATAAACATTAATGAAAACTTGATCGTGATATGCGTATCGAAAGTGAGATCATATTGTCTGTGATCAATACATGTCATAATAATTACACTATATTGATCTCAATTTTTTCAAAGCTTTACTTTTTGACTTTTACATAACCGTATTACGTATATCACAATTTTGATTCTCAAAATGCATGTACGGACGTAAATCCCCAAAATAAATAGTTACGCAGAATTTAAATAAAAAAAAGTTTCTGGAAATGTGAAATTGTGGACATCTCACGTGACAATAAACAGAAAGTCACGTGCTGCGTGGGAAGCGCAGAAGAAATGAAGTTCCGCCGGGACCCATGGCCGAGTTGTCAATTAGCAGGTTGTGTGTGGTCTGAAAGCAACAAATGGAGGAATCTTTGTCCGGACAGAAGGCTTTATTTGGAGAGGTGTGTCTCGGCATCTCTCTTATCTTTTGGTTAACTCAAGTCCCGGCCTATGCACAAGCAAAGTACCCGTTTGCGCCCCATTTTGGGAAAACTATTTCTCCATACGTTCTTTCCGCCACTTTATTTAGGCTACCCCTATTTTTAATCAATCTTGAGACCATCTACTTTTGTCATTTCAAAGGGATTGCTTTGATTGTGGAGACGGTTTGTTCCATTTGTCAAAATTTTAAGTTCAAATTTTGGGATCAACACTCGATAAATAAATATTCGTTTAAATGCACCAGATCGATATACGAATTACGTTCTTAAAATCATTCAGATAGAGAACTTAGTCTCAAACGACGCTAGAATTAGCCCGATGATATCAATTGTTGTCCAACAAAACAAAAATATAACAAGTTAGTCTTACTTAGTCTAGAACATAAATATTAAGACGGGCGATGACATACACTTGTATCATTATTTTCTCTCGATAACTGTGCCCGAGAAAATTATGAAAATTCCTCTAAATTAGGTACCTCGCCTTATTAACACCATGCTTGGATGGTGAATTTTGTGCATGAATTATTGTAAAGATAAGTGACGAGACATGATACAAGTCGCAAAGCGGCTTACTACATAAATTTGGCTAGCAAAACAGTTACCTTGACGAGCAGGGCATTCTAGCCCTGTCATTGTCATGAAAATTCGTTGTACGAAACATTTAGTGGGTTTATTTGTTCACATTGACAACTTTGTTTCACTATTATCAAACTAACATCGTTGGTTGACATCCGTACTCTGCTTTTAACTATTTACACTCTAAGTGTATAATTATAGTGTTACAACGACTAAGCTATAAGTGATACGAACCAAATAAGAGGACTATTTTAGCAACAAACCATAAAGAGGAGAAGACGCTTGGAGCACATATTTATTATATTATTATAATAATATATTAACTGCCAACGAAAACACAGATTCTATAACAGGAACCTTTAATATGTAAGGAATTACCAAAATCATTATCCGAATCATTAGGGTGCGCCTTTAGAAGTTGATAAATTTTTGTATCATGGTTCTTTATTGTTGAAAGATTCACCTGTGTTTCTATCCCATGTATGCTCGAGAGAAGTACGGGTTGTGTCCCCGGGCCACGTGTATCGTCTCTCAAGAAAAAGCCATTTGCAACGTGCATAAGCGACGACACCCATATCGTCTCTCAAGAAAAAGCCATTGGCTATACATGTTCATTGCCTTATGAAGAGAGCTATACAAGTACAAGCACAGATTACTCTTTACGATAGTCAAACATAAACTTGTAAACTATTTTGTAGATGCACGAGATATTTTTCATATGCACGAGAATTTGTTATATGGTACGACTTCCCTTCGAGATGGAGCATGAAGGTCACGAACGCCGGTCTTGGACTTGAATTAAAGAAATTGATTACGGCCAAGTGATTGAGTAAACGAGCTTTCTGTGAAACTTTAACAAACCTTCTTGAAGTTTTACACGAACAAAGAAAAGAAAAAAGTTGGGCGTCAAAATTCACAAAGTGCATCAATAAAAAAAATATGTTTTTCATATTCATGGACTGGGGAATGAAAAAAGTTGAGTGTCCAACGTCACAGGCCGAAGGAGTGAACGATGGATGGCACGTCGAAATTAACAAATTGTAGACATGAAAATGAAAAATAGATATCATGTAGATTGAAATACTAGATGATACAAAAGGTGGATCCATGTTCACTACCGAACAGACGAAAGATAATTGGTGGGTTTGAATTCACAAACAATAAACGAGAAAATAAGTGCATTTGGATTATACCGGATTGAGAAAAAGGGTCCAGATTCATATACATGACAAAAGACAGATAATTCCGGCCGAATTCACATATCTAGAGCGTAATACCAAAAATAAGGGTGTGCATCATAATTCACATATTGAATGACAAAAAAGTGATCCAGATTCATAGCTGGGACAAAATAAAGATTAGCGATGCTCTAGAATTCACTGATCTAATGTCAAACTACAAAAGATGGCATCCAAATTCACATATCGACAAGTAAATTATAGCACAACTGGTCATTTCATAAATCAGATAAAAAGAATACCAAGTTATAATGCAATCAACTTGCAGACGGTTGACTGTAGTGTAGACAAAATTGTCACGTGTGCAAACAAAATTGCAAGAGGCTCAAACGCGTTGCCAATTGGTACAGGCAAATCTGCAAGAAGTTAGAAAGTAAAATCTTCGATAGGAATCTGATAGACTAAATAAATAAAATTTGGCCGGACAAGCAGCGTAAAGCCACCACCGAAGTTGCGAAAATAAGTACGACTTTTGAAATAGAACATAGTCCTGCTCCCATACCGTTGACAAGATATTGTTAACATAATAGTTGAAATATATTTTATCTCGACAAAGAGATTTTTAAGATTACAAGCACAAATCACTCATTCTATTACTATTAGCTAGATTACATGATTGAAAACTAAGATTATTCCTAAAATTATGAGAGTCACGCATAAACATGAAAACTATTTTCTTGATGCACGGCATATTTTCTTGATACGCAAACGTTTCCATATACATTGATAGATTATATATGTAGTGTCATATTTTCTTAGGAGGGTATAATGTAATTTTAAAGTTTTGTACTCTTGGGTACTGTGCATACTTTGTATTATCGATTGAGATGATTAAACAAGTGAGTTGGAAAAATAACTTGGTGAGAGTTATGGTCTTACTTTGTAAACCATAACTCTCACCAAACCTTTAAAGTTTTACGCTTGTTTTCTCTATTCAATTTTCTTTCTTTTATTGTTTCTCGACGTGCATTAACGTGTAACAAATATGCCCCATGCTTCGTCATTAGAAGATTGCTCATTGTGGTCATTGGACTTTTCAAATGAACGGCTCAAGCAACCTCTAAGACACATTTGTGCGTGTGAAAAAAGAAAAATTTATAGCCCTTTTTCTTCCCATTTTAAAATTAAGTTGAAATTGAAAGGTAGTGATTTTTATATATTTTTTTTTAGTAACGTGTTGATAACTTTTGCCATGTAAAGTGATTACGATTTTCGTACGTAGTTTTGAATATGTTTGTCGCAACTTATGTTAGAGAACTTGGTTAAACCTGTATAGGTTAGTACTAATATAGCTGCACATATGAACTACTGCAGCGAACGAGGCTTCGACAAATGATTTTGAGATGGATAAAAATCGCGTGATCACAGAATTTGGGTGGTGTCGATTCAACATGTTTATTGTGTTTTTGGAAAACCCTTGTAAACTGATGAGGTGGGATTTAAGGCTGCAGCAAGAAACGTGAAAAATGTGGATTATTTCCCTGTCAATCTGTCCATGTTAGTCCCTTCTTGAGAGGGCTAAACGAAAGCTATTTTAAGGCAAACATATGGAAGTAATGTTTCATAAATCGGGTAATAAATGTAGCCCCCAATTTGTCCACTACTGTAAGGAGGTCTGAGTTGTTCCATCCTTGCCAAATATTTGACCTCATCTCCATGTCAGAAATATCCCAGGATCAAATGCTCAATTTACCGCGAAAACGATGATATTTTTATAATCAGAACAACAATTTTTACCCTAGTTAGTTGTTTTAGAATTTACTGCAATTATTGAACATCAAGGGTAAATCATGGTAAATGTTCATCAGCGGAATGGCTCCGTGCATTGTTTTGCAAGTAATAATTTTTGTGAATCAAACATGGCCACTAGGGAGAAGACAAGAACTTAATGAGTTGTAGAGTTTTACCGATACATGGAGTAAAATATTTTGATTGTACCATATTCTGCTTACAACTTACAATCGCTATACTGAAAATCTTTCGAGCGAGAGTCGATCGCTTTGTGTCTATAATTCTGGCGCAACTGACCTCCGTCCTGCAAATAAATAAATAAAACAAAACCAAGAGTAATTTTGCTTATTAAAATGTTAGAACACTTTACAAGCAATCAAAACATAGTAGTTTCTCACAAATAGCCTATATGTTTGAGTCTCAGTTGGCATCCACTTAAAAGAAAAATGTGCTCCGTTTTCAAAACTTCAGGTCCCTTCTTTAGGTCACGGCTCAGCATATTGCATTTGAATTTGTTAGATTACTTGACAGCCTAATATGTGCCTTAAACAAGTCAAAAAGATATAAGAAATTATAAGTTAAGCTTTTTAATATGCTGTACATAGCCATCACAAAAAATAATATAAAACTAATTATTTGTGATTTTTTTTAAGCAACAGAAGAAATATTCCCCTGGTTAAAATATTTTTAAATGGGCAATCTTAAGTGAAGCTTATGATGGTCTTTTTAGTAGTCAAATATTTTTCATTTAGTAATATGAATAATTGCCATTGTGAAAAATACAACTATTGTAAAATAAATGATGCTTAACATGTTAACACTTGCCTTAAAACATTTTTATAATGAACAGCGGAACAATTTATTAATAGACACAAACACGGTTATTAATTGCGAATAGCATGAACATTTGAGCCTCATTTGGAGACGAACATTTGAAATTGCAATAAAACATCCATCTTTGTGGCAATGATTTTAAAAAAGAAAAAAAAACACAGTGCAATTGGAGTGGCGTTATGCATCTTTCACTTGCCAAAGATATTATGCTTGCTTAACTCTTTGTACTTAAAAGCGATATTAATGGTATAGTTTTCTCAACTGTTCTAGCCGGCTCATCAATTTTAAGAAATATTACTTGAGATCTCAAAAGAATATATAGACATAAGTACAAACTTACGTGATTTGATCCTTCACAATTCCCTTCAACTTGCCGAATTCATGCGTTTTTAACTCAGCAAAATATAACGTAAATCTTTGGTTAGATAGTCGGCCCTCAAATGTAGCTGTAATGGTTGCAACGGCTCTAAAGGCAAAAACAACACAAAAAAGTTCAACGATATTTTCTGGCCGGCATTTCTTGCGGCTAAAAACTCAAAATCTTCATTAATTGACATTGATCTGTTTGTTAGAGCACCCTATCCGAGAATTTGGAGTCTTAATCTTGACCGTGTGGCTCGAGGAGAAGCGCCTCTCCCAGAGGGAGCGAATGATAAAAAGGACTTTGGGGGGTGGGGGCCCACGGCTTGTCTGCTTAGGAGTGAACACCAATCGAAGAGTGAGGAGTCACGCTCGTTTTGCCTCCCCTGTCCTCGGCATCTGGACAGTCTCTAATCCCTCCCATGATCCCTAACCTGCAGACCAAAAGCTTGTTTCTTTTACCTGCCCCTTAATCTCACTCTTAACTCTACTCTCGCTACTCACACACACACACACACGTGCAGTAAAGAAGTTTTACTTTATTTCTTAATTCTTAATTAAAATTATTTTAATTAAGTTTCAAAAAATTTCTAAACACTGTGTTTCTGGCTTCAGAGAAACATTATTTTGATATAATACTTAATTGGTATTGACGTTAGAGTTATATTTACACCGACAATCTCCGTATGTTTTACGTATCAAGTTTAAATTGAAGCTACTCCCTTTGTTCTAACTGGCTGTCACCAACTAGGTTCCGTGCTTATGGCAACTAATTGCGTATTTTATATAAAGATATATGAGACTAGAATCTTTAACTAAACCAAAAGAATTTCCTGCATTAAATTGTTGACTCCCTGATTTTGTGGGAAGCCTGTACTAGCTCTTATCTTTTTTGCGTACATTTAACATATAAATTTATGTTTTACTTAAAGTCATTAATCTTTCTATACGAGCATTTGTAAATTAACCTGTTGAAGGGAAAAATAATTTCAAAGTTTGTCCATTGGATCCTACTTGAGATGAGGCTTAACTACTGAATTGTCACCTCGATCTGAAACAAAATGTATTTCAACTCTTTAGCTACTTAAAGACGAATATATGCCACATTACCTTCGAGTAAATTTGAACTTGATTTTAAATTCAGGAGAACTTATCCTTCCTATTAGCGTACTTTTTGGTCGACATGGTATCAGAACTAGACCTACTACCTATTTTTATCACATCCTCGTGCTATAATTCAGATTAAGAATTTTGATGGTGTTGGTCATCACATAATCCCACGTTTCACGTAAGGGTGAGTGTTATGTTATAACTCACTTCGCCTATAAATAAGTCGAAGATATTTGGTAGACTTATCATTCCTATGAACATACTTTTAAATTGAACATCAGATTTTAACAAATATAAAAAGTAAATTCAGTTTAAAGTAGTAGTTAAGTAGTATGTATGTACCCATAGAAGCAAACACAAGTGAGAGTAATATATCATTAAATAGCCACGTTTAAAAAAAACGTAAATAAGATTTAGTGAAAGAGGTGAAGTGTAGATAGTGAAAAATGGGTGCGATTATATTTGTTAAATTATTAGTTAAGTCATGCATACTTCACCAAGAATGTGTTATTTTTCATATTGAGAATCATATATATTGAGAGTTAATACGGTGCACCTCACAGTTGTCACTAAATAGGAACAATGTCATACCAATGCCCTTGTACACAGTATCAAATGACTTAATTGAAATTGTAGCTGAGAATATTGTCACTATATTTGTTAGGTCAAAGGGCATATAACAAGTAATAACTATTTCAGTCTGACCTATACAACAAGCGATAATTGTTACATTTTGATTGTAACTACAAATTGGTACTAAAATCATTTAGTACAAACGGAATAAATTGACAAATACTTTTAACAAATTTATATTAACCTAATATGTCCTTATCCTTATTGACTAAGAACGCTACGCGTGTCTATAATTCATTTACACAGCACAAGCACGCACACACTTGCACGTAGAGTTAGTGTATCATAAGCCATTATCGGAGCTACCTTGAGAATCAACCCATCAACAACATTGCAAATTTGCAACAAACACACACCTCGTACACACAAAAGATTCCAATAGGGTTCCGCCACGTGTCCCTCAACGTGAGTTTCATTCCGCATGTAGGCCCTGCACATGGCGCCAGCGACTCCATGTACGGTTTCTGGAAAATTGGTTACGTCCCATCATGAAGCTTGCGTGACCATTTGTTAGGTGAGGGATTGGAACCTTACGGAGATGGCCTTCTGCACCACATCACACACTAATGTTACATTTTTTCCATTTTTAAACCCGGCCTTAAATTAATTGTTTGTTATCAGTTGAATTTACTTACAAATCTAGTAAGTACTCCGTATTTGTTTGGTAAAGTGTGATGGAAAATTTAGCAAAAATAGAAAACCACCTTCACAGCCCCTAGGAAATGGATGGGGGTCTTTTATTTCTTTGTTTTGACCGGAAGAACGGGAAAGAGAGAACGTTATAGAAAATTTTGTTGGCATTGGGGTTTTAAACTCATTGTGGATAAGTAATTTTGACTCAATTTTTAAATTGGTTCCAAATTATATTTTGGTTAAGAACAAATTAATTCATGTTCCTCTATTAGAATAGATGGTCGTGGTATATTCACATGTTTAAAACGAATGAGAGATGAATGAGAAAATTGAAGTTAAAATTGGTGGTTCACCTTGAAGGGAAAATAGTATCCCACACTGAAGAGATAAAGCCAAGTTATCTCCTTATAAGGCTTAGCCTTAAGCTAAGGGTTGGGCCCCTTGGCTTGGGGGTACCCATGTTTTGTAAGGAGGGAGGACTTAGGTTGACCTAAGATCCACCACACACGCGCGCATCGCCCGCCCCGCCCCGTCCCTGTCCGTGGCTTGGGCCCATCCGGTTTTAATCTTTTTGGGACAAATATTTTAAATAAATAAAGTTTATTTATTTATTTATTTATTTTCCATAAAGTTGTGACCTTTCCAGCTTAACAGTTTTTCTTTGAAGAGTTACACCACCCAGTGAATACTCTGTGTATAAAAACGAGTCAGTTTTTCAGAAGTTAAAACAACTTAATTACTTTATCCCGAAATAATTCTTCTGCAATATTTCTGTTGTCTCGTTCCTGTGTCCGAAAGAGTTATGTGCCATAGTTTTGGTTCGCTGGGTTTGCAAATTTGGAGTGCTCCTATTTCCAGACGTACTACCGTTGTATCCTGGGAGGCTTTTCGTCAGGAGACCATTAGCATCGTTGCGGGACGAATAAAGTCTTAAGGATAGTTAATCAAATTCACGCATCGGTTCTCCATTGCTGTTTATCTGATTTTGCTGTGAGTTAATTTTAATCGTTAATACTGTTTGTTCTGTTTAGTAAACTACGGCTTCGTTTGACAAATTTTTTTTTTTGGTTTTCAGTTTTTAAAGAACAGTTTTTTAAAGAGCAGCTTAATTTTTTTTTTATATAAAAACAAATTGGTGGCCGGCGGCCGGAGGTAGCTGCCGGCCGTCTCCGGCGGTGGTCGCCGGCGGCCGGAGGTGGCTGCCGGCAGTCTCCGGCGGTGGTCGCCCGGCCGGCCGAAGGTGGTTATCGGCAGTCTCCGGCGGTGGTCGCCGGCGGCCGGAGGTGGCTGCCTGCGGTGGGAGGGTGGTGGTGGTGGTCGAAAAAAAAAAACCAAAAGTGAAAAAAAAAACCAGTTTTTGGAGTTTTTTTTTTTACTCTGCAGTTTAAAAACTGGTTTTTTAAATTGAAAAAAAAATGGTTACCAAACGCTCCTTTTTTCAGTTTTTAAAACTGAAAAAAAAAGAGGGAAAAAAAGAGTGTCAAACGGGGCCTACATTTCAGTATTTTCGTACTTCCTTATTTTCTGCACAAGTATACCCGAAGTTATACTTTTCGAAACAGATTTATGTAACTCTATAACAGTTAATATAATTATAATAATATCATTCAATACAGATACAATAATGTCATGTGATAAAGTCGTTACAAATTTTTTTCTTTTAGTTTTTGTCACATTGTGGGCGAAATAATTTGTTGGTTCAGCAAGAGTACAGCCTTCCTACTTTTCGTTCTTTTTACAAAACTTAGGAATTCTTCATGTAATTTCTTTTTCACCCATTCAGTATTTTCTTTTGCTTTTTCTTCCTACTAAACATGCTCTTGGTGAAACAGGTTTGGTGATTTAGCATTTTGTCGTTTAAGTTACCTGTTATTATCACCCACTTACGAGCGTGATCACGAGATAAATTAATAAAATATTCCATATGTTCACAATCAGCGCCTTTAAGTTATATCACCTGATAACTAAGGGTTGGTTTGACAAAACTTTTTTTTTTGTTTTCAGTTCTTAAAGAGCAATTTTTAAAGAGCAGCTTAATTTTTATTTTTTTTTACAAAAACAAGTGGGTGTTTGATAACCCTTGTTTTTTTAATTTTTTTTTTGGTGTTTGGTAACCCTTTTTATTTTGACTTTTTTTTGTTGGTGGTTTGCGGTGGCGGTGGTGGGACGTAGCGGTGGTCGACAGTGATGGTGGCCGGCGGTGCTCACCCCCGGCCGGAGGTGGCTGCCGGCAATTACCGGCGGTGGTCGCCAGCGACCGGAGGTGGCTATCGGCGGTCGGCGGTGGTCTCCTGAGGTGGCTGCCGGCGGTGGGAAGGTGGTGGTGGTGGTCTCAAAAAAAAAACAAAAGTGAAAAAAAAAAACCAGTTTTTGGAGTTTTTTTTACTCTTCAGTTTAAAATTTTGTTTTTAAAATTGGAGAAGGAAAAAAAATGGTTACCAAACACACTTTTTTTTTCCAATTTTCAAAACTGAAAAAAAATAGGACAAAAAAACCGTGTCAAACGTGGCCTAAGTGAATAATTTTTTTTTTGTCATGCATTCAGTCTCTAGGACAAATGTCACTTAAAATGCTCACTTGGACCACTACACTGAATAACCAGATCGTTGTGATCCAAGTGTCTTTGTGGGGGCGGGTTGGGGGTGGGTGGGGAGGATTTGTAAAAGTTTTTAGGGTACAGCGATATGCGATCCACTAGTATATTGGTCCCAAATCACTTTATGTTTTTTTTTTTCCGACAAAGCTTTACTATGAGTATCTGAGCTACGCGCACACCTTCTATAGCAATTGTTGACTGTTGATAGATCACATAAACAATAAGTGAATACTTTGAAGATTTTCCATCGAAAATCATTCTCATGTGTAGATACCTTGTTTGTTATGGGATTTTATTTAGCTTAATTATTTCAATCCAGTTTAGTTGGTCCAATTCAGTTGCTCTCGTTCAGTTAGTCAGTCTAGTCAGCTTGAGTTTAATTAACTCGGATTAGACAGAGTATGGATAGATAGTGATGTCACTGTGCCGGGATTGGGCAGGCCGAGACTGGGCCCAGCGGGCCAGCCGAGAAAACGGGCCGGGCCTAAGGGGTAGGGAACCGGGCCGGGCCAGAGGATAGGGATATTCAGGCCCAGTCCAGGCCCAGTCCAATGCCCAATATTTTAGGCCGGGCACAACAAATTTTTTTTCTAAAAATTCTTATTATTCATTTTCAAAATTCAGAGGTTATTTTTTAAGACCCTTTAACATTTCACCCACTAGATGGAATTAAAATTAGAATTCAATTCACCTTTTTTTGTTTGAAACAAAAAGAAATTTAAATTACATAATTTTTATTTATGTTTAGAACACATATAAGAGTGCTATTATATTACTTACTTATAAATTAATATACAAAAAAAATACCACTAAATGTCAACTCTTTAAAGAAAATGAGAAATTTCTTTTTCAAAATTTAAGTAACATAAAGTATAATCTAACTTTAAAACAGATGATTCTCATACCACGAATAAGAAAAAAAAAGTGTTGAAAGAGAGAGAGAGAGAGAGATAATGCGCTTGACGTAGAATATAAGGGAGGAGAAAGATGTAATTACTAATTTGATTATCAGATTTAAAAATAAATTACAAACAACTTAAAGTTAATTTAATGATACAAACCAAATCGTAAACTTAGATTGTCAGAAAAAGTAAGTATTGTGGATCATAAATAAAAATAAAAATAAAAATGCAAAAAAGTTGGTGATGATTAGTGATGAGTTTACAAAACATTAATATAAGCCTTTTATTTTCAATCAAAACCATCAAATTAGTTTGAGTTATATACAAATGGTACAAGTGAGAGTATATTGTAGTCAAAATTATAGTGAGATGAAGAGAAAAGAAATATGCATTTTCAAAAAGTTAAATAAAAAGAGAAAAATGTGAGGTAGAGAGAGTATGAGGCGCAAGAAATAATAGAAAAGAAAAAAAAGGTAAGTAACTCAAAATGATTTAGGGCCAAAAGGCCGGGCCACAATAGGGCCAAAAAGCGGGCCGGGCTAGTCCTAAAAAACGGGCCGATTTCGGGCCGGCCCTTTTTTTAAGGCCTGACCCGGGCCGGATAAAAATTTGCAAAAAACAAGGCTGGCCCTAGTCCTGACCTAAGGCCAATGGGTTAAAGCTAGCACTATTCATCATGAGGGCCGGCCCAGCTCGAGCCAATTTAGAGCCGAGTCGTTTGACATCTCTATGGATAGATCAAAGAGTCCGGCAGTTCATTTTTCCATTAGTTTGATTTATGTCCTGATTTTATCCTAATCACGTATATTCAGTTTAAAAGGTGTTTTTGTCTTTCCGGAAAATGGCATGATAGTGAATTAAGAATGATAAGTGTAGCGGCCTCCTTTGAAGCCAACGGTTGCCCTTGGTGATTTAAATGTACCGATCGATAAAGAGTATTTTGATCTTTTTCATATTATCTCTATTTGGCTATGAGGATTGCCGGTTAGTGTCCTTGTCTGACCCGGACTTTTAGATAAATAGATAAATAGCACCAGGTAGTAGAGTTGTCAAACGAGCCGGGCGGCCCGTGGCCCAGCTCGACCCGGCCTGGCCCTTTCATGAACAGGGCTGGCCCGGAAGAATTGGGCTTAGGGCCTGGGCTTGGACCAGGCAGACAAAATCTGGGAAAAAGCCCGGGCCAGGCCCGGCCCGGAAAAGCCCGGGTCTGGCCCGGCCCGAAAATAGGCCCGGGACTGGCCCGGGTTTGGCCCGGTTATCCGGCCCAGTTCGGGGCCCGGTTTCGGCCCCACCTGTTTGAATTTTTTATTTTCCCCCCCTTTCTCCCCCCTTTTCCTCTAACAGATATATTCCCCCAAAATTCCACTTTTACCCCCCAACAGCAATATAACGGCTAGTGTGGGGGGTATTTTAGTCTAACTTAATTTTTTCAACTCCTTTAAAGGTTTTTACACTCTTACCCTCCCCAACAACTATAAACGGATAGTTTTTAGGGGTATTTTGGTCTTTTGTGAAGTTTCTAAAATCTATAAATTTGCACCATTTCTCTCTAATTTTTCACACCAATCTTCTTACTCTCTCTTATCTAAACATTCTATATTTCTACAAGCTTTGCTACTATTTCCCTCTCCAATTACTACTCTTGCTAATTACTACTAGTATTTACTAATTACTACTCTTGTTTATTAATTACTACTCTTACTAAATTCTAATTACTAACTACTACTCTTATTAATTTGTTACTCTCTAATTCTTTTGTCTAGAAATTAGTAATTAGTGAATTTTTATTTATTAATTACTATTACTAAATACTTTTTAATTACTAACTCTCTCCAATTGGATCAGAATTACCCTCAGTGATTAATATTTGTTACTCGTTCATTCTTTTAATTGTTATTTCTTATTACTACTCTTATACTTGTGTATTTAGTTACTCTTACGAATTTTGATTTCTAATCTAGTAAAAAAGTTTAGCGTGAAATATGGCTGGATTATTGAAGAAAATGAGGCGTGGATCATCATCACGAAAAACATCATCATCATCATGGCACCAGCACAAGCGCCAGCGCCACGGCCATCACAAACACCAATCCAAGCACCAACACAACCATTCGTTCCTGGACGAATGAGTACAGGCTGTATGATAGATACCCAAGCCAATTGGGAGTTCAATCAAAACATTCCAGATTTTGAATACACGCCTGATGAAGACCCCCCGCATTATAGTCAAGGACGCAGCTCGGTTGGCGAAGCTACTACTCCGTGGCATAATCTCAACCCTATGCCTGGTCATGATGAAGAAGGGCCGAGCAATGCCTCCGGTAATGAGCCAGAAGTCCAAAAGGGAAAAAAAAAAGAAAGCCGAGTGTTGGAATCATTTCGATGTAGTTATGGTGGACGGCATCCGAAAAGCTCGATGTAAGTACTGCGCTAAATTATTTTCGTCTGGTAGTGGTAATGGACATCTTAACAGGCATTACCCTCAGTGTGCACCTCGACAAGGCCACGTCGAACCTACCCAAACGCAGTTATCTTTTGACGGTAAGTTATTTGTTTATAATCAGCGAGAGCAAAGAGACGGTCTCGCTGAATTTGTTATTCACGATGAACAAGCCTTTTCTTTTGCCGATAATCCTAAGCACTCTAGATATATGAACACATACGTTCAACCTTTGTACAAAAAGGTTCATAGAAACACAACTAGATCCGATGCACTCCGACAGTACAATGCTGCTAAAGCACGCCTTATCGATTATTTCGATAAATTTGACGGTAAAGTTAGTCTTACTTCTGATATTTGGCAATCTCCATTTACTTTTGTTAGTTATTCTTGTGTGACCGCTCATTGGATTGATGCAGATTGGGTTATGCACAAGAGAATCATCGCTTTCGAGCTCTTTCCTTTTCCGCATGATGGAATGAACATTGCTACTCTTATATTAAAAGCATGTACCACATTTAAATTAAAGGATAAGATTATGAGTATTAGTTTTGATAATGCTTCTAACAATACAGCTGCTGTTGATGCTTTAAAGGAGAGCCTCAAACCTGTACTTTCTGGTCAATTATTTCATGTTCGTTGTGTTTGTCATATAATTAATTTAATTGTTCAAGATGGTTTAGCTGCTGCAGGAGATATTCTTGTCAAAATGAGGGGTATGACAGCGTATGTTAATAGCTCGAGTCCGAGAACACAACAATTTAAAACGTTGTGTGTTGAATATAATATGCCTCGCAGGAGAGCAGTTACAGATGTGGTCCACAGGTGGAACTCTACATACCATATGCTTTTACACAT
The DNA here is from genome assembly GCA_033070095.1 of Escallonia herrerae. NCBI lineage: Eukaryota > Viridiplantae > Streptophyta > Magnoliopsida > Escalloniales > Escalloniaceae > Escallonia > Escallonia herrerae. The sequence goes on along the minus strand of JAVXUP010000019.1, from coordinate 497,998 downwards.
TCTGGCATACCGAGAAGTCTATACGCATTTTCTACTAACCCAGTTCCCAGCCGGCTTGCCAACTCAAGAGGAATGGCAGATGGCCACATACCTAGCTGAATTTTTGGAGGTATTCTACACGTCTACCAATTTATTGTCTGGTACGTACTATCCCACCTCTCCTCTCGCTGTAATAGAAATTCTCAAGATGGCTACAATGTTAACAAAATGGAGATATATAGGACCCTTTAGGGAAATAGTAAAAGTGATGGATAAAAAGTTTAATAAATATTGGAGTAGACTGCCTGTTATTTTTGCTGTGGCTACTTGTTTAGATCCTAGGTTAAAGTTGCATGGCGTGAACGCCTCGATACAAGAGATATCGAAATTAATGTGCTACACAGCAGAGGAGACAACCGCACTCACAGCAAAAGTGAGCAAGAGGTTTGAGGAATTGTTCAACCTCTATCGTAATTCTGCTGACGTGCGCGGGCGAGCTACATCATCCACTGTTGAGAGGTATTATGCGCCATACCTTAAGGGCTTTGAACATCTAGTAGCAAGACAACTACCAGGTGAAGGTACTTCTAATTCGGCAGGTTCGTCTACTTTTTCCTCTTTTAATGAGATTGGTATATATGCAAATACTGATCATTATTCTGATTTATCAATGCAAGAACAGGTTAATTTTAATTTGTTAAATTTTTGGAAACAAAATCAAAACATGTATAAAACTTTATCCCAAATTGCACGGGATGTACTGCCAGTGCAAGCCTCCACGGTTGCTTCAGAGTCGGCATTTTCAGCCAGCGGGAGGGTTTTGGATGACAGGAGGAGTCGTCTTAACCCCGAGTCGCTCGAGCTATGTGTATGTTGGAAGGATTATCTTGATGCGAAATACCGCGAGCAAGATAAACCGATTGATGATAGGAAGAGCAGTGACTCGGATATTGAAGTACTTCCGGATGATTAGGTAATTTCTTTTTATTTTTCTTCTCTTAAGTTTTAAGAATAAATTTTTTCATAAAATATACTTTTTTTCCATATATATAAAATAAATTTTTACAAGCAAGATATATATTTTTTCGTATATATAAAAAAATAGGTAACTTCGCCTGTTTGTTTACAAGCAGCCGGTCCCAAGCCCCGATAAAAGGAGGAGGGCCTATGAACACATTTATTTTTCTATACTTATTACTTAAGATCGTCTCGAGAATTAACATGTATCAATCCCGAGTTTTCGGCCAATTAGTTTGAAGTAAAATATCAAATAGTAGAAACAGTCTCTCTTAAATAGTAATAATTGTTATGTGTTCAGATTTTATTAATAAAGATCACCAAGAAGAGTAAGAAAAGATTTAACATATAGCAAAAAATAAAATGAGAGACAAATAAATATATCTATACATACATACATACATATATATGAATATTACATATAATGAAATAAAAGGATAAAAATTAGATTTGTCAAAATTTGAAAATTAGACATGCCTAAAGATGAAATTTAAAATTGAATAACAAGAAAATATAAAAAAAAAAATTTAAAAAGGGCCCGGGCCGGCCCAAGCCCGGCCCTAGAAATTGGGCCTAGGGCCAGGGCCTGGACTGGGCCTAGAATTTCTCCTCAGCCGGCCCGGCCCGGCCCGGATGGTAGCCCCCTTGGCCCGGCCCCGGCCTCGGCCCGGTTTCGCTTCAAGCCCGATGGGCCCGGGCCGGGCGGCCCAAGCCCGGCCCGTTTGACATCTCTACCAGGTAGTCTCAAAAGGGACAAGTTTATAATTTTCTCCCCTCATTGACTGTTGGTTTCCCATCAGAATAATCTAGCGAGAGAGATACAGAGACTAGAGGTTCCTCTCCCCCATATATTTGTGTGGGCACGTTGTTTATGTATTGCATCATGGAAAATTCAGAGTCAGCAGTCTGTCAATCTAAGTTGAAATGTAAAATTATCCACATCCGTTCCCTTTTTTTTAGATTAGAGTAGATAAGACCCCATTCCATTTGATTATACTTATCGCCCATAAGTCATTTGATTGTATGAAGAGAGACGCGACTCAACTCCTACTCAAACGCATGACATTTTTCACGTATTGAACCTCAAACTTCTTGATTAATTATGCGAGATCCAACCGTTTACGTTTTCGTAGACGTATAACCTTAAACTTGACCAAACGTGGAGCTATTTTGCTGTTTACATCATTGTAAGTAATTTTGAAAATGCATGTTTTCCTTTTATCAGATAAACTTCAGTATGGAAGGTTAAATAATTAAAGCACAACAAACACATACTTGTAATCATCTCCACCGTTCAGTAAGTACTCTACAATTAATAGTTTACACAATGCGTACTCACGGAGTTAACCAGGAAAATCTTAAATTAATTACTTTCGGTAATACACGTCCGAACACGTGTGCCCCATCAACCAAACATCCCACTTTCTTGGAGTTATTGTCTGACTTATTAGCAGTTAACGTTTGGCACCGCACTTTGTGTCCTAAACTTTTGTTATTGGGAGGATAATATTTTTTAGTTATATACTCAACACCAACGATATTGTAACTCACATACCAAATGCTTATTGATTAATTAATCAAGTGACCTTAGTCGGGTTCCATCAAGCAAATAAAAATGTGCATCGCGTGACACGTGTTGCGCTCCGACTGCTTGATTTCCGTGATTCCATCTGGATAGACATGGTTGTGTTTGCCCCATATCGTATAGTATTTGACCAGCTTGATTGTATAATTAAAGTCATTAATGTGTCTGGTATTAGAGACAGGGAGTTAACCCTGCTGGTTTCTTTTCATGTCAGCACCATTTGTTTAACAAGGTGGTTAGGACAACCTTTATCATTTCCTTCTTTCACAAATGAGGGATGTTAAAAGTTGCATCTAAAAGTTTTAGTCGCTAATGTTATAAAGTTGATCTAATATGACCATATTTGATGCAGGTAGCGACACCAAATAAACTTGAAATATTTATAGTCTTCAATTGCATGAGACGTTCAAAAAGAATTAAATTTCTATGTGTATTAGTACTAACATCGCATCTATATTGGAGTTTTATCATTTGCGTGAAGTTATACATTCTAATAGTTGCACAATAGTTTACAAATAACTCGACTTAATGCTACTCACATATACTATTTGTGAGTATATCAATTATACGTGTATAAAAAATATATATTTGAGATTGAGTTGAGAGAAAATGTATTAGTCAAATTTTGAGTTTTCTATACAAAACAAAAAGAATGTTAAGAATTTTCTTGTATATTGGAATTAAAACAACAATGTGTAAATAATTGATAAATTCCCTTCGAACTTCAATTTTTCCAAACTCCAAACGATTTTGGCACTTGTTAATAACACAATCTAAACCTTCAAAGACAAAAATGAAGTGAATCTCAACATCTATACCTGGATTTTTTTTTTTAACTTTAATTCTTTAACCAGATTTCATGTTGGCACCATAAGAATTTTTTAGTGACATGTATGGAACAGGAGGGCGGGGGGGGGGGGGGGGGGGGGTTTGATCATGGTCGCTCACGGCCCTATAATAAGTCCACCACTGGCTTTACATCACATCGCTGTTGTACTAATCGGTCATTACTTTGAGGGAAACGGGTGCAAAATTAAAAGCTCTCTCATAACAGAACAAAGGGGGGAGGGACGGAGGAAAGAGGTTGACCATGATCCCTCATGGCCCTATAATAAGTCCGCCATCGACTTTATAGCACATCATCGATGTACTAATTAATCATTACTTTGAGGGGAGACGAGTGCAAAGTAAAAAACTCTCTCAGAATCGAACAAAGAACATAGGACGAGTAGTTGAAGAGCTTATGTAAAATGACTTATTAGATAAGGAAGTAAATGAAAATTTTAAGGGCCATAATACCATGAGTCGAGCTCGTCTATGACACGTCCTATGTCAATTTGCGTTTTTCCTTTTTTGTTGGTAATTAATTTTAGCATCATCCTATGCCATTTCAATTAGTCTTTGTTCACGCGACATGTGATGCATTTTCTATTATGATTTCGAGAATAGCTTTGGTCTATAGATAGATATACAAAAGCATTTTCGGTCATGGACGGCTAATGCACCTACATCCTAAGGTGGTCAATTGACCACCTTGATGTTGGGGGAACATAATTCAACTATTACGTTTAAGAAAATTTCAAAATTAGATCTTTACGGTGTACAAAAGAGACATTCACCACCTCTTTTGTCTTAAATCTTCAGACCACCTTATCTTTTACTTTAGACTAGATCCGCTACCTGTACACATTATAACATATTAAGATTCAACTAAGAAACATATTAAGATTCAACTCGAGGAAAAAACATAAAAAAAAATGAAGAGTGATCGCAACTCACCCTAATTTTTGAGTCTAATAACCAAAATAGACAAGGAAGTAGTTGAAGAAAGAAAAAGAAAAAGATCCACAAACCAAAGAAACATGAAAGGCATGACACAAGGTTGGGGAGGAGTCAAGGGTTAGGCTCTCATAATGGGAGACCTAAATGCTTGTGTGCAATTGAAAAATAAGGTCACAAGCAGTGTCGACAGTACATCCAACACAACACACCAAGCAAGTATCACATTTATCATGTGCTCACCAACGTGTTCATGTCCATCTTTCCAAATTAGGGTTTGGTGCTTCATGGTTGAGGCTTTACCTGTTCAAAAAATGAAAGAGATTCAGCCACACACAATCAACCCCAACATATATTTAATAAATATAAAATGGGTAATACATGCTTGTACTCTACACAGAAGACCAGAGCTCAAAGTCATAGGGAGAATCATGGGCAGAAACCACAATTTTGTGGCCAGATAAACTTGAATAAGTGCAGTATCTCGTTGCCTGCCAATTAATTTTTGGCGAAGGGCCATCTCTACGTGTCTCTTGTTTTGTGAGTATTTGGCTTTGTTTATTGGCCAACCATGACTTGTTGATATGGTCCTGTTTCACCGACTATGGAATAAAATAACTGTCTCCAAAGATACTTTTTGTTACGTGCTTATCTATATGTATATATATTTTGCAAAAATAGTCATGGTTCCATTGATTGATTGAGTTAATGTATCAGATAGAAAAGCAGTTTCTAACCATGACACCTTGATTGATGAGTTCTTGTTTCACATAGAAAAATTTTCCTGTTAAAACTGAAAAACAAAAAAAAGAAACTTTTAAGGACCGAAAACTTTACGGTATCTACCAAAATTCCGTAAAGGGTTAGGCATTCTATAGTTTTTTTTTCCCCCTAGCGACTATTAGTTTTCAATGATAGATAGGTATTAATTTCAATTTCTTTAAAAAGAACATACAGAGCACTCTCGTTGGCTAAAGTTTCTCTCGTTATATATACAACCAAAACAAAAAAGAGAGACTATTTGCATCCTATGATATGTTATATTATCATGTTATTTGTCGCTAAAGTTTTAAACTTGTCACTAAAATATGCTTTTAGCCACGAAAATGAGGTGAAAAAAACATACGAGAGGGTGAAAAAAACGTACTTTTGTGTGCGTTCTTTGTTGGATGAGGTCAATGTCAAATCCGTCTTCTGTACGTTGTTTTATTTTCAGATATAATGAAATAGCACGTGCCCATACTGTATGGGTACGCTATCTTTTTCTTTTTCAGCAACTTACGTTTTTCTTGAATTAGGCTCTTTTGCTTTACAGTGCCTCTCTTGTGATAGAGTAATGGCACTAAACACATTTTAGCGACAAAAATTGTCAACAAAAAAATTTGGCACTAGCTACAGAATACTTATAGCTATATTTTTTATTATTAAAGCTGTTCCAGCAGAGATGCTCGGTGAGATCCTTGTTCGCTTTTCTTTAACCTTTTCTTGTTATTCATGTCCAGTAGACCATTAGCTAAAACATGATAACTCTGTGACACTTATTCATGTCCATCCTCGATAGGCCCATGGCTTCGAATAGTTATTTACGTTGCAGGAAACCATTTGAATGTGAGGTCCAGTAGAACTTTCGGCCCATTAGTCAAACAGTAGGTGTCCAATTAACTTGGGGGTGATATCATAAACTATACAATGGGCTCAATATTGTCAAAGATCAGTAAAAAATGGGCCCATCATTTCTTATTCTGTGGGTTGGCTTATCCCTTTTCTTATCTTTCCCAGCTGAACTGCAAAATCTCAATGGCTTTGGCTCTGCAAGTCTCATCTTCTCTCCATGGGGAGCCCCTGTCATCTTCATCTTCTAGACTTGTCACGGGGGCCCCACTCGCCTTCTCACCACCTTCACTCTCTGGTAAGTCCCACTCTGCCTTCTTAATGTCACACACTCGCATAGACACAAACAGGCAACACAAACTGTGTGTGCAAGCTAATTTCTTTCTGTGATTACATGCCAATTGAACTCTGCGGAGTCTAAATTATGTTTCAACTCCACCGTCCGTTTTTTAAGTTGGGGGTCTTACCAGTATTGGTCTGTGATTTCTAGTTTTAGGACTGCTGGAGTCCCTTACGAGGATGTACAGTTCAATGTAATAAGGTGAATTGCAGAGTGTATTGGGTGGGCAGTTTGATCCATTGCCCTGTGTTGAGCCCGTATGCTTTTACATTTTTTGTGGTTAATTTAGCTCTTAGCTAAAAGAAGGGGATTCCCCCCACCACCCCCATGCGCAGCCAAGCACTTGGGTGCATGGGGTGGGGCAGTCATGTTGTCCTGGTAGGCCAATCTCTTATCCAATGTGGATCCACTAAAACATGGCAAGCTACTCAAGAGTCAAGTCTAAGAGCTACTTTGTGAGAGAGAAGAATAGCAAGAAAAGCTTCGATAGGCGAGATATTTGGCTCATCTGACAACTTTAGGAGAATATTGGTTCCTTTTAAAAGGCATGTAATAGATCATTTTGCGTTGTTGAAGAAAAGCACAAGAAAACTTACCTCCTAAAGTTGTGACCACGAAAAACACATTTACCTTAATGCTCCTTAATAACGCGACATTGTTCTTACCTAATGACCTACCGTTAAGTGTCCAAAGTATTTGCCTTGAACAACTCAGAAACAAGTTATGTCAACACTTTGTTGAGGCGTTGGACTAGGTCGCTCTCTTTAAGACAATTCGCGCCCCTACGAAATGTGCCGATGCAAAAGGTCATAGCACGCTGCCTCCAGGATACAACAACCCAGCTATTTTTGCTGTAACTTCTCTTTGCTTGCACTAGTAGAGAAGCAGAAGCTCCACCCAACACCCTTCTCGCCCAAATTTTTATTAATGTAAGCATCACTCGGTTATGTATATAGTGTCAATGAAAAAGGCACCTTAGTTTGACACATTACACAAGTGGATATGCTTTGTTATGAAATGATAGTGCTATATCGAGGTGGTGTTCATGACCCAAAAAGAACTAAGCCGAAGGAAATAGTAGAGGTCTTAACAAATATGGTGACAACTTACGGTTGAACGTGTATACTAAAAATAAGACTGTCACCTCAAAACTGAAGACCATCCACTATGCATTATATCTGGTAGTGTTAAAAATGTAACTCATGACCATTTAGTTTTCTAATGTAGTATACAAAAGTTGTTAAGATCATTTATAAGCCAATCAAATGTATAGAGAAGATATTATTGAAAACGTTATAATGAGATGTTATGATTTGTCTTTTAAAAAATTTATAATGAGGTACTTATACCACGATTATGGACCAACAAAAGGATGGTATAAAACAGTATCTATAGCTTTTTTGGTAAAGGCTTAATTATGGAGGACGTAAAACCAAACAATAAATTCAAAATAAGTATTAGCGTATCTCTATTAAAATACTCCGAGACTTAGTTTAGTTGTGATGATGACACAGCACTGATCTGCGAGGACTGCGGATGTTCTGTTGGCTTTCTGCTTGAGATAATTTACTCAAGCACAGCTTCACTTATATCTGTAATATGATCCATTCCCATAACTATATGCCCTTTTTTGTTATTAATACGGATTTATGAAGAATGTGCCACGACACAAAAACTTGCCAACTCTACACTTCTCAAGTAATTCGATTTTGGCGTCCTTTGTGACTGCTGCTAAACTAGGTCTCTCTGCACTGTACTGCTTTAAGATGTCATAGCATGTCTCTGAAGTGAATACATTTTTCAAATTCAGGAAAGTTGTGTTCTCTTACGTTGAAGGGGAAAAAGCTCATATCATATCTTGGATATGCTTTCAACGTACGAGTTAACACTCACAGAGAACTTCAAGGCAGCCAGGGCATGTATCTGGATCAAGAGGATACTGGAGCCTCTAAATTGGATGGAGCTTGTGAAGTTGGTAATACACAACCAGATCATGATGCCATTCTTGAACGTATTGCTGTACATCAGGTACGATGGTGAGTCATACCTTATCAGTTGCTGACTTCTGTTGTTCCAGTTTGCATTATAACATTAGTTGGTATTTTTGGGTTGCCTAGAAGCGTTGACTTTTCAAAACTCTGCTCCCTATATGTAGGCATGACTAGTTCCATACAACAGCATTGTTTTGACCAGTTCACATCGATTTTCATGCTGAAATGCTCACAGAAGTCCATTATCCTTGTGCCTAAGAAACAAACTTTACTCAATCAAATGGTAGGATTAGCTGCTTCTTTGATTGCTATGATTATCACTACAGAATGACAACTGCTATGTACTGTATACATAAACACCTTTTAATGGAACATTTTATTGTTTAATCTACGTATCCATTCTCCAAATTTTCACTCGTGTACAGGTTGCAATCTGTTTTTTTGATGCTTTAATGTGTTTGTACTCTTTTTAAATTTATCATTGTTACTGACTGCAGCATGACCAAATTTGGCAGGCAATTAGGCTCATAAAATCCAGTCCAGCGGCACTTATTGTTGCTAATGCCGTGGCATTAGCTACCCCTTTACGCGCCCTAGCAGAAACATGCGAGGCCGACAAATCTGTTTTCAACATGCCCTTGCTGCTATTTGTAGCCATTGTAGGGGCCACCGTTGGAGGTAAAGCACTTTAAATTCACGCTAAACTTCAGCTTCGTTCCTCACTTGTAGACTAAGGATAATGACTTCCAACCTAGTATGTGTAACTTTTAGTTTGATGATATTAACCACTTAACACTTCTACTAAATAGTTGGAACAGGATGCAGGACTTGTACCCTTATTTTAATAATTTGAGGTGTGAGAACTGCTTGTGTTAAAGCTCAGGTCTTATCTGCATACATGTACGTGCGTGTGCTTCTGTGTGTTTTGAAGCCACAAGCCTAGTTATAAGAAACACTTGAGGAGCACTTTTCTACCTCTTTACTTATGTAGTCAGTTGAGAGGCATTATTAGGTCCAGGAGCAGCTAATGTGTTACTTCCTTTCTCTTATTCATGACAGAAGTCCTGCCATAATTGTCTTAATCGGGGGAAAGTTAAGCTGTCCTCAGTCCTTCCATCCTTCTTACATAGGTAGTTCTTTGTGAAATATTGTTTCACCCGTTGAAACAGAGAACAGTTGTACTATTTGTGTGCCTTATAGAAAGAGGTACGACACATTCCTTTTAAGAATCCCAAAGGGGCCCATATCACGAGAGCATTAGTCATGGGGTGGGGCATAGAAATTAAGCACTTCTGAGTGTCAACAAAGTCATTGATGAAGACATTCGGAAGTGGAATCACAAGGATATTTGAAAGAGTCAGCAACTACAAAAGCTTAACATGCGCTGGTATCAGGCGCTTGTTATTATTATGGTACATATTCAGCACTTTCATTGTTATTTAACAGTTTGGCAAGTCAATATACTACCAGGTATACTAATGTCTTATATTTTAGGATTGCTTGCGCGGCAAAGGAAAGGAGAGCTGAAGCGGTTGAATGAACAGCTGCGCCAGATAAATGCCGCTTTGCGAAGGCAAGCTAAGATCGAGTCATATGCCCCCACGCTGAGTTATGCTCCTGTAGGTAGTAAAATACTTGAGAACGAAGTGATTGTTGATCCAAATGAACAGGACTTAATATCTCGGCTGAAAAATGGAAAGACTTTCCTGAGAAATCAAGACCCGGCGAAGGCATTTTTGGAGTTTAAGACTGCTCTCGAGCTAGCCCAGAATCTAAATGATCCAATAAAAGAGAAGAAGGCTGCTAGGGGCTTAGGTTAGTCATATCTCCTCCTCTGGTCTTTTGGTTACATCTAGGTTTTGCCATTGTGTTGATTTCTCTTTGATGCTGGCCAAAGTCAACTGGGTGGAAGGTTAAGTCAGGCAGACCATTTTAGATGTGTTGCTAATTTCATCCCTGCTTCCCTTGTCCAAACTCTGGACTATATTAGACTGCCATCAAACTATTTGAATTTGATGGAACTTCATACGCGTATATGAGGTCTCTGATTTGATATGAAACATATGCCTCTGATCGATGTAGATTTATCAATGTAGTTGGGGATCTCAGCATCTAGCACGTGTCTCACAGGATGCCATATTCAGGCATATTTTCTAGATTGGAAGTCAAGACCTAGTAAGTTTTATACTAATATTGGAGCAAAATCTTCACACACAGTAAAATCTTCACGTATATGAGGTATGTGGCTTGTTCTTTTTGCACGTTAGACTGCTGTTGGTATATGTTTGATTTACTTTAGTTCCATTTGTGCTGGATAATCTTGTGCACATTCAAGTCACTTTTAATCCTTCACTTTGCAATTCTCGTTCTTGTTACGTTTCTACATGACCACTGCTTTGGTTTGTTCCATGTTACCCATTCCACATATCGTAATCTTTGAGACATTTTTGTTTTTTCCTTCAGGAGCGTCGCTGCAAAGGCAGGGTAAGTACCAAGAAGCCATTAAGTACCACTCCATGGTTCTAGCAATGTCAGAAAAAGTGGGAGAGGATTCTGGAAACACAGAAGCTTATGGAGCAATAGCTGATTGTTATACCGAGCTCGGGGACCTGGAAAAAGCCGGTATATACTATGACCAGTATATTGCAAGATTAGAAACGGACTGATCTCTCTTTGTTTGCCGCAAAGTCTCTTGGGGTCAGCAGTGTAGCAGAGTTAGGGAACATTTTGCGGATTTCTGTAGATTGGCAGGATAGTCCTTTTTGTATAGACTACGTATTAGTCACTCTTTAAATATGGGGGCGTCTGCTTTGCCTTTATATTTGGGTTTCTGGTTCCATGCTTTACTGGGATTTGTAATAAACAGTAAATTGTAGCTGTTCATCATAATAAGAAGAATGTTGGACACAAAAGCTCTTTTATGTAATGCAGTTTGGCAACTCTGAACTTGTGATGTTATATTCATTCTGCACCTTGAGCTCCCCGGGTGAAAGATGAGTGGCAGCAAAAGAAGAACGAAAACGAGGGTGGTTACAGTTATGTGAATCCTCACAACTAGACAATTTAATGAAAGTGGTCATCCAGAAATCCAGACAAGGAACAACCAAAGAAGCAAAACAATTTCTAGAGTTCATACAGTACCTGTATCAGATCTCACCTTTGGTTCATCCTGGTACTTGTTTCAATACCCAACTTTTTGTTTGGCCCTAGTAAAAAACTATGAAGGAAAATCCACCAAGAAAAAAAAAAGAGAGAGAGAGAATATAGTCAAATTGAAATACGGAAAAGAATTGAGCCTCTCTTTGTCCAAAAAAATCTTTATTTACCACAATTTTAACGATACGTTTTATGATTAATGAACGAAATTTAACGAGTTGAAAGTATTTCAAGACAAGAAAAATGTCAAATTCCGTTACTCTTTCGTCTCATTATCAAGTGTATCCGTCATTGTTATAATGAGTATTTTTTCTTTTTGTCTTTATACGCAAAAAATTCAAGAGAGCATATGTACCTTTTAGCGACAAGTCGGTTTTCAAGTCCAAACCTCCTTTTAACCGTTGCCAAACACCCCTCTTCGTCAAACCACTCACTAAACCCTCCCAAACAGAATCAAACCCCCCATTCTCTCACTCTACAATGCTGTCACGCCTCATTTCCAAATCCTCCCATCTCCGTATCCTAACCCTAATTTCCTCCCAATCCCACTACCCTGACCCTAATCCTTATCCGCTCCTCTCCTTAGTCCCCCAACTCATAAGCCCTAGCTTCTATCCCTCCTATAGATTCTTCTCCAGCAATAAGAGGGGTGATCCACCACCAACAACGTCAAATATCTGGAACCTCTCTCCGGAAAACGAGGAGGATGCAGACTCCGTGTTCGGCGGCGATAATGACGGAACCCTCGACGGGATGTTCGAATCCGGTGATCCAAACTCAGAGGTAGTGAAGCCCGAGGAGGAGGAGGAATCTTGGTTGGGTGAACCGGCCGAGAAAGGCGGGGACGATATATTTAAGGGGGCCGAGAGCGGTGGGGTGGAGGGGATAGATGGGGTTGGAGTTGGAGTTGGGGGGGATGAGGAGTGGGCCACGACGGAGGGGTACAAGGCGTGGAGCTTGGAGGACGGTGAGGACGACGGTGGCATGTTTAATTTAGGGGAAGAGGCGAGAGGAGTGGAAGTGGCGGTTGGTGGAGATGAGGGTGTGGTGGAGAGTGGGAAGAGTGAGCAAGACAAGCAGTTCGAGATGGAAGAGAAGGCGCTTTCGGCTGTTCTTAAAGGTGAGTGTCCCGTTCGTGTTTATAGTCTAAACGGATTGTTGCATTGCTTGATTGGGTTTACATAGTGGATCAGATTTGCTTTTGGGTGTTCATTTTGTGGCGTATCGGTGTTTCGATTGGAATAGCTACCATTAGATTTGGAGGATGAAAGTGTTTAACAAATTAACGGGAATACTGTTCGAGGCATTTTTTACTGTTAAGTCGATCATTGCATTGTTTGCTCAATTAATTTTGACCAGAATTGGTAACATTAACATGATATATAAGGACTACTATCTTAGAGGTGTTAAGTTTTGGGATTATGTGGTCGTAATTCTATATTTATCATGCCATGGTAGAAATGGTTGTTTCTTACTGTTTGGCTCTAACTCAAGTTGCTGGTTTTAAGCTTGATTGCATTGGATTTATTCAAGGTTTTGTCCAATGAATGCCAATTGGTTTATTGAGTAACTAGTGCAAAACTATATGAAATGTTTCAATTGTGGTAGATTTATTTAATTTGCAGATATACTGTAGTCTGTGACATGTTGGAAAATTTGACATGTAGGGAAGCTTAATTTTGAGTCACACATATGACAACATATCCTGGTTCTTATACTGGTTAGAACCAAGTTTGTACACGGTCCTAGCCCATAAGGTCGAGTGACACTTCCAAGCGTGAGGTGCTTTTTTGAGGTTGTTATTGGTTAGGCAAGGGAGTCACGGAAAAAGAAAGTGAATGCATTCAATAGCCAAGTCTATAAAGTCTAGCCAAATGTTGTGAAAGCATTTTTGCTCAAATTGCACAAAAGTTCATAGCCTGAGCTTTTAGATTGAAGGGTTGCTGAATCAGAATGCTGGTTGTTGAACCTCTCTTCCTCTATTTGTTATGAGCAATATATATGAAGTTACTTTTGGTCTTAGATTATCCTATTGCTTTCTTATCAAAAGTATTGTACTGCCTGCTAGCTTTATTGATGATCGTTACTCTCTGTTTAGTGAGAGGTACAGAATGATAGGGGCAACTTGATGGTTTTTTTTTACAAGTCTATTAATGGCTCCACAAAAGATTTTTGGGGTGGGGTGGTGGGGACTTACATGCACAAAAGTACAACCTAAAGTTGTTTTTGTCTTTACTTCTTGATGATAGTTTCAAATAGAAGCAAGCAGTATAACTTTTTCTTCAATTCTAGTTTTTAACCTGTGCAAATTTTGATCCAATATCTGTTGTTGCAGGTCCAAACCGTGCATTTGGTGACCTAATTGCAGCTTCTGGAATAACAGACTCCATGCTGGACAGTTTAATTGCTTTGAAGGATCTGGAAGGAATTGAAGGTTTGCCACCTCTACGAGAATTAGAAGACTTGCGTTATCAGAAGAATACAACAAAAAACACCAGAGCAGACATAGAGCGCCAGAAACAAGAAGAAGTAGCCAAAGCACGGGTGAGAGAAGTTGATGACAAGGGAAGGGCTTATGGAACGGGGAAGAGGAAATGCAGTATAGCCCGTGTGTGGATTCAACCTGGCGAGGGTAATTTTATAGTTAATGACAAACAATTTGATGCCTATTTCCCAATGCTTGATCACCGGGCTGCTCTTCTCCGGCCTTTCTCTGAGACGAAAACTTTGGGGCTTTGGGACATCAATTGTACTGTTAAAGGAGGTGGTGTCTCAGGTGAGTATATCCCTGTATTTACGAACTTCATCATTGCTTTAATTTCTCCTGAGTGAGAAAGTTGATATGTTTTCCCTGATTTTTGTAATGGTCAAGAATATGTTTTTTGTGATCTTTGAAAAATAAAGCAGTGGCTCCATCCTCTTTGGATATTGGTGTCCATTTTCTTAGATTTTTGTCCTTTTACGTTGTTCAGGAAAAGACTTAGTATCTTAAGATGAGAATAAATTTATATCTTACACTTTTTATGGGTGTTACATAGTAGTCAACTAAGTGGAGAAACAAATTCCTTAAAAATACGAAATACCGAGTAGTAATCACGACAAATTTCGAATGTGCTGGTCCAGTGCACAAAGAATGGTGTGCACACTTACTGTCATGGGGGCAAAAGTGCACATCATGTGAAGGGGGAGGGAAGTATAAGCACTGGGACTTATTAAAATATTTTTGGTTAAAAACAAAATGGTAGGTTTTTAGGAGCAGATTAGTTTGTTAGCAGGTATCATTGACCTGTAGTAAAATGATAACTTTGCCTTAACTTGAGTGACCTCATGGCGAGGCATTTCTGACAGTTTGATTGCTGTATCATATCAGACACTCACTTGTTGTATAAGAGGTAGCCCAGGGATACACTTACAAGAAATTCATGTGGTTAGTACATAAACTAACCATGCGTACAGTATCTACAGATGGAAATATCTATCCTATATCTTTCATCATTTTTTTACCTTGATATACGTATTATGGGATTGACAAGTTATTGAACTCCACCATATGATTTGTTCTGGTAAGTGGTAGCCCAAGTAGTTAAATTTTCCTGTTTGAATCCTTCCAGGAGAATTGGATACTAAAAATTGTGCAATTGCTGTTGAACGTGTGTGTGTGGATGTTAAACACACTCAGTTGCACTTACTACCATTTGCTCAAAAAAGATTCTGATGCTATGCTACCTTAAACATCGGCCGCTATTTCTGTTATGCTGTTATGCATGGTTACTTGTTTTTTGTAATTGGACGAATGTAGTTAAGTTTGCTGTTGGTTCTAAAAGTAGTAGGTTAAAGTATAGTTATGGAAATATGGAGCGTTAGAGTTGTCGTTTGAGTTGAGAGGGTAGGAGTTTAGCTTGAAAGATGTGAAAGATACATATTTATCTGGCAGATGGGGCATGTTGGTTAAACTTTTTTTGTTGGTTATATCTTGAGCTTACCAGCTTACCATGTAATGCTTCCTGTATTATGTATCTGAGTTGGGATAACTTAATTTGCATGAAACAGGTCAAGTTGGGGCAGTACGTTTGGGTATTAGTAGGGCCTTACAAAACTGGGAACCAGATCTGCGGCCTCCTCTTAAAGAAGGTATATTTTCTGCAAATTTTATTTGTTGTTCAATTTTGTAATCCTTGCCATACTCTTGCAAGGCTAGGCTTTGTGAGCCGTGTGGTTATCCACCTTGGATGATGTGTTGAACTTTAACTTGCTTGCCGGTTCTGCTCTCATTCTTGTCGCAGTTGGCTTGGCCACATCCTTTCCTGTCGTTCCACATAAAAATTCAATGGTCTATGATCTTTATGGACATCACACCTTTTAATATCGCATGTCGTTTGTGTCATGCCAGCTGGTTTCTTGACAAGGGACTCTCGAGTTGTGGAAAGGAAAAAACCGGGCAAAGCAAAAGCAAGAAAGAGCTTTCAGTGGGTCAAGCGCTGATCAACGACCCCGAACTTTTTATAATGTAACTTCTTCTCCACGGGACACACTGATGTTGCCTCCTTGCAATAAGAAGTTGATAAATTGTTGTTGATACCATTTAGCTAGGATCCATCTTCCCCTTTTAGCTTGTAAGCCAGAGTTCACCGCAGGAGTTGCAACTTAGTTTTGAAGATCTTGTTGAGCAGGAATTTTTTCTGAAACCGGGTGTTGGGGAGCCTCGAACCTTGGTTCTGCACAAGGATATATTCCTATATTGTAATGGGAGGGAGCGTGGAATTTGGGACAACTGAAATGCATTCAATCAACTTTTTTTGATGGGCTGCCCGCTGTGCTGCACCGAACCTTGTATTGGTTCTCTCTGTTTTGCTATAAAAGAATTAGCCTTCTTCGCCCAAGGACTTTGAGATCTTTAAAATGGGACTGGCTGCTGTTTTGTGTGAAAACATCGCCTTATTTCCTCCAGCAGTACACTACTAGCTAGCAAGTGTTTCAAGCTAAAATGCCTGATGAATTTACGAGCAATACGTGAAGCTATGGTTTGATTTTGACCAGAGTTGTTGAGCTCGGAAAACTTGAAGATGCTCGAGCTCATGCAAATTTTAGTCGAGTGTAATAAACAGAGTGGGGATGGGTTGCACTCGGATTCATTTAACCATCTTGGACCAAAGACTCTTGACCGCAATCACTTTGTTCACAGTTGTATGCACGCCATTGCTTCAAATATAGGTAATTACATACCATTTTTATACGGTATACATCTATCCCCACCACAATTTGTATCCCATTTCAGCAGAAAAGTGTGTTAGCGACACGAATTGATGTAGGTGTGAACGTAAATCCGATTTTCAGTTATGGAAGAAACAATACCGAAGATTGGATATTTCGTCTTGCTCCAACATCAAAAAAGATACTAATAACCCTCCAAAAAAGTAAGATCCAACTAAATCGAAATTGGAACAGTTGGTTCACTTTTAGAGCTATTAATAGATCTAACTTAATCCAAATTGGAACGGTTGGTTCAATTTTAGAGCGATTAAACCCAATCGAAATGGGAGTGATTGGGAGGGGAGAGCCAAGAAAAAACGACGTCGTTGCTCCGTAGTGTTTCCGTCTGATTTTGGGAGAGCCAAAGTTCTCTCTCCAGTTGTACGCATTTCAACTCTGTCCCTAAAAAGAGGCAAAGCCGGCTCCTCCTCCTGATGATGAAGCTGATTCTACACAGAAAAGTCCTCACATACAAACAACTCCACGCCCTGAATCAAAGAACCCATCTTTCTCTCTCATCCAAAAGGTTTTACAGCTCTGAAATCCCCGGAAATGATGTTACGGTCCGAGAAATCACGGCCATTCTCAGGCAAAGCAACTGGCTGGACCTACTGCAGTCGTCAGCCATCCATAACAAGCTCAACTCAGATGTGGTCCGATCGGTGCTCCACCAGAACGCCGTATCCGACCCGAAGCGTCTCTTCCACTTCTTCAACTGGTCAATTCACCACACTGGTACCCCTCAAAACCTCGTTTCCTACTCAATTCTTGCCGTGCGTCTCTGCAAATCGAACCAGTTCGCCGATGCCAATGCCGTGTTGAAACAAATGATTGCGAGCTGTAAACACGTTTCGGCCATTTTGGATATGGTCGTGAGTTGTTTTAAGGAGTCTAATGCCCCTAAATCTGACTCTGTGGTGTTTGACATACTAATCGCCGCTTATAGGAAAATGGGTATGTTTAACGAGGCTGCTTTTGTGCTGTTAGCTGCTAGAAGAGGGGAGTTTTGCCCCAGTCCCGGGTGTTGTAGTTCTTTGCTGAAAGATTTGCTGAAGGGTGATAATGTGAAGTTGTTTTGGAAGGTATATGATGGGATGTTGGAGTTGAATGTGGGTCGTGATGTTCATACATATACGGCTGTGATTACTGCTCATTGTAGAGCTCGGGATGTGGAGAAGGCTAGAAAAGTCCTGAATGAAATGGAAGAGAAGGGTTGTAGTCCGAATTTGTTTACATACAATGTGCTTGTCGGGGGGTTGTGTAAGGCCGGTCTTCTTGACGAAGCCTTTGAGCTGAAGAGGTCGATTACCGAGAAGGGGTTGGTTCCCAACCACTATACTTATTCCATACTTGTAGATGGACTTTGCAAGATGAAGAGATCGAGAGAGGCGGAATTGATTTTACGAGAGATGTGTACTGAGGGTGTGACTCCCAACCACGTCGTTTATAGTGCTCTGATCGATGGGTTTATGAAAGAGGGTAATGTAGATGAGGCTTTCAGAATCAAGGATGAAATGGTTGCTCGTGGAATAAAGTTGAATATCTTCACATATAATTCTATGATACATGGGCTCTGCAAAGTTGGCCAGATGGAGGATGCGAAATGTCTATTGGATGAGATGACAGCAGCGGGCATAGAACCTGATACATGGACTTTTAATTTATTCATCGAGGGGTATAATCTAGAGTGTAATACGGCTAAGTCTTTGGAAATGCTTGTTGAGATGAAGGATAGAAACTTGACACCTTCTATACACACTTTCGGCGTGATCATAAATGGATTATGCCAGTCTGGAGATCTACACCGGGCGAATCTTTTTCTAAAGCACATAACTTCTGAAGGGTTGAAACCCAATATCGTTATTTATACAACTCTTATAAAAGGTCACATCCGCTTTGGAAGACTTGAAGAGGCGATAAAGATTCTGAAGGACATGACAGAGAATGACATTTCACCTGACGCCTTTTGCTATAACTCTATTATAGTTGGCCTTTCCCATGCACAAAAAATGGCAGAAGCAGCGATGTATCTTCAGCACATGCTGGCAAGGGGATTAAAGCCAAATGTGCACACTTATGCGGCCTTCATTGTGGGATATTGTAAAGTAGCAGAAATGCAAATCGCGTACAAGTATTTCCAGGAGATGCTTGTCAATGGGATAGAACCAAATCGGGGCATCTATATATCCTTAATTGATGGCTACTGCAAAGAGGGGAGCGTCGCTGAAGCCTTCAATATATTTAGATGCATGCTTGGACGTGGATTAGTCCCTGAATTAGAAATCTACAGTGTACTTATTCATGGGCTCTCAAAGAATGGAAAGTTGTCAGAAGCAATGGGGGTTTTTTCTGAACTGGAGGACAAGGGTTTAGTTCCCGATGTTCTCACCTACAACTCTCTGATTTCTGGCTTCTCTAATGGAGGTGACATAAAAGAGGCTTTCCAACTTTTTGCTGAAATGAATCAGAAAAGTATTAATCCAAACATCTTCACTTACAATGCCCTCATCAAGGGACTATGCAAGTCAGGCGAGATCGAGAGAGCTAAGGAATTGTTTGATGGAATTTCTGGGAAGGGTTTGGCACTCAATTGTCTTACTTATGGAACAATGGTGGATGGATACTGCAATGCTGGAAATCTGGCCAAGGCATTTCAATTATTGGATGAGATGCCATTAAATGGGGTTCAACCAGATTCTCATGTCTATGATGCCCTTATTGGTGGGTGCTGCAAAGAAGGTAACACAGAAAAGGCATTGTCCTTGTTTAATGACATCGTGCAGAGAGGATTTGCATCTAAATCTACTTTCAACACTTTAATTGATGGGTTATGCAAGTCAGGTAAACTCTCTGAAGCTTATGAGATGGTGAAAGACTCTGGTACTAAGCAAATCATGCCTAATCATATCACCTTCACGATCTTGATTGATTATCACTGCAAGCTGGGGATGATGGAAGAAGCTGAACAGCTTTTACTGGAAATGGAAGAGAGGAACCTTACGCCAAGTATTTTAACTTACACCTGGCTTTTACTTGGTTACAACAGATTAGGTAACACCTCCAAGATGCTTTCACTTTTTGAGGAGGTGAGGAAAAAGGGTATCGGGACTGATGAAGTGGTCTACAGCGTGGTTCGAGCTACCCGTGAAGAAGGAAGTTTAGAGAAAGCTTTTAGGCTTTGTAACGAACTATCGAACAATGTTGTATCCACAAAGAATGTGTATGAAGTCTTAATAGATGTGTACTGCAAAAGTGGAGGGTTCTCTGAATCATTGGCTTTGCTTGATGAAATGGGAAAGCAAGGGATTATGCTCAGTGTTGCAACATGCACGTCTGTAATCCAAAGGTTGTACATTGCAGGATACGAGGATAAAGTAGCTCAGGTCCTAGAAATTATGGTAAGGTTTGGGTGGGTTCCATTCTCCACAAAGTTAAGTGACTTAATCGATCAAGTCAATTCTGACGAAGCCAGCATTCTCTCAAAGCAAGCAACAACAGAAGTTGCTTATCAGGCACAATCCTGACTTTCAGGACAGGTAGAATAGCAATCCCTCAAGTAAATTGGACTCATTGCTCCTTTACACTGTTTTATACCCGTGGCTTGTTGAATCCAATGCTTCTGCTGGCCAGAGCACGCGCGCGAAGTGAAATGAACCTCAATATCATGTCCAAGTAATAATGGCAGCCACAAGTTGGTGCTCGCTAGTAGCGGTCCCCAGCCCAGCATCTTTTCCCTTGTTGGTGTCTATGCTGCCTGGGGTGAAATTTAGATGTCCTGGAGATGAACAGTTCGATATAGGTAGTTCTAGGTTGCATGCGGTAGCATTCCTGAAAAGTAGTAATTTGGTTTAGTTGACCATGTTCTCAGGATTACATAAGATCTCTATTGTTCTGTTGCTATCTTTTGCTGGCAGCAGCTCTTTTTTCTTACTAATTCATTCCTAAAGTTGGCACTCAAGTGTTTTTGGAGACACAAAAACCTTGATTTTTGTCTGATATGTTGCCGCAGCCTAACAGATTGACGTTATTGGTTGGCTGCTTCGCTGCTCATATAAGTGGATTGACACTTTCAGTAAGTGGTGGAATATCTCTGCTTTGAAAGTTGACGAATAAAACTTTCATGTTCTGGTTATCTTGTGCTACTATTATATAGGGAATGTGTATTGAAAACTGTCCATGACACGTCATGCTATTGATTCACTCTCCCGTGATTTCATGAACTTGTGTATATTGTTGTCGAGTGATAATGTCCCAGCTGAAAAGTTTGGCCATCGAAAGAGCCACATAGGATTGTTAGTTTTCTCTGCGTTACCGCGAATGGTTGA
Organism: Escallonia herrerae; assembly: GCA_033070095.1. Lineage (NCBI taxonomy): Eukaryota > Viridiplantae > Streptophyta > Magnoliopsida > Escalloniales > Escalloniaceae > Escallonia > Escallonia herrerae. The sequence goes on along the minus strand of JAVXUP010000019.1, from coordinate 476,965 downwards.
ATAGTGTCGAATTCCGGAGGTGCTTGAAGGAAGTGTTGTTGAAAGTGTGACTATTGCGGCAGAGGCAAGCAAACTTCATTGCAAAGATGGAGCGTTCAGTTTCTTGGCTTAATGCCTGCTATGTAGAACCTGTGTGGCTGTCTAGAGAACGCACAAGACTTGAGAAAGAAAGTCCCCATATTTCCAATTTGAAGTTTCCCATATCGTGATTTCCTTTGGCATGCGACAGCTGCGCTTGCAGATGGCCCAGCAAAACTCTGGTATCATCAATGAACCTGCGTGATATAGCTAGTAATATGGGCACCTGTTAATTCATTCGTCTTCAAAGCAACCCAACTAAAACTTGTTAATTCATCTTCAGTCTTTTTTTTTGGTGCAATCTTCAGTCTTCTTGCTTGTACGCATCATCAGCCAGTTCATATCAAGCCAATGGTTAGCCGCGTTGCCAACTTCAATTAAATGCCCATAACCACAGCGATCATAACGTAGCCATAGGTTTGACAAATAATTCCTCAAACTAAGACAGCTCTCGAGTTATGTACAATTGTAAAAGCCCTAGTACTCGTAAAACCTCACCATGGGGAAATAAAAAAAACCAGATTCAAGAGGTCAGAATGGGCTTAAAATTTCCAGAGGAACTGCTAGTGGCAGACACGAGCCTGTTTGAATTTGAAAAAATGTGAAGGACCCAGCCAAATCCAGCCAATTTGAGTAAACCACAAGCATTCCACCTGGACTGATACATAAGGTCTGCCCTTCAGACTTTCAGTGATATGCTAGGCTATCTGTGTGTTTTTTTCAAGAGAGCAAGAATCTCAACATCATCAACCGCTGTTTCTGCAACAAGCTGAAGAGGTGTTTTACCTTCCCTGTCGACAGCTAGTGGATTGGCTCCCCTGCAACCCAATTGGTTCCAAAAGAGATTACAAAATGTAAAGGGTTCAACATCAACGGCTATCAAGACCCCCAAAAGGGAGGATGAATGTAAATGGTGCAAGACAAATGGTCAATCCCATCTAAGCAACCGAGCAAAAGTTATTTTGGTGGCATGGCTATATTAAAAATGTACAAGACAAATGGTCAATCCCATCATAGAATACATACTATATTAAAAATGTATTCTTCCCTTTCTTATAATAAATACGCGAATTTTATTACCTTGATGACTTCTTCTGAGGCGGATAACGACTTTGAATGACTTTCTTGGCGCTTTACCGCTTTACTAGGCAAAGAGGTGGTATTCCCTGCACCGTTCTTCCCTCCCGGGAAGTACCTTCTGAACCTACTTTCGGGTAGCTCTTTGCTTCTAGCTCAGGCTTAAATGCTGTCTACCGCCCTTAGATTCAATGGAAGAGGGAAAAAGTCAAGCCAGCTAGTACTAAGACTATCGGTTAGAGAGAGGGAGCGAGGTTACTGGTTAGAGGTGAGCTTAGACCCTCTGGTTCCAATCCTCTTTTCTGAACCTGCGGTGGATCGGGCCCGAAGCCCGTCTAATCTAAGGCGGCTATATTACCTAGCTATTGTCAAGGGCTGAAACAAAAAAAACGTATCAGACCTTTGTTTTAACCTTTTAGACCTACATTTTGGCTATATTGCCATGTAGCATCAGAACGCCTCATGTATTGTTGAAATTTAATAGGCTTAATTCTCTGAAAGTTTCAGAAAATGAAACCATTTAAATCGTTACCAAACATGAGGGATTTTTAAGTTGCATCTGATAGCAAAACAAAAATCCTTAACTTTGACTTTGTGGGATTAATTCTTTATGTTGCTTGCAAGTGAGTAGACCTATGCACATAATTTAGCAAGGATTTGAACCTTGGGCCTTCTGGAGAACAAATCTAGGATTCTATGCCATAGCTACATATTAAAGGGACAAAGTCTGTGGTCTTTTCGACCACCTTGTGATATGTCATGGACCTGGTTACAGCTAGTGAAGCTTAGAGTTCAGAAATTTTTAGCCAAACTCAAAATTTAGTGAATGCTATGGTACCTGAATCAAAAGCTTGATTAAAATCAGAATCTTAAGATGGAAGAAGGCACCAAAATTCTATCGATGATTGGGAATGCTGTCTCAACCGAGAACTACCTAGGTATGTACAGCAATAGCCTATAGTTCGTTGTGTGCTTCAATGGTATTTTGGACATTTACCCCAAATAAAGAAAATCTAGGATTCCAACTTCTGAACTCTTTACAAGATGTTTATTTAATCCTCTTTTGACATGGCCAACCTTTATCGCAACAAAAATATTAACTTTCTAGATGCTTGTAAGTGGAGTGAAGGAGTGCTGAGAAAATTTATCTCATTATTTAGTTTCAAATGCTGCTTACGTCTTTGAAGTTTCATGGCATGACTCAAAGAGGTTAAAGCATTACCTTTTGTAAAAAATTTGCAAGAAACCATATAAGCTTTCATAGGTCTGAATTAGTGTATCCTATCAAGTTTATAAGGACTATTACTCTAAAATCAGAGCCAGCGTACAATGTCTTCAAAATACAGGAATGTCACACTATGAGGGCATAGAGGTACATTTCACATATCTCGCGTGATACGCCACCTTCTGAATAATTTTGCCTTGTAATTAATTTTGTATACCACAAAAGATAAAGATAATCAATTTGCAGAGATCAAGTATTGGGAAGCTCATCGCTTAACAGTGCGTTGAAGTTAAGAAATCACCTGGTAAGAAGCAGCTTTGTAGTTGCAATTCTTCCCCGGATAATACTTTGATGTAATGGTGTCTGACCCCTCGAATCAGAAGCATTTATGTCTGCACCATGCTGTAGGAGCAGCTCTACCATGCCGATATCAGCAGTTTGACAGGCTAGGTGAAGCAGGGAACAGCCATCAAGAAACTCGTCCACTACCTGATGTTTATTGTCTCTTGGTGAGTTCAACGAGCTCGAGGAAGCCTTGTCAAATAGATCACCTGCTAAGCAATCAAAATTCCTATCAGGGTCTGCTTGCTCTTGCAATTGCATTACACATGCAAGAGATGAAGATGTACCAGGTGAGGCTTGGCCATATACAGCATTGACATTTGCTCCGCAGACGACAAAAAGACGGTAAACTGCTTTCTTGTCATTAATACGGACACTTTCCCACAACTGTTGTGCAACTGGAAGAGGGTGCTGATTCTTCTTTACTTTGTGAACAAAACGTTTTTCCGCATACTGCAACCAGAAGAAACTCGCTTGATTTTGTTTCCGTAATCATATGTACAATCATATAAATCTGTAAAAGAACTGGCGCTCAATCACAAGTTACACAAGTGAACATATGTCCATATGTACCTAAACACACAAATGTGCACAACATGCATGTATCCATAAGAAGTAACTCTAGCAGACCGTTCTTTTAAGGAGGATCACATCCTACGTGGTCTAGATTATTATGGTCACCCCTGCTGAGGCCATGAACTATGCTAAAAGCTGTGCCGATAAAATTATTCTAGTTCCCTGTGGCCTATCTCCAACTCCATTCGAACTAACTTCAGTCAAAGCCATCTAGCAGTAGAAGGGGCACATAGAATATGAATCGTGCTCCTATCACAATTTCACGGATAGAATGAATCTCTATTATTAGTTTTAAAAATAGAAACTTCAAGATGATTTGCTCAGTTAAAGCATCAATTGCCTTTGGTCCTTTGGTCCAGTTGTTTTATCTCTCATCAAAAGAAGCAACTGGACAGTACAAATTCATATTGCATTGGTGATTTTGGGGAAACTTAAATTGCACCAGAGTACAGCATGATACTGATTTTAATATTACATAGACTGTGAATTTCCTACTTAGGAAGAAGACGAAGTAAAAAAGAAAGCCGGCTCAGCAGATATGACTGACTATTTGCCTAACAGTGTTTCGTTTTAAAATCATAAATGTACCTTTGCATGAATGAACTTCTCCTTAACAGAAATATGGTCATCGCGACTGGGTTTGCTAAAAAACTGTTTGTGTCTGTCAGATTCAAAAAACCTACAGCACAAGGATAATCGTGTTTTAGAAGTAGAATTAAGATGAATTTCACTTCATAGCTTCTACATACCTCATTGGTATCTCATCAGCTTGGAAAGTTCTCCTTGCATGCAGCAGCCCCTCCCATATTGAGTTCACAAAGACATTACCCAGCGCCTGGAACAATGTAATAACAGAAGGCTCCCACACTTTGACATCAAGTGCCAAGGATCTCACCTACATCATAAGTCACACATGAGTTCAAAATGAGCACACATAAGCAGGTTTTTGGCAAACAAAATTAGAGCAACGGACGACTATAGAAAGCATCAGTGAATATATAAATTTAAGCACACAGGTGGATTCAACCATTTCAAAATTTGAGTGCCATGATTGAGAAGAATTCACAGCCAAGCAATGATGAGTCAATATTCCTTGAAAAGAAAAAAAAATAAAATTGTCCCCAATATACCATACAGGAAGCCAATCCCTTGGAAAGCTCTAACCTCTCTTTCGCTCCAAAAGACACCAAAAGAAGCAAATATCCTGTCAACTCCCAGAGCTCATACTTCTCATGAAAGCGACCAACTAAGAAACTACTCCATCAATAACCCCTGCATCACCCACACAATGCCAACCTTCTGCATTGTTTTGCTCGTAGTTTTTTGCAATGCTGTCAACACTAGTTTTCGAGCTAAAAGATTTCCTTAGAAATTTTAAAACTAGCAGAATTGTTATGAAGATCTGTGAAAGAGTCGATCACTAAAATGTATAACCAAACCCCTCCCCTCTTCAAACCCAAAAAAGAACGAGTCAAAAGGCCTAAAAAAGGTGAGAGAATTGAAAAGAATAGAGAAATAGTAGAAAGATTTTTATATGGCTTGCCTTTTTGCTACCTACAGGAAAATACATTAAGGAAACTTCAAGGCTCAACGATGAAGTCGAAACTCTAAACTACGCCAGATGGATGCAACCCATGCCGAGCGCACCTAGGCTTCCCTTCAACCCAGTAATCTCATTATACGTGAATGTTGATTTTAGGGCTAATTACACTCATGTCTCTGAGGTTAGGGTATAATTACAGTCAAGGATATTAAGTTTTAAAATGTAACATACCGTGACCAAAAACGTTAAAAATGTAACACTTATGTCCATCTGTTAGGGTTCCATCCAAAAAGTGTATTATTTTTATGTCATCATTATGTATTTTAAAAATCACAATACTTCCCTTGTACTGTATATACTGAATAAATTTAAAAATCTGAAAATTACGATTTCAAATGCTAATTTGAAAATTAGGGTTTGTAAACCCTAATTCGAAAATAAGGCTTGAAAATTAGGGTTTTGAAACCCTATTTCGAAAATAAGGGTTTCAAAACCCTAATTTTCAAGCCCTATACACACAACCGTCTTAATCTGATACAACAGGTTCAAGTCCGCAAAATTTTACACAAAAATCTTCTGCTCCAGAACCACCAATCCTATGGCGGCGCTGCCTCACGGCTCGAACCTCTGACCGAAAGGTCAACTCGCCGATGCACTTTCCTTATGATTGTCCCAGATCATGACTTTGTTGGGGGGATATTGAGGGTCGGGCCCGCCGCCAACCAGCGCGAGGATATTGCAGCGGAACATGTCCACGATGCGAATGCCGCCACCTTGATCGAAGTCTCGCCGAAAGAGTTGGAGAGACAGAACGGGGGTAGCGGGAGGGTGGCGGAGAGAGAGGATAATCTCATTTTTCTTAAATAAAGTAACGGCATTTGAAAAAAAATAATCTTCTAAGTTAAGGGCAATAAGGTCATTTTTTGTAAAACCGTTAGGGTTTTTAAGATTCCGTTTGGTTAACGGACATAAGTGTAATTTGTCCAAACTATAGTCCTTGCCTGTAATTATACCCTAACCTCAGGGACATAAGTGTAATCAGCCCCTGATTTTATTATCTCATAGTATCGAGCTTATAAGTTCTCCACCGCAAAGGGACTCTGCTACAGATCATCAGGTCACTAACATAAACTAAATTCAGTTTGAACTGTTGACTGATGAACTACATCACATGTATACATTAGGGTTGCAAAAGAAACGAATTACCGAGAAGTTTGAGCTTTCTTCTCGGATTTTAGTGCTTGAAAGATATAATGTCCCTACGCGTACCCTCAAAGCTTACATAATCTATCACTAATGACACTGTATGTGCAACAAAAAACGAGGCATAATCTCCACAATAACAAACCTTAGATAGATGTACGCCAAGATTACGGTGAACACCAGAACATTCAATGCAAATAAGAACGCCAAGGTTTAAGGAAGCCCAGTCTGGTTCGGGTGATCCACAATCGGCACATATATCATTGCCAGGTAACCTTTTCAGGGCATTGACTGGCTTCTCATTTTTCACATTGTAGTGTAGCTGTTGTGAACTTCTGGATGCACGTATTGTATTCCTAGAAGCAAGGTCCTTCTCACAGAAATAGTCTTCAATTGCTCTCTGGGTGTGATCAGAGGGACTTCCAATGGAACTACTTTCACTGGTTGGACTACCAGAAAGATGCTGATATACAAACGGATTGGCGTTACTTATGTGACAATATAAGTAAAAAATAAAACGGCAATGCAAACATTCTAAGCGTTACCCTCTCAGGTGACTGGGAGCTTAACAAGGAAGCAATTACTCCTGTTATTTTTTCAATCCACTCCGTTTGATCGACGGCATTCTCTGCCTGCAAAACAAAGCAATTGCTGACTATTCAGACCCCAACTTGCAATTGAATAGGTACAAGTGCAGACAAACCATGACCTGCCTTAGAATTGTAATAGGCAAAATGCAATATATAAAACTTCATGCTGGACTTAAACAAATTCACCTGTAAAGTGTAGTTCTTTGTTGGTGAGATAATCCTGAAGCAAAATCTCAAATCTGACTGATCGGTATCAACCTTAATTGTGGATGTTAGCAGGTTAACAGTGTGACGTGCAACGGATTTTTCATCATGTACACCACCATGGTAATGAGAAGACAGCCACCGACTCAGCAACCCAGTACCAGGTTCAGATGGACTATTTCTGTGCATTGGATGCTGGCTTCCCGATACCTGTAACTTATGCTCAAAGACCTATTGCACTGATAAGAAAAAAAAAATCATTTAAGCTAACAAGAGAAATTTATCTTCCAAGACTTACAGATGACCTGCTCCATTGTTTGCGGTAGTAATAAAGCATCCCCCTGCTATCGAGTACAAAGAATCTTCGCTTCCAGTCACCCCTCAAATTAGAAGAACGTTTTGATAGATATCCTTGTTTAATCGTTTGAACCTAAACTATTGAAGTCTTAGCTAGAGGGATGAAATTAAACAAGAGCGAAAGTAAAATTATATTCCATAGAGAAAAAAATAAGTAACTCATATCAATGGCAGAGAAGAAAACTAAAACTATTATCAATACCTTCCCCTCTGCAGAAGACTGCATCACTGCCTCTATCACTTTATGAGAACTTCTTGGAAAAGGGTGTGTGAAATCACCATTTAGAGAACCATGAGAGCCATTAAAAGACCGCCTAGTTTCTTGATCAACCTGCCTTTTGTACTCTTGCATTCTTTCATGGAGTGCTGCTTGCTCATAGTTAAAAGATTCTTTTGACTGTCGTGCATAAGCCAAGACCTGATCCAAATTAAGAGGAAGGGAATTCGGAAGGCATTAGACAAAGTATCCAATTGGAGATTAATAAGAAAAAAAAAACAACAGCAAATAAATATTGCAAATTACAACACTGGTTTAAACTTGCAATAAAATTTGCAAGTTCAGCTAAAAATGTAAAAAATTCTATACGGCATCTTAGACTTCCATTGGAAAGGAAAGCCAATCATAGTTAGTTACTTTAAAGGGACCTTCATGGTGTATATTTCAAAACGTAGTTTGATGTGAAAATCTTTTATTTTATCAACTTTTGCCATTTTCAGCAAACAAAGGGGGATGGCAAAAGTTTTTCCTGAGTACCACTCTCGTGTTTGTTCATGCGATCTTTAAATTTTGGGAGGAAAGATATGCACTGTCGAAGCTAAAATAGCATCTGAACCATATTACTGCACTGTTAGCAGATTAAGAATCATTAGTAAACGGACCTGGTTAATATAAGGCTCCATTTTATGAAACAGCTCATACCCCTACGTGAAACAAAGGATTTAGAAGCAGAAGCAGCAGATCATACGAGGAAGGAAAATGGGATCATCATTAAACAAGCAAACCTGTTTGAAATAACGAAGATGAGCATCCATTGTCCCACTAACGGCCTCCAAAAACTCAAACCTCTTCTTTGCCTCAACCGTAGAAAGAGCACCAATCTAGAATAAAAGATATCAATAAAATCATTAAGTCCTACAGTTCTAATCATTATTTAATGTGGTCTGTCCTCGTGAAAGCTATAACAAAATTTTATCAAATTGATAGGTGCTAAACATTTGAAGTACCAGATTGAAGCGGGCTTGCTCAAATGTCGATCTCGCAGTGTGAAGTTCCTGGAATGTCTCTCTACCAGATTAGAATTTGCAGATGATGGTTACCCTTACATAACTTTCGGTTAACTCAGAATGTGTTCTACAAGAGCAAAAACTTGATACCTCTTCTATGGAAACAGCTATATCCATCCTAGTGCTTTTCCGAAGTGACAGAAACTTTTCACGAACCTGTGGGGCATAATAATCAGAGTGTAATCCATGTGAAACTTTATAGATCATCCATTTTGTCCAAAGAAAAATATATTTGAAAAGGCTCTGTATTTTCTTGAATCACTTTAGACAACTATCAACTCTAAAGACCAGTGACTACTGCTCTTAGTTGCAGGAAACTCCTAGTGTGGTGACGTTTCTCTCTCGGAAACTCGCTTTTGCGATCCCAAGTTAGGAGCTCCATGGGATCTCGTCCCAAGCTAAGATGGGAACTCGATCCTGCTAGTTGGATAGAGATGCATGGAACAAGTGATAGAATACATGAAAATCAAGCTCTTTTCAACTCAATTCCTTGTTTCTCTCTTTCTTCAAGTCCTTAAAGTCTCCTTGTCTGTTGTTGCTATCTATGTAAACTATGCTAAACAAATGATAATACTCTTTACGCATTTATTTATTCAAGCCGCTCTCAACCTCAGATTCTTCTTGGTGCTTACGCTTCCCCGCCCCGCCCCCGCCCCCGCTTTGTGCAACTAAGCTACTGCTCCTGTTCTATGCAAAATAAGAATCCTCACAGAACATGAAATGAACAGCTAATGGCAACATTTCCTTTTATTTCCTTGCTTTTCCTTTTGAACTTCAAGGATTTTCAGGTAGGACCAAAAAGCAGTGCAACTGTAGATTGGTTGCACTAAAAAATGATTTATATAAAGCCGAGATGCTCCATGACAATTCAGCAACAAGGAAACCAAATATTCAAGGCGTCACTGCATGACAATATAAAAGCCTTTACAGATTGGGCTCAGGATACAATTGTGGTCCTTCTATTTTTGGGATAAGATAAGACTGCTTTGGTTAACACGTTATGAAGTAACTGCAAGAATCCCCACCATAGTAACAGTGGGCAAGTGAAGCTAATATTCTGAGGAAAATGTTATTAAACATAAACCGGGAGTTTCAACGAAAAGGGGGAAAATTGTATACCATTGACCAATCAAATAATTAGTGATTTGAGAGCACAATGCATAACAGGAGCGCATTAGCGTTTTAGAACCTTTGCTTAGTTCCAGGTTTCAACAGGCAAAATTATGACAATCCAACTTCACATCACATATCACAATAAAAATAAGCTCAAATACACCATTATGGCCACATTTGCCGGTCCAATGAAGACAGAATGGAAGAGAAGATGTAATATTGCTTTCTTCCTTTCCTCTTCCGCTTCTTCCATCCATTTTAAAAACCTCTTTTGTGCTACACCATAGGTACCCTAAATGTAAGGTGCCAACACCTAAAGAAACAGGATAGAAAATAGATATCTGCATTCTGAAGAACTAAAAGATGGCACCACTTCAAGGACAAGAGAAAGGTCAGTCCTAGAATAGCTTGTCAGCAGAGAAGGTCATTTACTCCCTCCGTCCCTAAAATATCGATCACTTTTACGTTGCACGCATATTAAGGATTTTGGTTATGTATTGTGTTTTTTCCCATTTTACCCTTTAGAGAGAGGGAGAAGAGAGTGGGCCATGAAAGAGAAAATTGGTTGGTAGAGTGTTAAATGTAGAGAGAGAAATAGAATAAAAAAGTGTAAAGTGGTGGGCCAGGAGAGAGAAAATGAGTTGGTAGGGAGTTAAATGTGGAGAGAGAAATAGAATAAAAAATGTATAAAAAGGGTAAACATGTAAACATACCTACAAAATCTTTCTTAATTTGGAAGTGATCAATTTTTGTGGGACAACCCAAAAAGGAAAGATGATCAATTATTAAGGGACGGAGGGAGTAATAAACAGAGGACACTTAATTACCTTGAACGAGACAGGACATACCACATATTTGCCAAGAATTCAGACAAAGTTATATGCTAGGGAAGACTATAACTGCTGAATGCCGTAGCTTTTTATCCTATGGAGGAGAAGATCTCATGAAAGCACTACAATGGAAACATAGTCACCGCATCAAAGAGACTACATGTTGTCATATCTTTGCAAGTGACTCTCAGATCAGCAAATTTTCTAGCTGGTAATTCTTCAACTATGAGAGAGATCAACTACATTCCTTGAGTTGGAAGGGTTCTTTAAACTTAAGTGTTCTCTATTTCCACGTCCATTTAAAACATCTCCTTTGACAAATGTGTCATCGATGCTTATCTCTAAATTTTTCTTTTCAGTCACCCAATCCTTTCAAAGATTTGGAAGAAACTACGACAATAATCCTCCGAAGACGTGTATGGTCCAAAGCCGGATCCAAGAACCCCATGGGTATACAACGGGATCAGACCAAAAAATGGTGCTTAGCCACTCCATGCATCTAATGCACCATTATGATCCACCAGCAACAAGCGTCAAGAACAACACAAAATCAGAAGACTAACAGCAAGTTCACGCCTTATCACAAGCAAATCTGAGCACACCAACCAGACCTGCGCCGACAATCCACAACAAAGGTATGTAACCTCTGCATCCCGACAAATGCCATCCCAAGGAAAGGATGCTTGGGCAACGTCAACCAATGGCACGGCGAACTCCATGCTCGACACCTTCAAAAGTCGCAGCCATGAATGTCCTTGATCACATGCTAACACAACAGCAAACCCAAGTAAACCAGAAAGCCAATTCATCGCTGCAAAATGATGAAAGAAGCCACATATAACCAAGAGGAGGGATGGGGACAGACGGCAAGACCAAGAGAACCTCCTCTCCTCTCCACCGCAAAGCGAGACAAACCTTAAAGGTGAAGAAGCTACAACTAAGGGAGACAAGAGGAAAAACAGACAAGATTAGAAATGGTAGGGGCAGTAAAAGGAAGTACGCTCATAGAAACGTGAGAACTTCTCTAAGAACAGAAATACTGAACATCTTACATATCAAATGGTAGGAGCTGGCTTAGGAGATACTAGATACCAGCTTTTGCTATAACTATAAGGAAATTTACTTATAACATAAGGTTCCTATAGTACAGAAAACTGCCTCCAGGTTTGAGGAATACATCTATTACACAGTGAACGTCACTCTGAAAGGAAAATCCAATAACAAGAAAAAGATACTCAATCGAGATGTCAGGTCATCATCAAATACATTGTTCACTCATTGCTAAGATTTGTGCTATTGCTTTTGGGTTTAGTTAGCTTGCTAACATGCAGATCAGATTGGGAAAACCATGTAGTTGGTCCTTAGAGATTACATCTTTGGAATACAAGAAGCAATCCTTGGAAACATCTAAAAGGGGACAAACAAAAGGATTTGATTAGGAGGATTTCCCTACAGTTGGTAGTGTGTTGGAAGACTATTTTAATTCTCTCCTCTTTTTTCCTAAAGCAGTACGTCTTTGAGAAAATTGGCTAACTCCAAGTATGAAAAACGAGGAGAAATAGCAGCCCAAAGATATAAGGAAATTCAGTAATTGTTGCAAACTTATCACCTGATCATAAATGACATTAGCCTTGTCAAAACGTTTCCGAGCTTCCTGCATCAATGCAAAATTTCTTATAAATAATAAGAATATAAGTTGCTTAAGAGTCAGAAGACATCTTTGGCTTTTCGGATTGGGGAGAACTAGAGAGGTGAAGCTACAAAATCATAAACACGCATAATACCAGAACTTCTAGCTGTTCAACATATAACCCTTTTGGCCCTCTCCATCATTTGCCAATTGTTTACAGATAAGAAGTTTAAAATCTTTACTATCCAGTTCAGGCAATCGAAATCCAGTTTTTCTGATGCACAAGTGTAGCCTACCTAACAGAGAGAGTCCAGGGAGGGGCTTGTTCAGAATCCAGTGTGAGAAATGTTATGCAGACGTTACAGAAATTTATTGCAAATTAGTTTTGTGGCAAGTTTTGACAAGAACAAGTAAAACTTGCTTCCCCGATCAAAGGCCACCAAATTTGATTATCTGACTAGGGTGCTTCACAAGGCTAAAACTTTTGTTTCCTCCAGTTTGTTAGCAATATCATGCAGCTTCACACTCTAATAGATAGAAACTGCTATAACATCAATGAACGTTGTTGTACTGAAACAACAGGGCACCTGAACTAGCTCTTCTGGGCAACCCCACCATTTCTGCACTAAGCAAGAATCTAAAGAGCAAATGTAAGGCGTAATACCTTGGTGTCTTGCAAGTCGACGTTTATAAAGTGTGCTAATCTTTCATTTAGTGTGCTTTCAACCTGCGTAAATTATTAAAGAATGTCAGCACGCGATAGGAAATAAACGAATTTTCCAACTGATGAAGCATAACAAGTCGAGAAAGTGCTTGGATAAGATAACAAGCAAAGAAAGTTGCAACCTGTGATCGGAGAATTTCCTTGTATGTTCCGATTTCCCTCAAAGCAATTGAGAATTTGGTGATATCAGGGCCTAACAGTGTCGAAACAACATTATAAGTTCCAGCACCAAACTAAAAAAGTTAGCTTTTACATTAAAGGAAGGGGGAGCTATGTAGCGAAAGGTGGAGAACCACTGTAATCAATATTTTTCATCACAATCAGTTATTTTTGGAAGAACAAAGATTTAAGTCGACTCAAATGTTGCCATTCATTTTGCCATGCAATCTCTCCAATTACCTACGTCAAGAAATGCGATCACTCAAGCCATCGTCTGCAGAGTTCAATACTTCAATATGATTTAGAGTATCAGAGATGCCTTGTTCCACATTTTCCATGCTTCCAGCTGATCGCCCAACCAGCCAGATATTTTGTCGGTCTCTCTTTCTTCTAAGTTTATTTTCTTGAATCTCGTTTACACAATATTGGAACTAATTGAGGCATGTAAATCCTCGCAATCCACATTGCTTATATGTAATTTACTTGGACGGGAAAAAGGAGAAAAACATCCTATCCATCAAGGAGATTGTGACCTGAAAAGACAATGACCTCTCAAGTTCAAGGTTCTCCACCCAATTAATGGCTACAAAGCCTAGAAGAAGTAACTCTGTGAATCCAGAGAATCAAGGTCAGAATTCCTGAACTAAATCGATCATGATACGATGACTTCAGGCGGGTTAAGTGCAATGTTTTGAGCTTAAGTGCCAAAGGTAGCCATGAATGAGAGCCATTCAGGTAACAATTGATGCTGAGAGAATTTACAATGTTGCCTACAAGGCGAAGGAAATAAAACACAAATTTACAAGAAAACCATCGACTACAATTTAAAAACCTGGCTATATTTATTCAACCGCAACACCGCACTTGTACACGTGGAATGTCATATCAAAACTCATAATTTTGGGTTTCGATATCTGAACTCTCAACCAGATGTCCTAAGTTACAAAATAGCAAAGAGAAACCATCGTAAATCCCTACCAAAGGCACATTACCATTACAGCAATTGCAAACCGTATAGCTAAAATAGCCATGAAGAGTTAAAAGGGAGTTCTTCTGCATAAATATATATCAGAGACGGTTTATCTCGCCACAACTCTCTCAGAGAGAGTTCAATTGCAGCAGGGAAAATTAAACAATCCATGACGGGTGGTTCGAGTTATTTTCTGTTTAAGACTTCCCCCTTATTTAATAAGTACCTAAGTTCTAGAATCTCTGGGGTGTTAAAGAGCAGCAAGTTCCATTAAGTTCTTTAGAAAGAGCTTGGGCTCAGATTGATACGAGCACGTTAAACCTCATTCACAAACTTGATCCAAAAATGTTCAGAGCTTCTGCAAACTAGGCTTTGGCTTGGTAGCCAACTTAACATCACATAACTAATACAAATACATCTAAACTCGGTGTAAGCAAATCATAGAACTTATCTTTGTTGACTGAATTGTTGGAACATATACAGTACCAAAACAAGGAGCCTTTGAAACCAGTGAAAGTTTAACCCCTACTAATTAAAATTAGTTAAATTACTACTTGCGTTGATATTTCAACGATTTGTTCAATAGTGGAAATATCAACGCAATGACAACCATTTACAGCAACGGGAAGCCCGGAGCACAAGGCTGCCACCATCAGGAGTCTTGTGGGATGGGGCTTGGATGCATATAGTCAAGAAAGATAAAAACAACCACCAAATAACAAGATTCTCATCCTCAGGTCATGAAAAATAACTTTAGAAAGAAAAATCAAGTTGACGTACCTCCAAAGGAAACAGAGATAGGATCATTTTGCCCACCTCCAAATGTTTCTAGGGCGCTTGCAAAAGCAATGTTCCTATCGTACCCTTCTCCAAGCCCTTCTCTGAAATAGTGTCTTATTTCAGGTCAAAGATGCAAATTGATAATCAGAAACTCTTGGTAGCTGTATATACATATGAGCATCCTCAATACTAGTATAACGTCCCAATTGAAAGGATACTTTAAGCTGAATACGAGAATTTTGGAATCAGGTTTACTGTTGAGTTGCCTAATTTTTGTGGGAGGAAGGGCATGCAAATTTGGTATGTAGAGAGTTGCTTGTGGCCTATAGAGGTTGGATGTACTTTGGGCAAAAGTCCACTGCTTGGCCTTAAAGCCGGGTCGCATTCTTTTAAACTTTATTCCTGTTCTTGTGGATAAGGCCATTTAGACTGGTAATCCGTCAGGACTAACTTCTGCCAAGTCTCTTTACGCATTACTTTCTTCTAGGGACATCTCTTTCCTTTCCTTGGGAGGCCATCGAGAAAACCTTGGCTCCTATAAAATGTGTTGGCTATTTTACGCGCAAAGCGGTTTTCATTGTGGCATTGACAAGTAGGATGAAGAGTGTGGACATTTGTTGGTTCTGTTCCGTAGGTAATTAGTGACATGGTGAGTTCTCTTTTTGGTGTCTCTTGGGTAATGCAGAGAGGATGGTCGTGGAATAAGGTTGGAGTTGGTTGCTATACAGGAACGGAAGAAGGAAGATGAGCCTTCGGGGCGTGACCCGTTTGCGCACTCTTTAGTTGCTGTCACGGGAGAGGAACCATATGACGTTCAAGGGGGTGGAGATATCCACATAGAAGCTTAAGTGTAAAAAGTAACATCACGTCAATCTTGTTTTCAGGATGGGACATGTTTGCATAGGGTCCATTTTTATGGACAGTTTTGTCAGGTGTTAACCAGTTAGCTAATTGCAGCCCCTTTTGCGCCTTATTGACTACTAAAATTTTACTTGTTAAAAAGAAAAAAAGAGAAGAGAGAGAGAGAGAGATACAAGATTGATTGTCTAACAAATATCCAACAATCTGAACATTCCAACTTTTGCTAGATCCAAGATTTGCAGGGTTTCATCATAACTTGTAGGTTAGTCCTATTGCCATAGCACCTATAGATTTTGCCAAAGCAATATACAACAGGCAACAGCAGGTGGTACAACTTCCCAAAAGCAGGTATTGCTTTGACAAAGTCATGTTTGCTTTGGCGACAGGGTTAACCATCGTAAACGGAGTGATCTTAATTTCGTATCCTAAATATTATGTATGTTTTCAATAAGGTGTTAGATCCGAGATTCAGAGCTGGACAGTCTTCATTTTACTTGGAAGATATATAGGAACGGAATGAGAGTTGAGGGAACGGAAGTGGAAGTGTTATTTACACCTGGCATCATATAGTAAGTTTCTTTCCTTGCTTTGGCCATCAACGTTGAGATCTGAACAAACCTGCCTGCCAAAAACTTCCCCCTTCTCTTGATGGGAGGGGTGGGAGGGTGGGTGTAGGGGGGTGGAGGAATTAGGAGCAGAAACCTCAGGCTTATTCCCCAAGGCCTTTGCCCATTGTCTCACCACTTTTAATAAAAATTTTACGTAAAGTCTAATCTTCTTATTTAGTTTTTTCTTTGACCTTATGATCTTCTTCCCAAACACCCCAGACAGTCATTGAAAGTACTGAGAGATATTCTTATATAAGCTACCTGCCGCTGGTTTCCAATAGGATCAAGTTTTGCAAATGATGGGTATAGACTTTTAATTGCAATACAACACTTCCCTTACAATTTATAAAGCTCAATTTGTTTTCATTTGTTAACTATAGTAGCTACCATTCCTACTAATTAAAACGGTTGAATTCGGATAAAGCACACTGGATCAGGTAGGTCTATTAGGTGCATGAATACAATGTACTAAGCAGTACTCAGAATAATCTTAATGTGTAAAAAATGCAGTACTTAATCAATAACATAACAACTAGGACGTCCAGGGGTCCCTTGCTTCTCAACTTTTCACCAAAAAAATTTCTAGCCTCAGAAAAACATATACATGTGCACTGGAGAGGCTGGAAAAGGACTCGAGATTCAAAAAACACAATTTATAAGTCTAAAAATTACTAGCAGTTGACATACTGGAAACTTAGAGAAGTACACACATCCAAAGTAGAGTGAATGAAAACATGCGAACTAATACTTACGTGTACTTTCGACATCCTTTGTGGAACTTCAAACCTCTCTCCCTTAATGTTTCAGCGCATTCTTCCAAACACTGAATCTGCTTTATTAAACAATAAGCGTTCAGCCTTTTTCTGCAAGTTGTGTGCATATTACACGAGTCTCTTTTACTCGCATGAATGCCACAAGATTCGCCACCCAAAAAAGACGTGTAAATCTAAACATGATTTAAAATATTTGTGAATCTATACATGATATATGCATTTCTGCAGGGAAATGGCTAGGCTGTGTGGTCACTGGACTTCAAAGCGGAAACTGGAAGTTGTAGAAACTAGCAGTATAACAATATACTAATAATAGGCTTCCTCAAATTTTCCCATTTTAGGTAAATTTCCAATTTATAAAAGCATGAAAAAGCACAAACTACAATGAAGAAAGAAACAAGACCTAGGGACTGTCTACATCTAAAGATATGTGAGAAAATGACCGGTTTTAGCACAAAATGTAGTCCAGGCAGCGCCTATTTCCACAATTTGTTATGCTTTTCGCACCCTCACCTGTCGCTAAAAAGTGGCACTAGCGCCAACGCAGGGCGTGGAAAAGCATATTAGGGTGTGAGAACGGAACTCAATAGATCAAATGTCATGCAATCTTGAAGTTGCAAAGTTGTAACATCACCTGCTGCCGAAACATGGGCGAATCCTCGAGCTTGGCGAAATACATTTTTCCTTCCCGCATCTGATCCAAATCAACATCACGCAACAATTAACGCATGCACGCGATCCACCAATCTCATCCTTTTTTTTCAATCGACAATGTCACTGATCAGGATATTGCAAAACCCAGGACGATAGTCAAAATTTCTGGTACAGGCTGAATGTGCGATCGCATAGACGGTGTTGCATGCAGGGATAAGGGGAGGGTGGGGTGATCCAGAGTAAGAATGGACCGGAAATGTAGGAGGAAGAGGAGGGATGCATTGCGATTTTTCATGGCGGTCACAAGATGCTTAATTTTCTCACTCACTCTATTTCTTGGTCTCCTATAACCAACTGTCCATAACTCCCTGCGCGCCAAAATCTGCCGAGTTCCTTGTGCACTTGGCACATTGTTACGATGAATAAGACATGGAGCAACTGTTTGATATGATCGGTAAAACGATGATTTAACGGGTATTATTTGGAATCTAACAGTGGGACGATTTGTCATGATACGTTTAGAATTGCATTTTTTTTTTATGGGATATAATTACATAAAATATCCCTGTGGTTTGGAGTAGTTGCAAAAAGACCTCTCTTGTTACAAAAGTTACAAATGCCTCCCTCTAGTGCTTATTTCGTTGCAACTGTTAGACAAATCATCTAAATTAACAGAGCGTGCTCTTCCCGCTCTTTAAAATGTGTTTAGTAAAAAATTTATTTTTTTAAAAGACAAAAATGTCCTCACTTTTTATCTCTTCAATTTCACCAAAACCTAACCCTAGTCGCCACCTTTGCCAACCACCACCCTAGCTGCCACCGCCCCGTCTGCCGCCACCCACCTTGGGCGCCTCCACTTGTGCCGGCAGATGACACCGAGCCCACCTGCTCCTCTAAATTTCCCGTCAACCACTGACATCTCATTTTCCGTCAGCTACCAGCATGCGCCTACGATGCCACCAGCCCCGCTACCGTGCACTGCCGGTGAAAGCCCCATCATCACCCGACACTTACACCACCGCAACCAGCCCCAATCACCCACCATGTTCCTAGTCATGTCCACCATTCAAACAAAAAACCCTAGATCTACTACTGGCGCCATCCACAACCGGCACCCAATACCTCGGCTGCCATCACCGCCCAGTCGCATCGAACCCTTGTCGCTGAAAACTAAGATCTAGGGTTCCAAATCGCATTGTGCGGTTTAAACCCTAGATCTGAGTTTGTCCAATCTGGGTAAATCAGTCACATTTGGTGTCGTTACCGTTCGAGGCAGCCCAATCGATCCTCACTTACATCGCTGCCAACCCCGCAGCGATTGAGCCCAGCCGCTTGCTGCGCCGCCTCCAATCCCGCCGCGATTGAGCCTAGACTCTTGCTGTGTCGCTGCCACTAAATCTTCTGATGTCTTCGGATGGATTAAGATGAACCTTGGTGGAGTTGGGTTTATCACTAATTTTTGTGCCTTTGGAAGTCACAACTTAGAAATGTAAAACTTGGAAACAAAAAAATTGATGCATTTGGAAGTTATATAGAGGGGTAATTTAGACATTTTCATTATTCCGTTAGGAAAATTTTATGATAAAACACCTTTGTAAGTTTAGGTGTCTTCTTTCAATTTTTGTAACGGAAGAGATTTTTTTGCAATTACTCCAAACCATAGGGGTATTTTACGCAATTATTCCTTTTTTTATTTACTATTTTTACGATAAGAAAATCATTTTTATGGCTAGATAGCATTGCATGTTATCTCGGTACATTGTTCGTTACTATTGTTTGCTTGATTATCACTGAGAGACACAACTTGTGACAAAATGTCAAACATGATTTCTCGTTCTGTAATACCTGTTGCGCTAATTTTTTGCAGTGTTATTTATCTTTTACGTGGCTTGCTAGTATTATTTTTCGTGTGATGTTAAGCTCATGCACTACGTTATATCTATCACAATTGAAAGATATTTTTTAAAAATCATAATATGAGGCGTGTAGGGCAAATGCATGTTACATGACGCGACCTACTACATTCTAACAAGATGTGTTTTCTGTCTGATATTATAACTGTTAAGTTAAAAAATTCTCTCTTGAATCAATAAATAAAGAGTCCTAACGTTGACGTTAGACCTCTAGTACTATTGTTGTTGCAACTAATATGATTTTTTTTTTGAATTTCATCAATATGCTACAACACACGAAATTCGCTCATATCTCGCGCCCTGCCCCGGTGCTCATATAAATAATTACCTTTAATTAATTTAACGTCGCTAAAATTATGCTGCGAAGCTTAGAAGGTGCCAAATAGTAATATAAAACACGCAGGGGGGCTGATCAGAACAATCCGAATAGTTAAGGGATGAAGTTTCCAAACAGTCCCAAAAGATACCCAAACTCCGGTGCCTCGGTCCTTTTCAGCTGAACCCACGTTCTCCATTGTCTCTCTCGCACACTGTTTGTCTCTCTGCGTGAAGGAAGAAGGGAGGAGCTCAAAAAAGGTTCTTTTTCAGTTTTCCGTAATCTTATAGCCCACCCATCTTTATTTTCTCTTTCAAGTTGAATGCATGCCTCTTTTCTCACTGTCAGGGATTGGAATTTTCAGCTTCGTCATTCTTATTTATGACTTTGTGCTGTACTTGCATTTTGGAAAGGCCAACATAGAGAGTCAAAAGTCTATTTCTAAATGCCTCTTCTCTTCACCATCTCCGTTTTCACATATTTACTGCTCTTCATTATGCTAGTATTGCTAACCTTTATTTCCTTTGTCTAACTTTTTTTTTTTTTGGGGTGGGGGGTGGGGGGGGGGGGGTCTTGAAATCATAATCCGTGGGAGAATTTGATATTGTGATGAAGGTTAAAGCACACAACAACTTTGCTGCAAAACATGTAGGGTACTTTTCCGGTGTTTAGGGCTTATGACCAACTTGATTAGCGAATGTGAAACTTACTGTATGAAAGAAAAATCTACTAAAAATACAGGCTGATATTCTAAAGGTTCAATAGTTTACCGTAATGGCAAGTTAGATCACTTTTCTATATCACTAGGATGATTTGAAAGCAGTTCAACGGCTGAAAAGCATAAGCTGGTATAGTGCTTTAGGCAGTGACAATAATTTGGGGCTAACTAAATTGACAAGATTTAAATCATAGGATGTATTCACTTTAAGCCGTTGTCCCTTTTCTTCGTGTATGGAGTTTTATTTATCACTCCGTTGTAACTTTTACTGCGCCTTTTATGCTGGGTTCTAGACCATCTGTAATAAGTAACTTCCAAACTACGAAAAAAGTATAGAGTAAAATTTAGTGGTCGGCTTATTCAGGCATGTTAAATTTGGAGTCGCTGGAAGTATTTACTGAGCTAAAGACAACAGAGAGGAATTCAAGATGTTCAACAAAGTGGAGGCTCTTCGGAGAAAAGGACTTGCTGAGGCAATGATTGCTCGTAAGGATTATGCAAGTGCCAGGGATGAATTGCTTAAAGCGCAGAAACTTTTTCCAGCACTTGATCACATCGTTTCAATGCTTACTGTTTGCGACGTACTATTAGCTGCCAGAAACGCAATCCCTGGCTATGATACGGATCACTACTGGGTTCTTCATCTTATGCCGTCATCCTCCATATCTGATATAACATGTAGATACCAGAAACTTGCGAGCTTGTTGCAACCTATCAAGAGCAAGTTTCCTGGCTCTGAATTGGCTATTAAGCGCATAGACAAAGCGTTCTGTGTGCTTTCAGACAGGGACAAGCGATTGGCATTTGATTTCAAGCGAGGTACTAGCTGGGCAGATTATGAATCCTTTGCTAAAGAAGCATCATTTGGTCAGATCATTACAACTAAGGAGATACATTATTCTGCTCAGATACCTTCCGCAGGTGACAGGAATTTTTCTGGTCAAACTTTAGACGAATCGAGTTTATCAAAGGACATGCATCTGGAGGGGTTCTTAAATATGGAGCTTAAGGTTCCAGCTAATGATAACAGTAACAAACAACACGATATTGTTCGTTTTCAAGAACCAAGTTCGCTTTCTTCCAATGCATATTCTGAAGGGACTACAGGGGAAGATGTTGATATGCCTCTAGACGAAATAAACCCATGCCCAGAACTGCATTATAGTGGTTTGAAGGGTCCCTGTTGGTTTTCTAAAGCTGTATTGCCTAAAAGGCACGATCAGGACTTCTATAATTTTTGCAATGACAGAACAGCAATGTCTTTTGAGGCGGGGCAGATATGGGCAGTTCACCATCAGTTAAATGAGCCTCAAAATTGTCGTTATGTACTGATTGGTAACGCTTTGGAATCTTCAGTTAGTTATAAATGGTTGAAACCAGTCCCTGTTACCGAGGGTGAGAGAAGGTGGTGTGATGCAGGCTTGCCTGTTGCTTGTGGATCATTTTGTCTGGATTTCGAGATGAGCGAAAAGGTGAGCCAGCCAAGGGTATTTCTGTATGAATGCGCTTGGGTTCCTGGAGCAATGCTCGAACAGTTTGAGATTTACCCAAAGAAAGGTCAAATTTGGGCCATTTATGATAACTGGGACCTTGATGAGTGGTCCTATAAACCTCAAACGATTGAAAAATGCAAATTCAAGATAGTTGAATTCCTTTCAGATTTTTCAAAATATTTGGGTGGAGCAGGTGCATGTTTAGAGAAGGTGGATGGTTTCAAAAGCATTTTTCAAAGACAGACCAAAGAAGGTTATCCTATCGTTCGTCACATCTCCCCAGGAGACCTGTATACGCTATCTTACCATGTTCCAGCATATAGCTTTATTGGTGGAGAGATTGATGGAGTTGTAAGGGGGATGTTTGAGCTTGACCAGTTGGCTTTGGCAGATGATATGGTCCAAGATATGGACAGCCAAAAGATGCCAGAGGAAAACTCAGACAGTTCTGATTTAACTATTTTTGCAGAACCACCTTTTTCTTTGAAGCCGAATCGAGAAAGCACTTTATTGGGTCCCAATTGGTCACTGAAGGACTTCGCCATGGGTCAGGTGTGGGCTGTCTACAGTGATAAAGATTCAATGCCACGGCAATACGCACGACTAAACAGTGTGATCTCGGCTGGTCAGGTATGCGTTTCATTCTTAGAGCCTCGAGCCATATCTAATTTCGAGGTTAAATGGAGAAAAGAAAACTTACCCATTGTCTGCGGAGTATTTAGAGCCAGTGAAACCACTGTCAACCTGGAGCTATCCAAGTTATTTCACCCAGTTAAATGCCAACAAAGCACAACTAGGCCCATCTACAAGATTTACCCAATGAGAGGTGAGGTTTGGGCTATGTATCAAAATTGGAATAGCAACTGGAAGCATTCAGATTATGATAACTGCCAATGTCTGGTCGTAGAAATTCTTTCAGACTTATCGGGAGAAGAAAGTTTGATGATAGCTAGGCTGAAGGAAGTCAAGGGGTGTCTTACTTTCTTTCTTAGACAACAATGTGATGGATTTGATATGGTCCGCGCAGTTTCAAAATCTGAGATGCTTAGTTTCTCTCATCCAATTCAAGCTTTCAGAGTGCCTGGGATAGGACAATATGGCATTTCAGAACAATCTTGGCATTTGGAGCCAAACGCGTTACCCCGTAACCTAGGAGATTAAATCCCTAATTTGTTTTGTTATGTATCGTTCAACTCATGACCAACAAGTTAACACAAACAATTCTTGTGAATAAAAATTCACCTACAGCTCGTTTCTGTTGTGATAACCATCCCGACAGAGTTCTGATTATCGACAATCTCCATTCATGTTCCTGCAGCAATATGTATGGCTAAGAGTTGCATGGGAACGTACCTTCTGACTTGCAACATGCCAATGAAGAGCAAAAGACCTCGTTTGGTATCTAGTATGTCCAATGCCCATTAGCGGAGAATGGTCAGTCAATTGAGGTTCAATATAGGTTAGATGTTCTTGACTTTTGGATTTGGATAACTGATTGAAGGTGCTTTCTTCAGACGCACTTTCCAGTATCCAACAGTGCTAGTAAAATTCATAATAAGATGCATTA
Organism: Escallonia herrerae; assembly: GCA_033070095.1. Classification (NCBI taxonomy): domain Eukaryota; kingdom Viridiplantae; phylum Streptophyta; class Magnoliopsida; order Escalloniales; family Escalloniaceae; genus Escallonia; species Escallonia herrerae. Next base: position 453,377 of record JAVXUP010000019.1, on the reverse strand, counting down.
ATTTGGGTAACACGCTGATGCATTATGATCTCAAGGTTCATCTGTCACGAAATTAGTTACAATCTGATCCACAAACCATGCTATGCAACCAAAGTGTGTCGGGTTGCAGGTCAATAGCTTAAATTGCACCAAAAATTGACTCTTTCTGAGAGATACATACATAGAAGACATTATACGCAGATGAAGGTGATTCCGGGGGGATGCTGCTTGTGACGATGGGGCAGTTCCTGAATGTCTTGTGTAATGATTCTCTGTTCTTGTGATTGGGTAGTGGGCTGGTGGCAAGGGGGTGATTAGTGTAGCTTGGATTAAATTGTACTTACAAGGTAAGAGGAGGAAGAGCAAGGGCTGTAATCGAGTACTGTATAGTGGTTTGTTGATTGATTGGGTGATGCATTGGCTGGTCTTACCTCTGGGTGGGCGTATTCCTAGGCTTTATTGGGTTGGGTAGAAGTTGTACAGGCGGTTTCCTTTTTCTGCAGATCCTCGCCAAGGACAAGCCGAACATAAGGTTTGTCATAGGTTCTTGTGAAGATGGTACACTGCAGAAATTCCGGTACCTGCCTCGTGGAACAAACTCTGAAGCATGTTTCCTAAGGCATTTTAACAGAGCTATGCTTTCTTGGTGCAGCATAATTATGCATGGCTACAATCTACTAAGCATTGAAAGCCAAAACAAAGACAATCTTTTCAATGCACCAGTTTAAGAGAAACGAAAAAAAATAAAAAGGGTATCACAGAAGAACTAGATTACAAATCCTGGTGCTTTCAAGAATTTCAATGTGCCAGATTTCTTGACTCTGCAAATATGAACTGTAAAATAAAAAATCATTCCTTCGTGCCATTCTCAATTATGCATTCCAAAATTTTTAACAGGAATTTTGGGGAACATTCTCGGTGCATTAAAATAAGAAAGTACAGCTGCAAAACTTCTCAAAATCCAACATATAGGAGATAAGCCTACTTATAAAGCCCTTTTTATCTTTCTTCATTCTGTTCTCAAGTGATGGGAACTCAATTGAGTTATAGGCAAGGTCCAGAACAATTGGATTGCGGGGAATTGCTTGGAAGGCTGGAGGGAAGGTTTCAATACGAGGAACTCCCCTGGTGCTGGAATCACCGACGGCAGATTCGTATGAATCCAATTTTTCGATCAGCAAAACTTCTCAAAATCCAACATATAGGAGATTATCGCCAAAGCCTACTTATAAAGCCCTTTTTATCTTTCTTCATTCTGTTCTCAAGTGATGGGAACTCAATTGAGTTATAGGCAAGGTCCAGAACAATTGGATTGCGAGGAATTGCTTGGAAGGCTGGAGGGAAGGTTTCAATACGAGGAACTCCCCTGGTGCTGGAATCACCGACGGCAGATTCGTATGAATCCAATTTTTCGATGAGGAGTTTACCCAGCTGAAAAACAAATTCAAATTAGAATCACAACAATGTTGACTTTGAAACGGTAAAGCAAGTAACAAAACTACTTATGATAAACTATTCATTTTCTCACTCCAAGCAAATTTATCTTTGGAAATGACTTGAGTTCATATATGAGATTTTCAATATGCAAACCTTGGAAGGAAGCAGATGTTACAAGTTCTTTTAGGCTTTAATAATAGTGCAGTGAGTAACCCTTCAACACTCAAACTAGGTTGCAACCTAACGGTGTTCAGCTGGTAAGTTTGTGCACCTTGTCAAAAAACTTGCATTTCGTCCTTGTCCATGTTCATCCATTCACAATCATTTAAATTAGATTGATACACATTCTTCGATTCAAATTCAATTTAACTGTGCCGGAAACCCAAATTTTTATTGTTTGTGCGGCATTAAATGGGTAAGTTGTTGGATTTCAGACTCATTTCTTTCCAAGGAAAGGCCAGTAATGGTAAGACTGCTGCAGCTGGCCTGAAAATCACGGGTAAGTTTGAAGTAGCTTTCAAGAGTATTGGTTAAGTGTGTATACTTAATCTATGACAGTGGCTTCGGTTTCTAAACAGGTCATACAAATTGATACTCAAGATGATTGTAACACACCTTAGATGGTACCAAAATTCTTTCCATGGAAAGGGCAGTAAAAACCCATAAACTTAGGTAATACAGTACCTTCTTCTCATTTCCAGTTAGTGATATAGAAGAGATCTTTTCCAAGAGATTCTCTGGAGCCTTCTCCTCCTCCATGATCCCTAGTGCGTGCTCTATACAACTATTTGATCTACTATCATTAGACGTCGTCTTCAAATCCTTTGCCATAACCTGTTACGAGGAGAAAAACCAAACAAAAGGTGAGACAATCGAAAAAAGTACTTTGCATGTCTCTTCAAGTTTATATTCTTGAACCACAAAATCTGCTCGCGTACAGAAAGTAAAGAACCCGACATGTAATAGCAAAGTCCTTATTCCCTAACTTTAAAAGTGAGCCACTATAGAGAGATTGTCACTGCCTCTCAAGTCATGCCTGAAAGTAGTATCAAATAACGAACTAGTTCTTTCATTCAAGATGCAGCTGAAAATTCGTCAATACAATAAGCTCATATGAATATGCAAACCTGATTAGGAGTAGCCAAACTTTGAACTTTTTTAAGCGCAGTATCAGCTAGAGAGCGTGCACGGCAGTACAAAGAGTATGCTTCGGTCCTCTTTCCAGCCAAACTGTAGGATTTAGCCAAGTAAAAGCACCTGCCAAAATTGGAAGGGATGCCATTGTCATCCTCAACTATGCTGAAAAACTTCTATAATCTGGAAAGCCAATTTAAGAATAGCAATCCATTTTAACATAAAGATAAGCAAGTTGCCCAATTCCACTGTTGGTCGTGGCTGATTGGAAGGTGAAGAGTGATAAGCAAAGATCTCTTTTAAGTGGTGATGGCGGTTTTGAGAAAAAGGCATACTGATTTGGCAATGATACCAAGGCAGGAGAGGAGGAGACCAGAGATGGATTTCTCAAAGAAATTAAGCTGACTGGTTAACGGATTCACAGTAGAGGATGTAAAAGGGTAATAACAATGTTAGTATGCAGCAGCCGTTGATGGTCTAGTAGGTAGCGTTGTGGTGTTTTGGTGGTTGATGCCGCCGAGATGGAGGGTATACAGTAATTATATAAACACGTCAAGAGCACTCGCAGTCCGTTTGGTCAAGGACACCAGTTTAATTATCCAATACCTGAGAATTTACCTTGCCCCAGAAATATGTGAATATGAGCATAGACAATGAAGATACATCGACAAAGACAGGAGATCATCTAATAACTTCAATCCTTATAAAGCATAAAGCATGGCTCTAGTTTCCAGTTTGAAGTTCCAGAAAAGGAAAAAAGAGAAACCATGATTCCTGAATCCTAAGAATTTCGATATTAGGTTATGAGTTCAGCAAATTTCCAACTCAAATCTGACTACTTTGGTCAGGCGTATCTTAAGTTCTATTGATAAACATGGTGCATAAAAAGATTTTTAGGCACTTAATTTTCCTGCAACGAACAAGAGTGGAATTTTTACGAAAGCCACCTTTCTGCTCGGAATGCCAAAATTTTAAGTTCACATTCTTCAGCAAGCTCCACTTCTTCTGATTTTCTATCTCTTCCAGAACTAACTAAGTCCGAAAGATCAGCTGTATTCTGCCAAGAACAAGAAAAAGTTACTACATGCGATGATATCTAATGCAATTACTGGTATTAACATGGACTAAGGCATCACTAAACACAGAGGTGTCAAAAATGCCTTTAGTGATACATGGTCGTTCACCTGTAATAAAAGATCGTATAGCCGGACAAGCTCTTCAGGCTTGGTGACACGGTCATTTTTGTCATCTCGGACCTTATTAAGTTTGCTCTTGGCTACGCTCACCAATAACTGGTTCCGCTCGATTGTCCTTTGTCCTAAGACAGCACCAATAGCTTTATCCAGGCCACTCAAATCATCTTTCGCATTTTCAGAGTTACCTGCAGTGGCCTAAAACAGAAAGAACATCACAAACAACTATATGAAAAGAAGCATGTAACTTTGGCATACTTTTCTCTATCTACCAATTCATATATTTCGGATGAATCAAGGACAACCCCAATGAAGAAAAAGTGGGAAATGTAGAAGTCCACGAAAGGATCCTGCTTTAGTAGCTTATATGCCATACCAAGTCATTACGGATGCAGCTCCTGGCTTCATGATAGGCAGCAAAAATTTTATCAAATATGGCAAGTCTTTTCTCAGCTTGAAGAGACTCTGATGTTGAACCATGCAGATCTTTCTCCAAATCCTGAGCTGATAGATTTCATGTAACGAGCGTTGGATTAGGTTCATTGTGATATAGTACCATACCATATGTTGAACAAATGCAAGACATGACATCAAAAGTTGAAAACTATACCTGATAAACCCAGCCCCACACAAATCCATATAGATAAAATCATACAAACTCATTTTGCCAACTGGAATTTTTTTTGTGGAGCTTGACTTTACCAATAGGCTCCAGGCTCAAACTTTGTCCTAAAATTATTTTAGGTTGCACTTTTCCAAATTTTTCCTCTTACCACACCATAAAACCTACACCCTCTAGTTTAGGAACAACCACACACTCTCGGCTCATGTGACACCGACTTTGTTTAAAAAGAGACAATAAGCATCAGACAAAATGAAAAAAAATTAGCTGGGGAACTCTTTTCCATTTCATTTTAGTTCTCACCTTGGAAGGAAAACCTTCTTAACATTTAATATGTCCAACACTCAAAATGCCAAATGGTAGCAACAATTTGAGTAATAGCTGTCCCCATGTTCTTTTAGAGTGTGTTAAAACCTTGAAATTGAGGGATTTCATTTCAAATACTCAATTTTTGTTGTTTGGAATACAACAGTAAATTTGGAATTTGATTTCATGGGATTTGATTGAACCTGGTTCTGCATGTGAAATCCGATGAAAACTGTCAGATATCGTGAAATTTGAATTTACTTGAAGTAAGAACAAATATTTTCCCCTATTCTACCGTCTTTTTAATCTTTACAACCTATGAACCCACCAGCACCGATACCATTACCATCACCACCGTCTTCATCACCGCCTCCGCTAGACCACCTTCGCTGCCAGTTACCATCCCTACCACCACTACTAGACCAGAACACCCACCACCACCACCATCAATACTGTCACCACCACACTTCCACCATTACGACCATCATTACTACCACAACCACTAGATTGCCACTGCCACCATTGTTGCCACCGCCACCATGACCATCATTACTACCACAACAACTAGACTGCCACCATCGTTGCCATTGCCACACGCTATCACCACCACCACCACCACTTCAACGTTGCCACCATCATTGTAACCAGCACTATGAGTGGTGCCATAGTATCTCCACCATTACTACTGTCACCAAAACTACCAATAGTTACGCCTTAATACCACCATCACGACAACCACCAACACTATCACTAGACCGCCCACCACCACCACCAGTCACTGCCAATGGTGTTGTTGCCACCATCACTACTGTCACCAACACTACTATCATTACCATCACTAGACCACCCACCATCCCATTATGGATGCCACACCATCACCATCACCACCACCCTCACCAGTTTCACCATCAATGTCGCTACACCACCACTTCAACCGCGACTATAACTCGCAGATGTGAAACCACTTATCATTAGTTTTTTAACCATGACAAGCTAATTGTCGCGGTGACAAGCTAATTATCACTGCCAATGTCTAAAATTTATTACCTTTCCTTTTTTACTGTTCTCCAAATACAAAATAGGGTTTCTGTGATTTGAAATCCCTTTTCAATTCCAAGTCCAACTCCCAATTTGAAACTCAATTCTTGAAAGAATTGGTTCCAAACATAGTGTAAAGGTACCAAAACACCACCTTATTTGCAAAGAGATACTTAAGACAGGGTATTTATCTCTCTCTGCATCTCTTGGGGATGCCGAGGTCGATTGTGGTCTTGTTGCAAAGTTGGTCTTAATCCTTGTGAACAAAATGAAGCTTTCGCCTTTGATCCTTGTGTTTTACAGTGTGCTTGGATCATAAGAACAAGAATGCTTAGAGACTAATAAATTCTCATGCTACCTCTTATAATGTTACAGTGTTTTATCAAAGCTTGAAAGCAAGCACTTCAAACTGTGCAGACATGCCACTCTGATCGCATTGTAGTGGACATATTGGAAACCATGTTGTGTTCTATGACATCACGGTTAGGGTCTCTCCTAGAACGTGAGTTCCCAAAGAAAAATTATATTCCCACAAGAGATCATTTTGAATATAGAAGTCACTCGAGAAATGTTCACCAAAAATTGTGCCAAACCAAACTTCGATGCAACTAAACCTATATTTTCACGACAAAGTAAACAGGGATAACCTGCAAGCTTGTGGTTGCGGTGAATAAAAACATATATGGCCTATGGATTTGATATCAAGTTATCAACCCTTTAAACAAATTTTGTTAAGGGGAAACCAACACATTGTCTACATCAGCATGCCTATGAGACCATCATAAGCTTGTGTCCTATCCAACTTTAGGGGAGAAAAAGGCAGAGGCACACACAGACACGCTGTCCAATACTATGTCGCAAACTACTCACCCAAGCTTCCACCAAAGACAATTGAAGATGTCAATGGCAGAGTAAAAAGGGGGACTGCAGTGTGCCAACGTGCTTGATCAAAATGTCAGTAGCAGAGTTTTGTTTTCCTTCTTTTTCTCTAGTCACAAGATACTTCTTACTGACCTTTCAAAATGGAAACTCGCGTCTTCGCATTCGAGATTGGAAACCTATGACCCAGCCAATGAAATTCTGTCATAGACGCAGCCTGCTGCGATCTAGCTTCAGCCATAACAGCCTGAGAATCAAAAAAATACACTACAGAAATTTAATGGGCAGCTGGCATGTCGGACAAGTGTTCAAGTTTTTTATTTGTAAAGACACAGTCTGGAGTACATTTACAGAAATAATACGAGGGAGCTAATCATTTATCTCACCTCCAGTTTAGCTTTGAAAAGGTCCAGGGCAGGTCCTTCCATTTCACCTATATGTACAAGTTCAGAAGCTTGTAAATTTGATTCGCCAATTTTGTGTAGGCAATAGCGAATACTGGGTTCTAGTTCCTCAACACGCTCGCGGCACAGAACTTGATTCTCTAGATCCCCATATTTCCCAAGTTCATCATAAACAGCCCTATCAAATTAATGAAGTAAGAGAACACATGAGATAAGAGAGAAAAAAAATGTATGGCTGATACATTGTATTAGACAGAGCATTTGCAATTAAGCTTTAATATCGATGTGCATAAATTCTAGAACTCCTTTGTTGTCAGAATTTTTACACAGATTTCCAGGAAAAATGAACCGAATAAAAGGAAATGTAAAACTAAAGCAATTATTCCCCTATTGTAAAAATTGTGACAGCCAAACACGCAAGAAAAGTAGGTAAGCAGCTCTATTTTTTTTTCCCCTTTTCGTTCCTATCCTGTCAACCAAACAGTCATTTTAGGTATAGCATAAAGCAGAAAGACACAAGTTCGAAATGTTTATCAGCTTTAGGATGTACCTAGCACTCTTGAAACTCTTTAAAGCAATATCCCAGTTCTGATCTTGTTCAAACAATAAACTCCCTTTCATATACGAGGCATAGGCCTGCAAATCGGAGATATATAAGATAAGAAGGAATATGTTGCCCATCATTGACAAATTAGTGATTCTCTTAAAAATGAGAATTAATGTTAACTACGCCTAATCCTAAATGGAACCTAACCATGTAGAACCATGTGTAAACAAAGTATCTCTTTGGACACGTTCAAATGATCCCTTCTCACAATGAGAATGTATGTAACCGTGTTGACTTCAATTACGGCAGCCTGCAAATCGACATGCGAGAAACCATGGGTTTCATTAAAGCATCCAGAACTCCTACAAGAACGCAATGCAAGTGCCCAGCTGATCAATTAAGCATTTTAATGCCCAAACATGCCAACTCAAGCTGTCACACTGCATCAGCTAAACAATTATACTTCCTCCGTCCTTAAATAGCCAGACACTAAATTGGTGATTATCTTCCATATTTGTCCCTCCCTCCGTATGGTCACCACTGTCGCCGCTTTTCCCTACGATCACCATAACCAGCAGTTTAAACCGAGCTCCCATTCCTCTATCTTCATGCTAATTAAATTCAGCAGATCTGCAAGCAATTGCACACCACCTACATGCAAAAGCTTTTCCAGGAGAGGCCATAGGCGATTGATTCGATGTATAGATAAGCACACCGTTAATTTCTTGTGGGAAACGTTCTACTTGATATAACATAGGGATTTGGTGTACGATGGTGGTTGATGGCTCGTCAGTAAGTGGTGGTGATGGAGCTATTGGGCTGTGGTGAGGATTTTACGATGACAGCAGTGACAATGTGATATGAAGGACTGACTCATCAATCTGGTCTTGGGTTCTAGGCGTGTGCCAAGGCAGGCAATGGCATTGGCCTAGGCAAGCTAGTCGTTGAGGGGAATGACTAGGTGCGCAAGCTAGACATTGAGTCAAGCGACTAGGCAGTCTGGGTGAGTTACTCCTTCCACCTCTCGGACAGAACTTTTGCAATTGACAAACCGAAGTTTGTAAAGATCACAGCCTTTAAAAAAATTTCGTGTTGATTACATTCAAGGAGCTGAAGTCAATCTGCAATTAAAGATTGCAGTTCCGATCGTGAAAAGAATGAGACCAAATGTTACGACAGCCTTTAATCTTTTCGTAGACCCTACAATAATTAAAAAAAGAACTCAACAAGAGCTTTTGGCTTCTTTTTCCACGACAAAATAGAGATCTTTACGACAATGGCACCTGGTTTACTTGAGTCTGTTTTAGTTATCGGACTTGCAGAGGAGGAAGGGAGAGAAGAAGTTAAACGGCCATGGTAGCTGGTTTGTCCAATGTTAAAGAACTGAAAAGCCAAAAGTCCTTAAACAGGGCAGGGTGCATACTACACAACACTTTGACTCTCTCCTTAATATGCAAAGTCAGAGCACTTGCTTAGTATTGAAAAGAGGGAGTAATTCTTAATGATTTCAACTTCCTACAGGAAGGTCCAATTCCAATATGATCTCTTCGTGGAATTTTACAGTCACCACCTTTTGATTTCTCGTTCCCAGCCCATATGCTGGCTGGCAGCTTATATGGAGAAAGTCCTCATGTAGTAGGATCAAAAACCATCCAAGATATATATTAAATGCTGGCAATCGGTGTTGGTTTTTTTAGTCACTTGACCAGATGGTTACTAGAGCATCTTTTCATGGAACATACCTCTTCTGTCAGAGGAACTTCGAATTTCGATACGCTAGCATCAATGTTAGGATTAAATGTTCGTACTTTCTTCTGAAGGTACGGTATCAAATGGTAGGGCATGCTCCTAAACTTCTTCCGGAAAGGGTTTTCTTTTTTGCAAAAATTCAAAGTTGTATTGCCTTTTTTAACCCTAGGAAGCTTGTAAGCTTGAAAGGTGAACTATAATGACCTGACTGACTCTTTTAAATGCGTTATTTAAAAACAGATTGAATCAACAAAAAGAATGAAGTTCGCTACTACTTTTAGGTAAATAATGCATCGAACTTTGAATACTGAGAGTCGCAACATATAGAAACTGCTGCATTTGAAATACACACCTCGGCTTCTAAAGATGTTCTTGAATCTCCCTTGATGGCACACAACTCAGCAAATAGAGTAGCCCACTTTACCGCCTTCCGCAGCCTACCAATCAGGTAGCTACGTTGGCGTGCAGTTGGGCCATCTGGCAGCTGCCTCTTCTCCATGGCATGGCTCCAAGCTCTTTCTGCCATGTAAAGAACCAAATGGAGGAACCTAGTGCACGTCAAAAAAATATGAACCATTAATACTGTAAAGTAGCATTGCAATTATGATTTCTTCAGATCTAGTTATTTACAAAGTTGACCTTGGAGCCCCATAAGTCATTCCAACAAGAAGCTCGTATCAATTAGAAAGATACTCTTTCTAAAATCAGAGTAAGGGAGACCCTAGAACTCTGATTTGTGCAAGTATATGGACTAAGTCAGTGTCTGATAGAGAGAATGCCAAAGTGAAAATTTGTGGTAGACACAAACGCATAGTGATGAAGTTTTTTTAATTTATTTTCATCCCTTTTAGCTCTCAACCAATCACAATTCATAATACTCCTTGATTTCAGGTACTCAAATCCCAGTGCATTTCCAAGTGGAGAAGGATAATATTTTGAGAAACCACAACAGAAACTAAAGTAGTTGTCTAGAAATTCTGCACATTTTTCAAACATAACCCTTATGCTCTTAAAAGAATTGCTAGGTTACACACTTACACCCTTTATCCTACATTGCCTTGTATCTGCTTCTTTATGCCCTATCAACCTATAAACTGTGGGAAGGACGAAGACAACTCTGGCTGGAACCGACTAATTAGATTCTAAATCATTACCTTGTCATCGTATCATGATTCCTAATGCTTAAGCTAGATATAAAAGCTAATTCTTTCTATTTGGATGTAATGTGCATCAAAATTCCACAGGTACGCAAGCAGAGACAAACATGAGAAGACAAGTATTGCTAGTAACAAACTCATTAAATAAAAGTTTTATCCCCCACTCTTGCATTACTATCACGGACAAGAAGAATATGTGAGGCGCACACACCTCACTTCGGTGACTGTAGATGCTGTAACGGCCCTTTTGGCATATTTACCACGTCCATGCGTAAACTTCAACGACTTGTAGAGCCTCCGTAATCGAGCCGTACAGTACCTCCTGCAATTCCAATACACTCAATTCTAGATACGGAACCAAAAGCTGTCAAATGTAGAAAACCTAGTCAGCAAAAGTCAAACGCGTCGAAATACCGGTAGCGAGTGTAATCCCCAAAGCGCAACCCTTGCTGCATCTGAGACGACTTCAATAGCTGCAACACTGTTTTGCAGTTTGCACCGATTAAATCGGTCAAATTGGGTCAATCGATCAACACAAAGTAATTCAAACGCACACAAACAAACACATTTGGGTATACAGACCGTTGATGGAGAACTTGGAGTGCTGGCTGATCTGATCGGCGGCGTTCGGTTTTAGGTGGTCGATTTCCATGGCGGACACGCTGCTTTCCTTCGCCATTGAAAAGCCGATCGTTCGATTACTGAACTACCGCAAAAGTGCACACAGATCTGCGAGAAGGTGGTGGCCGTAGCCTTGTAGGTTCATAGGGTTTTGCCTCTCAGAAAAGGATTGAAACTGGTAAAGTAAAATGAGTGTGAGAGGGGGATCCGATAGGATTACCCGACTTGGATGGCAATGGACCTAGAGGTGTCAAATGGGTCGGGCGACCCGCGGGCTGACCCGACCCGCCCCCTTTCTGGTCCGGGCTGGCCCGGCCCGTTCATGAACAGTGCTGGCCCGGCCTTTTAGGGCTTAAGGCCTGGCCAGGCTTACAATTCCCAAAAAAAGTCCGGGCCCGGCCCGGTTCTGGCCCGGTTTTGCTTGAGAAACCTTTTGTCCATCCAACGGTGAAGGCTCCTGCTCATGCCCCAGTAAAGACCACTCATACCCCAGTGAAGGCTCATGCTCCAGTAAAGGTTCCAGCCCATGCACCAGAGAAACATTTTGTCCATCCACCAGTGAAGGCTTCTGTTAAATGATGTATGCACATTTTGTGCTGAGTCTTTTTCCCTTATTCATTTTTATTATTCTAAACTTATCTACATAATATCTTTTTGTAGGTTACATCCATTGCAGAGGAAACTGACCCAGAGATAACTTGAGCATTAACTTTTCATTTAAGGAAAAATTATCCCTTTAATCTAGTATCTTATGTATGCGTCTACCCTAAATATACATTTGTCCATGATAATATTACGTTCGACTTTTGTATGCATGGAGGTTTACAAAGTTATCATGTGATTGCACGACTGCATTTAATAAATGTGTCACCTACACGCGAGTCCTACCAGGAAAATATGAGTTAACACTATACATCTAACACTACCATATACCTAGTAATGACAGAAGTCTCGTGCACTGGGCCAGTTAGCACTATACATCTAACACTCCCATAGACCTAGTAATGATAGAAGTCTTGTGCACTGGGTCGACATTTTCTTTTTTGGGCAGGAGTTAGCAACTAAATTGATTGATTGCCCAACTTCGTTTCTTTGTTCTTCTTGTAGCACACCAAATCCTCACTCAAGGCTCCTGTACATGCCCCTTCGAAGGCTCCTACTCATCCACCAGAGAGTTCTCATGTCCATGCCCCAGCAAAGGTTCCTTGCCATGCACCAGAAAAGTCTCATGTCTACCCCCCTAAGAAGGCTCATGTCCATGCACCAGAACATTCTCATGTTTGTCCACCATCGAAGGCACCTGCACATTTTAAAAACCCTTACCTTGAATAACAAGAAAATGTCAAAAAAAAAAAATTAAAAATTGGGCCCGGGCCCTGCCCAAGCCCGGCCCTAAATGTTGGGCCTAGGGCATGGGCTTGAACCGGGCCCAGATATCCCCAGAATCAGGCCCGGCCCGTTTTGCAGCCCCCTTGGCCCGGGCCAGGCCCGATTTACTGGAGGCCCGATGGGCTTGGGTTGGGCCAGCCCAAGCCCGGCCCATTTGACACCTCTAAATGGACCGTGGCAACTAAAGGAGCCAAACGGATCTTAAACGGCTCGTGGACTACCCGTGGAGCCTCCGTAGGATAACGAATTAACGATATGTATTATTAACGTCATTGTTTAGAATTAAGCGTCCATTTTTATTTTTATTTTTTTGAAATAATTACAGCAGTGTCCTTAAAATTATGGTAAAATTATCGTCGTGTCCATTAGTTTGGACAAATGCACTTATGTTCGTTGACTAGACAGAATCTTAAAAGCCTAACGTTGTAATAAAATGACTTTATTACCCTTAAGTTACAAATCCATTTTTTTTTCAAATGCCATTACTTCCATTTAATAAAAAATCAGACTTGGTGTGTGGGTGGGTGGATGTGTGTTGGGGGGGTTGACTTTCTCTCTCTCCCCCTCTTTCCCTCTCCCCCCAACACCCGGCACACCACCCTTCTTCCCCCACCCCGCCGCTGTTGTCCCCAACCAGCCCGTTGTTGCCACCACCTCCCCCCTCCCCAGCGCAGCGCAACGCAGCGATGCGACCCCTATCTCTAAACATTACCCTCCCCTCCTATCCCGCCCACCACCCTCCTGCCTACCCCGCCGCTATTGCCCCCACTTTTCCCCCACCCCATCGCTGCTGCCCCTTCCTTCCACCCACTGCGTCGCAACCTTCCCTTGCCCAACCTCGCCGCAACCCCTTTCCTCACCCAACCTTGTCGCAACCATCTTCCTCACCGAACCCTCGCCGATGCCCATGGTGTTGAGGTGCTGTGGCGGTGGCGACGGTGGCGAGGCGAGGGGGAGTAGGGATGGCAATTAGACCTACACTCGGCGGATCTCCGTCCCACCCCGTTCCTTTAGGAGCGGGTTATTTTGACTTTAACCGGGTTATGGGGCGGGTATGGTATTTTTTTTTAAAATCCGCAACAGATTAGAGGCGGGTATGCTATACTGCCCAACCCGCCCCGCTATCCGACCCGCCCCCCGCACCCGCCCCGTTATACACCAGCTAATCTCTGCCGTCCATCTACTTATATATATATATATATATATATATATGTATATATATAGTCCCAACCCTAATTCTTTCTATCTTCTCTTCACTCAGCCAAGCTATCGCCCGTACACCTCCACCTCGGCAACCACAGTCTACAGCTCTCCCGTACTGTCGGCTTCCACCTCCACCACCGCGATCACTGTCCACCTCTCCCCCGCACAGACGACGTCCACCTCCACCTCGGCGATCACTGTCCACCGTCCACCATCGAGGATAATTAGCTTATCTAGTCTCGATTTCACTCCGATCCTTCGTGATCTGTCACTTGTTTTTGTTTTGTGGTTGAACTGTTGTCTTTTAATTAATTTTTCTTTTTTTGGTTTTGTGATTTAATTTTTAATTATTCAGTGTTCTGTGAAGTCTGTGAAGTGATGAACCATGAGAATTGTAGTGAACAATGATTGATTACTTGCCTGAAATGACAAACTAAACGGAGTTCTGAGAGTACTACAGGGGAAGGGCGGGGTGGGGACGGGATAGGTTTTTCAATCTTTGTTAGGGTCAGTTATGGGATCGTATATAAATAACCTGGTAGCGGGGCAGGGCGAAGTGGTGTTTTAGGGCTACCAAGGCGGGTGCGGATTTTATAAGATCCGCATCCGACCCGCCCCATTGCCATCCCTAGGGAGGAGGGGCGGCGACAACGGGGTAAAGGGAGGTGTGATAGTGTGTGTGTGTGTGTGTGTGTGTGTGTGTGTGTTTAATACCCTAAATTTCAAATTAGGGTTTTAAATCTTAATTTGAAAACTTTAAAAATTATTCAGTCTATACAGTATATAGGATGTTGGTTAGGCCAGGGATGCTATATGATTCAAAATCCTGGGCAACTAAGAAGAAACCTATACGCGAGATGGATATAACATAAACACGAATGCTTAGGAGATTAGAGGCCACACAGGGAAGGTAGGATATAACATAAACACGGATGCTTAGGAGGATTAGAGGCCACACAGGCAAGGTAGGATAACAAATAAACCGTGGGAGTGTCAACAATTAAGGGAAAGATAAGGAGCACTACTTTTTTGGTCAAATTAAATGCAGCCCTTTATATGCCCCAGAGACAAAAAAGAATTTGAGTCAAGCTCAGAGGGTAAAACGACGTAGAGGTAGACAACCTGCAGTGAAGTGGTTAAAAGGACTTGACTACTAGGAACTTATCAAAGCAAATCCGTTAGGATGGACCGAAGCTGAAGAAAGGGATTCATACAGCCTAGCACCAACTGGATTCGGACAAAGACTTGGTGGGTTGAGTTGAATAGTATCAAGTCATCAGAAGGATTCTGAAGATAACTAACTTGATTAACATAGTGAATTAGCTTGTCCATACTCCGGAACCATGTCTGAGCATATTGATACCCGAAATCCTTTCCCATAGTCCACATAATATGATTTGTGCGAGTAATGTTCGCCTGAAAGAGAAAACATTGACGAAATTTCAGGTAAGCCTTGACAAATATAAACTTTGTTCTTGCAGATAAATTTGGTATAAACTTGAATGTGATGCTTCTAATACTGAAATGGCACTGAAGCAGATGGATGTTACATCTCATACGAGTTAGCCATTCCCAACATCAAGTTTTCCAATCCTACTAAACAACCATGATCTCGTATACCGGTTAATTGTACTTGGCTCCAGGTACTTTGAGCAGGTTGGAATGACCTTTATGACATCAAGCTACACATAGCCGGGTATGGTGCAAAACAGAAAGTGCCAAGTGAACTAACATAAAGCGAGCAAAAAACAAAGGGGAATAAGAAGACTTGAACGAGGACCATGTCAAAGAGAACTCTGATAGCATCCTAATCTACTAGTTGCTTTAATAGCTAAAGCTCTCAAAGAATGGCCTGATGGTGCACATCGTGCACAAAACCCTTAAAATGGTTGGTTACATGCAGGATTAAGCAGAAAAGCTATTTTACAAGGAACTAGAGTAGTAATCGAGAAGCTAATAGTCCTTTCGACATAGAGGAGTACACTGAGTTCCCTTAACAATTATAAACGCAAAATAAAAAAACCCCAACAACCACTTCTTGCTCCTATTCAAGTTAGAGAAGCCATAAATATTCAACAGCAAGTGTTCAGTTTCAAAGTGAATATGTATGTAAAACAAGAAAAGTAGAACACCCAGCGTACCTGTGATAAAGCTTGAGCAACAAAATCACTGACTCGCTCTTCAAGATTGTAGTCACGCAAATTGCTGTCATCCTTCAGTTCAAAATGATGTGTAATTCATTGAGTCAAGCAGTAAATGTTGAGGTTTCAATCAACATTAACTAAAGCAGATTTATGCCCCGGAGGTAAATATTTAAAAGCCAAACAAAGTTATATTCTCAAGGGTCCCACCTGAACAATGAGGGACAAGTAGTCATTAACCTCAAAGTCGAAACCAGCAGGAGGTTCATAACTCTCAGGGAATGCACCAGCAAAAATCTGCAGAGAGTAAACGCCTAATGAGAGAATCATTCTAGGCAAAAAATGGGCAATAACACAAAATTTGAAAAAACGATAACACATGTACTGTTGCATGAAACAGTACACTTTAAGACTCACTCTAGCCTGCCAGATAACCTCAAGGCCTCTCTCATTTATCCGCTTAGCTCTATCTTGGTAGTCAATTCGCACGAAGAAAAGAGAGTCAAATCCCACCTAGATCATCAAAGGGGGGTCAACTTCAATTGGCTTGCAGATATGCAGCTAAATTTGGCTGATTTTGTTGATAAAAAAAAATTGGCATACTGCTAAGTTTTCTTCCTAGTTCCTATACCATAGTTAAATTCATCAATTGCTGTGACCAAAATATAAAGAGGTCATACCTCTGCCCCCAACAAGTAAGCCTGCACCGCGGAATGTCCAAAGGGATCTATCTGCCAACCGACTCTTGGAGTTATATTAAACTCCTCTTTTATAAATCGATGGCCAAGTGTTGTTTGATCTATCGTATCGATGTAATGAGAGGCCGCCTCATCATGCATCGACATGCCCCCATTCCTTCACCAGAAAAGTAAGGATTACATAACCATACAGTATAATGCAGAAGTCCATTCATCTCATCTTCCAGTCTTCTCTTACTAGATTATAAAAAATGATTGCTATTTAGTTTCTTAAACCCAATCTGACTCCAATTCTTATGAACTAACAACAAAAGCACTAAAGTTTCATTAAATGTAATACACAAACTCTAGTTGACCAGAGCTGACAAGCTGTTTCACCGTGTTCTTTACTGCCTCACTCTGGTCCCTCCACCAGAGCTGGAAAAATGCCTGAACACATTCGAGTAAAAGCAAATATGTTATTGCTCCTTCCTTATATGTGATTATGGATGATGTAAAGAGTACTTAAAGTTAAACCATCACCTATTCGACATAAATTAATTTTCGATTTTTATCAGCCAGCAAGGCTGGAATCAACGAATCCAATGTATTTTGAACACATGCTTCCTGCATAACAACCATACACATCAAGAATCTGCAAACCAAATAACACATATCCAGGGGGGGAGCTAGACTAAATCCACAACTTCTGTTGCTAATCCGCATTCCTTCCAAAATTCATTTTTCCGTTTATTCGCTAAAGCCATAAATAAGGACAAAAACTCTCTTTAGCAGTAAACTTTAATGATTGCTAACCGCACCCCACTTTCAAAACTTGCACTTCATTTCCATCACTAGAGACCAAGAGAGGGTCACTAAGGACACAATAGAAAATTTGCATTCCAATGAAAATAGAATGTAACGGTGAAAAGTGAGGTGCGATCGTCAATTTCTAAGTTACTTTTCAAAAACGCGTGAACATGGCAACAAAGTGGCATAGGGTTTCTTACATGCTCGGTCTCCTACACCACGCGACATCAGTAGTAATAACCAATAAAGCTCGCCATCTAAGCAAGAAACAGTGCAACTGAAGTAGCACATGTCAAAAGGTGGCAAGCCGCTATTGTTAGCGCGTTAGGAACTCCCTATCTAAGAATTACTCACGGAATTACCCCGCCTCACCCTACATAGAGGGAGAAAATGAGAGACCTGAATGAAGTAGTTGGAACCGACGTAGTACTGATCAATCGTCTTCTTCCATCCGACGTCGTCGTGCGTGTGAGGCACCAAGTGAACATTGAGCTTCCCGTGAACAACACTTTGCTAAGTATTGTATAACACATACTTCGATTCAGAGCGCAATGCGAGCGCAGCTATAATCAACAAACACAATTGGAAGAACGCCATTGACGTCGTAGCAGTCCAGTACACTTTAAGTGCTACTTATACCACCAATTGAAGAAGAAACTTCTATCAAGGCACTCGTATCAAACACTGGTTGGTACTAATTTCTACTATAAGTCTTAATTTTGGATGATTTGCTTGCATTATAGTAGGTCAATGCAAGACGAAGAGATTCATATGGATTGATGGAAAGAGACAGTGACATTGATTGACCTGAATAACGAATGGAGGCTTTGGGTCTTGAGACCGTTGACTCGGGGTCGTTGCATTGCGTTTACCCGAGCAGAAGTAAAGTCTTGGCCTTGACTCGGTGCATGACTCGGCCGGCCGTCTGCATTGAGCTTGGCCATTTGATTTCTGTTCGCGCTTTTTTTATTTGCAGATTTTGATTACGTGTAAGTTGGCCAATAAACGTCGTTACTCACTATTTATAACTTCAATGAAACCCATAGTTCCCAATCAAACCCCTCCTTTTCAATTCGCCGTTCAACTAAATGTTGCTTTTTGTCGTTACAGTTTGAATGCTCGAAGTACAACCCATCAAACAAGCACCAAGTTAACCGCCATTGCACTGCCAGAAAGCCTAATTCTGCAGCTGTCGGAACGCTGCTACACGAGCAGTGACCGCCCTGCAGCTGTCCGGCAACTCGAACACCTGGCACTGCCTCCCTCCAGTGCTTGCTACACTGTGCTGATAGTAGCTTGGTGCTAGGACCTGAAGGTTACACATTAAGATGGCCTGCATCAACTGAGGAGCTTCATTTGTCAAATATTTGTACTGGATATATTGTGGAAAAACAAGATCTTTTTACAGGAACTGGACTGCGGATCCTCTATATTGCAGTTTCAAGAACTATTTAACAGAAACGTTTCCTAATTCTCAGATCATTCAACGGTGGGGGGCGGGGGGCGGGGGTACAGATGGGAACTACAAGAACATAAACTTAGAAGAACTGTTCTAGTCTAATAAATGAGAGCATCTACTTGCTAAGAATCCTTGATGTACTTCTCTTGGAAAAATGCGAAAAAGAAATAGCATTGGCTCATGGGGCTGGAATCGGTGAAGTACATCATTGGCATCTTCTTAGGCTTCATCTTCACTGCATACATACTTGGACAAACGAAGAAGCATTTGTTACCGGAAAATGAACCAGCAAAATGAGCAGATAAAATTCAGTTCTTCAGAGATATGTCGATCATCTCTAGCTGAAGTTGATAACAAAGGTTCGAATTTCCATTGGGGCAAGTTCCACCACCAGCTTCAGAGGATCCACAGGGCCGCCTCTCGGTGAAGTGGGTCGTTCATCATGAGAGCCTTCTACTTTCCACAGCAATCTTTTCTTCTCCATTGCTTCTCTCTCTTGATTAGCAGATAAGCTCATCTCCGAGACTTTGCTTATCTAGAGCAAGCATTAAAGAACCATATATTTGTATACATAAGAAGACCGAATAAATTTGGCTCGCATTGTATTCCAAACAAAGAGATCATGTTGCCTCACATTTTTCTTTTACCTTTCGAACGGAAAACAGTTTCTCCAGTTTTACACTTGCTATATTTGATAGATCTGCGTCTTCTCCAACCTAGCATTAGTAAAAACCAAAATTAGAGATTTACCATCCATGATACTTGTTCACGTGGTTTATAAGGATGAACTATGCATTAGTCCACAGCATAAGGTCTAAGGACCATAATTTCATGAATGACCACGCTTCAATGCCCTCGCAAAGTTGATTTTACCCCGAATAACAGTTTGCCAAAGACTTGCACCCATTAGCTAATATTGATAATGGCGCCATAAACGTTCGACTTGTATCACTGGTGAGTCCGCACCTTTGTAATATTAGAAAAGCTGAGAGAAATAATTTCAAGCAAGTTTATAATATAGACAATCCCATACATTTTATGCTGGGACTGCCAGTGTAGAACTTCCTCATTACAATATTGAAATTTCATGCAAGGAACTGCTAAGACTACACAAAAGAATCTAGAAACCTGTACAAATACAAACAGTAGGGTAAAGAAAGTCAATAGGAACAAGCGGTAATGAACGTTTCACCAGTATGAGACCTACGGGGAAGTGGGGCATAATGTTGATGACTAAATACTTCTGCCAAAGTCCGAAACTAGGACTTCGTAAAATAATAAATTTTAGCAGCAGCCTAGCAAGACAAGAATTTTGTGCAACTAGAGGTCACTTAAGAGATGCATGTAGCTCGACGAGATAAACCTATATGTCCTGAGAGAACCTACATGAAGTAAGGACAGATTTTTTTTAGTTAAACTCCATGAAGAACCAGTTTTATATGTGATTACATGAAAGATATAAGAACCTCATATAAGTGAGTCAATCGAAGGAGAGCATCTCCATCTTCAAGCTCCTGCAGTACACAGATGAGAGGAGACAGCCCAATGAAACCTGAATTCTCCATGATTGAAGCAGCAACCTAAGGAATCAATAATTGCTGTGAGTTCGCAGTTCAAGCCCATACCTGGAGAGTTATAATTGCAACATTATCAGGGAGACTATACAGAGGGTCCACCCCTGAAAAGGTCGGTACTTCAAAATCGGTCAATTTACTTCCGTCCCGCAAAAATATGAAAGGACAATCACGTAGGATATAGAGGGTGAACCATGTGGCAACAAGTTCACATCAAGGTCTTGCTTGTTACCTGCTCAGTGAAGGCCAAGAGAAATGGAGAATATATCTCCTGACCAAAAGATCGTCGCCACTTAGCTCCTTCTCCAAGGGGGTCGATTCGGAGATAGTACCTCCCTTGAATCTATAACAAGTATTTTAAGTAAGCAGATCGATTTTTGGCAGCCATAGTACTCTCAATGAAGCACAACTGGTACATGAATAGATACACAAGGCAGAGAGAAGGACTAGCATCCAAAGGACAAAACCAGAGCACAAGCGTCACAATTGCGAAGTGAAAGAGAACCAAGAATGTAAAACCAAATGCGATGAGCATACACACAAAATCCCGCAGGGTACATGCAAAATTTAGCTCGTGAGAGACGCAGGATGTTGATAGACAAAATGGTTGTCGAACCGAGATATGCAAAATTTCAAAGCAGTACTGCAATCAACAAGTGCATAACCTAGCATAAAAGTAGAGCTGAATTACAAAACCTAGAGAAAACAATGCTGCAACGTACACGGTCTATGCACCATCGCATTTTTACGAACGAAATGTGAATGTACCTCGTTCCTTGTGCCAAAACTCCCATAAATTTAAGAAAATTGAAGCATGGGCATATATATGAGATTTTTTATAACAGAATGGAGAAAAGGCAATGAAAATTCGTAAAGGAGTACTTGAATTTGGTTAAAGGAAGCATATAGGAAAACTTCAGGGTTCCCTTCATATTGGCGGTTGACTTTGACCACAATGGTTATCCGCCTGTCATTGCACCAAAGGATTGTGCAATTTGGTCGCATTCCTGTCTGTTGAAGGTACCACGCATCCTCAAGCAGAATTCATGTGCAATTGCAACAAACTTACCTCATTCGGACTCAGTAAAAGGAGCACTGCCCCAGCACAGTTTGATCTGTTTACATACATATTCCAGCTTAATGCATTAGATATTACAGGTTATAGTGCAAATATGCTCATTTGTAAGCCTTGAAGAAGATACAGTCTCAGTGGGCTGATACGGAAGAAGACATGGTAATGACAGATGGACTCAGAAGAAGGCTCAAGCTTCAGAAGACAACTTCAAGCATGTCAAAGGAAAATGAGTATGTCAACGAATTTGTGGTGCAAGCTGATTGACTGGCTTAGAGGTGACAAATTATGGAATTAAATTTGCGCGTTGAAAAATGAGTTCCTCAGCCCTAAAGCGCTTTAATTGTGCATCGTACTGCCCACAAACTTTATATCCAAAAAATTGACTAGGGATCCCCTAACAACTAGTGAAAAATGGAGACAAGCGTATATTTGTCTGTATGAGTTGTCTACTATTCAATTTGTCAATTGAAGTCACGGTTGATGATGTAAAATGCTGAATATCCTGGCCACTTGGTGTAGTAATGTAATTTAGAATATATATAGCCGAAAGATTGAATAGCTGAGCATTGATGTGTGCTTACAGTTAACCCCATGCATGCATTGAGAACACGAACTGTTTCATTTAGTTGGAAAACAAGCCCTCCTGAATCATCATGAAGCAATCTCCTGTAGGAAAAATGATCAAGTTCCAAGTTACCACTTGGAAACTGAGTGGTTTGGGTGCTGTTAGCTACAAGACTCGATTCAAATGATTAACTAGGAGAAATTTGTGACGGAAACAAGCAAAGGAAAGGAGATACAAACCTATGGAGCATCAGTTCCAACTGCCCGTCAACAATGCTGGATCCCCCCACAGATCTATCTACCAATATTGGCATCTCGGTGATATCATCTTTCATGTAAACTCCGAGGTTAATCTGAAAAGAAGACAGAGTACAATTTGATATGCGAACTTTGAGTATGCCACTATCATAAAAAAGTGTTGTCATCATATGACTAACAAAAAAGAAAAAAAAATACATTCTTTGTCTCATAAACCTCTCTAACCTTAGAACCTTATCAACATCTCATCTAAAAGCAATAATTGCAACAATCATGATTTAACATCTAAATCAAGTTTTCACAAATCTTTGAGATAGTTGGCTATTGCATGTACTGCAACTCTTAGGGCAGTGTCTGCACTTTTGGGGAGAAGTGTGGGGGTTCTTGTGATAAAAATTAAGATTGTAAAAACAAATAAAGCATTAATGGAGACAAACATACAGGGTAGCAGTTTCCTGCTACAGGTTCGTTCACTTCAAGGTCCCAATCAGCTCTATAATCTCGAATCTGCGACATGATATATGATATATACTCAGTCCTAATTCTCTAGTGCCAAGAAGTGGTGGCCGTTTTCTCAAGTAATGAATAAGGCCTATGTAAAACTTGTACTGAGCTATAAGAGGGTATCAGATGTACGAGACATACCCGTTCAAGGAAATCACGTCCATTAGAATCTGTGTAGAATGTCTTGTTGCTTTTCATGGTGGTTGTAATTTGAGTTAAGATCTCTTTCCCAATTCCATCATCAATGGGTATGGGACCGACCTGATTTTTGAGAAGCTGCTGATGATCTGAACTCAAAATACGAGTATAAGAACAATTGAAGATCAACTTACAGTAAACTCAAGTTCGGCATGCTCCTTTTCCTTGTAAACTCTTGTAATCTGCCCATGCATAACCGAATTTAACAAGAGGGGAAATGCTCTCATGTTGTAATTTTCCTGCATACATCTTCTTCTTCTTTTTTTTCTAGGTAAATCATGATTCTCCTTCTAAAAATTTGACAATGTGGTAATGTACCTGATAAATCCAGGAATTGAATCTCTGATGAACTTCATCAAATAGTGGGCCTCGGAAAACTGTTAAAGGAGTCTGTAATTTTAGTGAAGAGCTTCTTAGTTGATCGCGTTACCGATTTATAGCCATAAACGTCCTGTATGACTTGGAAGGCATTATATACCTGCCCTTCAGAATTTACAGGATATGTAACATTTGGACGGAAAATGTATGCTCCGGATGCCTTCAAGTAGAAAAAATTATTCAACATTTAACATATGATACTCTTTTGTAACACGAAGTTGGGGAAAGAAGTTGAAACAATAAAATATTCAAGAGCAGGGAATAAAAAGAGTGAAACAAAAGGTTTCACTACCTGAGAATCCCCACTGCCATAGCTAAATGATTGCTCCACAGAGGCGTTGACCTTCAGTCTTAAACAGTTGCATGTTAAAAGAAAACAAAAGTAGTTCCTTTCAAAGAAACAATACAGATTGAAATTTGCATTTGAAGAAAATGATTATACAATGATCCACATTTGTGTTTATAGACTTTTAAGGCAATTTTCTAGCAATAAACTAGCAAAAGTGTGTTGGTACTTCCATACTTCACTTGTTTAAATTGGGGGGAAGAGGATGGATGGAATTTGATGCAAAGCAGAAAATACATTGTTCTGGAGGCTTGCATCATGATTGTCAAAAGTGGCCTTATTTGGCTCTTTTTACAGTTTTGGATCTTTGGGTGCCCAAAGACTGGGCTGGCTTTTACTTGGCCCTGCGTTAGTGCAAACATGGAAGATCATATGAAAAGAAAACACCATAAGACAGTGAGAGTAAGCCAATAACATACCAGGCTTCTGTTGTTAACAAATTGAGTAAGTTTTCCCTCATTTCCTGAATAGAAAAGCTTTAGATTCCCTGTCCCTACTTCAATAGTCTCATTTTCGTTGGTGGACATGTATGTCAATTGCCTAACTAAAGTAGCAGCTGCATCTGTAATATAGGACAGAAATATATGCATTACCAACTTCACCCGCTTGCACGAGGATTATCAAGAAATCTCAGTCAGATAATTAACCTGTCCCATTGGACTTTGAGACAACGTAAGTGCTAAAACCCAGCGGTGGAACAGATGCGGTAAATGCAAGCCAATACTTTGGAGTTGCACGGGGGGATACACCTAAATATGCCCTAGCATAGTAATTTCTTATGGCTATTGACACATTAGCCACAGGAAGAATCTGTGATTCAATTTCTTTCCCATTGGAATCATGAACAGTGACATTTTCACTGGCAACCTGTTGCAAGTTTATCGTATAAGACCATATGGAAGTTCACAGACCAAATATCGAAAATTAGTTGTCTTCCAGAAGGAAAACAGTCATGATGCCGAGTATGTATATTTGCCTTAAACTACAGCATCGGCTATCCTATTTGCACAAATACGAATCAACACTCAAAGATGTACACCCACGTTCATAAACGCGTACAAATAATATACAAGTGTGTTAAAAGTGCCAAGGCCTATGCACTGTCATTAACATGCATAACTTACGCATTTCAGATATCTGCATAGAAAATTGTAGGAACAAGAGAAAGCACAACTTGAGGAATCTTTTGTTAAGCATAGATTGGATGAGGTGCTTAGCGAGTCCTTGTTAAGAGAATGATTTCTAAAGCTATGCTATCGTGAAAACTTAAGGAACGAGAGATTCAACAAGTGCAAGGAACAAGATTTTAAGGATTTCAGATATCCGACAATCCTCCTATAAGATGTTTCAATTACATTACACCTCTTTTTATCATTAACGCAGGGAACCTAATGGAGGTACTCACAGGTAATCTTACAACATCCACTCTTTTCCACCCCAGAGCATTGTAGACAACAATAACCTACAGAAGAGAAGACATAATAAATAATCTAAATCAAGTAATATATATTCTTCTACAATTGAAGACTTCGATCAAAGTTCTCCACTTTCATCAGTCTCGTCCTTTTCCGTACGAATTGCAAAATGTCATCCTACTACTTCGCTTACCAATTTTTTGCCAAGTGTTAGATCAAGTTCTGCTGGAGGACAGTAACTTATATTCAGAAGCGGGCACTGGAAAACAAAAATAATAAAAATTAACGTATAAGCATTTTTCTCTAGACTTATTCAGTCAGCCATAAAACGAGTCACTTCGATAGATAGACTGGACTAAGTTTTATCATGTTGTATGGTATCCATTTAACTTAAAAGGTGGATGCAGATTCGAGAAGTCGCCATCTAAATTGACATGAAAGGTCTACGAAAATAAGCACATATCTACTAGTGCGAATGCATCAAATGTATGCTTAAAAAGGGGGAAATCTAAAATTTGGGTATCACAAGGTACAAAGAGTATAGCAAACTTAAAGCAGCAAATAGCCTCTAATGAAACAATGTGGAAATTTCTTTGCCTGTTGAAACTTAGTCTTGGGATTCCCACATCCTACAGTGGATGCTGATTCTACCATACAAGCCAATGAAGCTGCAACTGATTCTTCAGCCTGCTAGAAATCTTGAATTAGTTATACTATGAAGATAGACAGGAGCAGCACTATGAAGTCAAGTAAGAGGTACGGGAAAGACTTCACCTCTTTGTAACCCATTGAGAGCCGTTTTGCATAATCATCAGCCACATGCTGCCTTTCCGTGCCACTAACCGCATCATGATGTTGAGCAATCGCCAAAGCATCAGCTAAAGTATCTGTGCTGCGCCCTGCTATACTCCTACTAAAAAATTCCAATTGCCTTGCAGCCTGTTATTTGTGGGAGGCAAAGAAGATTTACAGTTCATAATTCTGCTAGGAGCACAATATGTGCTATTTAGACAAATCAAAGCAGTCGCACTTACCAAATAATAACCGCTCAGCATTCTAACATATCCTTTCAGGGCAGGCCTACTAGTGAAATATCCTGTGAAGTAAGCATTTGGACGGATGGCATAACTGACATATGCATGCATCAGTTTAGACACAGGTCAAGCGAGAAAATGGCATATTAATTAGTTTTTGGAAATCCAAATCACCCACGGGAAGAAGTCATTTATTTTCAGTTGCCAGGACTCATCTGCTGCATACTTTGCATCAGTATACAGAGTAGGGGTCGAATAAAATACATTGACACGGCCATCCTACATGCATACATGGACAAACGATCAATCGTTAATGGGCATGGGAAGATGGCACAAATCGTTGTAACAGAGAAGAATCCGTTAGAAACATCAATAAATATCTCCAGGAGAAACTTTGGGAGGTAAAGTAACCCAAAGACGAGTAACAAAGTTCCTACAAATTAACTCAAATTATTATTCCGCTGCTGCCAGCATGGTCAAATGCTGGTTTTTTTTACATCAAAAGCAATGCAGCACCAGCAGGTCTTATATCAATTAACTTGTCCTGAAACTTACGCTTTACTAGGAAGGGCCAGTAAGTAAGCAACTAGACTGGTGTGCAAGGGAATAATAAGCAATCAGGTCCATATAAGCATATCCATTAGAATGTACAAAGAAAAACTAACTTGGTTGACATAATGAATTAACTTGTCCATATTCCGGAACCATGTCTGAGCATATTGATATTTGATACTTAAAATCTGTCCCCATGGTCCACGTTATATGGTTCGTGCGGGTAATGTAATGTTTGCCTGAAACAGAAAACAACACAATGATCACTTTAAGACCTTTATCCAGGAACATTTGAAATGGAATGCGAGGAGATGACTTTTTTTTGCATCTAATACAAGGAAGACCTTCTCCGTTCCTACTCAGCAGCTATTTCTATCTTGATCTACATTAGGTAAGGTGGTTAAGTGAATGGATAACATTTGGCGGATTAAGCATTTTTCACGCATAACAATCATAGGTTAATATGCAGAAGAAAATAGCCATAAACTCATTCACTACCCTTGACAAGTGCCTCTTCTTCAAAACTAAAGAAACAGTGTTGTAAGCAAGCACTATATTTGTAGGTTATAAAGTTCCAACACTAGTGACTAAAACAAGTAGACCCCAGCTTACCTGCAACAATGCTGCAGCTACAAAATCGTCAACACGCTCTTGGACATTAAAGTCAAATAAGTTGATATTATCCTTCAATTGACGAAGTACTGTAAGATCAGAACATATGTGCTAAAGCACATGTTCAATAGGCAATAGCAAGTCAACATTCTTTTTCAAGGAAATCACCTGGACAACAGGAGACTCATCATCGACTTCAAAGTAGAAACCATCAGGAGGTTCATAGCTGTCAGGGAAAATACCAGCAAAAATCTGCAAAGATACTGAATGAGGGAAGCACCCTAGGAATGAATATGGGCAATAAAAGAATTCAAGCCTCTGAACGTTAAATGCAACATGTCACTGACACAACCCATTGTGGGACTTACTCGTGCAGATGAACCAAGACTCTTTGAACCCTGCCAGACAACCTCAAGAGTCCTCTCACTTTTCCTCTTAACCCTTTCTTGATAGTCAATTCGGCTAAAGAACAGGGAGTCGAACCCAACCTAAACAATCAGAATAGCTCGAGATCAGTTAACTTGGGAGAAAGTTACGCCATTTATTTCTTCGACAAAATCATGGTCTTCAAGTTTCACACATAGATGGTTGTTGAAGAAAGTGCGACTGATGACCAGCATAGACAGGGGTGAACCTATACAAAGAGACTATATATATATATACCTCGGCACCCAATAGGTAAGCCTGCACGGCAGAATGGCCAAAGGGATCAATTTGCCAACCAATTCTTGGAGTTACATTGAACTCCTCTTTGATAAATCGGTGCCCAAGTGTTTTCTGATCTATCATGTCAATGTAGTGCGGGGCAGCTTCATCGTGCATGCATATACCCCCGTTTCTGTTCCCAAACAAGAACAAGAAACTAAGTCATAGCCCGTGTTGAGGATAGGTCGATTGGAAACAGTAACACGAAATCCATCACCGGTAACTAATCCATGCTGGAGTAAAGCAATGTAGAACTGAAGTAACAAGTAAATTATTACAAAAAAGGATGATGTACTTAAGAAGTTGATTCGAGCTAATACATGAACTCTAGTTGACCCGAGTTGACAAGTTGCTTGACCGTGCTCTGGACTGCCTCACTCTGGTCCCTCCACCAGCGCTGAAAAAATGCCTGGACAATCAAGTAAAAGCAACAATGTCAATACGCCTTTCGGCCCAAGTTCGTCCACACGGACTTTTCTTATAGCATCAAGAAAGGCATTAGGCTGTTGCCTGTTCGACATAAACAAACTTCCGATTCTTATCAGAAAGTAATGCTGGAACCAGTGAATCAAGGACATTTTGCACGCACGCTCCCTGCACAACACGTAAACAGATCAACAATTCAGAACTGTAGTGATGGCAACCAGGCAGGGGTGTGTGTGTGTGGAACAAGAGAGACGGACCTGAATGGAGTTGTTAGAACCGACGTAGTACTGATCAACGGTCTTCATCCATCCGACATCGTCGTGCGTGTGAGGCACCAAATGAACGTCGAGCTTCCCAGGAACAATCCCCTGGGAAGTATTGTAAACCATGTACTTCGACTCAGTGCAAACAGTACAACACAAGACTAGAAACCAAAAGCACACTCGTAAAATCGCCATGGAAGTATCAGTTCAAGCTCATCATCAACTACTCTGTTTATATGTACATGGAAGAAAAAGAACAATTCTGGAGCGGAATTTTCTAAAGAGGTACAACTATTTTTTTGTCTTTTCAACTAAATGTTTGTTATAAGTCCAGATTAAAGTTGAAGTACCTAAAAACAAGGAACAGACCCTTTAAACCTTTAAACGTCGACTTTTTTTCCTAAATATTTTTTTTATTACTTAAGTACCTATATACCTCATTTTCAATCTTAATTACCTATCTAACCCATTTTTGGAAATCTCACTTTCAAAGAGAGGTTTCAAGCTAAGAAAATATCGTTCCAAACCACGTTTTCAAGCAAAAGTTACTATGTTTAATGAAAATCTCACTTTCAAAGAGAGATTTCAAACTAAGTTTTTCAAGCAAACGTTAATATGCAAATCTTACTTTTAAAGAGAGATTTCAAACTGAGAAAACGTGATTACAAACCACGTTTTCAAGCAAACGTTATTATGTATAATGAAAATCTCACTTTCAAAGAGAGATTTCAAATTGAGAAAACGTGGTTCCAAACCACGTTTTCAAGCAAACGTTACTACGATTAACGATTAACGTTTGCTTGAAAACGTGGTTTGGAACCACATTTTCTTAACTTAAAATCTCTCTTTGAAAGTGAAATTTCCAAAAATGGGTTAGATAGGTAAATAAGGTTAAAAATGGAGTAGATGGGTAATTAAGTAATAAAAAGGGATTATTTAGGGAAAAAACTCTTTAAACTTCTCCATCTCGAGTGTCAGGTGATTAGCGATCTATTTTCAGTCCCTTAGTTGCACCAAGCGTGAGCAGAGCAGGTCCGAGATTCCGTAGCGAGAGTACGAGCATTATAGTGGATTTTTTGGGGGAGGGCAACGGGAGCGGATGCGAGATTCGAGAGCGAGGTTGAAGAGCAAAAGCCTCACGAGAATTGAACTAAATTATGTCTTTACTGACTTTTTATCTCGTTTCACGCTTTTACATGTTGTAAAAATTAAATTATAGTGTGCACGGATGGTCGCAATCAATCAAAGTACCATTGTAATAGCCATTTCTGCATATAGCGTAGTTTCGGAAGGTGGGATATCATCAAGTTCTTAAAAATAGTATTACATTTATGGACTATACTTCTAGATCGGGTTCTTAGAAATAGTATTACCTTTATAAAAATATTTTAAGTTAAGAGATGAAAAGAATATGTAAGTATGAAAGTGTACTTGGCTACTGGTCCAGTCTTCGGAGAGGGTGGGATACTTGGACTAAGGAAACCAGAAAATTTTGACGTGACTTAATAAGAGTATTTTTTTTAATTAATATATTTTTAAAACTTAATTACCAATTTACACATTTTTAAAACTTATTTACTCGCATATCAAATTTTTGAAAAATGTTATTTGAAACAGCGATTTTTACCTTGAAATTGTTGTTTCAAACAGCGATTTCTACTTTACAGCAGAAATTGAAATCGTGTTTCAAACAGCGATTTTTAAAAATGTGGTATGCGGGTAAATAAGTTTTAAAATGGAGTATATTGGTAATTAAAATTTAAATATGTATTAATTAAGGTAAAAACTCGACTTAATAATGTAAAACTTTGAGACAATTAATCAAATTTTTTGTTTTTGCTTGAAGTGACATGCTGTGGTTTTTGTCCTACTATTTGTCCCGCCTCTCACCCCCATCCCCACGCACCTTTACTCCCAAAATAAAAAAGCTGGTATTGTTCAGGACCTTAAGAAAAAAATTTGGCTGCAATAACATATATAATTTCTACGTTCCAATTCAAACGTGAAAATCGAAAAGAAAAAAAAAACTCAAAAAGATCTGAACCGTCAAATACTTTTTACAAGGTCGACGGCTAAGCATGAATGCGGGGGCTAAAAAAAAAGGCCCATCTGCGGAGCAGCAAACCAACTTTTAAACATGGGTCCCACGAGATTGATTGGTGGGAAATCATATCCTTTCCTAGATTACCTTATCAACTGCCAAAACTGACCGATGTAAGACTCTCTCTAGCCGGCCGGAGAGAGTGAACAAATGGCGTACTCATCGTCCTTATTCTCTCCCGTCTGCTTCAACCCAAACCCAAACCCCAACCCGAAAGCTTCCCCATTGTCCCACAAACGCACCCGCAGAACCCTATCCGTTTCCGCCATCCCGCTGCTCTCCACCGCCACCGAGGTCGCGGCGGCCGCCGCCGCAGCCCCGTTAGACGCCGCGACCCTCGCCGTCATTGGCGGAGGATCTGTTGCTGCCTTCGCTGCTGTCCTCTCCCTCTCCGACCCAGAGAAGCGGCGCCAGGTGCAGGCCGAGGAGGTCGGCGGGGGCGACAAGGAGGTGGTGAGGGAGTACTTCAACAACAACGGGTTCCAGCGGTGGAGGAAGATTTACGGCGAGACGGACGAAGTCAACAGGGTGCAAATGGACATACGGATTGGGCATTCCAAAACTGTGGAGAATGTAATGCAGATGTTGACGGACGAAGGGCCACTCGAAGGCGTTACTGTGTGTGATGCGGGCTGCGGGACGGGCTGTTTGTCGATTCCGCTAGCGAAACAGGGCGCGGTGGTGCTGGCCAGCGATATCTCTGCTGCGATGGTTGCTGAGGCTGAGAAGCAGGTGAGTTCCCCCCCTCTCCCCGCTAACTTAACTGTTTCGACAATGTTGTAAGAACGTGGTGGTAATTGCGAATACTAGAATTCTTGGAAATGGTGAGTTTTGAAGGGGCTGGTCCACTTTTTTGTGTAGGATTTTAGCATGAAATTTGCAGTTGTGAATGTGTTACCCTGTGAGGTTCACATTATAGGATCCCTTATTCGAACGAAAGCATCGAATGACTCCGTGATACATAAGCTTCAAAAAAGTGGGTGGTTCTGTTTTTTGTTGATGGTGCTGGATTTTCTAGCTAAGACATCAAGTTTGAGGAACAAGTGAACAACCAAACGATCTTCAATATTCATTTTAGTCCTTAATCTGTAGCATGACTTGTAATTTATGTTTTAGGGTCAATTTGAAGGCACAAGTCTGTGATTATAGGAAATAGATCATATGCGCGCTACTTGAGTTATGCAACTGATCAGGTTTTAAATTAGTTTGCAATTTAGAGCACTCTGTAGTTTGAATGATTTTCTGTCCTAAATATAGTCGCTCTTTGAGTTCATGCAGGCAAGAGAAGAGCTTCTCAGTGGGAAGGATGAACTTTCGCCAGTGCCTGTGCTACCAAAATTTGAAGTGAAGGATTTGGAGAGCCTAGATGGCAAATACGACACAGTCGTCTGCTTAGATGTTTTGATACATTACCCACAAAGTAAAGCAGATGGGATGATTGCCCATCTTGCTTCACTGGCTGAGAATCGTTTACTAATTAGCTTTGCTCCAAAGACAGTCTACTATGATCTGTTGAAGAGGGTTGGAGAGTTGTTCCCTGGCCCTTCAAAGGCAACCAGAGCATATCTTCATGCAGAGGCTGATGTGGAGAGGGCATTGCAAAAGGTTGGATGGAAAATAAGAAAGAGAGGCCTAATTACGACACAGTTCTATTTTGCAAAGCTCATTGAAGCTGTCCCTGCTTAGCATGGAAGAGAGGTCAGATTAGAGATTTACTTTATTTCGCTTTCTCAGTTGCAAGAAACTAAGAGATGGGCCACCTGTTTTGTAAAGCTCCAAAATTCCTTCATATGTTGTCATTCTCTGCATTTATCCACGAGGCAATGTTTATTAGATTAGACGATCATGTATACAACCTTCAGGCATCTTGGCGGTTCTTTCTCTATGGTGTTCGAAATTTTTTATCAAGTGTACATGAATTTTTCTACGATATAAGTTTGTCGATGTTGTTTGTGTTTCTTCTGAATCTGTTTGTCATGCACTTGAGCCTGTTCTCCTTTCCATAAAATAGTTGCTACTATCATTGATTCTGGGGATTAGCCAGAAGTAGAGAAATATGTGCGTTCGAGTGGTAACTGATCTTTTGGTTCAAAAAGAGGCACACTGCTTTTATTTACCAAATAAGCAATCCAAAATACTCACACCCCCGAGATATATTTTAGTAGTTGCAAGTTCCATCTATGTGGAAAACAGTGAAGAATGAATATAGCTCCTCTACTCATAATTCGGCCACTGATTCTGGGAAAATTGATGATTTTTATGGGAGAAATCCCACCCCCCACCCACCCCTTCCCTCTCGCTCAAACAAAAAAGAAAAAAGCACAACTAGAGCTAAACTCTGTGTCATTAAACAGTCAGCGAGAAAAGAAGGTAACGGCAAACAGGTGAGGAAGATGAAGGAAAATAAAGAGCAAAGGATAGGAAGAGAACAGGACCTTTTCTCCTTTAATATACTGATATTAAAGGAAATTTAAAAGCCTAAATAAGATATCCGTAAGGCCAGAATGCAAGATGTTTAAGCATCATTAAAATCTTCGTGACAATTATAACTTGTCGGCAATTCTTGTTAGAGCATCTGTAATCTTGTTAAGAGCAGCAACTAAGCTGTCATTATGGTCCTTCTGCTGGTCCCTTTCCAATTGACAATTCATTTTCTGAGCTTCGAGTTGTGAATTTAGCATGCTAGTGTTCTTCTCCAGAACTTTGATCAACTGGCCCTCCAGATTGGTGTCTCGAGATTCATCTGTTGACATTCGTCTCCGCTTGCAACCCTCCTGAGATACGTACTGTTTACAGAAATGCGAGCCTGGTTGCTTATCATTTGTTGTGCCTGAGCATTGCAAGTAAGACATAATGGTTGGTAAAACATTCCTATTAGCCCTTGAAACTCTGTAAAGAATGTTGTTAAAATGACTAGCTTATCATGGTTATATGTTTTATTAGCCCTTGCTTCTATCAGGATGTGGTAAGTAT
This sequence comes from Escallonia herrerae, assembly GCA_033070095.1. Classification (NCBI taxonomy): domain Eukaryota; kingdom Viridiplantae; phylum Streptophyta; class Magnoliopsida; order Escalloniales; family Escalloniaceae; genus Escallonia; species Escallonia herrerae. The sequence goes on along the minus strand of JAVXUP010000019.1, from coordinate 419,654 downwards.
GCTAAAGGGTCGACAGTGGAATGGTGCTTGATATTTTTTTAGTTTATGCTATAATCCAACCCTGTGGAGCATGTCAGCGGAATTACCTAAAGTGTAGCTTACCAATTTAAAATGGGCAAAAGCAATTTATGTCCGTCTATGAGAACTTAGCCAGAAGAATACATATGTAATGAAAGGAAATTTTATATGTTGGTAGACTTTACCTTGATCAGAGTACACCCATTGGAATGGTTGATATCTCTTCTCTGCTTATTATTGAAAGATATTAGCATCATGAGAATATCGTGTTTAGAAAAGAGGCAAAGAACTTTGGAGCTGTGAAAACAAGCAACTGTACAGTTCATTTCTCAACAGAACCTGTATAATCTAGAAGAAAAGATACCAGTGTTACGTCCATCCAGAATGGATCAACATTCTCACCTCCATACATGCTTCCAAAGAACAGCCAAGGTAGATGAGAACACTTAGGTGAACCAAAAATTTGGAAACACAGATAAACATGTACTTAAAAACTTTAGTGACTAATTTTTGCAAATGACTTGTATCAGTTCCACAACACAGCAAAGGAGAAAAAAACTCAAGTTTTCGTGAAAAAACCTGAGATAGGCACTGGAGAATGGACTGTCTCTGTTGGACTTTCTCTGGCAACCTTTTCTCTTTCCGTGCTCTTGCTAATCTCTTCCTGTGCCAACTGTTCAGAATCTGAAAACAGGCCATCATCTGCTGTGGCTTGTTGACTGCTATCGAATATTGCCTCAGCGTCGTCCTCTTCCTCCTCATCCTCCTCTCCCACCACTGCTTCTGCCCCATGACAATCTTTTGCATCTGCACTTATCGTCACCAATGCCAGTTGATATGCTGTTGCAGTAAATGCCTTCCCATCCAAGACATCATAGACTTCCCTATCAAAGAAACCAGGCAGTTTTTTCTCCTTCTTTGAAGCATTCCTCATCATCCAAAATGAATCAGCTTCTTCTTTTACCTCAGACTCCCATGCTTTTATTTTCTTGAAGTCACTAACAAGATTACTCCATCGCTTCCGACACTGCACGGGTCCTCTGTTCACTCCATGCTTTCTGCAGTAGGAGGAGACACAATCCCACTTGGGTTCAAGCTGGTCCGACCCAAAAACTGAACTGGATTTTCGACCTTTTCTGCCCCTGTTCTCTGCAATTCTTTTGCCTTCTATAAGGACCAATGTCTCTTGTCTGGTCCATCGAGGGTGTCTAAGCGATTTGTTTTTATCGTCAGCCCTGTCCAAAGGTGCTTGTGGTCCTTCAACTGCTTTAGTTGGAGTAGTAGCACTTTCACGCACATCATTTGGCTCTGGCGCCATCAACGAGTATAGTCTCGAATGCACAACAATCTGATCAATCGATCGTGGTTTGAGAGAAGAATTAGATATTTAGTGAGAGGACTAAAAGCAACCAGTACTGAACTGTTTGGGCAAGGATCAGAACTTGAGCTCTTTTTGAGGGTCAATTGGGTCTTATATTGTAGTCTATGAAAATGTTAACCAAGGGACCCCCACCTTCCTTTGAGTAATTGCTACCCAAACAAGGACATCACTTTCTTGTTTGAGCACTAATTAAAAGTTACATTTTCCTCTCTAAGGTATAATCTCCCTCAGTATCCCTCTCTTTGCTGCCTAATCTTTCATAATTGCAAGGCTTAAGGAGTTACGGGATATGGCACTGTACAAAATATTTTCATATTTACTCTGCTTGAAGTCTTGTAGGTGGAAAATGTAGCCTAAAATCAACATAATAATGGGGCAGTAATGAAGGCATTTCTTAGGAAAATTCTCATTAAATTCCAGCATGCTGTCGTTCCTAATGGCCCTGGTGTGAGATTATGTGGTTTGGAATTGTCATAGCAGTTTAGATATATACATGAAGAAAAAACGTATCTGTCCTTTAATGAGGATCTGTTTCAATCGATCACTGCCATTGACTTGATACCATTCAGGCAAAGATGAATCAGTTTTCAGGCAATCCAGGCAAATATGACCAGAGTTGGGTGCTATTTGTCACCAGTTTTTCGAACGGGCGGGGCACGAGTGGCAGGCAAAACGACTCAGTCGTTTACTTTACTTTACGTGAACTATTTGGTGGTCAAAGCGAACTGCGGAAGCATGCTCCATAGCTGGAAATCGGAGATTACACCCTTTTACAAGGATCTTGTGACATGGCTTAGGTGTAGAACTTCATCTGCCCTGCACAACTCCACTAGGAGTGTTCTATTAGCTGTGACTAGCAGAAAGGCTCTATTGGCTTGTTTTTCCGCTAAGAAAGTATTAATCAGGGGATATGGCTTTTTTCTTGGTTTGAAAGTGCATTTCTGTCGTAAGCATCAGGCCAAAATGGAAAGTGATGCCTAAAAATCACTGAGGATAACCAGCATGGGGAAATGTCCACCATTAGCAGCTGCCAGATTTCAGTTTAAAAACAGAGATGTCAAAAGGGCCGGGCCGCCATAAGCCCAGGCTGGCTCGGCCCTAAGCATGAATAGTGCTGGCCCTAACCTGTAGGGCCTTGGGCTTGGGCTAGGGCTAGGGTCAGGCCTAATATTTTCCAAATATGGCCCGGCCCTTGGCCCGTTTCTAGCCCTCTTTCGGCCCTCTTTTAGGCCCTATTTTGGCAGCCCTTTGACCCTAAATTTGGCCCTAAACCATTTTGAGTCATTTTTTTTTCCTTTCCCCCTTCTTTCTCACACATCATTCTCTCTACACCTCATATTTTAACTTTTTGGACATGCACATTTCTTTATATTTACTCATGTGAAAAAATTGTCTTTTTGCGAACAAAATTACTCTTTGTTACTAATCAATATTCTCAAATAGAGTGTAAAGCTCTAAGGCACTTCATTAGTCACAAGAACGATATTGAATGGTTTAGGGCCTATCAATTGTATTTATTTTATGAATGAGTATTTTTTCAACACAAAAAAGAAAAAGAAAAAAAAAGGGCCTGGGCCGGCCCTAGGCCCGGTCCTAAAGTTAGGGCCTAGGGCTTGGGCCTGGATAGGGCCTCTATTTCCAAGATTTGGGCCCGGCCTGGTTTACAAGGCCCGAAGCCCAAAATGGCCCGGCCCTTTTTCTAGCCCGCTGGGCTCAACTGGGCCGGCCCAAGCCCGGCCCTTTGACACCTCTAGTTTAAAACCATGTTGCACACATGGAATGCATTTAAATTTCTTCTAAAGAAGGAGAAGCAATCTGAGTCATTGATTGATTACTAATTAGCAGAACAATGTGATTAGTGCAATTATACCAACCTTCAAATTTTCAACTTTTATGATTCAACCATAAAAGTGGGAATGTTACACGTATAACAATGTATTGATGCAGTACAATCTCCGTACTTCTTTGTTATTATTGGAACATTGAACCTTTTCACTTTAACAATCAAATTGTCACATATACTTGACTTTATAAACGAATTAAACCTTAAATCTCATCCTCTAGGTTTCAATTGTAAGCGCATGTATCACCTAGTTTAGCTCGTAAACCTTTTTGGCGTTGTACCAAGAAATCCGAAATTTAGGGGGTCAAGCTAGCAGGAGGAGTAGCTCTCTTTCAGGTCCAAGTGGTCTCAGATTGGACTCCCCAAAGAAAATGAAATACAATTGTATTACCCAAAACGAAAACTTGCTACTGACAATTATACATTTTCCTTTTTGAAAGAAAAAAGAAAAGGCCATTCGTTTGTAACGTCCAAAATATGACATTTTCCCGCGCTTTTCTGCAGATTGGTTCTGGCCAGGATGACGGATTTGATTGCATTAAAAGCGGTGGGTTGTAACGGCTAGTACCCCCAACGGCCAATGATGAAACTGCAGTCAATGAGTGTTAGTCTGCAGTTAGGAAATCAAAAAAACATCACAAACATGAAATCAAACATGTTCACCTTAGAGATGGATTTGTAGCTCGAATGCAAACATAATTACTGATAAAAGGATTGTTCTTGAGATGATCTCGCCCCGCAAAATCAATGCCGCCAATATGCAGTCTTCGCCTCAAAGATAATATCACTTCACATGTTATTACACATGGATATCAATATTTTCAGACAAAAAAGAGTTAGTAGCTCCAATTATACCGAACTCGACAGTTACAACTCGCTCCGGCACTCAGTTCGCCCCGAGCCTTGTTCCCGTGAAACAGCTAATTGAGCATCACACACGCAGACATGGACAGACAATATATTGATAGTTACTGTTCATATTGGACCAGTCGCGCTCTATGAAATTCTCTTGGAGCATGGCTGAGTTTTTGTAATCTATGTGATTTGATTTCTTTTGTGGTTATGTAGTCTTAAAGAATTAAATTATTATGATTCAAAAAGTTGTGTGCTGTCTGGTGAGAAAATTATAGAAACCGAAAGGTTTGATAAATCAGATATGTTGGACATCGAGTCAAGCTAAATTTCTTGGAGTACGCTTTCAGCGCTTCACTACAATTAGCACAGTAGTAGCACTCAACAGTCTGGGGATGACACAGTCAATAAATTATTAGAGGCAATTATCAGAGGTAATGTGATAGTGTAACTATCCTCAAAATTCCTTCATTTTTTTTTTACTTTAAGGTTCTGTTTGACAACACTTTTTTTTTTAGTTTTCAAAATATAAAGAGCAGTTAAATTTATTTTTTTTACAAAAACAAGTGGGTGTTTGATAATCCAGTTTTTATTTTACGTTTTTTTGTGGTGGTTTGCGGTGGCGGTGGTGGGACGTGGTAGTGGCTGACGATGGTGGTGGCCGGCAGGCGGTGGTCACCGGAGGTGACTGCCGGCAGTGGGAGGGTAGTGGTCTCAAAAAAAAAAAAAGAGCAAAAACTGAAAGAAAAAAAACTCATTTTTTGAGTTTTCAAAAATAGTCTTGATTTAAAAACTGATTTTTAAACTGAAGAAAAAAAAATTGTTACCAAATGTAACTATTTTTTTCAGTTTCTAAAACTGGAAAAAAAAAATCCTACCAAACGGGACCTTAGTTTGTCTCGCTTTATTTTTACTTTGTCTAGGCTGAAATTGTTTAACTTGGGACCGATGCTAGACTCTTTGACTGTGAGAAGAACTTCAACGATGTCATCATGCTTTTGGATGGAGAATTTCAACTGGGAATTTCATTTTGACCGATGATTTGAAAGTAGCTCGAATGGAATCAACTATTTAGTAACTGCATCGGATTATTTGTGAAATTTTAGAAGGCGTCTCTGCTGAAGTAATCACTCTAGGCGAGTTTATTATCAAATCCACAAGAGAACTACTTTTTACGTTCAAGTCGTTTTTTGTCTCGTTTCTTTATGCTTTTTCAGCCGTCCATCACATTCTCTCTCTCTCTCTCTCTCTCTATCTCTCCCTGTGTGAATCTCACTCATCTATTTTTCATTTTTTATCTCTCAAGGTCTATTTCAAAGAACATTGTTGTGAAAAACCTCACGCCATTTTAGGATGTGTGTTTAGAATTGTGCATAGCCAATTTTCCAGCACAAAGCCTTGTGAAAAAAGAAGAAGAAGAAAAAGGATAAATTTTGTTACTACCCGAAGATAACTACAATTCCTCGTAGCGTCATTTAACGATCGTGAATATAGTTAGTGTCATTTCTGCAACACTTCAGCGTCAATTCTTAGTAGTACTTTACTCGTAGCGTCTCTGCTGACTTGACAAACCTTATTAGTTGAGTCTGATTCAAATGTTAAAATAACAGAATCTCTCATAGAATTAACAAACCGTCAAATATAAAATTCAAGAGAAGACCGAGTATTAAAATACAACCTAATACGAAAGCATGTTTTAAAATACAACACTTATATGAAATTTATTTCCAAATCCTTATATATCCGTTTATCTTTGTCTGCCATTTCATTGGTAAATATAGTGAATTGTTTCTGACGTATCTTTAGTAAATAAAGAGGATATGAACTGTGGACAAACATAACACGGTATGAAAATAAACGGTTGCTATTTAGTACATCCGGGCTTTCAAAATTATGTCAAGGTGAGTTTGTGACTCATAATTTATAATTTATAAGTTGACTCTACACTAACTTTTTGACCCTAAATTTATTTATTGGAAAGAAAAAATATGCCTTTTATTTTTTGAAAAGACATTGAACCAAGAAAATGCATTTTTCGTAGATTACCTTTTTCCTCTTCGGGAGTAAGAAAAAGTCACGTCATGTGTGCCAATAGTTGCCCCTACTGAAAAAATGTTTTTGAAGTACGTTGTCGTATTGCTTTAAAATGGAGAATTTTGGGCCATTTGCCATTTTGCCGTAAAGATTTTTCCCGCGTGTTTCCCCAATCAGCAAAAGGAAAGAAATTGTACAAGAGATTGAAGCGGGAGAAACCCTAACGAGATTAGCCGCCTAATCCGATCTGATCGAATTTAATGGACACGGAAGGAGGAGACTTGAAGAGCGAAGAAGACGAGGCGGCCACCGAACTACTGAGAGATCGATTTCGGCTCTGCTCAATCTCCATCGCCGAAGCTGAAGGTTCCTTCACTCTCTTTCTTCAATTTTACCTTTACACTCCCTCCCTTTCTTTCTCGTTTGACTTTTAGGTTTCATCGGTTACTTAGAATACACTGCTGTTTGAGTCGATTTCGGTGTTATACGGTACTAAATCCATCCCAGGTACTAAATTCAATTGAACGGAGGGAGTGTTTGTAGCTGTACATGATGCGTACACACATCCTTATAAGATCTACCCTGCTCGTTTTATTCTGTGTTCTAAACGGTGCTGTTTTAATCTTATTGAGCAGCTAAGCAAAATGGTTTGGAAATTAGTCAGCCTATCATGGCCTGCATCTCCGATTTGGCCTTCAAATATGCAGGTATTGCCCACGCTCTTGCTTGAGCGCGCCCACAGACCGAGGTGTGTTAAGCATATTAGATTGACTATAATTGCAACTAAGAAAATACTTATGATTGTAATTATGTCAATTGTTGGGTTGATGATAACTTTGGCTTTACGTTCAATGTGTAACCTTTGTTTTAAGTTGGCCGATGAAAATGGATGAAGTAGCCTCGTAATGTGGGAGGGGGTGAATTTGATTGATGTGATGTACACACTAAAGCATTTAGATGTTTGTGCTTTTCAAGAAATTTACCAGCTTATCATATTGTTTGGTAATAGGCATTAGCTCAGTTGCTTAAATGTGAAATTTCGTAAGCGACAAAAGATGGAGTTGTAATTGTTTCCTAGTATAGAGGACAGCAGGAATGATTATTTGAAATGCGGAGCCTACCTTAAAACCACATCCTAAATCAAGTTAATTTAGCTGGCTAAGTTTGGTTTTCCTGCAGTTGAGCTTAATTTAGTTACAAAACTGTGTTTGTGGGGATGTAAGCTTAGCATATGCACATCTCAATGCAATTAAGTGTGGACGAACTAGACTCTTCCTGTGTGCGGGGTTGGAAATGCTTGATGTGATGAACTTATTTTCAATATAATTACCAACTTATCGTGATATTTGGTAATAGACGTTAGCTTAGTTGCTGGAATGAGAAATTTTGCATGCGACATAAGATGGAGCTGTAATCTTTTACTAGTATGGAGGACAGCGAGGATGATTATATGACATGCGGAGCCAAAGTGAAAACCATATTTTGAAACAAGGAAGTCAGGTGGCTAAGTTCGGTTGTTTTGTACTGGAGCTTAAGTGGTTACAATTTTTTTGTCCTTCTTTTGGGGTTGGGGATGTGAGCTTATTAGCATGTGCTCATGTCACTTCAATAGGTTTAGGCACAGTTGATAGCTAAGGCACGCAGAGAGGAGGAAGTTTTCCTTGACTGAGTCAGGCAAGATATAGAAGCAAGAGCAGCTTTTGCATCTTAATCTATGTTTGGTGTTCCTTCCGCTGATTCTTGCTTGTGAATTATACAAATGCACCCAGCTTCTTGAAATTATTAGTGGAATTTACGATTCCTTTTTCTTTGAGAAACAACTTTGAAGTAGAAATTGAGTGCCGTCAAGATTTGTCTTTACCATTTCAGGCTCTCCTTTATGGGTGTGAAACATTCTTTTCCTACCAATGTAGTTGCTAGCCAGTGGCGGATGTACATAGGATTTAATTAACCAACTTAACTTTGAAAAAATTACTTCCTATCAATACTAAATGGACTTTGAAAAGTGATTCTTTGACTACCTTGCTTATGTTCTCTTTTTTAAATCTTGCACTAGTATTAAAATTGACTGCCTTGTTAACTTATTCTAGCGCTTCCTTATAGTAGCACCTGTATAAGAATGAGAGAGTGACAACCTTTTGTCCTCCTGAGAGGTTGGGTGTAGGATTAATATGTATGTCTCAAACTATAGAGAAGTGTCAACCTATTGCTGTGCCACCTCTTGGACTTGAAGGAAAGTTGTGGATATGACAGCTTGTAAGTATTTTCATGAAGTACCAAATTGGCAATTGAAGTAGCAATGTCCTTTCGAGTGACGATAGGCACCCACTAGGGTAGATAATGCTAATGGCAAATGCCATATGTCCCCCATTTTTTTACATCTTACTGGCTTTGGCCAATTGCTAGTTCTAGTGTACTAAGAACCATCGTTACCCCACACACCTAAGAACTATCGTTACCCCACACACATATTGAATATGAGGTTGTGCGACTCCTGCACCACAAGGCAAACTTTCCATTCTAACCAATAAATCATCAGTTCCAATACTGTTGTGTGGACTCTGGAATCTGTTACAATTTTTGGCTCACGTAAGAACAGACTAAGAGATGGACAACGTGAGAAGCTACGGTATGATTGCTGAAGATTGCTGTGCTTAATGACATACCCAACTGGAACGTATTCAGCGTATGTTTTTCATACTGAATGCTCTTGCTAAGGTGTGGGCCATTTTGAGGTGACTGATGCTTAACATGGTAGATGGGAAATGCCATACTGAACTGACTTATCCAATGGGCAAGTATACCTTCTCTTGCTGTGATTGTCCATTCGGTTTAGAGAGAGAGGAATTATCGAATTTTTTTCATCACAAAGCTTGCAGTCCAAGAGGTAGAGAACCTGGAGAGTCGTGCTTCTGTACGATGGAATTGTTTAAAAGCCGGACTATAGCCGAAGATTATTCTGGAAATAATTGAGTGGCCTGGGTTTGAGTTGGCTTTTCTGTTTGTTGAGGACTCATAGTTGAATTCGAGAGATGCCAGAAATACAGTTCCATGCTTCATCCTGATGCAAGAGCTCAAGTATAGCAATGGTAGAAGTAGATATGAACAGAAAAAACTCATTTCCCATTGCAGCTTTACTAAGTACAGACCTCTATTGCTTACAGGTTTGGGATCACCTCAACTGATATCTATATTAGTTGACATTTGCTTTTATACATATTTACTGAAGTGATTTCAGGGAGTCTGCCTTCTGTGCTAACCTTCTACAACCTCATGAGGCTTGAGAAGTTTAGCTGACATAATTCATTTAGTTGCCTGTTGTCTCATCATGGCTATCATCTATCTGAAACTGAACATATCCTAAACAAATCCATTTTAGTATGTGCATGTTTTCCTATTACAGGTTTTGATAATTGTTTGGAAATCCTGGGTTGAATTAATAATCGATGTTTGTTGAAAAGCAGAACAGTTGGCAAAGGACCTCGAGTTATTTGCACAGCATGCAGGTCGGAAGTCTGTAAACATGGAGGATGTCATTCTTTCTGGTGAGTTTGTATCGGCCAATTGAGTTTCTCAGTGCTACTACTACTGCTAAAATCATGCATGATATTAGTAGGAAGTTTATTATTTGATCTCATAGGCCTGCAGTTTTGAGCGTGTGGCAACGAGATCTTAATCTAGTAATCCTTCTCAAAATTAGCTACATTAAACGCATAATCTTCCATCTGTGGTGGTGTGTGATTCTTTTCAACTTCTGTGGCGTTACAAGACTTTCAATTTGGCTGCAGCACATCGCAATGAACATCTGGCAGCCTCCTTGAGGTCCTTCTGCAATGATCTAAAAGCAAAAGAACCCCGGTGTGAGAGGAAACGAAAGAAAGGTTCAAGAAAGGAAGACAAAGCTGGTCCTTCTGTACTCCAAATTCTTGACCCTTAGGCTAGGACTGCCGTATAGAAGCCTTAGATTGAGGAACGAAAGCATATTATTGATTGATGACCAAACACGCTACCGTGTCCCTCAGTCTCGATTCTTTGCATAACTATTGATCTATCAATAAATATTAACGTAGAAATCTTGATGTGCAGTCGTCGCTGTTTGTTGTATTTGCCTCACTTATACTTGAAAACAAACGGGAGGGCATTACTTCTCTATTCTTCGGGAAATGTGGTTAGAATCTAGCATAAGTCCCCCCAGGGGACTTCTTTTTTGTTTCTTTGGTAGTGGATAGAATGACAAGTGGAAACGAATTATTCGGGGTGTTTTGGAGCCACATCTTTCTCAGTTACATCAGGTTTGGGCTTTTGTGAGCAAATATGAGGTCCAGAATCAATAGTTTTGACTATTTGGAAAAAAGCTTCTGTATTTTTAGTGCTTTCTTTTATCACATTAGTTTCTTTGCCTTGATATATTAAAAATAATATTCACCCAACTCATTCAAGTAATGTAGATGTTCTTTCGTATTCTTAAGTTGAATACATGATAAAGAAACCCAAAAAAGAAGGCTTGTGAAACAGCTAAAACATATGCACATAATTGTTTGAACTGTTATCGATGCATTAAAAAAAAGGAATTCTACTATGCATTTCTCTTCTGTCCCTTAAAAATTATTTATATATATTTTTCTGGGTAACGTTCCAAAAAAATTATTTACTTTTTAAGAAATATTTTTGTAAGTATTTTTACATATTTATTTTTTTATTTCATTTTTTTCTGTACATTTAACTACTCACCAACTTATTATTTTTTTTTTCTCCTGATCTGTTTTCTATATATATATATATATATATATATATATATATATATATATATATATATATATATTTTTTTTTTTTTCTTTTCTATTCCCTATTTAAAAACTCTCTATTTTGATCCCCTAAATTGCGTCCATGGTTATATCTTAGACCCCGAGATCGTTCAAAAGGTAAACACTGACTTTTAGGGTGGGGGGAAGGGCGGGAAAGTCTTCTGAAGTTTGAGTTGGTTTTCCGCCGATTCTTCAGTGTGCATGTGCGTGAGAAAGAGAGAGAAGAGTCGTTGTTAGGCGATGTGGTGGAGGGCCCGAGGAGCTGAATGAAGCTTTTTTTGTGTCAGTGTGTGTGTGTGTGTGTGTGAGAGAGGAGATAAAACAAAACAGTGGCGGATGGAAAACGGGCAGAGCTGAAACCTTTGCCAGTCTGCACTTTCCTCCAGGTGGACGGAATAAAGTCTCTGAGGAAAACCATACCCTTTCCCCCACGCGCACGTGACCCCATCATGTCATCAGTTTTGGGTGGCTCATCTCCACACCGCACCACACGCGTGTGAAAAGACGTGGGTCTTGCAGCTGCGAGTTCACCACTTTATGCCTGGCAAGTCAATGACGACAGGCTTTCATCATATATCTAGCCGCGGATGACGGGGAGAGAGAGCGAGAGGGATTTGTCACTTTGTTTTCAATAATAATGGATGGAGGTCAAGTTTTTTATAAAAAAAAAATGAAAAAGGATCCGACCTGCCGGATTCGAACCAGCGACCTAAGGATAGCTGTGAACACACTACAGTCCTCCGCTCTGCCAACTGAGCTAAGGTCGGTTACTGCTTATCTTTTTTCCTTTTCTTGTACTTGACTGATTGAGGTTGTGTAAAGTACACTTTCCTATATATTTTCCTCGCTCCCTTTTTTGCCTTTAATAATACAATAATACAATTATATACAATGGGTAAAGAAGTCAATTTACATCATGCTTATATACAATAAGTAAATAAATACACGGATGATATTCCTATCTAATAAGAATCACAATATAATAGTATTAATTAGCGTACAACTAAAAGTTACCAACTGTTAAACTCTATATTTTATACCTTAAGTTTATTTCAAGCCGATAGTTAATCGTTTGTTAGAAAGAGTTTGCTGTAACTTTCGATTAGAAGATACATAACTTTCGTTGTGTATGGTTAGCAACAATTGTGAAGAAAGACGACCATTCATAACTTAGTGGAAAGGAGGATGCAGTTTCTTGTCTATGACTGTGGTTGTTGCCAGCAATTTTCTTGTTTATTACAGTAATTAACTATACTAAATTGGAATAAGTGACTATTTGCAATTTTAATGTTGGTGACAACTTGTCAAATTTTGACACGTTTGTTACTTGGTCAGATTAGTACGAGCTGTCATTTGAATAGTATAAATTTCACAATTTTTAAAAAAATTGTAAGCTTGTTAAAAAAAATTATCTTGTAATTAGTCACTAAGAGTTCGAACGATTTGAAAAAGATTTTACAAAGTTTAGCCGGTGTCCAATCCAATGACAACAAGGAAACCTTGTTCATGGTTTGGACTTTTTCTCAAAGTTATAAATTAGTTCATATTGATGGGAAAATAAGATAGATCTTTGCAACATTTTATGCTTGATATTTCGTAGAGTATTAGTTTTGCTACTCCCTCCATTTCACATAAATTAATCATATTTTCTTTTTGTATCGTCTCATAAAAATTGATCACTTTCTAAATTTAAAAGATTCCGTACGTACTTTTACATATATATTTTTTATTTTATTTATCTTATTACATTTAACTCTTCATCAATTCATTTTCTTTTTCGTGACACACTTTCTTCCACTTTGTTATTCATTTTTCTCTTCACATTTAACACTTCACTAATTAATTTTCTCTCTCCTAACCCACTTTCTTCCTCTCCTTTCTCTCAAGGATAGAATGAAGAAAACACAAATATTACTTAAATCTTTAATATGCATGAAAAAAATTGATCAAATTATGTGGAATTGATGGAATACTTTTTAAGATAGAAATTTTCAATGCACTCTTATCATCCTACGCCTAAAGCCTTATAACTTTTAGTTCTAATAAAATGGTGAATAGTTCATTATTTGTGATCTTCAAAACAGAATTTAAAAACAATTGACAATTTTTTTTTGAAAGACTGAAAATGACAATAACAAAAAAGAAAAATCAAAACATGAAATAGTACTTAATCATTTTGCAACTAAACCAGAAATGAGGGTTTTCAAGAATAACTAAAATGGTCTTTGCTCTTTCCAGCCTAATCCTATTGTAATGCCACTGAACACTGAACAATGCAAGGCTAAGACCCACTTAACAATGCCTTTATGTTGACATGGTCTGTTAGTTTTCACTTTTTATCCAAACCAATGGATGACAACTTTTGTGGTCTCCGTTAGTTGTTAGTTGTTCCTCTCCTGTGTTTACCCACTTAAAACTACTACTGAACTTTTGCAAACCAGCAAGGCAACAGCACCACCAGATATCAACAAAGGTAGCTGCACTTTTTGACCAATTGCCCATCAAATTTGTTACTTTCTAATGAAAATCAATCTTGCTTCACATTTCAATAGTATAGTTATAAAGGAAAGTTTTGCTTATCACAATAGTAGCTGTCGAATTCACGAGATGAACTATATTACTTGGTATTGCTCGTTTATGTCACATTCGCAGATAATAAGACGTGTTAAGACGTATCATTTCTTGTATTGTTAGTCTAGTTCTAACATGGAAGAGACATGTGGTTTATAAATCTGATTATGCTATTTATGTATGTAAGCTCATCACTAGACAATTGGTGGTTATGCCTATATAAGTGGATTTAAAAGAATACGAAGAGATTTATCTTTATTACAATTTTGGGTGCTTCAACAAAAAAATTGAACGTAGGAAGGTGCGCTCTGCTTAGGCTTTGGCACTTGGAGCTGTCATTCTTGGAGGAAGCTAAATAGGGATGTTGCCCTCCACTCCATGATCATGAAATTGCCTACATGGACGGATCATTTCTATTCGTCTGCATTGACTCGATATAATCTTTATGCTGAAGAAGAAGCTCTGAAACTGTAATGATTCACGTTGGTAACGAATACTCTAAGAAAGTTATTATGTGAATAAAAATCATGGAAGGCGGTGTGACCGTGGCCAAAGCGCGAGGGAGGCTTTTTTTGTTAAACTTTGTAATCGATGCTCTTGGTAGTTATAGTCCAGTTGTCTTTGAACTGTGAGCTGTCGAGCATATGGCAAAAGCGAAACTCTCTATTTTGTCGGTTAAGACGAATCGCTTGTAAGTTAACATGAAAGCTAACAAAAACGAAGGTATTAAATTTTTGTGCCATTTATTGTGTTTTAGAATTTAGCCACTAAAAATTTGATGAGACACAAGAAAAGGAAGTTGAATTTTATTTTATCGAATAAATCACAGAGGTACGTACTACCTAACAAATAATAATCAGTTGTCTTCGTTAACCCCACCCCCCACCCCCCCCCCCCCCCCCCCCCTTTTTAGTGTGTGCAAGACGACTAGAACAACAAAACCAACAAACTTAGACTCTAGGGCAAATAACACCTCGAGCATCCTTCTCCACTTCGTCTAGCAAATTTACCGGTAGCATATATAGTAAATTCATGTAGCAAGTACACTAGTACAGTGGTTTGACTCTCAACAAGCAAGCAAAAGGCTGCATTTTCCCTATCTGCTTGCCAAGTCTTCAACTTTGTAGATAACATTGTCCTCTACACTGTTGGGAGAAAATTTTTATTATCTTTTTCAGATGTAAGCTTTAAAATTTCTAAGGAGGCTGATCAAGAACAATTGGATAAACTCCATTCTATTATTAGAGGATAAAAGTCCATCCTAATGTATATATGTTGGAAACACAAGATAAATTTTCTTATCTAAAGGTCATTTGTTATTCGATGCTGAGAAAAAACTTCCCGCTATTGATGGTTTTATCAAGTTTTACCTAATTTTTAATGAGATGGCAGTCAACTAGCTGAGGCATTTACTGAATACTCTCTATACCGTCAAAGTAGATGGCCGGTATAGCCATTGACGGGATTAGTTTAGGGCAAGGCTAAACTGACACTTCTTTTTGGCTGTATTTACGTATTTTGTCACTAATGATTAAAAAGAATCGCTAAAACTTTTAGTGAAAAAATAGGCGTGGACTTTGCCCCGCTATTATTATATCTAGCCAAGTTTGAATTTCAATAATTATTACTACCCATTTGTCAAGAGAAGTATGTGACAATTAAATTCAAGTTATGTGCACTATATGTATATATGTACGCGTATGTGTGTGTGCGCGCAAGTTATGTGCACTATATGTATATATGTACGCGTATGTGTGTGTGCCCCCGCACACACACTGGTTGCAAGACATAGTGTAAAATATCTCAACATTATGGATTTACATCTCTTACATATTACTCGTATTATGTTCTAGTTATGGAGTTGGGTAGTGTAATTGCTAATTTTTCTTCTCAAAGCCTCCTTGCATTAGATTCATGTTGCAGTCTCACTCCTTCCATCTCATGTGCTACTTTCTCTCGGGCTCGGACACGTATGTACCAAAATTTTCAATTTTTCTACAAAAACTTTAAGGAATTCCCAAGTGAGTGGGCAAAAAATGAATTAAGCGCAATCTTAGCCAATATTAAACCTAGTTTAACATTGAATACAATCAAATACCGGACATGAGGAACAAAATACTCTTCGCTCCATGCGGTACGAGGAGCCAAGGGGTTATGAAAAATTATATTTAGAAAAATATCACTATATTATAACATTAATGTATTAGTGTTTCTTTTTGTTGTGTTTTTAAGTACGTTACCGACTGTCGTAATTTTTGTCTTTATCTTTCTCTTGTTCCATCTTCATTATTTCAAATTTAAATCTTCAGATCATAAATAAATACGAATAGATAAATGTTAGTTTTTTTTTATTTTAGAGGTTTAAATTCTTATAGTATGTTTATATATGCACAATTGTCATCGTTTAACTATTAATTACATTAATAATTCATATTTACATACAAGTACGTATAAACTTCTTTCATGCAAGATTAGTATTGACTAACCTTACCAAATTAAATAAGTCACTATGAATAGTAATTTTTTTACGACTAAACAAATCATATTCTACGTGAAAAACCTTTCAAATCTTATTATTTTAGCCATCAATTATTTTTATCACTTTTTATCCCCTTCGATCAAACTTTTTAAGTTCGCCCCTGACGGTCTAGTTAATAAAAAGCGAAAAAGCGAGGTAAAGTTTTCTAACTAATGTAGCAGCAAACTCTTCCAATTTTCATGCCCATTGTCAATAGAGCTGTGAAGTAGCATACTTATACCAGCATTAATTGCTCTTCACTTGGAAAATAACGGGCTTTGCATATTCAAACTTGGAGGTTCCAATAATGAAAACCTATGCTAAATTTATAGGTCGATAGCATGTCATCTTTACAACTTTGCCACTAAAAATTTTGTCGATCAAGTATAAAACAATTTAAAAGCCATAAAAAAATTCAAAATCTTGATTTTTAGTGGTTACATAAAAATTTGAACAAATTACAAAACTATCAACTTTAGATAGCTAGAAGCTCAACACAATATTCAAGGGTTTTAAAGTCTTATTTTAATACCTTGTGCAATTTCTCAAGCGCGCCTTAGCCATAACTTTGAGTTTTGGGTGGCACCATGTAGGATATGAGTATCAATGTTAGTAATTCTTAAAATGTGACTACCAGTTTCTGAAAATTTCAAAGTAGGATTCACGGGTTTTGCAAATTGTGTGACTGGGTTAGTCTAGCTTCCAACCTTTTTATAAGAGTTTAGACAAATTCAAAGTGATTGATGTTCCAAAACAAGATTAGTTAAGTGAGTGGATTAGTCTAATCCTATATTCCACGTGCTCACTCTCACTTAGAGTATTCCAACACAGTCATCGGCCATAGATAAGCTTTCTTACATATTACAAACATAATATAAAGGGATGCATAATGTCGCATGTACAAATTATTTGATAGCAACTGGTCTTTACTCTAATGTTTTCCAACCTTTTTTAATAAGAGTTTAGACAATTTCAACGTGATTGATATTCCAAAACATGACTAGTTAAGTGAGTGGATTAGTCTAACCTATATTTCACGTGCTCACTCTCACAGAGAGTGTTCTAACACAATCATCGGTCATTAGGGGTGAGCATTAAACCGTTCAAATTGATCCGAACCGTTTAAACCAAACTAATCAAATCTGAACAATCCAAAGACCTTAATAGTTCGGTTTCACATTTTTCAAACTGATCCCAATTTAGTTCAGTTCACAATTCACCGATCACAAACTGAACCGACCCGCGCCAGGCCCTTCCCATGATACACTAATATATTATTAGTTACATTCATTGATAATTTTTATATACATGGTATCAAGCAAATGTAAATAAGCAAAACCTTAAAGAAAAGATGATAATGTAAGCAATTATAACACAAAAGTTTATTTATTGATATATCTTATATATTTTTTTTGTAATATATGTCTTGAACAATAGTTAAACCATGTAATAATACGAGTACTTAGTTATTGAATGTAACGACGTTATGTGTAATTTAGAAGAAAACTATAACTCTAATTTTGAATAACATCTGGATTCAAAAATAAGTTTGCAGAGGGACAAATTTTTTAAATGGGCACCAACCGATTCAAATTGATAAAATCGATCCGTTTAAACTGTCCAAATCGATGATGTTTGATCTGGTTCGGTTCAAAATTTTTCAAACCGAGGGATAACAATTTAGTTTACGGGTTGACTCCCAAACTAAACCGCACTCACCCCGATCGGCCGTTATCAAACTTTTTCACACATTAGAGAAATACACAGGAGATGCATAATGTTGCCCACTTATTTTTTTTCCCTTTTTGTTTTACTCACTAGGGGTTACCAGAAACATTAGAAGACCATGCCTTGTGGATAAGAGGAATGAATTCAACCATATCAGTCCAATGATCGAAGAATCTGAAAGGGATTTTCCTAGGAATCAAAACATGCCCAAAAACAGTAATGAAGAGTTCCTTATATATATATATATTTATTTAGACAATACGGACCGTGGTCGGGCCAACTTCAACATCAATTGAGATTAAATCATATTTTTGAACAATTTTAGAGGTGCATTTTTTCAAGATTTGAATTTATGAAGTCAAATAAGAGAGCGAATCTTCGTTGACCATCAGGCAGATCACTTAGCATAAAGCAATGGTGAGATAAAAATACATAAATGCCCTTCAAACTTTATTATACATATGATGTGTTTACAAATATTTATTTTCAAATAATTGAGTCATGTGTGCTAAATTTGGGGAGGAGACAATTTAATACATGCACGCTCAAGCAAAAACCCAATAAATGTTTTCCCGAAAAGAAAATACAAAAGAGGAGCAAAGCGGAAAGCTATTCACGAACACACAAAACCCGCCCATTTTTATTCCTTTTTTTTAATTTTATTCTTCACTTTGTTTTGTACTCTCATCATTCAAAGCCAGAACTACCTCTCTACTCTCTCTCTAAAAACACCTTCTCTCTCTAAAAGTAGCTCACCGGAACCTCCACCTAAACCACCAAACTGCATGCACCGCCGGCCACCACGCCGACTACTTAAACGGAATTCACCTCCGTCGTTCTTCAAATTCTGTAGTTTTGAACTTAGATTTTTTTCCCTCTCTGTCCGTAGTTTACTGCTCGTAATGGAGGGAAAAGAGTAGGTGAAAATGATTTTGAAGTTGTACAGAGCTCAAATCCCGAGGTATGCTTGCTCTTTTGGCTCAACTGCCATTTCTTTGTGTAATTTAGTACAACTTTTGGTTCTTTTACTGCTTGATTCGGAGCAATTTTGCTGTGCAGACTAAAGAGCGGGAAAAACGGCGATCGTTTCTAGAAGGTGCGTCTGCTTAGCCAGAGTGTTGCTCAATTGCTGTAGTTAGGTCACTTCTGTATTTAGATCGTTTGATTTTTGGTAATTTGGTGTCCAACTCTGTTGCTATGGCTTGAATTATGTGATTTGGTACGGACATGTGTGAAGCTACGGTCTGTTTTTTACTCTGAGCAGGTTTTGTAGTTAGTCTTTGAAATTGATTCGTGTCTGTTTTCCAAATAAATGCAGCGATGTTGTTTTGTTTAATATGCCATTTTTTTCCCATATATTTTGACCTTGTTATTAAAAATTGTTATACATGTTGCTTTGTGGCAGCATTCGTTTACGTTGCTACTTTATGTTTGGGGGAAGCAATTTTAAGGCTACCATAGCTAAATAAAATGTGCAATATTACTCCATTCGGCGTTTATATCACTGTGTTAGCCTGTTTTTTTGAGACCATGATGTTGCAAGTAAAATGTCAGAAAGCACTCCGTTAAACTCTATTTGCCGTTTCTCTTTCTACGGAGCTGCCATATAATAAGTTACCTGCAGCAATTATTTATATATTTTTTTCTTTGTGTTTACTTTTGTATTGTTATAGATGAATTGACTTATTCTTTTGGGTGTGTGCAGTCTCGGCAGTGCTAGCTAGAACTCTGGTCTCTTAGTTTCTCCTTTTCATGATATTACTGGCATCTTTGTTACATAATGCCGTTTGTAATGGATCAACGGGATGTGGGCATGCCATCATGTTCTTTTGGGGAAATTTATTCTCCTTCTGAGGTATTTAATTTCCAGCCATGATGAAAATGTTTTTGAATTCGTGGTGCTCTTATTAAGTACAGTACTCAACTGGAAAGAATGGGACTATTTATATATTCTAAATGTGCTCTAACAAAATTCATGTGCTTCCACTCAGCACGGACAGGTCGCTTTTTGGAAGCAGAATATGAATATCATGCCCGACCACCAAGGTGAGCAAGAAAAGATAAAATGCAGCATCTGTTTTTTTTAAAAGAGTGCCTTTTTATCCAGCTTTATTGCTAACTGTCAGTTTAGCTAATTAATACATCAGGACATGATGAACTCGGTCATCTAGTCATACACTAAGCACGTAATTCTAGAAAGAAGAAGTTGGGTTTGACATTGGGCGGTCTTCAAAAAATTGTGCATGTTAGAAGTCAAAAAAATGGAATTTGGCTGCAACAGAAGCTGCGAAGTAGAAGCAAGATGTTCTCCAAAGTATAGGTTGTTGAAGTGTAATCTATATACTGCATAAGGAGATCATCCAGTGATAGTTACTCATTTTTCATATCCCAAAGTATTAGGCATGACTTTGTTCAATCCAGATTTATTAAAATGAATGGGAAGTATTTAGGTGTGATTTTCTGTCCTTTGGGGAATTATGTTGAGACTAATGTTAAACAAATTTATCTCCTAAAAAATGCAAGCTCTAAAAAGGTACAAGTTGTGTAAATGCCAAGCCTTTTACTATTGTCTGCTGGTATTGTTGCTGTTTTCCATGCGGTTCGTCTTGGCTATAAGTTGAACCGCTATGATGACTTGATCCTCTGATGCATTGTAGTTGAAATGTGGTTTCCCTGAGTGTTTTGGACTAGAAATCCTCGTAATGCATTGCATGTAGCAATTGTTGATAAATCCTCATCTTATTGCCCTGAACATTAATACACAATGTCGGCTAGTATGTCTTGAATCAGGAGCGGTTTGGTTCTCCACAAAATTGTTTGAAAAGAATGAATAAGCCGATAAGAATATGAAAGTGACCACATCATTGTCATAAGCACTTCTGTACAAAATTTGTTCTCTTCTTCTGAATTTGTTTTTGTGTACATTCTGCAGGAATGGTTGTATCACCTGGCATGAGGACAGCTGCTGCATCACCTGTACAAGTACTTGTACCAAACAGTCTACAGTCAGTCAATTTTTTGCCACAACCCCATTTAGGCAGAATCCAGGAAGAGAAGTTTTGCATTCATGGAGAGGGAAATGCCAAGTTTTCCTCGGCGTCATGGAGATATGTACATGACAATCCGAGGCCATGGTCAAACTTGTATGCACATCCGGCATCTTATAGTGAGGATGGAAGAAGGAATAATACTAGTGGGATGATGGAGAGTCGTCTCTTCTCAAGCTCGTTATCTGAAACTTTTTCTAGAAAGTGTAGGTTTTTCCCTCTTGGCATCCTTCATAATTTTTGTTTTCATTACTCCTGTTTGCCTATATTTTAAGACGTATATAATTAAGTCAAACAAAACTGTTTTTTCAAGTTATCGTCTCACATGTTCGCCCGGCTCATCTTGTGTTCTAATAAGACGACAGTCCGGTTTGTTGAATGCGTCAATAGTCTTCCATGAACATATATGCTCATTTTCTATGATACTTCTTTTGGTTCCAGCCCTCTTGTTTCTGAATAGATTCCTCTTTAACAAGTATGGGCTAAAATGTTCTTGTATTAGTATTACTATTTCTGAATATGTGTGCTAGTTGGCTTCTCTCGAAGGCAGTGATTCTATCGTCTCCCCCAACCTCCCCCCCTTCTCTCCCCCGCTGTCATTGCAATGGCTCTTTACTGGTTATATGGCACTTCAAATGTGGAGTGGAATGTATTGGTATATCAGACTAAATTGTTTGATTTTCTATTTCATGTGATTTGTTAGATCATAAAACTATAAAAAAAAAAACCACAAATAGTGGGATACATCATCATTTCTTCATGGGATGCAGACCAATTAAAATATGCTTATTTAGTTGGGTATAGCTTTGCCAAGCTGTTGAGTGTTTATTTCTCTCTGTATCTTGGGATAGTTTAAGAGCCCACACTTTTGCACTTCACACAGCATGCTTGACGTACATTTATTCTACGTAACATGGGGACTATATGTGATGTATTAATTTGACTTCATGTTTCCTGCCACTTTTTTGAATTTCATGTTTTTATACCCTAGCAAATTCAAATATAAGCTAATTATGTATAGGCATTTTTCTGTTAGAAATCGACGATATATCTGTGGATAACCTATTCCTAGCTTACATGCGTCATACAAGCAATTTGTCTAATGTCATGACTTCCTGTGCAGTGAGATTATCCAGAAATGATGTTCTACCTCAGCAATACAATGATACTGCAGCCTCTTGTTATGAAACGGAAGAGCCCTTTGTATCCACTAAAGAAGTCGAATTGCAAACTATTGGAAACCTTCTTCCTGATGAAGACGATCTCTTCTCTGGAATTATTGAAGATTTGGAATGTACCAAACATGTCAAAGACAATGATGAAGAAGATTTTGATCTTTTCAGTAGTGGTGGAGGAATTGAACTAGAAGGGGACAATTGCTTGCAAACTACCGGGGGATTTCTGAATGGTCAAGGGAGATCAAATGGCTCACTTGTCTGTGAACATCCGCATGTTGAAGACCCTTCTAGAACGTTATTCGTGAGAAATATAAATAGCAGTGTTGAAGATTCTGAACTAAGGATTCTTTTTGAGGTGCATAGTAGTTCTTTTTGCCTTAAAGTTTTTGTCTTATTGCATGGCCTTGTGTGACATGTCTTATTTGCTTATCTATTTTCCTAATGATGAATTGTTCTTCTGTTAGCAATATGGAGATATACAAACTCTGTACACTGCTTGCAAGCACAGAGGATTTGTCATGATTTCTTATTACGATATAAGGTCAGCTACAAATGCGAAGAGCGCACTTCAGGACAAACCATTAAGGCACAGGAAGCTTGATATCCATTATTCAATTCCTAAGGTTGGCTACTCTAGACTCAGTTTTACTTGAAGGCAATGACTGTTATTAATGCCATGATCTTTCCTCAACCCCATCCCCTGTGCTTACTGTAATGATTTCATGAAATTTCTTTCATTTTTATTAATTTTGGATTTATTCTGACTTCTCTCTTGTCCAATTTTCAGGATAATCTGTCGGGAGAAAACATTAATCAGGGCACTCTGACTGTATCCAATCTTGATTCCTCGGTGTCAAATGTTGAAATTCGCCAAATTTTCAGCAATTTTGGAGAAATTAAGGAAGTACGCATATTTTGTTTGGCTGAAGATTGTGTACTATGTCTTAGTTGAATTTGTGTGTGAAGATGCTCATTACATGGGACTTTGTTGTATGGCTGGCAGATCCATGCAACTCCGCAAATTAATCATGATACACGCATTGAGTATCATGATATTCGAGCTGCGGAAGCTGCTCTTCGTTCGTTGAATAGTGGTAGTATAGCTGGGAAGCAGGTCAAGCTTGAGATAAGCTATTCAGGGGCTGCCAGGCAGTGGTACTTTCTTGGAAAACTTATTTAATTTCCCATTTTCTTTCTGTAGCCCTCAGTGTGATGGACAAAAATGTTCACCTTTCTGGTAACATAGACCAGATAATTTGAATGCCCTGTGTTGCTGCTAGAATGTTGATCGGGAACCACAGCCAGGAAATGGACCTGCAAAATAGAACACGGAGTGACCACCGGGGATGTTCCGGTGGAGGATGCTCCGATGCTAAAGTCAGAATGTCGCTACTAGGGTAGAGCTCTGAATAGCAGAAAATGCACTGGGTGCTTGTGTGTGAACTTGTCTGCATACCTGAGGGTAGTCCTCATATAGACTCCTCCCAGACTCCTCCCTTGTTCAGGACTCTTCCCCGATAGGCCTTCGACGTACTAGAACTGCGTTAGGACTCTCCTTCCAGTAGTAGAGTCCTACAAGGCCTCTATCACCTCCTCTAGAGCCTATCCTGATACAGGCCCCAAAGTTGATTCGGGGTCAACCACGCCACGTTTCACCATTTAGTTGGGTGGACATATTTAGCTATATCACCCTGGATCTCCATTCCCTCTCCCCATCTAGTGTAGCTTCTTTTGTCGATCAGCGCTTAGTCTCATGTAGTAGCATATGCTTACTTTCTGCTTTCTTTCTCTCTTTGTCTGCAAACTTACATAAAAGTGTTACTCTCTGCAGTTTGATGCAACAGTGTTCTCCTAAGTTGGTGAAGGATGAGCTTAGTCTTTGTCAAATTCCAAATGGCATCGCGACATCAGAACATTTGGGTAAGGTTCTGCTGAATTGTTGTTCTTGTGATAAAAGTCCTCATATGTTGTGTAATGTATTGTGTCGTCTCACATCATCTCTCCAGGAGTAATGGCTAGCCATAGTTCACATATTGCAACTGAGATGTTATTCACTTCGTTTACAGAAAATGCTTTATCTCAGGGTAATTTTTATGTTCCAAACAGCTTATATCCCCAGTGAGCTTGGCATCCATTTTATGATCTGTGGTTCAACACTATTCCTTTCAAAGAGTCAATTTATTACCAAAAGTTTTGTTTCTTTTTATGAACCTAATAATTGAAGAGCTTTCAAGAACAAAGAAGGCATTTTATGAACATCAAGATCCCTGACCCCCAGCCCCCCCCCCCCCCCCATCCCACCCGAAAAATTAGGATTATCCTTTGTACCCCATTGAAGTTTTACCCATTTCCCAATTAACATGCATATTTCGGTTTTTGCATCCAAGTCTCAAGTTTGCACATTTTTACTAAAAGTCCCTTATAGTTCTCTAGGACAGTTGTCGTCACTGAAGGCTGTAAAAGTTTCAATACTATATGACTTCCTGCACATTGTTACTTAAGGACACCGTTTCAGAAGATTTATACGTTGCTAAAGATTGACCACTTGGATGCTTTTGGAGCTGCAATGCATAATTTTCTCTGATGGCTATCAAAAATCTCAAAATAACATTTAGCAATGATTTATTGCATTTATGGACTATTGCGTAGCTAGTACGAAAAGCGGCTCAATTTAACTTTAGGGATTTAGCTAATAAATTGAATCTCTACAAACCAAGCTGCAACTTTGTCTTAAATGCACTCACTATTGATTTCAACCCATTCCCTCGAAGTTATTAGTCATTAATTTTTACGTTTGCCATTATTATCTATTGCACTAAAGAGATAGGTACCTGAAAACAAGGTAGTTTGTTATGCTGTTTGCTGCAGGCAGCTAGGTTGCCGCGGTACTTATTTTTACACAACTCATCTGATTTAATTGTCAAGTTTCTTTACCGAGCTTATGAACTTAGACTTTATTTTTTTGGGAAAATTCTAAAAGTATATAATGTAGGTGCTATTTCCTCGTACAGTTTCATTTGTTTTCCTTTAGTTCCAGAATAATTGTCATCATTCTGGCAATCTTGGTGATGGACCCCTCCCCCTTCTTTCCATCCAGATTTTGGCTCTTCTGGAAGTGGCAGCTTCCCACTTTACGGACATTGTGTTTCGAGCAGCTCCAACTCTTTTAAGCATCATGCTCCTAGTCCCATGATTTGGTCGAGTTCTCCACAATCTGTGAATGGCGGTCTTTATGCTCATTGCGCTTGCCAAAATCCTGAACTGTGCGGAGTAACACCTCATGTGCTGAATGCAATTACACATACACGACAACACCATATTGGGTCAGCACCAGCTATTAATCCACCTAGCTGGGATATGCAACATGCCTACATGGGGAAATCTCCTAAAGCGCAAACTTTTTACCTCGATTCCCCTGGAAGTGTTGGTTTATCTAGTAGATCTTCACAGCTTATACCAGGAGTAGCTCCACGGAACATCTTCTCTCATGCAGGCAGAAATAGCATTGACATATCTGCAAGTTCTGCACTCTGCTGTCCTCAGCATATGTGCCGTAATTTTCCTCGAAGAAATGCTGTTCCTTCTAATGAACGCATGAGAAACCTATCACACCGCAGATATGAAGCCGATTCCTCTGACAAGAGAAAGTATGAACTTGATGTCGACCGCGTGCTGCGTAAAGAAGACAACCGAACGACATTGATGATAAGGAATATTCCAAACAAGTATGTGCATACCGCTCTTCTTATCTCCCGGACTTTCAAAGTCGATATCTATTTGAAATTCTTACTGCAGTCGCCTCTTAATGACTTTTGACAATGCACTTGACTCCTGATTTACTGTCTTTGCTTACCACTAGACATGAAAATATATAGTTACTGGACCTCTTTAACAATTTTATCATGAACCTACTGCCTGGCAGGATGGTTTGATCAAGTTGGACTTTTAAGCTGTTTATTAAAGCTCTTGCTCATCCAGTATGAGCATGTTTTAATACCCCCATGCAGTCAAATTCTATCTTCATTCATTTCTGTATATGGTGATACACAGTAACCTAGTTTATTTGTCTCTTTTCCTGTTTAACTTTTCCTATTTCTGATTCAACATAACGGTTTTAACGTAGGTATACTTCAAAAATGCTCCTTGCGGCAATTGACGAACAGCACCGAGGAACTTATGATTTTATTTACCTGCCGATTGACTTCAAGGCAAGTACTTGGCGTATCATTTTTGTTAGAGGTGAACAAAACAATAGCTGATACCCTATTCCTGTTACTGATACATGTACTACTTTCACAGAACAAGTGCAACATGGGTTACGCATTTATCAATATGATTGATCCACTTCAGATTATTCCGTTTCATGAGGTCTGGTATTTTTTACCTGTAAATATGCTAGTAATTTGGGTAACCCATTTTCATGCCTATTTGGCATTGCAGTGAGTTAATGAAACACTTTTCTTGTTGATCTGTGGAAAGATGTGCTGGACAGGAAAGCCGTATTTTGTTCGGAAGTATACTTACTTTAAAACTATAATTACTGAACAAATTACAATATGGTCCTTGTATCTTTAGGTTGGGCTGACTTTGCACCGCATGTTATGATAACTAATTCCCCCAACTTTGGGAAAGTGTCTGACTGCAGTCCGAATTACTGCCGACTCCAATTGGAAATGAGCAGTACATGTGCATCCAATCCAACATGAGCTTTTTGGGGCTAACAATTCGACTATCATTCTTGGATGGATACCAAAGGAGTCCTTGCCTTTGATACAACTTCTAATTACAAGTTCCATAGTTGATGCCAATCCAGTGGAGTTGCTCTTCTTCCAAAAGACATGGTTTTGTAGGTCCACATTTCAATTTTTTGCCCTTCCATAACGAAAAGGTTTGGAGTTTTACATTTCCTCAAGTAGTTGATGCCTCAGCGGTAACCTGATGTATGGAGAAGAAAAGCAGGTGTGAGAAGATTGTGGTTTAAGAGTGGGGGGAATTGGTCATCACTCATCAGTGGTTGTAGATGACTTGGCATAAGCATATAGATTGCTTCCTCATAGATGTCGCCTCAGCCCTGAATAGGAGCTTGTCTACTGTCAGAATTTACTTTGATTTCCCTTAGGATGCCAATGTCACTTTTAGCT
Organism: Escallonia herrerae; assembly: GCA_033070095.1. Lineage (NCBI taxonomy): Eukaryota > Viridiplantae > Streptophyta > Magnoliopsida > Escalloniales > Escalloniaceae > Escallonia > Escallonia herrerae. Next base: position 392,538 of record JAVXUP010000019.1, on the reverse strand, counting down.
GTCAAAGCTTCCGCTTGTCTGGACTTCTCTTTTTTGCTTCATTTCTTACCTGTGCTCCTTCTGGTCTCAACTACCTTTATAAATTTACTTAGACCCAGCATCCTCTCACCAGCCATTAAAGTAAATCCACAAACACACATGGGTTGCATATATGAAAAAGAACAAACACTTACAAAGTTAAGCAGAGATTAAGAAAAAGCTGGGTGGGGGATGTGGACTAGGGGATGATTGATGATGTTGCATAGACAGAGAGACAGATGATAATGGCAGAGCAATCGAGCAATGCTCATTTTTATTGCAGTAGGTGCAACCCTGAGCACAGTACTTCTCTTCGGCACAAGGTAAGTGCTCTAGCATTATGGTTTCTCAAAAATTAAGATTGAAGGCAGGAGTTGAAAAGGGTGCTGAAGAGATAGACGAGACTGTGAAGTAGGAGTTGGATTTTTTGGTTACAGGGTAGTATTCAATTTGGGTTAGTTTTACAACTCACCTGGGGTGCATATGTGCTGTGTCAATCTCGTTGCAGACCGCAGTCATGATTTGGACTGCAATAAGTTAATTTCTAATGTTGTAGAATCAATCTATGCAAATTAAAGATACAGGGACGATAATGTGATTTATCCTATTTTCTTCAAGAGCTTAGGCCAAAAGCAATATGAAAAGCACCTGATTTGAGCATTTGCCAGAAATTTGGTGGCACCAAAATCTTACTGCCTAGAAACGACAAGCGAACAATCACCGTAAAGCAAGTTTCAAGTTAAAGTTGTTTATTCCACAGTATTCTAAATGGGGCCTTTAAAAAGTTTTTATGTTCCTGTTTGTTGGGATGAACAATGCCTTCTGCAGACATTCAATGGCAGAAAATGGGAGAAGTTTCACAGTGAAAAGGTGGCAACTCTTGCGTATGCTCGAATTCAGGGGAAAGCTGCTCTAATCGCCCATTTCCAGAATTCAAGCCTGATGAACGAGGATAAGCGGTGCCGTCCTATTCTCCTGCATACTGATGGTCCACATGCAGGTGACCAGGTAGAACACTTGAATTATTTCCTTTTGGGTTATATGAATGTGTTTGTACTGCAGCTTGTCATATAGAATCAATATTGACTTGTCTTCTGTCTTTATTATAGGAGCCGTTTCCTTTGGGTGCCACTAATCGATCCAGACCTGAAAGCAGTGTCTATGAGCAGAATTATAGCTCCGGGATACGATCAACCTCTGTAGAAGGGGAGAAATCTTTCAACGGAGTAGACTTACCAGGTTCTGCTAGGGTCACTAATTGAGCATGCTGCTACCCTGAGGCACTAACCCCTAAAGGACCCTATATTAGAATACCCAGAGCATGTTACCTCAATCCTGCGTTCCAGGGGTCTCATGTTGTTTTTTTGGCTGTGGAGAATACCTTAAATCCGATGAGGAACGGAATGTATAATTGAATCCAACTACTGTATACGATATTTATGGTCCTGAACACATTCGACCAACTAGTAATCACCGGACTTGACAAAGAGGCTCAAGATTTTGCCTTTGACTGCTGGCACGACGTACAGGACTGCTAGTGTGTCGGTGTTGCTGATGGATTTACCACTTTTTTTGCCAGTTGAAGTGGACTTGCCTTTGTTTTTGCCTTTTGGCATCGAATGAATATGAGGCAGTGCTCTATTCTTTTCCTGTTTAAATCTCCAGGTTTTTGGAGGGTGGTGCTCATACTTAGGAGAACTTCAATGCATCAATGGTAGAATTCTTGTGACAGCGTACAGGTGGAGCAGAGGATGAGGATGGTTGTCCTGGACAGTTAACGTGCCATCATCATTCTGCTTTCTGTGTTGGATAGGAAATAGATTAAATTACAGAAAGTTGCGCGCAACCTAGTTGTAGTGAAGATTTTCTCTTGCTTGCTTCTTCTCAAATTGGAAAAAAAAAAAAATACTAGAGATGCCTCTGTTTGGCTATCATTTGCTTTGTTTCTGTTTTCGTGTTCTTTAAAAACCGAAAAGATGTCCTCTTAAAAATTGAAAAAGATATTTAAAGTATTTGGATTTCATTTTCAGTATTACAAAAAAACCTGTATGACCTAACCGCCAATCAAACATGGTGATGAAACTCGGTGGGGGGCAAGGGCATGATTTGCCAAAAATCGAGGAGGAAGATGTTGACGAAGAAATGGTGAAGACGGTGGAAAGTCGAGTAATATACTAAGCTCAATATATATACCCTTTAAATGAACCTTAGCTGATCAATATCTGGAAGGACTATCCAAGCAAGCTATTCAGATTGCACAACATCTTCTTGAGGACCGACGGGTTTGGGGCTTCACAAAGGATGGTAATTTTGTTGTAGCCTCAGCTTCTAAGCGGTTATATGCCCGATGTAGCAAATTCTCTGGAACCGGCCACCATTCTATACAAATCTTTAGCGGGTCAACATCATTAATACCGATATATATGCCCAATCTGCAACCTACAAGTTGAATATACAAAACATGCTTTATATTATACTTTGTAGTTCGGCCTATCTGGTTTGAAATGCTACCTAGGGTACGAACATCAGATTTGGAGTATACATTCCGAGAGTGGCTCATCACTTGGATTGCGCCCACACCAAATTTAAGACGATCCTGGCTAGCACTTATCTACTTTTTTGCTACTAATTTGACTCATATAAAAAACTTAGTCTTTCGCTAAATCCCTTTCAACCCTACGACAATAATCCATCAAATAAATAACCTTACTAATACCTTTTATACATACTTCCCTAAGTTGCCTAGCACTGTGAGAAACTTGCCCCAACCAAACTGCTCATTTCCTGTCCGGAAAGAATTTTCACTAATCCACTGAATATTCCCATTTCCATACACAATAAATTCCTGTTCATATACAGACCCAGTCCCAATTTCTTTGTACATCCATGCATGTTTTGACTCCAAAGCTTCTTCGGGCGTGAATCGGTGTATCATGCTACAAAAGTAATATCCGATGCAGATTTGCTACTTCATCCACTAATTGGTCGGATAGCTATCCCGCATTATCACAATGTTTATTAATTGCTTCTACTTGGGCTTTACAACATAAAACTTTTCATATAACTGTTCTAACTACCTCTCATTTCATTGTGTCTTAGATGTCCAGATACGAGGATATCTTAGACACGATAACAACAATTATATATATGACTTGCGCCATTTTATGAGTAAGTTTCATCAGTACAGGGTAGCCATACACCTTTTGAAGGAAGCGAAATCCTTAGAGTTTTTTGCCTGCCAGGGCTGGATAATGGTATACCAAGACCGGTTGCCGGATGGTATACGCATCTAAAGGATCTTTTGTTAGCTAGGAGAATTATAGTTTGCTATGTACTTATATTGGTTTTATTTTAATAAAATACTCCCTCCGTCCCTGAAATATCGGTCACTTTTATTTTGTACGCATATTAAGGATTTTGATTATGTGTTGTGTATTTTTTTCATTTTATCTTTTAGAAAGAGGGAGAAGAGAGTAGGCCATGAATGAGAAGATTGATTGGTAGAGTGTTAAATGTAAAGAGAGAAGTATAATAAAAAAGTGTAAAGTGGTGGGCCATGAGAGAAAAAATTAGTTGGTGGAGAGTTAAATGTGTAGAGAGAAATAGAATAAAAAACGTATAAAAAGGGTAAATATGTAAACATACCTATTGAATCTTTCTTAATTTGAAAATGGTCAATTTTCGTGGGATGACCCAAAAAAGAAAGATGATAGATTATTAAGGGACGGAGAGAGTAATATATATGGCTATAAGGCCCTCTGTCATGGAACCGTCTACTCTACCTTTTTCGTATCAATGCAATTCTTCTATAATAATAATAATAAAAAAAAAGAACCTTTATTATAATTCCCACTACAGCAATACAACGTTATCTTGAAAATTTTTGAGATCCTGTTTTGTCATAATATATATTTACAAATAACAAGTGAATAAAACTTGAATATTGAATTTGGTGTTTTTAAAAACATATATAATAATATTTTGTGATATTTAATATTTAAACTCTACTTTTTATCAATTGAATTTCACTTCCTTCGCGTCTCTTCAGAGTGGTTATGTGGAATATTTAGTGATATTTGCAAATTTTAAATGCTAAAAAGCAGAGTTTTCTCCGTTACGGGAACAGAGAACAATGGTAACCAAACAGAGGGACATTTGGTTCAGCGATGCAGCGAAAGATATATCCTCAGCTTCTCCACTTCAAAACTCTCGAATGCATCCTCAGTCCTAATTTCACTTTCCCTTCCCTCAGAAGCATGACAGTCTTGGTCGATGAAGAAGCCGATCCTCTGTATACTGACCTACCGAGGCCCCGTGCGACCAAATCCGAGCGCAAACCCTACCCAACGCCGATGAAGACCCTGATTCGGCGGGCCAAGGAGGACAGAGAAGCCAGGAAGTCCCAGCCGTGTAGTGTGCTCCAAGAACCACCAGATAACGGCCTGCTCGTTCCTCAACTCGTCGAGGTCGCCCACCGAGTCCACCGAGCTCGCGATTCGCTCCTGCTCGGCGTCTCGAAACTCATCCACGCCATTCCCGTCAAAAGATGCAGGTATGTTGCGTTTACGAAATGTGCACTTTTGACTGCGTTTATAAGGTCTCCTGTTGCACGAGTTAAGTGTGGTGTTTGATTGAATGAGTTTTTGACGTGTTTAAAGTATGGATAAACAAATACGAAAGCGACTCAAACTTTGTGACGCGGATATGTGAAAGTTTATGTAAAGTCAATTTGGCGGCGTTTAATGGCTAAGAGTTATAGCAAAGACTTCCTTCCTTGGTTTATGTAGGTAGGTAGTGACGGTTGCCACAAAGAGTGATGACTGATTGTTAAGAAAGTTCAAGAATCTTTCGGGTGGATGTGGACTTACCTGAGTTGGGCCTATGCAAGTACATACCAAGTGGGTGGCTGGAGCTCAATCCCATTTACCAATGCACAGTTTAAGCTGGACAAGTGGGGAAAGGTGAGAGTTTGGATTGGTGTATGGTGATGACTGAGGAGACATTAAGTTTGAGATTTGGAGATCCTTTGGGTTAGTGGTCGACCATACGGCAACGGATTGCATTGATAGGATTGGGGGACAAATGTTTGGAATTGACAATTATATATATTTGTTGTTGGGATTTGGAAGGTTAACAACAGTACAAGGCCTTTTGATGAGTAAAGCGTTGGGGTACAATGGAGAATGTATTGAGATGAATGACAGTGAATTAGGGCCATTGTTGGCGCCTTCGTATCATAGAATGTTGAGGAAGAGGACCTTCTTGCGTTCCCGTGGAAGAAGGGTTTGAAGGGTGTGTACCACCTAAGGTGGTTTTATTTCGCTTGGACAGCCAGTCCGAGGGGCCATTTTGAATTGTGATGCTCTAAGGAGGAGGCAACAGATTATGAGCAGCTGGTGCTCTATGTGTGCAGAAAACAGTGATTCTACGGTTCATTTGCTTCTTCATTTCCCAGTGTCAGGTGAGCTTCGGGCTATGCCTAGACTAGTTAGAGATTTGCTTTAGGGATGCAGAAGCTTCAGTTCTTGAGGATTGCAGGAAGAGTCAAGCTTTGCTTCTATTTATCTATTTTGACACTGGGAAAGAGAGGAACATAAGGTTTTTGGAGGAGGCAGAGATGGAGAAAATCTTGAATGTAACGGTGATAGATGTGATGTGGTGTAATGAACGGATGAGGTACAAGGAGATGGACAGGATTCCAGACAAAAGGGGGTCAAGGAATTTTTATTTTCTTATCTTATCCGTTGGTTGCACCACGTCATATCTGTCATCGTTGCATTCAAGACTCTTTTCATGTATATGTCCTGGCTAGGCTAGGGTAGTTGTTTTAACTGCCTTAAAATGGTCTTTTTTGGGATTTTGTTGATGTCTGGGGCAGTGATATAGGTACTTTTTGTGCCGTGTGGTTGAATGGTTTCTGGGTGTGTAGCTGGGGTGGGGATGCTTTGGTGTCTACGCCTCTGGTATACCTGGGGCTCTTGCCCTTTTGTCAGCCCTTTTTATATCTCCATTACTACTGAAAATGAAATTGGGTAAAAGTTGATGGATTCCCCGTCACGTTACTATGGGAGATTGCATTATTCGTTGTCTCTAGGTCTTGCTGCTAGAAACTGAAACTAAAAGTCAGCTAGAATTGTCATGAGCTCTTCTCACCTCGTGGAGCCCCAGAAATCCATTTGCATCTTACCTTGCAACGTAGCTTTCATTACCAGATACCGTTGAACTACATAAAATTATGTTTCCTACAAAAGCTAATGTTGATAAGCACACTAGTACCCATAAGGTTAGTATACTTTCTCTTAAGCATCCATCTGATTGAACGGTGTTGCAGCTTATTGTGATATAGATGCCAAAGTTATCAGGTCAAAAGCAAGAGCGACATGAGCACTTCTTGTAGATGAACCAGTGGTGTGTTCAATAGCCACTGGACCTATTAAACTCACCGCCCAAGCATGAACACTTTTCATGAAGGTCAAAATTTTTCTTGCAGTTCCTAGCAGCACACATCACACTCTTTCCTGCGTTTTCAAAGGACACCCCACTCGTCACCTTCAGTTTCTAAATCAGTGATTATTGTTGCTTTATCTGGAGTTTTCTGCCTTGTTGATTGTCAACTGATCTTATATTCTACTTTACGCTCCATGTTGCTTGAGCTCTGTTCTGGATTTTTAATTTTTGTATTGAAAGTTGTATCAAACAATTGGTCACTGTTTGCTAGGATATCCCTAAAAATTTGCACTACGGAAGTGGGAGATTGTTAGCTTTTGTGGTAGCAGAAATGCTTATTTCTGGTGTATTTTGATGTCCAAGAAATAAGGACAACATGCATACAAGAGAAATTTTGGATGATTGTTGTAAAGATAATAAAATACGCAACAGGCGGGTGCCTCAAAACGAGAAAATAAGAAAATCCATGAATGTATTTGGTAAATGATGATTAATATGGATAATTATTGAAATATTGCTGATATGAGACAAAAATCAGGGGTTCACAGTTTTGATTATCCAATTCTTATGAAAGCAATTTATATAATCTCTGAAGTACAAACAAAAAATACTCTCTGTCTCTTAAATGCAAACTCAGACAGAAGATTAAATGGAAGATCCTGCACTGAAATGGTGGTAAGCTATACATAGTAATTTCAGTATATCTTCCAACCATTTTCACAAAACTTTGGCATTTCCATTATGCTTTTGAAATGTTTCTGACTTTTGACATGTCGAAAGTAGTCATCAGAGCCAAACTTTGAACCATGTCTAGAACCTACTTTTTTTTGTTCAAACAAGGGTCAAAATATTTTTATTTAATTTACATGGAACTGCATTAGATGACATGAGGTTTTTTGTGTGTCATATATATGTCTAAGCTATGTTTAAATAGAGGGATCTACTGTTATACGTATAAAAGATTTGGGATATAGCATTTTATTTGTAGTTTGGGGTGGCTGCACTTCAATCTTTAACAGCTAAAGATTTTCATACTAAAAGTTCTTTCTGTTTCTGACCAATGATCCTGACACCTTAACCAAAGAAGTGTATGCCCAACAAGGCTCAGCGATGGTGGAGTATGAGGGGAACTGTTGGGTAAACTTGGTTCTTGCGAACCAGTATCTATAAATATTGGTCATCTGCTTCATATAATGTTTTGTCTTCTCAGGTACTGCTTTGAGGTTCACATTGGCATCGTGGGACATGAAATCAGGACTTGCACTGGTCCAAAGAGTGGTTTTCGGAATGCTACTCATGTTTGGAGAAGAGGAGCAATCCGAGATGTCATTTATTTTCCCAACTGTTTCCATTTATATGACCGTGTTGGAAAACCAAGAGTTGGTCATGATGAACAGCATACTGTCCGACGTGTTCCTGCCATCATAGAGCTATGTATACAAGCTGGTCTTGACCTCGAAAAGTACCCTGCAAGGAGAAGAACTAAACCTGTATATTCTATAGAAGGCAGAATCGTAGATTTTGAACCAGGGACTGAAATGGATGAAACAAAAGCAGAAATGAACTGTGAGGATTGTAGTTCTGTTCTAGAAATTAGTTCTGAGATAAACAGTGGGAAAGCAGGAAATGAATCAAACTTGGAACATGCTATCAATTCTCAGGTTCTGCTAAGGCATGATGAAGGGAAAAGCTTGAGAGATATAGGTATCATGACACTGGAGTCATGGTTTCAGATGATATCAGGAGCCAAGGAGATCATGGAGAAGTATAGAGTGTGGACTTGTGGATATTGTCCTGAAGTTCAGGTTGGTCCCAAGGGACACAAGGTGAGGATGTGCAAGGCATCAAAGCACCAGTCTCGGAATGGTTTGCATGCATGGCAAGAAGCAACAATTGATGATCTTGTAGGTCCCAACTATGTCTGGCATGTGTTGGATTTGACTGGACCACCATTAGTGAACAACCTGAAAAGGTACTATGGCAAGGCTCCAGCTGTGGTCGAGTTGTGTGTTCAGGCGGGTGCACCTATTCCAGATCAATACAGGAGTATGATGAGAGTAGATGTGGTTCCTCCTGGTCGTGATGAAGTTGATCTTGTTACTTGATTCTATTTTCATTGTGCAACGGATGTCACTATCGTGTACTCCAGACATCATGCGAAAACTGAATGCCATGAAAAGTCTCTCCTCTTCCGTAGGAATGGAAAGTCAAAAAATGCAGGGGATTTACAACTGAGAAGCATGTCTTGGAGGCTCCCAATGTGAGATTGGTTTATTAGCTGCTGGCTGCATTATACAGGGATGGGATGAGGTTTTGCACGCTGAATTGTTTACATTTGGTTGATCTCTTACATATTCGCAAAAGACCAATGAGAGTAAACACACACTGCGTGTGGGAGAACAGTCATGTTTTCCTTGTTGGCAAGTCAGAAGATTTCTGCCATACTAGCAGTATGTGTGACATTTAATGCTCTCTTCACCGGGTTAGGGTAAGATACCATGCAGTACTGGTGGTCATGGTGGTGGCGCCATGGTGGTGGAGGTGGTACTGTTGAGAAGAATATTATATGGCCAACTTTGTTATGGAAAAGTTGTAGCATTACTCAACATCAAATTCAACCTTGAGTGTCATACTTGTATCAACTTTATTCGACCTTCGCCTCGACGATCCTGCCTGCCTAATTGAAGAGAAATGTAGCATTCTATTCGGCATTGCAGCTAATGGATCATTGGAGATTCCTTGGCTATTAACGAGGGTGGTTATCATGGTATTACCTTTCGTCCCTAAATTTGAATCGTCTGGCTCACATTTGCTTTAACTAAAATCCAGTGACGAGGAGCCATCTTTCGGGGAAAAAAGAGAGGAGCCATCGAAATAGTAGTATTATCGGAGAGAGGGGGGTGGGGGCGGGGTTTGGTGGGGAAATGGAGCCATCTAAGTAGTATTATCAGATCTTCTTTCTTTCTTAAGGCATGTTAGCAAAGAAGGGTCATTAGATGATCACTAAAAATGAACGCCTAAGAGTTGAAAAATTGAACACTTAGGGTGTGTTTGGATATAGGATTTAAACTGGGCATTTAACTTTGGTAGCATATTTGTTAATCACTTGAACAAAGTATCTTGTTTGGATAGTTCAAAAAGTATTTTTAAAATTTCGGACCTAAATTCACAGTTCAAATCACTAGTTTGAATTAGTTATTTGTCAAATTCACTCCAATCAGTAATATACAAACTCACAATAACCAGTTTCTTACTTTTTAAGGATCTTGTCTCCCATCTTTTTTAACAATTTCTTACTTCTCTTTTTCCAAACAAGATATTTCAAAATGATAGAATTTGTAAATCAAGGATTTCGAAAACACACCCTTACGAATACTGTAGAAATAGATGTGAACTAAACCAACTATGCTAGAAGAGGCATCATTTATGTTATGTAATACTCTGTAGTAATCACAAAGCAAATAATTTATATCTATACGACTTATAAAAGTACGAATATTGTAAATCATTTTTGGACGATTATGTCTTTCTTTAATTGCGCCAATAACGCTCATACTCTCAATTTATGACTTTCTTTTTAATTTGGTTCAAATGAAATAAATATGGAGAAACATTGGGAAATACAAATGTTGTAAATTATTTTGGACGATTATGTCCTCTATTAATTACGACAATAACATTTCATACTCCCCCTTTATGACTTCTTTTTTAATTTGGTTGAGCTGAAATAAACATATGATAAGAAATCTATTCTAAATAATGGAAAATGGAAAGTGTGATGTGAAAGAAAAACCAAACAATCAAAAACATGGTTTAATTACTTTCATGAAATGTCATTAGGTATACTAAAATCATCACATTTTATATAACATCTTCATTTTATTGTTGTGTGGGAAGCCATAATGAAACTTGTATCACTACTTGGTGGTAATTTGTTCAGTTTCGAGCTCTTCTTTATTGTTTATTATTCAATAGAGTTTTTTATTTTCAAATAAATGAAAAAAAATTTATTTTTGTCTTATCCTAATGAATAGAGGAAAAAAAAACTCTAAAACTCTCGCAAAACCAAATCAAATTATAATAATTTGATGAAAATTACAAATATTTAAGTGTATACCGTAAAGTACTTAAACGATTACAAAAATAATGACATAGATTGATTCTTTTAATTTATTCATTTGCTTTTCTTTTCAACAGTTGCATCAATTATCTCCTCCATCCAACTGCTTACAGAGAAGATTTTACAAACATTGAACCGATCACAATTACGAATATCAAATATACTTTTTTTTTTTAAAACAAGTCACAAAAATAATAAGAACATAATATATTATTTGTTCCTAAGAAACTTAATGATATCACTCCAATTATTACTCTCGATAAGATCCTTGTACAAAGCACTTGCTACATACTGGTGATTATTAAAAGACGCAAATGACCCTCGTTAACTTATGAATGTTTTTACATTTAATAAACTTGCAGTGTGTTTGAAATCACGCATTTGAAAGAATTTCATTTCAAATACTCAAATTTAGTTGTTTGGTATATTACAAAATAGAATTTGAAAAATGAATTATATTTAATGGGATTTGACTCGATTTGTTTCTATTATCTGAAATCTGATAAGAAATGATCAATTTTATAGAATTTGAATTTGGTTTGAAAAAAAAAACCATATGTCTACAACCAATGAATCCACGGGCCGACCACCACCTTCTCACCACCATTTTTATCGCCATCGATGCCGTTATACCACCTTCGCTGCCATCGCCATGATCACAATCACCTTTGTTATTGTCGCTACCACCGCAACTAGACCACTTCTCCCACCACAACTCTAACATTACTGCATCAAGACATCATCCCAATAAAAACGATGCTGCAACCACTAACACAGTCGCCATTGCTGCCAGCAGTGGGTCACATCACCACCACCACCACCATAGCCATTACCTCCACTATCACTGTCACCATCGCCGTCACTGCCATCCCACTGTCACCACCACCTACATCACCACCATCACAACTATTGTCGTCACTTTCATATTCAAGTATCGCCACTAATAATGTTACTATCAACCGAGGACCTCATCATGCGTGTCACACCACCGCTACCACCACCTCATTGGTTCCACCATCGGTGTTGATGTGTCACTACTATAACTCATAAGGTTGGGATATAGTTGTCTAGAAATTCATTACATTTTATTTTCTCTATTATCCACACCCAAAATAAAGAATGATGAAATTTCAATCCCATTTTAAATTTTCAATTCTTCAAAAAATTGGTTTCAAATTCAAACAAACAGAGAGTTACATCCCCTTTGTAATGAGATCGTCACTGAAATTCCCCGACAACAGACACTAAAAGGACGAAGGAATGAGCGAGACTTCCGTGCTGAAGAGGCCGAGAATCGAGTCCAACGGCGAAGTAGCGATGGCCGAAGAAAACGGAGCGCAGCAAGACAGGGAAGAGCAGGAAGAGGCACTGGTGGCGCTCATCGAGCACCGTGCCAAGGAAGTCGAACACCTCCGGAAGCGCATGGCCTACTACAAATCCGAGGTTGTACCAATTCCTTCCATAAGTTTCATTTCTCGTGTTATATTTGCTATGGTTTGTATATGCGCGCGCATGTGTGTGCGTGCGTGTGTATGTGTGTCGAAGTATCTAGTTATTTTTGATTTTTTTTTCTTTAAGGCTTATGCAGTTGGAGAAATTGATTTGGAATTTTGAGGTTTTGATGTATAAGATGAATACACTGAACATAGAGGCAAGCTTATGGCCTACTAAACATCTGAGGTTGTATCAGTTCCTACATAAATTCATTTCTCCTATAGTATCGTGTGTGTGCCTGTGTTATATGCTATTTTTAATTTCTTTTGGCTAGGCTTTGCTGTGAAGTAATTATAAGCGTATATGGCCTACTAAAATCCAAGGTTGTACCAATCCCTAGATTTAAATTTCATTTCTCATATTGTATTCACGTGTTTGTGTTGTGTTATTTTTACTGTTTTATGGCTATGTTCATGCAGTTGGTGTGTGTGTTTGTGTGTTGTGTTGTATAATGTTGTTTTGACTTTTTTATGGCCACATTTATGCTGCTGGCGTATAATTAATTTGGTTATTGAAGTTTTTAACGTATAAGATGAATGCACTGAATGACATGTTGGCGTGGAGAAAATTTGGGCAATATGTTTTGTTGTTATAGGAGTATTGTGTGGCTCTGTTTGTCTAAACTGACTTGATTTTGTCAATGAAGACACAAAAATGCAAATAACGTGCCCCAAATCTTTTGCGGTATGGACCTTGAGTGGTTTACGATACATTTCTTGCATCCTATTTGTTATATACAAGCCCGCATATTGGGGGGTGGGGGTACGTGTGTTGTGTTGTTTTGACTGCTTTATGGCTAGGCTGCTCCAGTTGGAGTATAATTAATTTGATTATATAAGTTTTTAATGTATAAGATGAATTTACTGAATGGCATGTTTGGCTGGAAAAAGCAGGGCAATCTTTGTCATTATGCTGGGCAAATTGATTGACTGAATTTACTGAATGACATGTTTGGCTGGAAAAAGTCGGGCAATCTTTGTCATTTTATGCTGCACAAATTGATTGACTTATTATTTTTAGTGAAGGAACAAAAACTGAAATACATGTGCTCAGAAACTTTTGCAGTCTGTTTAGGCATAGAGGACAAATAAAAATTAGGTACAAACTTTGCTGTGGTTAGTGTGAGTAGAAAATTTTGCTTTAACTGCGAAAGTGCAGCTTAGGAATGGATTTAATGATGGACTATGACAGAAAAACGGCAAGTTTTTGTTTCGCAATTGTCAAGGCTTCTTGTTGGGTTTGAAGTTAGTGAGTCATACTAGTTAAGAAGAAGCCGTTTTAGAACAACGAACAAAGTGGTCTTAAGGTGGCGAGGTTGCACTAGCTTTATTGCCTGTCTCAAAGTAAACAGGAGAAGTCTTAGAACACTCTCTAGTCATAATAATGACTTGGATCACTGTTAGAAGTTGGTTCTGAAAAATCCACATGACTGGGATGAAATAGCAAGAAGTGCTCCCATTGCTTTTCACAAGCTAAGAAATTATCTTGGGCCGAGTTTCAAGGATCAGAAGCTGAAAGGGTTACATTTTTCTTTGTTACTTTTCTTTGGAGATTAGTTCCCAAAAGAATGTAGAAGCAATGTACTTGAAGATGGCAAAGCTGTGTTGGTCCTTGGTCATTTCAGTGAGCAATACTTGTCAAGTCCGTGGTCATTCATAGATTTTGTTGCTGATGAAGTTAGTTATGGTAAAACATTATGGGTGCTCTCTTGATACTCATTGCCAATTGGGAATAGGGGGTAGGATCTGTAGTTATAATGGACGAACCATCCTCTCTTTTAAAAATTTGGATGCCATGGGTTTTGATATCAAGGCAAAAGTTTTAGCATTATAGGAATTAAGAAGGCCTCATTATTGCAATTAAATTGGGGCAGTGCAAGTCACGGGGCATCTGCCACTGTGGGGTTTGGATAGGGTTTGTGCATGCAGCCTTACCTCAATCTTTTTTTTCGTTTCAACCCGCTACCTCGAAGTCACACTTCAGCAACTTACATATGCACCAAGTCTCATCCTGGTGATTGTTGTCTATGTGGATGAATAAATCTGTACTGAAAGGCGATACCTAAGTTCTAATTGGGTGGACGAAGGATGGAGGACTAGAGGATATATGAGTTGTGTGGTCCAAGAGTTGTGAGGTCTCGCCTTCATTTATTCCAAGGGCAATAACGCGGTTCTTTTCCAAATCCTAGTTTTTTTCTTATTTATTCTTCTTCCATGGTGGGGAGGATTTTTCCATTCTTTCTTGTAGCTTTTCCTCGATATGTTCTCTTTGCCTGCTTCTATCAGATGTACCTATATATAGATGTATGTTAAATATCATTCAACTCAAATGTCGTACTACTATAAAGAAGCATACGGATTTTTGTTTTGAAAATCTATACAGATCTTTTATGCTGATGTGGTGTAGTATGCTTTTTTAGTTTTTATGTATATATGGTGTTCACAATTGCAGCCTAAGGCTGCACAGAAAATAGGAAGAGTACAACTAATCATCTTTTTGGAAAAGGTGCACAGCTTGATCAAGCAGAGAGGAGGTTGGAGGATTCACAAAGCAAGCTGGCTCGCCTTCGAGGCAGAGACAATCCAGAATTAGTTCAAGACAATATAAAGTCATCCAAGAACCCTCCAGGAGATGGTGTGAAAGATGTAAAACTAGAGCAGAGATCAACTAACACCGTCCAAACCAGTGAAGTTTCTTCTCAAAATGAGCAGCAGTTTAGACCACAGCTTGTTCTTCCTGCTGTGAAACCAAAGTTGATGGAGTCTGGAACTAAAGCTTCGAGTGGTTCTGGTTCTCGACCTAGTACATCAGTTCCCACCCACATGAAGAGTATTGCGAAACCGAAAGGCGAAAAATCTCATAGAAGCTCTTCTGAGCAGGATGATGTTGAAAGGCAAAATAAAGGGACAAAAAGGAAGTTTGGTAATACTTTAGCACGCTTAGTGGCATGATTTCCTTTTGCTTATCTTTAAATGATGGACTTGAAAATTTGTCTCTCAACTACAGCTTGCGTGCTTTTGCGTAATTTATCATTAATTCAGAGTTCAGGCTAGTTACTCATTGCACTTGCCTTTTTTTTTTTTGAATACAGAGCAGCAAGAACACAAAGAATTAATCTCGTTAATATGTAGCCGCGCTTCACCATGCACCATCCACTGTCAAACGGGCTGTCTCATCTCTAGTCAACACAAGAGAAAGTTGAGAAGTCTTGTTTTGTGTCCAACAAATGATCAGCTTTTCATAACCAGGTACTTTCTGATCGAGGAACTCATGAAGTAGCGAAGTGGTACTATATTTGAATGTTAAACTTCTTTCAGCTAAAATATGAGGAGTATGGTCAAAATTTCCCCCCAAGATGGGCCATAATATGCAGTTGTAAAGGCATTACTAGATCTAATGTTATCTGATTTCAGAAGACACTCAAATTAAAATACTTTGATGATATTGGTGTTCAACTAGAGCTTCCTCTAAATCTTCTCTTTGGTCTCTCTCACACACACACGCTGAATCAGAAAAAAGGAATTAATTAGTTTTTGGTTGTTCTTCCCTTTTAAGATGAAAAGACCATAAGGATACCAGTGACTTTAGCTTAAGTTGTACGTGTATTGGTTTCTGCTACGGCAAGAGTTCTAGGATGGCATGCATTCACAGAAAACTTCTTCTGCTTTGGGCCGTGTAAGTTTATTGTGGGGCTGATAAGCAATTGTATTGATAAGTTTAGTGTGTCAATGAGTTGCAGAAGGCACCATATCAATATTAATCTCGACATTTCGTATTTTGTGTTGGGTCTGCTTTTACAGTTGGTACAGTTGATAAAAATCAAGAACAGGCAGGCTTTAAGTTATCTACCTTTTCGTACACTGGATGAGAAAATGTAGCAAAGTAATTAGATTTATAGTGAACTACTTTGAAAGTGGATATGGAGATGAAATTATGTCTTCTGTGCCCAAAATGATGTCATGTCACTTCTACGTGTAATGTCTATTCTTGGTAAAGCTATATGGCTGTCTCCTAATTCAATCCACAAAATTTTCCTTTTACTTGTCGTGGTTGATAAATAAACAAATATAACCCAAAATGTCAAAATATAGCTTTTAGCGTTTCTATGACTCTCATTCGAATTCGTCTCTATAGATAATTTCTATCATCAGGTATACCTTGATTGTTAGTATGGCTTAATGTGACTTACTGCGGACAGTTTCTACGAGAGGTTATTTTGTTGCATTAAGGTTTTATGGAACATCTTATAGTATACAAAGCGCATACTCTTTTTTATCAACCAAAACTCTTTTTTATCAACCAAAAATTCTTCAAATGGCTATAATGCTAATTTTCTTTTATTTTCTTTCATGTAGTTTCCTGAAAAAAAGAAATGAGAAGTATATTGAGTCGACCAATTTTATGAAATGACGTAACTACATGAATTATCTGAGTCTCTCTTATTTCTATCGTTATCTACCTGGACAAAATTTTGACTGGCCGAAGGTTATCCTACTTTCACAGATTCAACAAGCAACCACTATAAATTCTATTTTCACTTTTCAAGAACCATTAGGTTTGATTTTTAGAGTTTGACCATATTCTCATTGAGTGAAGGGTATATTCTTTACTTCTCTTTTCCCTTTTCCCCATTGGGGGTGGGGAGTGAAGTATTATAAGCTCGAGTGAAGCTAATGGCAGTTTACATTAGCAAAACTCTATTGTCTTGTCATTCTGAATGTCACGTAAATATGAAATATTCATAACAACCCAAACCCCTCCCTCCCCGCGTGCGCTGCATTATATTTGTTTTTATATGGAACTGAATCGCGACAACCATACAAGTAAATGGAAAGTCTGTCCATCTTGGCCTTGGATCTACGTGTAGCTGTCAAGTGATCTAGATTTTAAATTTTCATTACCTTGTATTAGTTATTTGCTTCATGTCTATGTCATTTGCTAGTTTGAGATTCTTCTTATATTATCTGCTTTTTGGCGGTCACACGATTTTGTTCTTGAAATGCCTTGATACATGTCTTTTTGCTGTTTCGTAAGGATTTGCATAGCTACTGTGGTGCTACATTAGTTCGGTTACCCTATGGTTGATTTTGATATTGGTATTTGGTAGCATGCGCCCATGTTGTAAGCTTAAGTAGAGATTCATTTACACAGAAAATATGCTTTCTGGATGTATAAGTCTTCTTTAAAAATTGAACTCCGTAATCTCTTATAGTTGGCTTCCCATGGATTGCCAATATGCTCTCACAATCATGGAACGATGTCGTATATTGCTCGTTAGTTTAATATGGACATTCATTATTCTCTTTTTCTTCCTCAATGATATTTCTCTTGCAGACTCAACCCTGTCTTTGAGAATCCTTAATTAGACCAGTACTCTTCTTATTTCCTGATAATTACACCTGGTGATTTTATTCTTCTTCATATCTATGCATTATTATCTTGAAGAAACAGCAAGATTTTCTTTTGTGCCTTCAGGGAAGCAACTTATGATTGCTAAATTTATAGTTACTTTATATGACCACTTGAGTTCCAAACCCTTGACCTGCATTGATTGTTTTGCAGCGCTTTGGATGGAGTGGTAAACTTATGGCAAATTCAGGCAAGAGGGTATATATTCTTATGACCAGATCTTTTACAAGAATCAAATCCATATCTTTTTCCTTTGTTGCATAGTGTGTTAAAACACCGTTGTTGCATTTATAGCCACGCATGCAGATCTGATGTATCTTAACAACACAGAATCGTGGCCTCCTATAAATGGCTAAGCCAAGTAGGTCTTTTGAGATCCTTGGCAGGGGGCCAATCTCATCTCAAACTCCCCAAGTTCCAACGTGGAATCGTGAAATTCAAGCTCTTTATTGCACGTAGCCCGCCAGTACACGGCCAATGTCAGATCTATTTCCACTTTAGTACACCACAAATACG
This sequence comes from Escallonia herrerae, assembly GCA_033070095.1. Taxonomy (NCBI): domain Eukaryota; kingdom Viridiplantae; phylum Streptophyta; class Magnoliopsida; order Escalloniales; family Escalloniaceae; genus Escallonia; species Escallonia herrerae. The sequence goes on along the minus strand of JAVXUP010000019.1, from coordinate 374,534 downwards.
GGATTCCTCAATAATGCATTGGCTTATTTAGAAGTTTTCTTATATCCACCTTTTATATAATTAACATGGTCCATAGAGTGAGATATCGTCCGCAAATAGTTATTAGTTATAAGAAGGACATTTATGGTTCTCCGAGAAATCAGCCAGTGAGTTGCAGCTATGCACAGATGTTTATTTTCTTGGCATTGTTAGGGCAACTATATTAGTGCACAACTTCAAGGCTGTCCTTTTTATTTGACGAAACAAAGTATATGCCTTTTTCCATGTAAAAATTTCTTCATTTTGTTTTTTGTGCTTCATACTCACAAATTGCAGATCAAGTGCCAACTTTCTTAGTAGTACTGATTGTGCATCCCTCAAGCAAAGGCGGTGGCCAGAAGATATTGCTTGGCATCCAGAGGGAAGCAGCCTACTGTCTGTTTACACTTCTGATGGTGGGGATTCTCAGATAGCAGTCCTGAACCTGAATAAAGGAAAAGAGGTAAGAATCACGATTGAGTGATTGGCTTACGGGACATTTCTATACTTATGCTACTTACCGGTGTATGTGTATGTATCTATCGACATTTACAGCAACACATGTTTCTGCACAATCTCTTGTGAAGTTTATGTTCTCTTCATACTATTATGTTGATGCATCAACAGAGAACTCGTGCGAGTTTCCTGGAGGAGACGCCTCATTTTTAGGGAATTCTCAATATAACATAGTGTACTTGTCATGGTTGGTTACCTGTTTCATGACTGGCCGAAGTGATCATGTTGTAGTTCTTTATGTGGATGCATACACCTAAACCAGTGGATGGATGCTGGATAAGGATGTGGATCTTCGTATTAGGACATAAAACCAAAATTAAGTACTTACTGTTCACGTACTTTATTTGTACTCTTCTTGAGGTAAATTGGTGCTCCATGAAGTTGCTGAAATGTGTACTTAATTCGAGTCCAAGAAACCATTCAATGGAAGTTTTGAGTTACCATCTGGCGGAAAACCTTGCTGATCACCCTTAACATGGGTCGGCTTCATGTTTTGAGGCTTACATGTGAGATGAAAAATTAGGTTATGTAGTTGCATAAGGTTGCTGTCATTGCCAGATTTGGTATAAGTAGCCTTTCCTCTTCTTTTGTGCGGAGGCTGTTTCTACAACCTGTGATCTCCAGGTCTAAATACTGCAGTCTTACTGTTGCCCAAGGCTTAAAATGCTCTAATTTGTGGATGTCTATATTATACACACGGGAAGAGGAAACTTCGGTGTCTTGGTCAGGGTAAAGCAGTAAAGAAGTTATTCCTACTATATTTCTCAATTATACTTATTGCCGTTAGACTTTCTAACTCCTTGTAACTCCTCAATTGAGATGTGATTATTTATTTTCCAACCATAATGGTAAAATGTGAGCGTATCTTTTAGAGCTTAATTCTCTTCATACTTTTTACATTGATGCATCAACAGAGAACTCGTGTGAGTTTTCTTGAGGAGAAGCCTCATCTTAAAGGGATTATCAACAACATAGTGTTCATGCCATGGGAGGATACCTGTTTTGTGACTGGTGGAAGTGATCATGCTGTAGTTCTTTGGAATGAGAAAGATGGGGGGAACTCGTGGAAGCCAAAAGTTGTGCACAGGAGTATGCATTCCTCCGCTGTGATGGGAGTTGCTGGGATGCAGCAAAAGCAGATTGTAATTTCTGCTGGTGCAGACAAGAGGATTATTGGGTTTGATTTACGAGCTGGAAGAGCCGATTACAAGCATCAAATAGAGAGCAAATGCATGAGTGTTCTACCTAATCCTTGCGACTTCAATCTCTTTATGGTTCAGACTGGGTAAGTTTCTTCTCACTAACACAACTAGTATTCGATATTTTGCTTTATTGCTCTGCGAGGAGTATTATCCTTTTCTACAACTTGCTGTTTCCAAGAGTTGCATATCACACTATTTTTACTTGAGGAATTCTTGTATGTGCTGATGGAACTCTATATCTCAAAAGGGCATCTCTAGTTTTACGAGAAATATTTGACCAACTGGGCTGGGATCCATTATATCAGACGACTTTTGGTCAAATGATGACCATAACTCCATTTGAGTTGGAAGATGTAGATTTTTCTCAAGCAAGGATTTTTTGCGTTGATGTGCATTAAGAAGACTCCGGAGTTCCATTAAACATATGTCGTTCAGCTTACATGTTGAGTCCAAATCTTAGCCCATCCTATGCCACTAGCAACGCCCTTTGAACCTTAATTCGTTTTCCTTAAAGCTCCTGCTACCGTCAGTATTATATCTAAAACCTACCTATCTCCATAAACTTACACTAGCTTCAAATGAAAAATTCTAGAAGACAAAATTTTAGGCCATCATACTGGTTTATTAGGCAGTCTCTATTTTTGAAGTTAAGATTTTTTTTCTGCATCAATTAGCATAGGAGCCTCATTCAATCTGGCATGATGAAACTTTAACATATTATAGATGCCCTATTAATGTAACTTTTGTGACAGCTGCATTTTCTACTTTCTAGTTCTTAATGTGTTTTGTTAGCGGGAGATAAGTTTTATCTTGAAGTGAAGAATTCAATTTCATTCTTAGAGATGATGTACAATCATATTTGGAATGATCATTACATTAATTCTATGAGTGTTGAACCTCACGGCCTGGGGCTTTGCCAGGGCTAACTAGTAAGAGGCCTAGAGTCTGAAGTGATCCTAGAAACCAATCGCGTTCGGGGAAAAATTTCTACTACATATTCACCTAGAAGAAAAGCCAAAGCTGCACTTCATGCATCTATTTGCTCGGAACTAAGAAGAGTGCGTGAGGGTAGATCTTTGATGTATCCCGATTTCTGAAATAAAGTGGAAAGGATAATTTTCAATTAGATGAAATATCATCGACATAATTCACTTGGTGACTGAATCCCCTTTCTTCACACACACACACACACACACACACACAAAAAGGAATTATTCTTTGTAAGAAGTATAAAGTAAAAAACCTCAAGAAATCTAGTAAAAATATTATTGCAAGCTTTGACAAGGGTAGCAGAAGTTTCTTTTATTTATATCACAAGGTGATATAATCCATGGTTTGGTGGCAAGCCTACTGAAGTCCTCAATATTCTAAATTGAGGTGGATTTGATGCAAAATCCATCTGATTTTACGCAATTAAACTTTTTTTGAAATGGAGATAACTAGTATCAGATGGCTATCGGCTAACCATGCGAGGTTGTAGTTTTGATAAGTGTTTTTGTGTGCGCGCGCTAGTCAAGTTTCATACATTTGCTGTTTGTTTTGCGTTGATTAACACGTACTTTGATGTTTGTATGGGCAATCAGCGCTGCTTGTTCTTGTTCTTGTTCTCATTTTCCGATCTTGTTACGCGTCAAATGTTCTATTTGCAGGACTCCAGAGAGGCAGCTTCGGTTGTTTGATATTAGGGTGAGGCAGACAGAAGTTCACGCGTTTGGTTGGACACAAGAAAGTAGTGAATCTCAGTCTGCGCTGATCAACCAGGCATGGTCCCCTAATGGTTTATACATCACATCTGGTTCAGCAGACCCTGTTATCCACATCTTTGACATAAGATTCAATGCTCATAGACCTTCCCAGTCGATAAAGGCTCATCAGAAACGAGTCTTTAAAGCTGTATGGCACCACACACTTCCGCTCCTGATCTCAATATCTTCTGATTTGAACATTGGCCTGCACAAGATTACATAAAGTTAGCGAAACAGTACATGCCCAAGCTTTTTGCTACGCCCCGTTGTTTGGGAAGTTTTGTTGAAGGGTGATTTTGCCTTCTAAGCAAGTTATGCTGATGGGCTTGTGTTACGGACGTGCATTTTTTTTGAGAGGGGAATCCAAGAGAAGTTCCAACAGAATGATTTTAGCCATGGGATTTGTTTTAGGTCGCGGTGCTGGGCACGCATAGGCCCTGCCATGCAGCCCATCAAGAAATACAGGAAATGTCTTGGTGTAATGCTTGAACAGAATTTTAGGTGCATGAAACGTACACAAATTCAGAGCTCACAATTCCATTTCATGTTGGTTTTGCTAACCTTCTATATGCACTAAGATCATTTGTTGTACACTGCCTCCGCATTGATTGAGAAATGCCGCTAACTGCATTATATCGATAAAAGATTGTTCTTATAAATTTTGGAAACAGAGGTAAAATACTTTTAATGGTGATGTTTTGTCACTAAAGTTGTAACTGTGCAAGAGGATCCTTATCCCATTTATATGCCCTTGTGTTTTCTTTGGTTGACTGTACGGAAGTACAACTTTACAAGATACCATTGGTTATGGAGGCCTCATGTACCCAGTGGTAATGTACAACGAACCCTCTTAGAGTTTATAATCATGGAAAATCAAAATATTATAAATCTTCACAATAAGTTTATGTATAAACGTTGATTCACAAGAAAATTCACAAATTTCGTTCCCAAATTAATGACATGGAAATTAACATTCTAACGATATGTGTTCGCGTATGAGAGTCCTCTTCGAAAGTTGCATCTCCAAAGGATAAAATTGTCACTTGAATGAAAAATCATCCAAGACCTCCCTTTAATCTCATTAGGAGATTTAATTTGATTTTTGGAGGTTTTGTCCCGATTTGGTACATAAGAGGATTAAATACCAAGGCAATAGTTGCAGTTTTTCTCGTTGAACTTATTTTTTCTCTCTAACGGGACATTGGATGAATAAAATTCTTAAGATTGAGCTTTCAGTATTGAGACATTTTTACAAAATAGAAAAAGTTCCTGCAAGATTAACTTGGGCAACTTCTTATTAATTTCGTCAATTCAGTAACTAATATAACCCGTCACGTGCAAGAAATTCTCTTTATAATCTCGCCTTCCGACATAACTCAAATACTACCTTAGATAATTTCCTTACAAATTCTTAAACCAGACATAAATAACCACTCTTGGTTTGAAAATAATACAAGTACAATATTATTGTTATTGCTGAACAAAAAAAAAAAGAAAAAAAAATTGTTTTCTTGTCACCGATAAAATTCCCTTTTAACCAGCCACGTGGAATTAACTCGTAATGTAAGCCATTGTTCGCACTTCCATCGTTTTCACCATAGTTCGGCTTTTCCTCCTCCCAGCAACTACCACAGCGCCTCGAAGCCTTGCTGTTTTAGGTATAATTATCTGCTTTTCTGTCTTCGATTTCGATGTTCCGCTTTTGTGGATGGCTTGTTGCGACTTGTTCTTACCCGACTTTCCTTCTGAAAGCAGAGATCCTCGTCTAGTGTTACATATGGACTTGTATTTACACTTCTATTTGCTAATTAAGCATATTCGGACTTCCCAATTAGATGTATTTGAGGCCCTCAAATTTTGAATTCAGTGCTATGCTGTTCAGTCGAACATTGTTAATTGCTTAGGAGTTATCGATGTGTGATGAACCGATTATGTCGGTATGCTTAGTTCTCGAAAATTATTTATATACTCCTCAATTGTGCCAGTTCGGTTGGGCGAATGTATGTGATGTGTTCAGTTCAGTAGTGCTGTGGTACTATTCGCGGAATGTAAAGTGTGTTTGGTTTAATTAAACAGGCTCAACTAGGTTGCAAAATTGACCTGTTCTGTTTGGCTATATTTGCCGATTTGCGTTGTATCCGCTTTTTAGGCTGTTGGAATTTTGCAAACAAATTATGTTGTTTGAACTTATGGTGGGGAAGACATTCGAAGTAGAGATTGAACAATCTGTTTTAGGTTCCTTTGACAATTGTGGAGGAAATATTACTCCTTCCGTTCCATTGGGTTTCCCTGTTTTTAGTTTTTCGAATTCCTAGGATTGATTTAGTACATGTAAATGTTGACTTCACTCAGTGTATTTCTTCTGACTTGATCTGCCAAATGATATTTATTTAACCGATTACTGCTAGGAATTCATGAAAAGTCAAAGGGAAAATGCAATGGAACGGAGGTAGTACTAGAAAGCAATTATTACTAGGACAGGAATAGGCAGTGTGTACCTCTGAGGCTTCATCCCATAATTGCTATATCTAATTGACTGGATCAATTGTACAAATTTTTAGGATTTATTTATTGAGTTGGCTGTCTCAAGTGGGGCAAATATCTTATTAACTTGCACACGACTTGGTCTGCCCTGAAAGTAAAATCATTATGGTCCACCTCCGCATTAAAGGACTGACACTATTAAAAGCTTATTCTGAAAGAAATCATTTACTTTAAGCCTTAGGTGCCCAAAAAATAATGAAAGCCCCAAGATCTTGCAGCATAAGAAATCTATCAAGCCATGGTTGGTAAGGGAACAGAGACATGTTTTTCGAAGTTATAGGCAGTATAGAACCTATTCTAGTAAGCCATCCAGTTCCTTTTATTTTCAGGGAAGTTAGAAATATTGAGTAGTTTTCTAATGTGACCTTGGGTAGATGTGTCCTCAACTGTATTGCTCCTGGTTTAGACTGATTTATGTGACGGTGTCACGGTGTATTACATTTCAAGTTACAATCTAGAATTTACAGGTGTTTCATGAGCTTGATTTTTTGTTCACTTATACTGATTTCTTCTTTTGTTATTGAGAACAGCTGATTATATTTTGTTACTTTCTCTAAAGGACATTTGTGATCTACCTGCTTATAATAGTCTGAACACGTGTTAATTGTTCTCCATGAACCGTGTTCTTCATCATACCTACTTAAGCCCCATTGACTCTGTCTTTAACCCCCTGCAGAGTTTTTAACTTTGGGACAAGCAAGGTGAAAAAGGCAATCAAGCTTAAGTGACCTATTGAGCACAGGTTCGTCCTTCCAGTTACGAGCTTTGTGATGCCATGTACATACTTTAAGTGTCTTTGCTGAATTTTATGAAGTAATAACATAGAATGGTTTTATTAAGTTGTCAACTAAATGAAACAGTACTTCAGTCCATATGTTTCTCGCAATATGCAAAAACTCCTATATCATCATTTAACTTCCTAATCACATGTGGTAGAAGGAAAGAAGGGAAAAGGAAGTTGAAAGCATGGATAGAGTTTTGATGATTTTGTTGTAAGGAAAGATTATGGAACAGAAAAGAGTACTGCACATGGTCTTTCACCAGGTTTTCTTTCCTAAGGAAAGCTGCAGAGGGCAAGGATCGAGGCTTTGTTCTAATTTGTTTGATCAATAGATATAGCATATAAATGTTGAAAAAAATAAGCAACAACTCTTGCTTCCTGCCTCCTCCAGAAACTAAGGACTAGGTGGAAAGTCATCGTCCTTTACATAGCACGCCTTTCCAATCTTCTACTCTTCAGTGATTCTAAAATTCCAGTTTTTTCTGGCCATTACTGATTTCAATTCTGTGTTATTTCTATCAGATTCAAACCTGTTGGCTTGATAATATCAACCGATGTCTTTTTGACAATATAAATTACATATGGTTCCAAGTGACATGTATCGACAGGTGCAAAATATCGCTGTGAAGCACTCTGAAAGAAGCGTATGGAACTTGACTTGTGTAAACATTAAATGCTTGTTTAATGGATGAGGATATAGCAAGGTTGTGGGGAAATTCTCTCATGATGGTTTGGGCAGATTCAACTTTGACCTTTGTGTGTCCCCGTGAAGAAAAATGATACGTGACAGGTTGATGGGGATTATTGGAGGAAATTGATGGAAAATAGCATGATTGTTTAAGGTTGACGGAAACATGAGCTTGAATATGAGATTATGAGGATTGATTTAGCCCCCACCTTGTTCGGTACAACAGTTGAGTTGCTCTGCCTTTGGCTGAGGGATGAGCTTAGAGTTAAGAAAGCGCAAATTGAAATTCTTGCCGTTTGGTGGCTTCTTTCCATCTTTTACAGGCTTCTTTGGTTCTGAAAAAGTTGTACATTACGTAATAATTAGTTTCTAGTGAAATTTTTTGTGGTGAGTGATATTTTCAGGGAAATCTCAGGTTCTAGTGAAAGCAGTAATCTTCACATCGTTTATTAGCTGAAATCTGGATAACCATACAGCTGAATATACTTTGGAGTGTTGTTGCATCTCTTCGTAGAGCTTGAATTGAATATTTAGTTCTATATGTAATGAAACAATAATATGAAGACGGGATGCTGAGGCAGATGATTGAAAGATATGGTGGAACATGTTAAAAACTTCAGTTGATGATTGTGTTTGGATAAGACGAATGTGATACAAGTTTTTATTAGATGAAGGTAGTGAAGGGAGGAGAGTAGGGAAAAAAAAGGAAATTTTACAAATCATAGTGAAAAAGGTTAGACCCCTGTCCGACATCTGGTATAATAGAGTTTGGAGTTAGCCCTAAAAGACCCTGTCAAGGAACTCAAGAGTACCTTCTTCGCTAGCCTTTTTAAGGGAAGCATTGCCCTCTTGTGAGGATTCATTCTGAAACATTATGGATGGTATATGTGACAACCCTTGAACTTTTGGGCGGGGGTCATCTGGTTTGGTTGCCTGCGGTTGTGGGAAATGAAGGCAATCCTGGGCTTATCCCAAATTAAGGAGGAAGGGTTTTTTCCTTTTTCTTTTTGGTGGGTGTGGGGCTGTGGGGAACAACAGGGGTTCTGGTGGATGGGGGGGGGGAGTTTGAGCCTGGCAATAAAGCCTAAATGCTAACATAAAACCCCAAAACCTTCAATCCTATCCCGCATCGGCTCAAGGGGGGTTAACGCTAATGGAGGCTGGAGGGGCGACTGTAACACCCACACCATAGCTGATACACATTGCCAAGGAACTCGATAGCCCTTTTCAGGGAGTGATGGGTTATTATATTTAAGCATGCTTTTATTGGATACATCACTTCTACTTGATGATTGTTCGATCAGGATTAAGTTGCAAATTCTGACTAGTAAATTGAGAAGTCTTTGAGGACTGAAGGATTTTGTCTACAGATAACTATCATGTCTTCACAGAAGAGATGCCTGATTTTGCTGATATATCTCCAGGCATCTTTAACGACTCTATTGGTTGTTTTCCAGATCCTATGTTGTCTCCTTGGGAGGCAGATTCTATTGGTTTCGTTTCTTATTCTAAAGGATATTAAGTTCTGTGCTTGTTTTGCATCGCCGCATCCTTCGATGTTTTGCCAGCTTTAACTTTCTAATTTCCTGGTATTACTTGGGGATACAAATCTTTGAGCGTGTCTAAGGGGTGCCTTGGGTTTGTTCAATTACGACAGTTTCGCTCATGGCTAAGGGAAAAGGCAAGAAGTTCAAAAACAACGGGCAGATTGTAAACCAAGTGGATACCAACAAAAAGATAAAGAAGAAGAAGAAGAAGTCAAAGGCTAAGAATAGTAACGCTATTGTTCCCGATCCTGTCCCTCTTGCTGCCCCTGCACAAAGCCAGGCTGCCGTTCCTGCCACTAATGGCAGTAGAGCTGCTTCACTGGGAAAAGAGAAGGTCAATGACGATTTGGAGGGACTTTCAGGATATATTTTTCTGTGCAATGGAAAGACAAAACCAGATTGTTATCGATACCGTGTTTTTGGCCTCCCTGCTGGTGGGGGAAATAAGGAAGCCATAGAGAAGATTAAGCCAGGCACAAAACTTTTTCTGTTTGATTTTGACCTGAAGCTTCTCTATGGTGTATATGAGGCATCTTCCCCTGGAAAACTACACCTGGAACCGACGGCTTTTGGAGGGCGATTTCCTGCTCAGGTAAGCCTTGTGCTGTTGTTGTTATTTCTTATCCCTCATGAAGCATGGGTAGGGAAGATGATGTGATATGATTCTAAAGATGTAGACACTGAATCGACAAGGATACGATAAGAAAGGGACAGACTTTCCAGTTTCAATATGTAAACTAGCGACATATATAAGCACACATTTAATATCATATGGCTTACTGTGAAACTTGCAAACTTCATAAAGTCTATTTGGGTGAGATCTAATACACTGGGAGGAACAAAGTAAAAGACCTAATCAAAGCATGTAAAGTTGCTCAAAGACTATGAAAAGAAAAAAAAAACTTAAAAATGCCTTCTTTTCCCTCGTCTATTCAAAGAAAGGGTGGTCAAGAGAGAGTTTTTGGGTTCTAGAACAGGGTGGCCCATCCCTCCGGAAGCTCTAGCATTTCTTTTAAGGCCGTGCCTGATAGTGAACTGAAATGAATCCAAATACAATCTGAAAATCTCATTAAAAATTTCTGTTTTCATTGAATCCATTAGTTTAATCTATCATCGTCCAATTCATATATGAAACTAAAACTTAATTGGAACCCTTTGTTAGCACGAACCTATATGAGTTGTTGTTAGGTTATAACAATTCCAGTGTTTTTCTGGGCATGTTTGTGCTCAAATGTTCAACTAAGATTATATTTTCTTGGCCGAATCCCTGAGAACGGTGATTCAGCGTCGGCTATGAAGCACGGACACGGGTTCGGTTACATGGATACTGCATTTTTGAAATTTTAGGATACCGGTGCGGCGGGGATACGTCAAATTTTAACCATTTATACTTAGTACTGAATTCCGCTAAACAAAACAGGGACCATTTGAATCTAAAGAAAGTGCATAAAAGGATATATAGAATTGTACAATACCATCAAATCCTGAATATGAAACTGCTTCAAATTTATAGACATAAAGCATCACAATTTGAAAAACTGCTCCAAGTTTATAGACGTGTCACAAAATCATTTTACAACCTTCAAATATGACAAAGAAATAAAAAGGTATAGCTTACAGACTTTAAAAGACATTCCCACTCATTGAGTCACACTGCTTTAATCCTAAAATTGGGAGAGGGAGTGCCATTATTTTTGTGACATGTTCCGTAGTGATGTAATGCCGTGATTGGGTGGAGGTGGAGGATTTTGGTTTGTCATTCAGAATCATTCTCAATGAGTCCATAAGAAGTGAATGCTCTTTTTTCAAGGATTTCATAATTGGACATTGAACCCATTTCATATGATGGGGTCGCCGGTGTATTGGGCGCTACTTTGCTATGCGCTATTCATGGTGCTACTGTAGAAAATACTTTATTTAAGTGTGCTTGTTCCCCCTCCTTCCTTACCACGGCAAGTCTTTGTGTAATAACTCCGATGAGAAGAAAAAGAAAGCCTTAAGAGACGCTCCTGGCCCAATCCTAGACACTCTAAGATCCTTTTTCAAACCTGCTCCCATTTCGAGTCAAGAGATAGATAAATAGACACATCCCATTGCACTGATCCGGGGTGTTCGCAGTGACTGAGGGGGTCGAAGACCAAGAAGTGAGTTATTTATACCAAGCATTCTTGAATTAATAAATAGAACCTAGAAGCTAAAAAAGGGTATCCTGAGCCATTGCAATAATCGGGTTTATTGATATTCCTACAAGTCACAGCAGAAAAAATTGGTCTAAACCCACAAATAGCCTACAATATAGAATACTAATGCAGGAAGAATGAGAGGAGGTAGAAGAGGGCAGTAGACTTACCTTTTGGAAAATGCTGTGGTGGGTGGTCATTGCCTCTTGTTCCCGAGTCACTGGTGGTCGCGTTCGTGCCTAGTTGCTTTGACACCGCTGCTTTCTCTCTCTCCCCCTCTTCAAAGTTCAAGCCTTAGACAGAAGATCTGTCCGGTTCTTGGGTTAGGTATACGTTTTGATATTTGTGACGGACCCCCGAATCTTCTGTTTTATGTTTTAAACCCTGAATTTTTTTTTGAAAATTGTGTTTTCACCCCATAAGTGTCCAACACGCACCCCAGGCGAACCTGGTATTTAGGAAATTTAAAAAAATAAATCAAAATTACCGGATACGCACCGGCCAGCATCCGCACCCGACGCCGGTGCTTCGCCGATTTTGGCACACCCGTGCTTCATAGAATGTGGGTTGTCATCTAGGGTAGAGCCAAGGAGCCTCAATGAGATTTCCCAGTTATCAGTCGGGGTGGATTATCCATGTGGGCTCAATGCTTGAATGTTCCATAATATAGCAATAGTTTTATGTCTTGTGTTGCATACTATCCATCTTGACCTAACTTTTGAAAACCTTTGCAGGCCGTAACATCCATTTCATACTGTAAGGAAACTGTCTTATTCTAGGATCTATGTTAGTATTTCTGCTCTTAATAATGATGCTTTTGATTCATCATTTTCACCTGCTTCCTAAGGGGTTTCAGCAAATTTTAATTTTATTTATGTCTTGAGACTGTTTTCCCTTCTTGCATAGATAAGATTCAATATTTCTAAGGACTGTCTTCCCCTGCCTGAGAGTTCTTTCAAGAAGGCAATACAGGATAACTATCAAGGCTCAAAGTTCAGACAGGAACTCAATGGCCGGCAAGTAAGACAGTTGGCTGGTTATTTTGTAAGACAGAGATCATACAAAATAACCAGCCAATGAAGCCATCTTCATTGGCTGGTTATTTTGTATGATCTCTCTGCACCTATTGGTTTCTTAGCTTTGCCATGACAATGCAGGTCACGAATTTATTATCGCTGTTTCGTCCATTTGCTTCATCATCGTCAGCACCTGCACCTCTTCTAATTCCAAAAGGTGTGCCACCACAGGCAACCTTACCATTAGCGGTTGACAATCGGTTCAAGCCAGATCCATACTTAGCTGGAGTGCGACATGGTTGGGCTCCTCGACCTGTTCGACAAGATGTGCCAACTTCACAGCATGGATGGTATGAAAACCCAGCTGTGATGGGTCATGTCTATCCAGCTATTGAGCGTCAAGGTCCACCTGCTCCGAGTAATGCATACTATCATGCAGAGACCCAGACTTTGCGAGAACCATATGTTAGGTATATGTCTCTGTTCTGACTCAGTTTCCCACTTCTTGAGAAACACATATTTATCCATGCGTTACGTCAAGCTGTAAAGACACCATTTGAGCTTCTTAGTTAAGTTACACACAACATTGATGGATATGTCTTGGGTTTTATTGGAACTTGGAAGATAGAAAGGTCTAAAGATGGGTAAAGATCATACAATTTCTTTTTTCCTCCTCTTTCCAATTGCACTTGTTTACTTCTGTTGACAACCTTAAGGAGAGTGGTTGGCTAACGGAAAAAAATTTCTGATTTAAGTCGATGAAAAGTGGGAAATTTTTTCAGTGGGAAGTCAACTATTCATTACTTTCTCTTACCTTCTATACTCATCCCCTATCCAATTACTTGTATCATATACACGTGTCAGTAAGTCTTAGAGAATGGAGAATTTGCATTGTCCCATGCATATGGAGCTTGATGATTTGTTCTCATGTGCAAAAATTTTAGTGGACTAATATGCTTTGCTTCATTGACGCCAAACTTGGTCTGTGTTTAGCTAGATACATTCTTCAGCAGAAAATTAACATTGTTCTAGTCTTTAGGAGATTCGTAATGCTCTTTGGTATGTAAACTCTTTATATATGAAACTGAAAGCTATCATGGTTCTTTGACTTGCTGCTATCACAGGTATAGAATGGTACAGGAGGTGGTCCCTCGTGACCGACTTGTTGACATGGAGGGCGATTTCTGTCGATATCCCTTTCGGACGGAGAGGGAAAGTCCTCCTCATCGAGATAACACTGTTGGACATTACAACTACTATCCAATGCCTGTGGCTCCTTCACATGAGCATCCACCTACCCTAACATCTGGAAGGCGTGGCTTAGCAGAGGGGAGTGTTCCTATCTCCTCCTATTACTCTTTTGCAGGGGCAACTCCTATAAGACGTTGACCCCGGGAAAGTGACAGGATGGAGTCCTCAGCTTCGCTTTGTCAGTCGATGTGCCATATATTTGGACTTGTGCTTGTTTTAAGCCGGGAAAATCTGCCTTACACCATGAGCAAAGTGACAGTCTTCTACAGGATGTATGAATATGGTAACGATGGGTACATGAATTTGACGTCGTTGATTGTTGACGTTCTGAGTCTCCCATGTATCTGAGATTGGAACTAGTTACTGTTCGATTGGATGAGAACTGTTATTGGAGCTTGGTTCCTCTTTGCCTCTCTCTCTCTCTCTTTCTCTCTCTCTCTCTCAAACACACAAACCCACACACCGTACATAAATGAGGAAAACAAAATGGATTTTGCTTGTCAAAGAGGGAGACAACTCAAGTGACCTTTAAGACTTTGGTTACTTATATAACTTTATAAAAACGTTGCTGCTATGTCTCTTAAATTTCTGCAGTATGTAGCGACACTACTGAAGTAAATTGCCATCAGTAAAGGCTGAATGTCTGCCTCCAAAGTCACCTTGTGATCAAGTGAAATTGTAAAGAAGTGGATGTGTCAGCCACAAGGTACCTTGCTCGTTATTCCTTTTGCTTTGGGGTGTCTAGCCCACTTACGTTTTAACCCTCCAGGCAGGGCCATTTTGGCCCACCATTTAGTGGTTGACCTCTTGACCTTGGTGGTCGTTGACTCGAAGACCTTCCATGTCAACTAATGCTAGAACTGGTTTTACTGGTAATGGGCCATTGAACCTGCTGATTAGACTCTAGCCCCTGGTGTTGCCACAATGTTATTGACCAAAACTTAAAACTTTTTCTACTCTCAGCTGTTTTGCTTGATATGTAAACTTGAGGGGGGTTTGGTTGCATGAACAAGGGAGCTGATTGATCAACAATTGGGGTGAAACAGTGGGATGCACTGAATTGGCTTTCTTTACATTATGGATTGATGATGTGCCTTGGTAGCACTACCAAACTCTTATTATTATCTAAAAAGAGATGGGGTCTACTCATGCTTCATCAAGACATGCATAATTTTGCTTTAATTATCCTTGTGTCTGCCTTTTTGGTTCTTTAGTTGTTATGATTGTGATTGAAGATATTGGAAACCTTGATATATATATATATACAGAGAGAGAGAGAGAGAGTGAGAGAGCCATAATAATGCTTCATAAAAGTAAAAAGAAATTGAATTGGATTTAAATAGTAGTTCTTCTCGATTCTTCTCACAATTCCACTGATGGCGAAAACTAATATTTAGAAGAAAGCAGAATTTGAATTGCGTCAAAAGATAACAGCGGTGGGTCTTCCAACTTTGAAAGTACACGACAATTGGTTTTTAAGTATTTACATGAAAATTGGTTTTAAGAGTTTTTACACAACGAAAAGAGAATTTAACACTTCTGATTATAAGGGTTTTAATATGAAATTCAGACGACAAACTGACAATACGACTATATAAGTTTATAGACTATGACAGTCTCTGTTGCCATTGCATTCGAGTCCTTACTTTACCCCGCACGATTTTCACTTTTATTGTACTTTTACTTTACAAATTTCACGAGAGCTCGGAGACGAACAGTATTGATTCAACTTTACATTCATCTTCGTTTTTTATAACATATTTAAGCTTAAAGGCTAGAGCTAAAACCTTTAAATTACAAGACAAGCCGTAAAGTGATGTTTCCCAAAGAAACATTCATCTTCTTCACTCTTTACCATATAGTCATCATAGTAGCTCTTATAAAATGATCCTTTTGTCTCTAAAATATATGTTTAATAGTTAGAAAGTTGGCACCATGTTCAGGTGAGACATTATACGTTAAAACAGATGAATCAAGACATATATAAGTTAAATGTAGATTTGGGAGACACCATGCATGTGGTTAGCATAAGCTTGAAGCTTCCACTGTTACCCTTTGGATGAATTTGCAGACAGGGACATGCTTTTAACATTGTTTTTTAATTATACTATTTTTAGTTTCTTTTAATATTAGTTTTTTTTCCTTTTCTAAAGGCTACCATTTAGCCTTTTGAAATCTTTCAACACTATTACCCTTTGGATGAATTTGCTTTAATCATGTGGGTGACATGTAAACAAAAGGGTTAGAGTTCAAGAAGAATTTTGCAAATGGTGTATCGATTTCCAATAATTTATGCTTGTTCTGTTCAGCTGCTAACTTAATTGTTTTTAAAGACGTTTTTCCTATGCGGTATCAATAAGAAAGCTTCTGGTTGGGAAATTGAACTTCAAATTTAGATTTTAAAATACTAGGGGAACACATTACCGTCAAAGATCGAGAAACTTAGATTTATAAGCGACAACTATAGATTGCGACTTCAGATAAGACCCCAAGTAACTTGTTTTCCAACGGTTCGTGGAATGGAAGCTGGTTTATTACTTTTACTAGTAGAAGCTTTAATCAAATACACAACTATGTTAAGGCCTAGAAACTATGCATATCGAGAGAATGCGAAGACATTTGTGATCGGTTATAGGATGATCAAATCTTTACACTCGTATTGAATTAGGTATTGAAGTGTTTAACAAATAAAGTGATCTGATTCTCCCTGCTTCAAGTTGCTCAAAAGCTTAATAAAATCTAAAATCCTCATTTTTTTGAATTATGATTTAATCAATTTTGAAAAACCGGGTTTGATCAAAATAACTATCGAAGTTTCTTCCAACATAAGTAGACATTACATGTCTTGTGATATACTGTTGACTTACTTTGTATACCTTTTTGCCAAATCTAATATATATATATATATATATATATATATATATATATATATATATATATGAAAGTCGAAACTGAGAGAATGTTGTTCAGTCATCACTTACTTGGACACTCTTTAGTTTGCCATATGTACTTTCCTATTTTGAATTTTTAAAATATTTTACTTTACTTACCTTTGTAATAATGAATTTGATTCTCTCTCTCTCTGATTTGAATTCCTTCTTTTCATTTAGAATTTGACAAATTATATAGATTTTACATTTCTCTCTCTTTTATGCAACATGCCTCGCTTAGAAATTTTATTTATATCTTTACAATTCCATTAATTCCTAAATTTTGACAAAAGTAATTCTCGATATATTCTTTTTTAATCTTAAATATTGTTTACTGTTTAGATAAACACAATATTCTCCATCAGTTTTTTTCTTAAGCTACCCTAATCTTCTTCCGTTTCTTTCATTGCATGTTATATATATAGTTTACACTCCTATTTTTTTTTAATCATTTATTGTGTATTGTTCCTCTTTTCTTCGTGGTCTTGAGTAGTACAACCTCAACACACGAGTTATTATGATTAGTATTATCACTGTAATTGCTATTATTTAAGAGATACTATTTCTATTATTTCATGCACTATTTTTTTTATCTTCATTGGTCACTAAAAATGAACAATTATTACTGAAGTTCATTTCTAACAATAAAATTGGTAGGATAACTCCTTTAAAAAGGTAAAAATAAAATTTTGATTATATTATTTTCAATATCAATTTTGTAATTGTTATTAACCATACAAATACGAGATTTCTTAATAAGTATTTTGATAGTTGTCTTTCACGTATGCAACGCACGAGATCAAGACTAGTACATTCTGCATCTTCTAACCGATTTTGCTTCAATAGATTAAAATTGATTTTAAATATAATATTATTTTAATAAAAAAATATTTTTGAGAAGCAAACTCAAACGGGCTTAATCGTGATATTCTACTTTTTAAAATATATACTCTCTTTAGATATAAAAAGTATCATTAAAAGAAATTAAGTAGCAGTAGAGTCGAATTATGGCAACGAGCCACCGTGGCACACACAATGCATGTGCAAATATAAAATTAAGGATTAATTACTCACGGCACCCCTGAGGTTTGCCCTAAATTACACACGGACCCGCTTATCTTTGTAAATTACACTCCGCTCCTAAAATCTAGCTTTCTTTAACGGTGTTAACGGCTGGACACAAAAAGACATTTATGCCCTTGTATATAAGTACACAGTGTCTCTTGGGTTTTGGAGAGAAATTGAGAGGTCGGCTCTTGGGTTACAAACTTTCATTATATTCTCTGCATTTCCAGCATACAATTTTGATTCTCAGCATTTCAAAGGTCACAAACTCTGTCTTTTGCATTTTTGGCCTTTTTTTTTGCAACTGATCGATAGTTCTGTGCTCATTTTTTTTTTACATTTTCATGCATCTGCATTTCCCCTTCCCTGTCCCCGTGGTTGTGCAATTGCGATTGGTGGAGGTTGGGCATTTAGTGGCGGGGCACGGCGGCCGTGGGTGGGTCGATTGATGGGTTATCGATTGGCGGCGTGGATGGACGACAAGCAGTGGTGGCGGGACTGGACCGACACCGGCCGTAGGTGGCCCTCGGCATGCGAGATTGTATATGTGTGTTTTATAGTCCTTGGGAACGGGGATCGGTTGCCGCTGTGGTTGTCGGTGTGCCGGTGTCAGTTGTGGATGGGTATTGGGTGGGCGACTGATTTAGGCAGCCGAAGGTGTCGCTTGTAATGGCCCTTGGTGAGGTTGGCGGCCTTGGGTGCGCCAGTGTGGTTGTGGGTGGTCGTAGTTTATCTTCGTGGGGAGGTGGTGGCCAGTGGTGACGGGGAGAGTTGATTGGCAGGGACAGTGGGTGGTGCTGGCTGTGTGGGTCTTGGGTGGGTGGTTTTCGTTGGGAGGTAGAGGCCGGCGTGATGAGTAGATACGCAAGGGCAGTGGGTGATGCCGGCATGTTCACCGGGATGTCGCCGGAGGTGCGTCGGAACGTGTCGCCGGCGGTGATGGATGGTGATGTATGAAATGAGAGCAGCCAGCAACCCTGTTTGTTCCTGCATTATTGGTTGTACAGTGTGAAGTT
Organism: Escallonia herrerae; assembly: GCA_033070095.1. NCBI lineage: Eukaryota > Viridiplantae > Streptophyta > Magnoliopsida > Escalloniales > Escalloniaceae > Escallonia > Escallonia herrerae. The sequence goes on along the minus strand of JAVXUP010000019.1, from coordinate 356,035 downwards.
TTGGTTGTACACCATGCACTGTTGGCTGTACAACATCACTATTGGTAAAAGTTAAAAAAAAAAGATATCACAGAAGAAGAAGAAGAACCTAAAGGGCAAGGGGGGTATTTATTCAAGAAAAGGAAGGCAGTTTGGGATGAAAAATTCAAAAAGTAAGGTGTCAGAGAATCTTTAGACGGAGTTAGGGTCCTCGTCAATTTTGTGGGGCTCCGTGAAATGCAGGTACAAATCTGGGAGAGTGGAGTGTAATTTTCAAAAGATAGGGGGGTTCGTGTGTAATTTAAGGTAAATCTCAGGAGTGCCGTGAGTAATTAATCCTAAAATTAATAGTACAAACAACACATATACGTGTTTATTGTTATATCCAGTAAAATGAATTTTAAATAATAAAAAATGAGTTAGTCATATGTGTCCAAAAATAAGTTAGGAAAATATTATTATCGTACCAAACTTCGCCTTAAATTTTTTTTTTAATATATTTTTTGATGAATTTTAATCTGTGAAAACTAAATATATTTTTGTAAGTAGTTACTTACCAATTAAGATTTGTATTTTATTTAAATTTTTTTTAAAATGTCACTTGTCATCGTTAGTAGTTATGTAATACCGAAAAGAAAAGAGTATTAATCAAGTTTTTGCTCAATAAGCGGAGGAGTACAGATACTGGGAGTTTAGAGCGGTTTTGGAGTCGAGTAATAAGCTTCCAAATCTAACGCGTCATTGGCCAGTCAAGTGGGTCATTACTTTAAAATCTTTGATCCCCTGTCTCTCTCTCTCTCTCTCCCCGCCTCTCTGTCTTCGCATTTCTCTTTCGATTTTGCCTGACAGTTGCTTATTCTGTCCGTATCCATCTCTGCAATTGCCTTTTGAACTGCCACCGCGGCGGCAGCGATGGGAAACTGCTGCTCCGACGACGGCGGCGGACGGGCGGCCGTCGGCGGCGCCTCCTCTCACGGCAATCCGGTAAACGGACAGAACGACGCCGTCGACCTATACCTTAGGTCTCGCGGCTACCACGGCCTCTTCTCTCAGATCGAGGTTCGCCTTCTTTCACTTCAAATACAACCTCCTCTTTTTCCATTTCCCTCAAAGACACACCCACAAACACACACTAGTTTATTGTCAATAGCAATTCTATCAGTAGTTTGACTAAATGTTGGCGAATGAGGTCACTAAAGTGTTAGGAGCTACAGCCAGTTTTGGATTTAAGTGTTTCGAAGTGATTTCACTGCGGTCAAAATAGTAATTTTGCTTTAAGTGTAGCTCGAGGCTGTGACTGAGGTTGAGTAGTTAGTTGCTGAACTTTATGCCTGACGAACTTTGGATTTTTTATCCTGAAACGTCGTCAAATGGAGTGCACTGAATAACACAGCATTTGATGAGACTTAAGTTTGCAGAGCATAATGTCCTTGGTGGAGATTAAAGCAGCATTCACGGCATTGTGTTGCACATTCTGTAAGATAACATTAGTATTGGTTATTGCTAGTTGTCTGTGACAGTTTTGAACTTTCAGCCAAGTAGAGTTCGACTAGCAGTTTGCAGCTACAAGTTGCCATAGTTGCAGTTTTGATGTGTGTAGCGTGTACGCAGTTCTCTACATCCTTTTGGCCCTATGGTTTTCTCTTTAATTGGACATTGACGGGCACTGTTGCAGGAATTTGTGTTACTTACTTACCATTTCTGTAACTGTTTTCTTTTCCTCTTTTCCCTGTCTTGCACTTGACACTTGTCTTGTACTTGACATTTTCAAGTACATTATTGATTACCTTTAGTTTCTGTCGTGGGAGAGGATTGACAATATTGATAGCTAGTCACATATTCAGCGGATGTCGTTATGCATTCTATGACCAATCCATCCTTGATAAGTACCCGTTTTTCTTGATTTCTCTTTTGGAATTCTAGTCAGCTTTTGTGGTATGGTACTTGGGCACGTGCACTGGAGGATATCTGTCTAAACCATTGTTGTTAAAAGTGTAGGCGGACCTTAGGCGCAAAAGGTATCTAGAAGCGTGCGCCCTTTTCGAAGCCAGACGCTAAATGAAAATAAATAGATACTAGTGCACTAAGCCAATAAAATCATGTAACAAGTTGCTGAACATGGCAATCTAACAAACTTCTTACACTAAGAAAAAGTTTCAAATCCGATGAGAAGTAGTTAATTTGAAGTGAACATGACACAATCATCCTCATCATCAATAAGGGCCAAGGCAATCATAGGCTCCAAGTCCAATAGAGCTTCCTCCTCAATTTCATCTTCACCTACAAGGTAAACTAAAGGAGTACATGTACTTGAAATGGATCAAGCAACAAGAGAATGGATTGGTCGGGGATTTGGGGGTTTAATGCTTTTTGTTTAGATTTTGGTTTATGATGTTACGAAAGAAAGAATTAAAAAGAATGAACGGTTGAGATGATGCCACGATGGTAAATTTCAAAGACTTGATTTCTTGGGCTTTTTTTTATTTTTTTTATTTGTGCTTCTGCCTTGTGCCTTGTGAAGGGGCTGCACCTAGCCCTAGGCACCGCCTTGTGCCTAGCCGTGCTTTGATGACACTGGTCTGAACACAATAATTAATTTCAACCCGATGGATTTACGGTGGTTATTTGACATCAATAAGCAAACTGGATCTCGAACATGCTTGTTGGCTACATGCTAACCTAATGAGCAGAGATGAGGTTTGAGTGAGAGGGAGGGATGGAGTTCCTTTTTATAAGTAGTAAAACTAACAAAGTTGCTGGTTTTTCTTTAAATCTATTTGTTTCAACAGAGTGATTCCTATGTAAATTAAGAGGCATATGAAAGATGGCTGTTTTAAAACTTGAGAGTAAACGTATTCAAAGGAGTTGCCTTAGCAGTACTGCAAACCAAGAAATATTTGCTGTGAGTTATGATAGACTTGCTTTGGTGCTTGAAAAGTGATCGAGCTAACAAACGTGTCAAAAGGAATGTCCATTTGTTCTTTGTTAGTTGTTGTCCCGTCTAATGTCAGGTGCAGCAACCCTGAATTGAATGTCTTAGTAAGGGGCATAAGTGAAGAGCTAACTTGTTCACTATTTGCTGGTAGATTGTACAACTGATTTAAAAATGGAGCCTATCTTGTACTCTAAAGTAGAACCGTGGACCAAGGTTGACTCGGCAATGATACCTTTACCTTACACGGCCCATTATACATGGTGGGTGTTAGGTTTGAGGTCAGGCTAAAAATTTCATGGTCCATACTCCATATTTCAGCCTTGATATCATATTGTAAGCCTAATATTTTTTCGCTTGATACAAAGCTTCATGCTGTTGAACTGTACTATTTTTGCTTTCACTACTGTCGTTTGGACTAGACATGATTCATTTTTTGGCTGAATGGGATCAGTAAGTTGGGTCAACCTGCCTATATAGTTACTTTACTCTTTTCTATGCATTACCTTCTTTATGTTAGTTTCACTATAGTAGATCAGAACCCCCTCATTGAGCCGTGCTAACCAAATTCTCAGTACTGAATTTCTCAACAATTGTGTGCAGCTATCATTATCTGCTTCAGACTTACGTGATCGGGATGTACTTTCCAAGGTTCGTTGTTCTCTCATTTTGTGGTACAGGCAGGAATTAAATTGTGCAAAATACTCCGTAGGCATATAGATTGTGAATCTTCATTGTTATCTCAATAGTCCCACTATTCTAGATTAATTCTGGGGCGCGAAATGATCAGATTAATTCCGTTTCCGAGAGGTTTGTCTATGCTAGATATGGACTCTTCATTTCTTGCCAAAATACCTTCATTGACGGGATATTTCCAGTGTTATGGATGTATGTATCGAGTTGATGGATCTTCCAACAATAAGACCATATGGTAGAGGAGATTTCTCTTGATTGAATGCTCTCTTTCCTACTGCATCTTGTTTGATTTAAACGCTTTTTAAGTGGTATCTCTAATTGTTCAATAATGTTGCATCAATGTTCTCTTGTTAAGTGTACTGAATTTGAATTGCAAGACTTGTACGAGTAAACCTTCCGAGTTTTTGCACTTTTTACTTAGAAAAGGACTTAAGTGCTATGTTTTGGAATGCGAGCTCTGTTTTGGAATCAGTACCTACCGTATAAGCGGTTTCTGTCTGACAGCCTCGCCTAATAAGTACCTGAGGGCAAGTAGCTATCACTTCACTATTTAGCATAACACCTCCCCTCCCTGCCTACCGCCCAAAGGAAGAAAAGAACAGAGAAAGCGAAGTTGGATTTAACATCGAAAAATTAACAACTAGAGTTAAGGACATGTGATCTTGGTATAGTGCCAAATCACAGGGAGGATGTCGCTGCGCATCTCTCTTAGACTGCACTAGAAATAATCAATGAGGAAAAAGGAAAATGCTTTTCTGCACAAATACAGCAGGATGATAAATTCTGTAATTGGATGAAATCCTGTAAGATGATCGACATATTAAGTCATTCATGCCAAATGTTATTTGAAGTATCAGACTGCTGATAACTCGTAAGTAAAGCATGTTATTAAGACGGAAAAGCTTATCCTTGTATATCTATGGATGCACTTATTTTTCTGTTCATCTGTTCCATTTTATGAAGGATTGTGTGGTCAACATGCGTGAAAAAAGTTGGAGATAGTCATCTTCAAGAGAGTGGTCTCTGTACTTCCCTTTGGCAAGCACATTCTAGATGGTCCTCTTGTTAAGATACAATCTGCTATAAAAGCTTAAGCTGTTAGAGAATGGACCCAACAACATTACCATGCTTAACACTCCACCTCATGTGCAAACCCCAATTGCACGTGGAGAGAAAAACTTAGGTGCACCACCACCAATTGCACAAAAGTGAGAAATATGCTTTGGGGCCAAATGCAAGCGGAAAGAATGAACCCCACCCTTCCACAACGAGAGCTCTAATACCAAGTTAAGTTGTCATCTGTTCTAGAAGCTTAAGCTGTTAGAGAGTGGACCCAACAATGTTATCATCCTTAATACCTTTTGCCTTTTTGTGATAAACATTTTTAGCGGTCCTAGTACGAAGGAGTTAGACTTGAGTATTGGGTACCATGTGCATGAGTATTCTGTCAGCTGTTGAGTAGGTTCACATTTTATTTATAAGATTTTTTGTGGTCTCACATCCAGACAAGTTGGTCAGAATAATAAGTTCCATTATGCTGAATGTCCTCTTTTGTGATATTAGGTGCATCTGTTATCAACAAAATTATTACTCTGGTCACTGTTGTGGGGTCTAATACATCATAACTTGATAACTGGGAATTAGAAATGCTAAGTAACTAATTCCTTCCCGGAGAGATTAATTAGTGTTGCTGTGAAGACAATAAGTAAACTGTTGCAATGCTAAAAGGAAGATTCGCAATTTTACCAAGATTGTGAAGACAATAACCTGAAGTCAGCTTCCTCTAATTCACCCTCGGCACCGGAGCTTTATGATTTCACGGGCGCTTGATGTATAGCGATAAATTGCCAATGTTTAATATGAGTTGTTGCAGACTATTTGCCTTGTAGCTATTGGCACCTTTAACAAGTTCTAGCAGCTTTGCACTTTAAGATATTAGTTTCTTGATGTAAGTTATTGGAGGTGTATTCCTCCGGATACCTTGCTTTTACAGTGAAGTGATGTTCACACTGCTGCTGAAAGGCTAGCTGCTATCTCATAAGTTCTGTTTTGTTTATAGAGTGATCCTATTGCAGTTATATATACAAAAGGAAGGGATGGTGCGCTGCAAGAGTTTGGGCGTACTGAAGTAGTGATAAATTCATTGAACCCCCAATGGATCACAAAACATACTCTGAATTATCATTTTGAGGAGTTGCAGACTCTGGTGTAAGTTCTAACAATTTACCCATGCTTTTGTTTCCGTGAATAGATATCTTGTCATTTTCAGTTACCTTTCAGAAATTACTTTCTTTCACAGGTTTCGTGTATATGACGTTGACACTCAGTTTCGTGATATAGAAGTAAAGGTAAATTGCGTTATGCTGTCTTCTAAGAGTTTTCATTATAAACCATCAATCTCTCTGAATAAAACCTGCAATTGACATGATCAAGAATCTCATCAATTAGTGTTGACATCCTTCGTATATTTTTGACAAGATATGGGTCTTCGTGCTGAGACTAGTGTTCAGTTGTTTTCCTGCCAAAATTTGGTCAATCTAACAAAGATTGCAGTTCCAGGAGGCAGCATTTAAGATTTGCTTGAGATTTGCTTGATACCATTTCCTGATAAGTATGTACATCGTAAAAGAAGTGCTTGGTATGTGGTGTTTTGTTTCTCTATTATGTTTCTACACTGGTTCACCCCCCTTCTCTTGGGTCTTCTTTAGTGATACTTATTGGGAAAAGCAAAAAAAGAACAGCAGAAGTAAATGATCAATGAGTGTTTCAAACAAAAAGGAGCAGCAGATTGGCAGTCAGCCTGTAGATAAGCCCTAGAAGAAAAGAAAAAAAGAATAATGGGGAACATGAAACTAAGCAGGCAAAAGTAGCAAAAACGTAACTCCTTCACTCCCGATTGAACTCATCACTGAATTCCAGAAACTCTTTGCTGATCCTGGAAACACCTCCTTTCACCAGAAGAGAAAAAGGAATGCTAAAACGTAGCTGCCTGAATTGCTATGAAATTTCCTCAGTGATCCATTCCATATTGTCTTGCCACCAACCTTCTTTCCAGTTAACATACTTGATGATGATGTTCATAACAGAGGATTTTGTCTCATGCAGATGCTCAAGCTGGAGGAGCAACAATTTCTTGGCGAGGCTATTTGTACGTTGGCTGAGGTACTGGATATCTGCTTAAACTTACTATTACACTCATAATGATGACATCCTTACCAGAAGAATTAGAGACTTTGAAGCTAAATATTGACCTTGAATCGTGGACCCACTGGATTACATTTATGCTGCCTTCTGTATAGCCTATTTTTATAATCATTCATAACTTAGACGGTATTTATTGAAAAAGTGTTTTTGTTGTGATAAGCTTCATACTGTTATGTTTTGGATTTTTGTTTTACTGGTAGTTCCATCCATCTCCCTAAAATTTTTTATGCTGAATGCTGAAAATGCTTTACTTTTGCTTTCGCTTTAATTGGTAAATGTTAAGGACCAAAAATTTAAATAATCTAGAAGGTCTAGTATGATTGGCTAACATTGGGAGATTAACTTAATCCCGTGAAGTCCTGACTTTCGTTTATCTGTAGATAGTCACCACATCAAGCAGGTCATTGACCTTAGATCTTGCAAGTAGAGAAGAATCTACCAGATCAACCCATCTCCGAAAGCTTGGTCAGCTTAGTGTTCATGCCGAAGAATGTTTTAGCTCGAAGACTGCAACCGAGTTGATATTGAGGTGTTCGGATTTAGAAAATAAGGATCTCTTCTCAAAAAGTGTATGCAAATTCTTTGTTGTTTCTTTGCCCCGGGATGACAATAAGTGATGTACTATTTGTTAGTAATGTAGTTTTCTGCAGGACCCCTTCTTGATAATATCTAAAAAAGTGGAGAGTGGGATCACTATTCCAATCTGCAAGACAGAAGTACTGAAAAATGACCTCAGTCCTACATGGAAGCCAGTATATCTGAGTATTCAAGAAGTTGGAAGCAAGGTATAGAAGTTCTTCAGGGGCCCAATTATGTAATTACTTACAGTTTTGCTGTTATAATGTGGGCGTACAATAGCGGTGCTAACTGTGGATGCATTGATTACATCATATGGATTACCAAAATTAGTATTATGATGGCCAATATTTGAACATGATTAAGTTACCGTTCAAGAATTAGAAGTATTATCAGCAATTAACCGTATTACACAAATCAGCATTCCTTGATTGTCTCGAAACCAAGGGCTAGAAATGTTTCTTCAAATTTAGAATCACTTGCCTGTGCACCTTATGGTTTTTAATGTTGGCCTCGTATAATATTCTCATTATTTGGTTCTCACTTGTCTAATGCTATCTAAACTGTTGATAATGTTCTGTTTACTTTTTGCAGGACAATCCTTTAGTCATTGAATGCTTTAACTTCAATAGCAACGGAAAGCATGATTTGATTGGGTAAGACCTTTTCCTGTCATCTTTCTCTTTTCTTGATCTCTGTCAAATGAAAAACTTAATTTGCTCTTTTATTTTTTTTTTCTGCCTACTCTCAGAAAAGTTGAAAAATCACTTTCAGACTTAGAAAAGCTACAATCTACTGAGCAAGGAGAACATCTATTTGTACCAACCAGTGTAGGGAACAATCATCACAATAAGGTAGGAATCAGCCATGTGGAATCTAGTCATATGGATATATGTTCTATGTATGCTGGCATTTTATTAACATGTTTGTAATGTTTACACAGGTCTTAAAGAGCCGGCTATTTGTGGACAAGTTCACCGAGAGTGTCCAACATACATTCCTAGACTACATAGCTGGTGGATATGAACTAAACTTCATGGTGGCCATTGATTTCACTGGTACTCATGTTTTTGCATAAGTATGCCCTAATATTGATTTCACTGGTACTCATGGTTGCGCATTAGTTTGCTTTAATATATGTAGTTGGACTTTTTCAGTTGACATGTTTTCCATACCCCAACATGTTATGTCTATAAGTGGATACTTTTTATTTGACTTCCAGCTCTGTTTGATTCAGGAGGAAAGACACAAAAAGTCCTAAAACTGAACGCCTTAATAGTAATTTAGCTGTTTTTTAAAAGTTTTTTCAATTACATATCCTCCTTGAAATGTTTTAAAGTCAATTGTGCCTGCTTAAATCAGTGCAACTTGATATTTCTGCTGACCAAGACTACTAACAGGGAATAATCAGCTCACTTCTAAATAAGTGATCGGGGCGAAACATCCTCATTGACCATTTTGCTGTGAATTTTTTTCATTGGATGATTAGGTCCCTAGCTTGGGCTTAAATGCAAGATCTTTCACATGCTTGATGACATAGTTGGTTAATTGTATCTGTATCTCTGACCTTTTGCTGACTTAGGTATCTCTAAATTGAAGTCTTCCTTTCCCTTTCCAACCATTTGTGGTTGAAAGTGTACACTATTTGCCACTTTTACCGCTCTAAATCTAATCACAGTGTTTTACCATTAGTAATGACATGCTAACTCGCTGTCAGTACAACTTTTAGTCTTCGTCTGTCACATCGGTACTCTTCATATGTTTCTTTTTTTAACTTTCTTTTTTCTAATATCTCGAAAATAGCATCCATTTTGAGATAATCCTCTCTTCTATCCCCACATTCTTCATGGCATTATTGGCTCATTTACAAGTTGTTTTTGTTAGGCTTTTATTTTCCTAACAATAAGGACTGGGAGTGAGTGTCCATGGTCCGTATCGGTACAGTGCAAAGTTTCCCGGTCATGTGTATCGTGTAAGCACGCTTGAGGGGCTTAACCACTATATTCAGCCATTCTACTTTGAAAATTGATGAAGTCAAATATGCAAACTTTGCATAATGTTAGGCTTTCTGTGTGTACAACCACGACTGGGCAGTTGGTAGATTTATGTAGGTTTTCCACGTGCGCATTTTTGGTAACGACTTCCCTAGTTTTTCCCTGGAAAGGAACTATTTCGTTATGGAAAACAACAGCGGTACTTTCTTGTTATCAAAGACCATATAACTTGATGAAACTTCACAAGGTGTTCAGCACGATTAGTAGATATTACTTCAAAGAGATATTGCTGTAATAACACAAGCAATTGTCTAACAATTCGAAGAAAATGTCATGTTTGAAAATGCACTCGACAATATTTGTGTAGTCATTCAGGCATGCACACACACTTGTGCGCGCGCGCTCTTATCCCCACATTTGTGGTTAAACTGATGACCATAGATGCTTTTGATGTACTCTCAGGCCTAACCATTTCCAAAATTGACGGTCTCAGTCCTGCCCTCTCTTTGCCCTTGCTCTGCGTTTCAGTCTCTTTGGCTCCTCATATTACTCTGTGTTGCTCATTCAGTGGCGTTCACTTAAAATCAGTTTCATAGTTTGAAGGTTCTACATTTGGGGCAGGAACACATACTGACTGGTTATTCTCGTTTATCAGCTTCAAATGGGAATCCCCGCCTGAATGATTCCTTGCATTATATCGACTCTTCTGGACGACCAAATGCATACCAGAAAGTCAGAAATCTGTCTCTACTGCAAGCTCTTGTTTATTTTTGGGAGTTAAGATATTTATTCACACTGTTCCATTGTCCAGGCAATCTTGGAGGTTGGAGAAGTTTTGCAGTTCTATGATACAGACAAACGGTTTCCTGCTTGGGGGTTTGGAGCACGGCCCATTGACGGTCCTGTCTCTCATTGTTTTAACTTAAACGGAAGCATGAGCTACTGTGAGGTGGATTATCACAATCTTTTCTTTTTGTTTCAAAATTTTACTTTATTGCTAGGTATTCAGTTCTGTACATTCAGTTTTCCTACTTATGGTCAAAAACAAGTGAATAAAGAATTGTGTTTTCCTTTTACTTCCAGGTTGAAGGAATACAAGGGATCATGACAGCGTATACAAGTGCGCTTTTTAATGTTTCACTCGCTGGGCCAACCCTTTTTGGACCGGTTATAAATGCTGCTGCATTGGTAGCCAGCCAATCTCTTGCAGATAATAAACAGAAGTACTTTGTTTTACTGATAATCACGGTAAGAATCAGATAGAAATGTAGAACAATCCTCTTTTGGTACTGAGGTATCGATGGATGGATATTTTTACATTCAATATGCAAATACACGTGATCATAACTTCTCATTCCTTCTTAGGGCGTTTGAATTTTCAGAAATTGTTGTATAATACGACCAAACATCTCTCGTTGCTTTGTTCTGTCTGGCATTTTGGCCTATTTCAATTGAATCCACTTGTAATGGAATCTTCTCAGGATGGAGTAATAACGGATCTGCAAGAAACGAAAGATGCCCTTGTGAAGGCATCAGACCTGCCATTGTCGATCCTCATTGTCGGAGTTGGAGGAGCTGACTTCAAAGAGATGGAGGTAATTTCAATTACTTTTGTGCATGTCCTGAATGCTGCCTAATTGTCAAAGTACTTTGGGCAACAGCTGCTGTGGTTTTTTCCTTTCATTCAGAGTGATTCTGCTGTGCAGATTTTAGATGCGGATAAAGGAGAAAGACTTGAAAGTTCAAGCATGCGTATTGCATCACGAGATATAGTCCAGTTCGTTCCATTCAGGGATGTACAGAGTAAGTCACCACCTCTACTAGCTGACAAAGCTGTTGATTTGAAATTGATTGGGTAATTAATTGACTTGCAGGTGGGGAGATCTCTGTTGTTCAATCACTTCTAGCAGAATTACCTACCCAATTTTTGACGTACATGCGAAGCAGAGATATCCCTCCAAATACGTAAAACCACAGGGAGTTGTACATAAAACTATTATTCTGTTGTTCACCATCATTCCAGTTACTCTTGCCTCCGACTCGCAAGTTTTTCCATTTTGAAGGGAGGCCTTTCCATACAGGAGGGAACTTTTGTTCACAATTTCTGAGCCAATATTCTTTCTACACAGTAGAGGTAAACAAATGGAAATGAGTTTCTCATGGAGGGATTAAAGTTGGTAGCAACCAGAATTGAACCTTGTACTTGGCCACCAAATTTTGCTTCACCTTGGTCAACTTGATCTGAAACCAGGTGCTGTGAGCCACTGCGATGCTATACCACCGCAATCCGAAGCCGAAACTGTATATCTCCAAATGTAGCATTATATTTGGCAATGTGAAAGGGAAAACATTACTCTAGTGATGTCCATTTATTTATATATGAAAGGCATGTAAGATTCTGCTTTATGGTCGATATCCTTTGCCTTTCTTTTTTGAAGTGATAGCTGCAACGCTTGGAAAATGACTTCTTTCTTTTCGGTACACTTTTTTGGTAGAAGCCATCGAGTATTTGTTGATTCCCAAAATAAGGCATGATCAGCTCAGGATGCTAAGGCTTTACGGGTCCTTGTAGTAACATTTTGAATTTTTTAGTTTAATGCAACTCTCTCTCTCTCTCTCTCTCTCTCTCCCCCCCCCCCCCATTATATTTTTTTATGTATCTATTTATGTATATAAATTAGTCATATGTTTCAAAAGCAACCCGCCCTCGGGGGCTAGTAGGGGGTGGTAGGAAGGTCATAGCCAAATATGCCTTTTTACCTAATTAATCCCTATGAGGTAAAACTTTTTGGACGGTGGAGACCAAACATTCTCAACTATCAACGACCATCGAATATAACTTAAAATAACTTCTGCGTCCCTCAATTCCTCCTCTCACATCAGCTCTTCCTAATTTAATGTTATTAATATTCGAGATCCACGATGCAAAACACATGTAGTGAGTTATTTTTACTATGTATATAACGATCCTAAATATTTAAAATTTGACAATCTAATATTTTTCACTTTGTTCGATACGCTGGACACCAAATTGCAGTAAACATAAGTTTTAGCTAACAAAACACGACGTTGGCTCTCAACTTCACCCAGTAGACGAAGTTCACCATCTTTACTACAAGTTTAAACCAGCATTATGTGAACTCTTGCAGTTCATCTTGTCCATAAAGAAAGATGAAACATTTGCTCGAGATGGATGTGAATCTCCATGTAGTTCGTCTGTGTAAATAATTACCTTCAAGCTTGAAATATTCAAGAACAGAGATATGCTCTAAAGTCAAACTAAAGTTCAAACGTGCTACAGCCAGAAGTCTTTCTTCCACCATCTTGCCTTGCATTAGTCTTAAGCACCAAGGTCAAGTACGATTAACTCGAATCAAACTAGTTGGTCAGGGCACATGCGTGTACAGTTGGGGAAAGCTCTCTCTCTCTCTCTCTCAACCCACCGAAATTGGTCACATATTTCAAAAGGAACGGTGCGTGAGGGGGTGGCATGATAGATTTCTCTGTCTCTCTAGTCCTCCTTCGATGCAATCAAATATGTTTTTTTTTAGCTAATGCCTTCCTCAGTACATCCTATTTCATTAGCTCTTTGTAATTTGGCGTTACTAGTTCAAAATCAATGATGTGGAACATGCAATATTATTAATGTTAAAGGTCTTCAATTTCGAATGAGATTATAGGCACTTTTGTTGTGAGAAAACGGTTGCTTTAAGATTTGGTAAAACAAAAAAAGAGAAAGTGCAGCAGCAGACCAAAAAGGGGCAACGTGTCCTAATTCTCGTGCTGTGACTGTGAGTGTTACAACTTACAACTTTGTTCTTTCCTTTGAATGCAATGAAATCGATACTCACTTGTGTCTACACTTCACAAGGTGGCTCGCATGTAAAGTTTCTACATGTTTCTTATTTTATGCATGGGATGACTGTTGGGCCAAATTTGGAAAGCCAAAAGGAACAAATATTTAAAGGAGGCGGCCAAGTTTGCCTTCATTTTTAGTGATATGCTCTAGATAAACGTAACTTTTGTCGTTAAACGATAATGCATCTTTTGTGGAAAGAAAGATCTGAATAGCTGAAATGGGTCGAGAAAAATAATTCACGCATAGATTATGTGGACGATTTCTATCAAATCGACTGTTGATAGCAAATTCGTATAGTGTCAATGGCATGCTACTTGTGTAAGTAATTTCATCCTGATAGCAGTTCCTTTTTCTTCTAAAGAAATATTATGGGATTCAAAAGTCTGAAGTTCTCTTAATTTTCAAGTACTAAAACCAAATGTTGTCAACATTCTTATAGGTTAATTTGTGGACAAAAGATGGGTGGGGCTAAATTCATTTTACTTTTTCTTAGTTCACACTCTACTGCCACTAAAAAAAGCATTAGTGAAACTTCTTAGTGAGAAAAGTGTGCGAACGTAGTAAAAAAACAGTGCAAAATTTATCTCATCCATAATTTATTAATTGGATAACTTTTGATTGCTATGGAAGATGTCTACAGGAACTCCCTATAATGCAACGATAAATGATTGCTAAATATGCTTAGTGACATTTTGATGATATCTTCAGCGTTATCAAATAAAAGTTATTTAGTAACTACTTATTGTCGCTGTATAAAGAGTTGTAGACAAATCCTGCTCCAACCCTTCAACCTAGTTAGCAGCCAAAATGTTTCCGTATCGTATTCCCTACTAGGGAGAGTGAAACATATTTGAACTTAAAAACCATTTTTAAAAGAGTAGGTACGTAGTAAAAAGTAAACTTAGAAAGAATAGAATGGTTGTAAAATAAAGTTTTGGAAACTCCATCTAGCCCCACATGGCTCTTCACAGGTTTTATAAGTTCTTGTAGCAAACCCTATTTTCCCTTTCTCTCTTCTTCCTCTCATTCTCTGTATATCTACCTCCCCCCCAAACCCCACCCCCCTCTCCTTTTTCTCTTTTCTTCTTTGGACTTACTATTCCTGGTCTTCCTATAAGTAGGTATCTGCAAAGCCATCTTCTTATCGTCGATCCAACAGGTATAATTCTCTAAAATATAGTTTCAGTACTGATCTAGCTCTTTAACCTAAAGAAGCTAATTTGGTAAGTTGAAGGAAGCACATAAACACAGTGGATCGAAGACATGGGAAGAGGCCCCTTCCACCCCATGAATCGGAGGAAAAAGCGGAGGAAGAAGAGATAGAACTCATCTTCCCTGTCTACTCGGCTCGTTCCCAGCAAGACATGTCCGCCATGGTCTCAGCTCTTTCTCAAGTTATTGGAAGCAGTAACCAACAGAACCCACATGCCGATTCTCTGCATGCTGCGCACAATCCAATATCCCAATCCAGCACAACACAACACAGCCAATCTCAGCAACCCACTCAAGAAGAAGGTAGACAAAAGATGCATATTCCGTATTTTAGAAGCTGAGCACAAATCCTTTCTATATGTGAATCTATTTCTTAACTATGCATCATCTGTAGCTAGGAACATATTTCCTTAGCTCTTCATGAAAACCCCCAGAAAGATATTGAGGGAATTTTTGTCCAAAGTGTGATTACCCTTTGTCATGTAGCACCAGGCACAACCAATCACGAGATATCTACCACTTTAGGGCGTGTTTTAGTCTCTATTCTGCGAGATATATTACTAATAGAAGGTGTTTGTTGCGGACAGTAGTAATTAGGTCATTCTGTAAGCAGGTGTTAGTCATGAACAGTGATCAGCACATTTAATAGCAATGTCAATCAGAGACAGTAGTGATTATCACATTCAAATTAGGCGATAAACATAACCAGTATTGCACTCCCCCAACTCTTTGTACTCGTAGCATATGGTGGTAGTGAACAATTCAAAAACAACAACATCGGAAACATCCTATCTTGTATGCCCTACATATACTTGGTATGGCTATACCTCTTCAAGTTTCATTGGCTCGATAACTTCTTCAGGATTCACTAGCTCTGTGATTTCTTCGCTAGGTAACTATAGTAGCATTGCTATACTTGTGTCACTCTTTTTTTTTCCATTTTTCTAGCTACAGCTAGTACTATCAACAAGATATAGCTCAATGCACACCAACACCTCATTATCATACGCAACATAAACATCGTGTAATCTGGAAACGATAATGCAACAGCTCAAAAGGATGTTGCCAGATCACTATCACTATACGGTAATCAAAGCATGCGGCGTCCCAACAACTTTTTCGGCAATGGTAACATCTTCAATTTCGACTCTAGACTGTGCCAAAGTGCTATTCTGAAAACCTTTTATGTCCACATATATGCACAGGGAACCAAAGGAGAAGACACTATAGAGGAGTGAGGCAGAGACCCTGGGGTAAGTGGGCGGCCGAAATACGCGACCCTCAGAAGGCAGCAAGAGTATGGTTGGGTACTTTTGACACGGCGGAGGGTGCAGCACTTGCTTATGATGAAGCAGCTCTGAGATTCAAAGGGAATAAAGCCAAGCTTAACTTCCCTGAAAGAGTTCAAGGGAGAAGCGAATTATTAGGGTACCTAACAACTCAGAGTCCAGACTCGCGCACACCTCTACCCAACTCGGTTCTTCCTCTTCCTCGGCCTGCATCTCGAGAAAGTTATCCGAATCTTCTTCACTATGAGCAATTTCTTCGTGGAGGCGATGGTGATCGCCTGAATTATTACCCCGGCCCCGTTATATACCCTAGTGGAACAAACCGTTTGCACTCTACATTGACTATACCATCTTCATCTGCGCCTTCAATGGCATCTCAACAACAAGAACTTCCTGGGTTTCAATCACCGTATGAAAGCTCTTCCTGTAGTGGACCTCCCAAACAATGGGGAGACATGGACAACACTGACCACCCAGGAGAGTAGTGTCCAATACCTAGTGTAAGTTGACCTTCACGATCAAGCTTTTTTGCTTTTTCAAGTGAGCTTTTGTTTTTCATAAGGGTTTTGTTCTATTTACCTTCCTTTGTAATTTTGAGTCTCAAGTTTCTGGGTTTCATCGAGTGATCTTTCTAAGGTATTTCTTATCAAGCAAGACTGTGCAATCTTCTTGATGCACCCTTTTTAGTATTTTTGGACACTAAATTTGCACTCTATTAGTAGAAAGGTAAACCTCACTTTGGGAGCTTATAGGAGGCGCCACTCTACTCATTAAACTATCGAGTTCAGTCCAAGTACCCAAGTAGTATTTCCCCCATTAAGTTGGGGCACCTCATTGAGGATCAAAATGAATCATCATCAGCAGGGGAGAGAGAGAGGCAGAGAGAGAGAGGGAGAGCTGTGGGGTTGGAGGATCTACATCGAAAGTGTGATGGTGCCATGCATTTACTGTGCGAAGCTCAATTGATCTAGGTAGTTCTAGTAGTGTTGCTACATGGAGTATATAATTAATGTGAATGCGGCCATAGGTGGGTGGGCAGTCACAAAGTTAATTATAAGTTTGGTCAAGGTAAATACTTGCAATGAACTTTTGTATTGTCCGTTTTTCTCGTTGCACGTTGATTGTGACAAGTACCACTATATGCAGCTTTGGCATATGTAGATTGTTTTAGGTGAATCAAAATTGTAAATAAGCCATATTTGGGAAATCAAATATTTAAGGCACAAAAATAGGGCGAAGTCAGTGTGTTTACATGTTTAAGTTATGTTCTAGGAATTTGTAAAAAGTCAAACCGAATGAAAACTTTGAATTATACTTCATTTTGCTGATCCCTAACAAATTAAATCTTCTTCGTGGCAACGCTGAAAACAATAATACATTCAAGTGGGTTTGCAAACAAGAATTTTATTACATGACTCCTTCTGTTTTAGTGGATTTTTTTTATATCCTACAAAATTTTAAGATAGATTTCCATACTTGAAGTCAAACAAAAGCTACAGATTAAATATGTATAGCTTAACAAGTCAAGATCGGACAAAAACAATAAATAAGTTTATTAATGCTTATACATATCAAAATCAGTTCTCTACTAACTTACAAAGCCATAAAAGGAAAAAAAATTCAGCGGAACAAGTAGCTTATATTAAGTTTCTGACTCTAGGAAAGCGTATGTGACATAGAAATATGGAAGAAACGAGAGGGTGATGAGAGAAGGAAGAGAAAAGGCATACTTCTTTAAGAAGCAACTTCCCTTTGTACGTGAGACTCCCAACGCAGTTGACAAGCTTTTGATCTCAAAGCTTCCCTAATTCTCACTCCAGTTGACAGATGCATATGTGATGACCATTCTGAATCTGAACAAAACCAAGAAACTGTGCGTGACATTGCATAGCTTTATATAGCTGTGCAATGTTCAGTTCAGCTCCTATTAAAACGTATCCAGAAGCCTGAAAATCAGAGTGGGGTTGAACAAAGAGTGAACAGGTCTCATTCACGGTCATGGAATTCGGCAGACGCGTTAATGGAAGCCCCAAAGGAGACCCAAGTCAATGGCTGAATCTGTCTCTAACACGTGAAGTCAGCCTGTCGTTCATGCCGATATTCAGTTTGTCTTCTCCTGTTATGAGCTGACTATGTTTTGCCTTCTTTTTCACTCTTAGCGAGAGCAACAAAGTTTGAATGTTGCACGGGTTGAAGAATATGATTCCGCGTAACTAATCGACGAAAAGACGGAATAATAATTCTTTGATCTCGTTCGATCGCAATCGTTCTGCGCGTATCACGTTAAAATAATTGTGCTTCACCTAACAAAACAAAACAAGTGACACCAGCTCAGTATAAATATTGCACCGTAATTACTTAGACTAAGGCCCCGTTTGACACTCTTTTTTTCCTCTTTTTTTTTCAGTTTTAAAAACTGAAAAAAAAAGAGCGTTTGGTAACCATTTTTTTTTCAATTTAAAAAACCAGTTTTTAAACTGCAGAGTAAAAAAAAAAACTCCAAAAACTGGTTTTTTTTTTCACTTTTGGTTTTTTTTTTCGACCACCACCACCACCCTCCCACCGCAGGCAGCCACCTCAGGCGACCACCGCCGGAGACTGCCGGCCGCCGGTAGCCACCTCCGGCCGTCGGCAGCCACCTCCGGCCGCCGGCGACCACCGCCGGAGACGGCCGGCAGCTGGCCACCACCGCCGGTGACTGCCGGCAGCCACCTCCGGCCGCCGGCGACCACCGCCGGAGACTGCCGGCAACTACCTCCGGCCGCCGGCCACCACCGCCGGTGACTGCCAGCAGCCACCTCCGGCCGTCGGCCACCACCACCACCACCACCGTCGACCACCGCTACGCCCCACCACCGCCACCGCAAACCACCAAAAAAAAAAGTCAAAATAAAAAGGGTTACCAAACACCAAAAAAAAAAACCTCAAAAAAAAAAGGGGTTATCAAACACCCACTTGTTTTTATAAAAAAAAAAAAATAAGCTGCTCTTTAAAAACTGAAAACCAAAAAAAAAATTTTGTCAAACTGAAAACCAAAAAAAGAGTGTCAAACCGTTGACACTCTTTTTTTGTCTCTTTTTTTTTCAGTTTTAAAAATTGAAAAAAAAGAAGCGTTTGGTAACCATTTTTTTTTCAATTTAAAAAACCAGTTTTTAAACTGAAGAGTAAAAAAAAACTCCAAAAACTGGTTTTTTTTTCACTTTTGGTTTTTTTTTAGACCACGACCACCACCCTCCCACCTCAGGCGACCACCGCCGGAGAGTGCCGGCAACCATCGGCAGCCCGGCCGCCGGCAGCCACCGCCGGAGACTGCCGGCAGCCACCTCCAGCCGTCGGCCACCACCGCCGGTGACTGCCGGCAGCCACCTTCGGCAGTCGACCACCACCACCGTCTACCACCGCTACGCCGCACCACCGCCACCGCAAACCACAAAAAAAAAGTCAAAATAAAAAGGGTTACCAAACACCAAAAAAAAAAAACCTAAAAAAAAAAGAGGTTATCAAACACCCACTTGTTTTTATAAAAAAAAAAATTAAGTTACTCTTTAAAAACTGAAAAACTAAAAAAAAATTTGTCATACGAACCCTAAAGCTAATATAGTTGGAACTATTATGTTTTGGTTGTACGTGCCAAAATCTCCAAAATTAATGTGCGTGGTAAGGTTGGCGAGTAGGGCCATGCCTCAACTTTCAAGTGAAAGATACGTGCTTTACCAACAGTGTTGGTTGCATGGAAGTTTCTGGAGACCCTTTGCAAAGTTTCTTAATGGGGACTTCTAGCTCACTCTATCAACAATGAACTATTCGTAGCCACGAATCAACCCATCTTATAACGTGTGGGTGTGATGGAAGCCGGATCGACAGAGCAGTTTGGTCATGTGTTATTTAGTTCCCAAAACCCCATCGCTACGGTGTCGACAGAGCAATGTCGTCACAGTTAACGAAATCAGTATCCTGATCGCTTTTACGTGTCATGGCCGTATTTATTTATATGAAGATTAATTAGATACATGCCGTGTTGCTATAAAGGAATCTCTTATTCTGCTTTTGTTTATTACTGTTAAATAGTGAGATTAGATGTTTTTTTTTTTACAAATTCTCTTTTTTATGATAATGTCACGACTCGATCTCTTATTCTCCATCCGTCCTACATAATTTGATCAATTATTTTTGCACGCAGGTTAATGATTTGAGTGATGTATCGTGTATTTTTCATTCTTGAGGGAGGACGGAAAGAAAGTGGGTCAGGAGAAAGAAAATTGGTTAGTGGAGTGTTAAATATTGAGAGAGAAAT
The DNA here is from genome assembly GCA_033070095.1 of Escallonia herrerae. Taxonomy (NCBI): domain Eukaryota; kingdom Viridiplantae; phylum Streptophyta; class Magnoliopsida; order Escalloniales; family Escalloniaceae; genus Escallonia; species Escallonia herrerae. The sequence goes on along the minus strand of JAVXUP010000019.1, from coordinate 336,000 downwards.
AAATAAACAAGTGTAAGAAAGTGGGTTAGCAAAGAGAAAATGAGTTGATGGAGAATTAAATTTGAAGAAAAAAAATGAATAAAATAAGTGTAAAAAGGTAAATATGTAAAATTATCTATAGAATCTTCTTAATTTTTGCTCCTATCCTAGTTGTAAGAAGACATCTATCCCTCTTAATAATGCGATAATCAATGGTCCCTCAAAGTTTTTTAGTGGCTTTGTGCTAGCTGATACAGAATTGTCTAGCATACTAAATAAAAAGTCGCTGAAAATATTTAACGATAATAAATTGTCACTACGTTGTAACAAGTCGAATATCAGTCAAAAAATTTCCATGTGAATGTACACTCGGACACACGCAAAAAAGTAACAAATTCACTTCTCCCACAAGCAACCGACTGCCGCCGACACCCTTGAATTAACAAATTAAAGTCCAAGCTTTCCACATAGATGTTAGGTTCGTTTCCACTCCATCCTCCAGCTTCCTGTACAAAGAAAGAACGAATTATTAAATTAAAGGAGGATACAAAAGGAAGGAGTACGAAAGATTTGAAAAGGGTCTGAATGAGTATGCCAATGTCCTTTAATATAAGGCTTTATTGCCCTTCGCTCGTGCTACAGCAAAAGCATAACTAGTTACCCATCATTAGATGCATGACACAAAATCACACTCCAGTCCCGTTCAACTCTAACGCCAAATACATGCATCTTAGACAATGAAATGTGGAGCAGAAAATTCCCATCACACAACACACTTTAGAAACGCACACGGTTCATATTCTTGTTGACAGATATATATAAAACTCACGTCACGTATAAGATCTAGATAACAAAAATATTTTAATGTATATAAGCCTTGTAAGCCTATTCTTCTACTACCAATTGGTTCATACAGTCTGTTTCTCCACGTGCTAGTGCTAGTGCTAGGGTTACTTAAAAATCAGTCGAGCCACACGTGAAAAGACGTGTTGAGAGATATATATTTCACATGGGTATAAAATCTCACAACGGGTGAGTAACAAATAATATTTTAATGTATAATGCCTCTCCTCTCTTGTATGCCTCTCCTTTCATTGTTGATTTAAGTACTTCATTACATAAAATCTTATAAATCTCTCCCCTCGTTGTCGATTAATGCTTTTAACGATTCTACTTAACTCGCTAAAGTACTTCTTAAAGAATCTTTAGTAAAGTCCAATCGCAACAAGGAACTCAGTAGGCCATAATATGTGTGCCCTTTATGAATTCAACTTATTACTTTGTAGTTAATCACGTCAAGATAGCAAGGAAAGCTTTTAAAAGGTAGGCCTGAGCCGCCAACTTTGCATATCAACGTACATCTCAAACGCAAGCAAACAAAAGTACACGAGGAACCGAGAATCCAGGGGAACTTGTTCGGGAGTAAAACAAATTATTGGAGTCTGTGTTGAATGTGAAGAAGCTCAAGAATGAATGCTAGGATTCTTGAACTCGAAAGTATCACTAGCTAGTTCAGTCCTCGGCGGTACTTTTGTTCTTAGGTTCTCGATCAGCATGCGCTGAGAAGCTCTACGATCATCTTCTCAAGTCTCCGACCAAGCGATCTTCATCACCTGCAAAGCTCTCCTCGGCAAGCCACACCGAGTCCACCGCTATAAGGCATTGTTGCGAATGTGCAGTCGCCTTAGGCAGGCAACATTCGGTGAAAAGGGCAACTCCAAGAGAGGGCATTCTCGTTGCCAAATGTATAAAAATTACAGCCAAATAATCAATAATGTGTTGCGTTTCTCAAAGCCAATGAAGGGTACCACCAGAAGGGTGTGTAATACCGAAATAGGCACCAAAAGCCATTATACGATAGGCTAAGGAATTCGTTGATATCCATAACACGTGTCTATCTTTATCATGGAAGCATATTATCCATACATTCATAGAAGTTTTCATGAATTGTTCTTCGTTTATGCATGTTCCGTTCAACAACGAGCTTATTTATCGGAAACCGCTGAACACCAATTAATTCGTGAGAGCAAATATAAAACAAAGAAAAATAATAGCATGCTTCAAAGTCATCATGACATTGCGACGAAGACACTTTTCAAACTAATACAATTATCTCCATTAGACTCAATTAAAAGAAAAAAAGATGATGACGTGTCACAAACTAATGAGTCCCATAATGGTTTGAAAAATCACTAGGCTCGCTCTTCTCATAATAAACTCATATAGTAAAGAAAAAAAATTAAAATATACGTTACATTCCAAAGTACAGAAGCGCTGGATAATACATCCGTAGAGTTCATATAACCAATGAACCAAAAGTGCCCAAAAAGAGATCATGTGACCATCCTAGTGAGTGGGATGTGCTAATGTAAAAGCTGTACATAGGAATAGGATTAGCTGCTCCTACTTCTGCTGCGCCTCACTCCGTACTAATGCGGTCGGTCCCTCCGCGTCAAATTTTGCGGCCAATTGCGACGGTCAAGGCACAGCCATGACTTTCTGGCCAAACTTCTGAATTTCAGGTGACTTTGACGTGATCTCAATTGCTTGCCCAGTGGTCTAATACACTCTACTCTTTTAATTTCTACATACATACAAGAAGACTCTCATTCTCCTTTATATTCCTAAGAACAAGATATTGTTTTCCATAGGTTTTACTATATATATATATATATATATATAGTACTTAGCTTAAGCTCCTTCTTCTCGATTGCTCAATAATTAAGACTTTTAAGCTTCGTGAGGCACACTTTAGCCTAATGATAAGAATTAATACTCATGTGCCTGATGATAAGAATCAATAGTCCCATCTGGTCTTTCTTTTCCACCACATACGTGGTTAAGAATCGTCTGCTATTTTCATCTGGTCTTTCTTTTGCACCATATGATTTAGAATCGTCTGCTATATAACATCTCTGACCGTAACAACTTTAATAACAAAAGATTGTTACTATAAGTATTTTGTCGCTATTGATAAAATTCACAATGATAATCTTTGTTTGCTAAAACTTATTTAGCAATATTTATGTACTATAGCTACTTCATTGTACAGTAAATGATCCTAATTTATTTTTTCTTTTTAATATACTAACTGAAAAGTAGTGAAATTGTATGATAAACACATAAAGTACTAGTGAAATGCTATTATTTTGCCGTCCTTTTTACTTGTATTTCACACGAAATGTAGAATACACATGAACGATGTTTTTTTCTTGGTTCTCAAACAGAAAATGTTTTTTTCTTGGACGAAAAATATTATTTGGACTGGACCAAACCGTGGTGACTTGAAATGAGGCTTCTGAAGCCCAGTGGAAGCCCAATTACTTTCCTTTTCATTGGGTAAAAGCCCAACAACTAATAAATACCATTCCTTTCCGAGATTAAAGTCTTCATTGAGCATAGGCTGATGTGAACCAGTGAGGTTGGGCTCACATACAGAAAGCAAAAATCTATAAGCAAGTTGAAGATGAAGATGGAAAATGTAATAGGTGCTTGGGTTCATTCCTGTTACTTGTCTAGCCTCCCAACACATATGAAGTAAGCTAGTTAATTTAATTTTTGCCGTTTGCAACAAACATTGCTCATAAGTTACAACATTGAATTAGCCGGACAAGTTATGTAGGATTGGCTGCAGCTTTTCAAATTGTCAAGCAGGCCCACGAGTTGGTCGACATCTATAATTATTATGACTTTCGAGGGTAATACTTGTCTTTGCTTAAGTTAAAAATCTTTGAGAGCAAGCAAAAATCTACTTTCTTTGCTCGTGCTACGTGGAAATTGTTGTTCTTGCGTCAAATGAAAATTTTGGTGGCGTGTGGCATCGTTCTCGTTCCTTAATTCTTGTTTTCTTTTAAAAAAAAAACAAACAAAAACGAAAAAAGAAGGCGCCAGCAACTTCACATGAAAAACAACATAGAAATAGCTGACTCGATGAGTACCCACCTTCATGCTTTGCTCTTCTTCTTCTTCTTATTATTGGCCCTGTCTAAACCAGCCTCTGCATCCTGATGCAGTTTTCGTTTCTCCTTTTTCTTCTTCTTCTCAGGCGCGTCTCCATTCGTAGCAGCAACTTGTTTATCCTCAGCCATTGTTTCACCATCTGCTGCAGCGGCAACATTGAATTTAATTTTCTTGATTTTTCTTACTTCAGGTCCTGCCGAGGATTAGTCCACATTCACTTCAGCATCTGCAATGCAATTAACCGGAATGAGACTAATCACTCCAATCAACATGAGGACGAAATAATAGTTCAAGTATATATTCCCTTCGTACAATTGTACCAATGAGTTAGTATTGAATTTTTTACAACCCGATGGATGAAGAAAATGACCACAAATCCGTCATCCTGTAACTCGTACCTTTGTTGATGAAACTTTTTATGGCAGCCTTCATCACATCAATGTTCTTGCTAGGTGCAACCCCTTTTTCGTAGAACTCAAGCCGCTCCTCCACTTGTTCACGCAGTTTCTCTCCAAAAGCAGTGGTACTCTCCTCTGTGGTCACAAGAGAGAGGTCAGAGTTCAGTTGAAAAAGAAAGAAGAAAATGCTAAGAGCACAAACAATCATGAGAAAGCTTTTCCTCTTAAGACAATCAGAGACTTGCCTAGGAAACAGTCGACGCGAGCAGCAATGGAGCACTTGTTTGCGAGATAACGTGCCATTCGACCTTTGTTTCTTGCAGATGCCCGGCCAATAAATGAAGTATTGAATATAAGACCATACTTCGGTGTATTCCCTCGGGTTTTCAGTGCCCTGAAGCCACAAGATAAATAAGTTGTACTTGGATAATGTTCTGTTCATATCCCAAACCAGAAATTGGTCCCTAAGATTGTATGACTGCTAATGGGGAAGCAATTTTGCAGTACTACTAACTAGAGTATAGCATGCCAGGCAAGAAAGAACACCTGAAGAGCGCCTTCTCTGCACCAAGGATCTGAATGGTAGAAGAAGGGGACATTGCCAGATTTGTGAGACTACCAGCCTGAGAAATTAATCGTGCTCCAATAACTTCACCAATCAATGCAGCCAAATTAGGTGCTACATCGTTCATTTTGGAGACCAGATAATCATTATGCCTCTTTCTGAGCTCAGCTGCTTTAATTACAGTCTCAGCAATCTGCTTCAGTATAATGAAGTCAACTGGAGATAAGTCCTGTCCTGAAAAAGTTGAAGAAACGCAGGTGAACAAATAAGTGAATCGCTTTATTTGCCAAGCAATATATCGAGTACTGTGCATACCCATGGATGCTTTCGCAGCTTCTACGATTTCGTTTGCTTTTTCTTCATCTCCAACTATTTCTGTTAAGCCTGGTGTCTGGTCTTCAGACAACTCCAATTTGTTCCCTACAAAGTTTGCAACTTTTGCATAGAGATAAATGTCACTGACAATCTTTACTAATTCAGGGAAATGCCAAAAGTATGCTTCTCTGCAGGAAATAGGAGCACATTAAAAGAAGTGAAAATAACTAAAGAAACGTGTAGTTCATAAATTTGAGTGAATTGAGTGGAAACCTGAATCTCATGGCAGATGTGTTGATAGTTTTGTCCGCTAAATCAAAGACTTGATATTGCTTGAATAACCATATTGTCATTACGGTTCACATTAAACTTGACCTTTGCCCTGCTATAACTGTGCCCAAGACCAAGCTGTGCTTTCTCCAAGTCACCAGGCTATTGAAATTTGAGGAAGGAAGAAAGCATTATAGGAATTCTACAAAGCTAAACATGCTGCAAGTTACCAGTATAAGCTAGCCAGAGACACTTGGAGTAGAAAGATAACCTTCAGGATCTTAAGGAACTGATCGAAATGCAGACGCACACTGTGCAGAAGCTCAAGAATAAAGGCATTGCTTTGGCAAGGGACCTTAGTTACTTCATAGATATCTGAACCAAGCTTAGGCTCAGCTACTCCTGTGCTGAACTTAGGCTTCTTACCTTCCTTGACTTTGGGGAGTGTACGCTCCAAAAAGTTCCTCAACTCATCGGTCATATACCCTAAAATTCAAAGAGAACACATAAACTTGGGAGACTAGTACTAAAACTTTCAAGAAGCTATATCATGCACCCACATCAAATCAAACCAGATAAGCCCAGTGTATGATAAGAAGTTGTGGCCCTCATCGCAAAGCTACCGTTCATGTTTGATAACAAAATTACTGGAGGCAAGATATATTTTTTCCATTGCAGTAGATTGAAGGTCGGAGTACCTACTTATTTAAGACATAGATCCTCAAATACCAACTGAATGGTACTTACATATGAAACACGTACATCCTCAAATCAAAAACTGAAGTGAAGAGGACGTATCAGGCTCCAATTAGTGATTGTCATCAGACGTCCATATCTAAGCACTCACTTCCTAACACCCCTAACTTGTTTAATTACTCCCTTTAATGTACTGATGGCATATAGCAGGGTAAGAATGTCACTTGAATCGTGAGACACAGTGATGGATTAACGAGAAATGTGTCAAAATATGTTACTCGGGAAATTCTTGAAAGATTTGAAGTGATCAATTCTTGTTTAATACTACAACTTAATTCTTTTTTCTTCAAAAACTATTCGGGCAAATAGTACAAAATCAATGTGGTGAATGAACATAGTTAAGATCTCCGTTTCAAAGCAACTCGTAAAAATCAAACTACTGGAACTCCACTAGAATCCCAAACTGAACTTCACTAATCATTGGATTTTGTCCCTTGCGAACGTTGACTTTATTCACTTTAACCTACTTTGACTTACTACAATTTAAGATTGATATATGCATTCTATGTTTACATATGTGGATATCTCTACACATGGTTACTTTCCATCTAGTATTAGGCATAGACGGACCTGCTTTTGAGTTAGATTCAATTTCTATATTGTACCAAGTCTATCTTCAAATTTCGCAGTCTCAAAGAAAAAAATCCAACGAAACCCAGGGTGTATTGACTATTTGGAGGTATTGGTTCATTCACATGACGATACGTGAATCTAGCTAGTAAGCAAACACATTCGTATTAACTTTGGCTTACCTTCGGAGATTTGATTACACTGAGTGAGAGCATCGAGGGCGGACTTGAACGGGTTAAACGTAACGAGCTTCACAACCTAGCCAAACCGGTTGATATCGGCAACCGAGTTCCGAACTGCCTCAGTGTCCTGCCCGATTTCATCCAGGCCGGCGGCGTGAAAGCTCGCGTAGCCGGAGGCCGACTCGTAGAGCAAATACAAGCCACCGGACATTGTTACACGCTGCTGCTTTTGCCGCTGTGTTCCCCGTATGTTACTACCGAACTCCTATCGTTGTTTATAAAGGTGCCTTGGTGTTTAGGTTTTCAAGCTGTTTTACGTTGCTGTCCTCCTAATGCCGACTTGTGTCCTCGCTGCTCCCTAGGGTAGTTTGGGAATATCATAGTCGCATTAGTATCACTGCGTGCAACTTTCAGCGACAATTATTCCTCTTTTCTTGAAAACTTCAGCCATTTTTTCTTGACCAACATTACCCAAACCATCTGGCACAAGTCCTTCCCATCACCTCCACCATCACAACAATTACCAACAACCAACAAATCCAAAACCCACAACGGCCAAGGTTACCACCATCCACCAAAGCCAACGTAACCACCACCACGGTCTACCAAAATCAAAACCCACCCCAACCAATTACTAATACCAACTGCATATGAATTCTTAAAAATTAAAATTTTTAAATCAAATTTACAAAAAAAAATCTACCAATAGCCTAGATCTCCAAGACTTCGACGGTTGTCACGGCCGGATCAGCTACAGTCATGTCACAGCTGGGTGGGGGGCAGTTGGGTGCAGGGTAGAGGGAGGGTGGGGGCAACGACGTGATGGAGGGAGGAGGGGGCGACAATGGGGTGAGGGGAGGGTGGGGGCGGCAACGGGTGAGGGGAGGTTAGGGCGAGGACGGGTGAGAAGGAGGGATCGGCGATGGGTGAGTGGAGGGTGGGGGAGCGAACGGGGTGAGGGGAGGTGGGGGCGACGATGGGGTAAGGGAGTGGGGGCACTGGCAGGGTGGGGGAGGGGGCAGCGGCGCGGTGGGAGAGTTGTAGAGAGAGAGAGAGAGAGAGTGTGTGTGTGTGTGTTAGGGAGAGTTGGAGAGAGAGAGAGAGTTTTAGTTTGAAAAATTTTGGTTTTTTTTTAAAAGACAAAAAAAAGAATTATGATTTAAATATGTAATAAGAATAGTATTGATATTTTAAAATTACGTAACAGATGACATCAATAAAATGTACGACTTTTTAACAGACAAATTACGAAAGGACACGACTGATACCATTTGAAATTTAGTATCATTTATTATAATTTCACCCTAACTTCAAAGACACTGCTGTAATTTCCCAAAAAAAAAAATCTGAGTAATGATAGTGAATTTTGCACACAAGTTTTCTTAGTCAGCAAATAAACTGATACTGAAAACAAATATTCGAAATGCTCTCCTTACTATTTAGCTTGAACTGTTACACCAAGTATTGCATTATAGAGCCCCTTTAGCCAGTTGCTCCAAATAAAGAATTTTCAAGTAATACATGACGAATATTAAAGCCAAGAGCCGTAAATCCACTAGCTATAATTTAAGACTAGTTATCAACTGACAATGGTCAAGAATATGAGGTCGTTGTATGGACAAACAACGAGAGCGAGACCAAAAGAGAGGAACACACAAATGCACTCATGAGCTCTCTATATGCATGTAGGATGTCCAAAATGTTTGGATAGTATGAGGGAGCCTTAAGGCAGGTGACCGAGATTGTCCCCTAACAAATAGCAGAACATGCCACTAAATATTCAAAATCAGCCGACGCGCCTCAAATAATCCATCGATGGATGCACATTCTTGCAGCAAGTCAAAAAAAAAAACTGCTGTTGCTTCATACTTGAAACTGCAGATCCAGCTACTGAGTACATAATGGTGCGGCCTTCTATGACAATTTCGAGCTGATAATTAACTTGGCTCAGCTTTCGATTTGTGAAGGGCTTCTAAACATTCTTTTGCTCTATGAACCTTCGATTGGAGGTAGAAACTTCCATTCTTGGCGTTCTGCTCGAACAAGTGGTCATATTTCTGCAACAGAAGAGCATATGTTATGCTTTATGAATATCTAGACTTGCTTCCCCTGGGATGGCGTGAGGAAGTTAAACAGACTTGGAACCAGAATCAAACCTTTGCAATTTCTTCCCAAGATGAATGCTCAGCGACACCTAGAATCTGCCTTGCCTCTGGTTCAGTTATGGTTCTGCTTGCTCTTCTGATGTTATTTACTGCTTCCTGAGCAACGCCATTCTTTGAGGCATCTGTAACAAAAGAAAGTACGAGATAACACTCTGTGGCAACCAGAGGCAGATACAATATAGAAATTCATAGAAAGAGAAGTCTTTTAAGAGCAGAACTCAAGTCCAAAGCCAAAGAGACCAGGCAAAATAATATTTGGAATTAAGTTTATGCCTGCATAACCACAAAGGTGCCCATCGTTGGACCCCCCTAGTAAGTATTTCCTATCTAAAACTTAGGACAGAGCAACGTCAATCAGCGGAAGCTAAACATGACCTTTCTAGAAAAATAACTTAACTATTCAGGTACGCAAAGATGAAAACTTAGAAATATGAACTCGTACTTGCAATCGCCTGGCGATAAGCTTGAACTAGAGCCCTTGCCATAATCCCAGATCCCATAACAATCAAGTTGGCTAGAAGCCTGGAAGCCTGTACAAGTAAGAGGTTGTTAAGAACAAAGGATAACTCCACGGTGGAAGCTCCACCAGGGCCACCATCAAGAGTGACGAATTTGCTGGGAACCACAAAAAGGCAAAAATGAAACAAACTTATAGTTGATATCAGCAGTTGCACGATTAAGTACAGGATTCACAAGCCACAAGTTCAGTCTTTGAACCAAAAAACTTGGCAAAACAAGCTAATTCAATGAAGACGAAGTGTGGAAGGTCCAATCACCACTCTGTTAAAAGTAGATATATATAGGTTCCATTAGGGTCCATAAAAGCTGGTCATGGTCCATGTAAATTCAGACCTGAAATTTCAATTCTTACCATTATCTAAAAGTAAAGGGTGTCACATTGTGGCGCAAGAGGCTAACAAGATAAAGCGAGACAAACCAAGCAGTCTCCTCGTGGTTGGTTGAAGCTCAGATTTTTTGAAGTTTGTTTTAAGGCTCAATCTAGTGCCTCTCATGCTTTGAGTCAAGCTCGAATCTAACTTTGTGTTCTATTTAAATTCTGGAGTTGAAAAGCTTCTGCTACTCAAAAATGTACAAACCAGTAGCACTCTAATGCGAACAATAGTTTAGAGGCGTGATATAGCTACAGATTTAGTTAGGAAAAATTGTCTTGGATAATCAATACACAAGCGAGAATACTCTGGAGGCAACATAACCCTAACATGTAAAATCCTTCTTTGAATTGTAGCTTTCACAGGCCCCTTTCTCTCACCAAAATTAGAGGCAAAATGCTTACTACGGGCGCAAAAGGCGTTAAGGAGATGCACTATTTTACCTATGCACACGCAAAATCCAAATCAAACTGTCCAAAATCTCTGCAAAAGACTCAAGTTCTTCTAGAAATGAGGAGATCTAAGATAATTTGATGTTACAGATGAAGAATCTCTCGTATTGAAAAGCTACACAATTGCTCTCAAGCCAAATGCTCCACAGCAAACTTGGAAATGTGATAGGAGGTATATACGCCTAGGAAACAAAGATGGATTGGACTGACCTCTGCAAAACTGTCCCACACAAACATGGAGCTCACAAGTAGCCATGATAGAACGATATAGAAAAAGCAAGAGTCAGGAGATAAAATGCTAAATCTGGATAAAGTCTTGCACCTTGCCTAAATTAAACATTGACATGAAAGACAAAGCTGTGAAAGTCAAAGAAAGATACATATTCCTAACGGAGATAAAGATAGTTCCCCTTTTCATGTACAGCGCCTTACATATTCCTAACGGAGATAAAGATAGTTCCCCTTTTCATGTACAGCGCCTTACATATTCCTAACGGAGATAAAGATAGTTCCCCTTTTCATTTACAGCGCCTTAGCAATCACAGAAACACACACGCGGAGGAAACGAAGAGAGGAATACAAATCTGAAGTCTTTCCCAAGCATGCCTTAATAAAGGAGAAGTCCACAAAGATAAAGAAATAGTGTTTGAAGGACATAAGTCTCGTTTAAAGCAGGCAGTGACTACTCTATATGGCGCTGATAGATTTGCATGTCTGGGCAAAGTAAATTAACAAATGGTGTAGAGATTGTTAACCCATGAACCTGAAAAGTCAAAGGTAAGGCAAACATTTTTCCTCCTATGCAAATTTATTCTACAACAAGAAGATGTAGAAAACATGAAGGGCATAACTAAACAGTTGCTATCCATACATACCATCTCCAAAAGTAGGGCAATATAGGTTCCCAATTTGAGACACAGGACAGAGAAAGGTCAGACTGCAGAAACAAGAAACCTACATCACCAGCAGCCATAAGTAATAATTTGTTAGTAGATGCATGCAAAGCACGGAAAAAGAATAGGCAAACAATAAATAGTTTGTTCTCAAAAACAAAATTATGAAAAGGTATCTAACAAATGAGTTTCTCAAGTAGAACGAACTGAAACTCTTAGTGACCCGGAAAAGAGGACAATTTTACTACTGCAACTCATAATAGGAAATTGTCAAGCTCCTCTCCCAGTTCTTCCCTATAAGAAGAGGGGGATCTAGAGGGGGCTAATGAATGTGAAAGGTCCACGTTGAACTCGAGCCTGAACCCACTACAGCATAGCCATGAATTAATAGCAATATGTGTGAGACATAGATATATATATATATATATATATATATATATATATGTAGAACATGCATGTATGGAATACAAGCACGACTAGGGATTTCCACAAGCACGATATCATTAACTACTTGTGTCAACACCAGTAAGTCACCACATCCCAAACCGTGTAACGCACTTAATATATCTTCAAACAAAAGTTCAGATGATGCAAATCAATTGTCGTTTGGCCCATTTAGTCATGAACGTCACCATTGGAGAAACCTGGTGACCTCTTGGCACAGATGGCACGGCCATTTTTCTCCATTCTCTTTATAAGTAAAAGGGAAACAATTACCCAAAACTCTTGAAAAAAGTTTTATTTATCCAAATAAGTATAAGAGCATACTAGGCGCAACGCCACTTTTAGCACCATTCTAATGTGATAACACCACAGCTTGGCCTACAGAAAACAGAAGGATGCGACATAATAAAAAAGCAAAACCAAATTCCATCTTACTGCTTAGGTACATGAAAAGGCAACTGCGAAACTCAACTAGTAGTCTAGTATAGTGATTTTCTTCTACAAAGTAGAAAGCTCAACTAAAATTTTAATATATGTAGTTAGCCAAGTGACTTCAATTATCATCACCAAAAGAAAAATGTTACCCTCCTGGTTATTACCACATTATCAGCAGCTAAAAAAGAGTAGATACTCTTCCCCTGTAGATGATAATATAGAGGCTAGAGCATTCCAACAGACTTGAGGTGAAATATAAAAGCAGGAACTTTCAAACAATTAGAGATGGCAAATTGGGGCTTCCATTTCGAGCCCCGCCCCACCATGTCATATATGGGCTCAGGAGGTAGGTGAAGGATGAGGGTTGACACATGGGTTTAGGGTACATGGGGCATTTGGGCACAAATGGGTTCCCCCAACACTTCCCAACCCATCTGAAAGCCTTTTATTTTTTAGTTCCTAATCTTCTGCTCTTTCGTTTCTTTAGTAAATTACCTTAAAGCAGACATTACGAAATAGACATCCTGCCGTCACCTCCAATTCTCCTATTTTTCAATCATTATAAGTAGCCATAATTAAAGCAACCTTGCTTTGATTTTAAGTCGATTGGGGATTTATGTGATTTTGGGGTTGAAGTGAGTGGTAAAGGTGAGGAAGTCGTGGGAGGAGAGAGAAAAAGAGTGGAGAGGAGGTAAATTATGGCTTTGATTTTGGATCTCAGTTTCAATCGACTATTTTCAGATCTGGTTGAGCTAAGGAGGTATGGAGATGAATTTTATCAAAGATGCGTTAAGATGGGTGGGAGGATAAGGGATTGGGCAACTTAGGATGGGGTGGGGGGACGGAAATCCCCAATGCCATTCCCAGAGATGCGTATTCGCATTTGTTAAGAGCAGATACTTTGAAGCATTGAAGCATATATCCAGTCAATTAATATCTGCATTCGCCTAGCAAAAACTGCCCCTAAGAGGATCTGGGTGTAATAAAGCCTCTAGATGATCCGCTTAATATTCAACCGATTACAAAGTTATATGTTCATGTTCTTTTGCTTAGTAAAAGAAGGTATATGGTCATTTATGTTGGAATCTTTCATTTCTTGTATGGTGCACAATTACCACATCGTACTTTCTAACATTAACTCAACAGTAATAAATCCAATTATTCTTATATGCACAACCAAAACGAGTTATCCACAGAGAGAAACGCACATATAAGCTTTAAATTTTGAATGCACTCGCCCACACACATACACAATGAAGCATCTATAAAAGTTGTTCAGATCAATATCTAAAATCAGGGCTCATTGATTTTGGTTAACTGGGACTTAAATGTTTCGATCATTTAGTTACATATCCATAACGGGTTCTGATAGAAAAAGAAGTAAATTAGCTTTACTGATGCGGGTAATATTCAAATTCGATCCGTATCTGTGGCGAGCGGATGCAGATACAAGTATGCAATTTTTGTATCCAAAGTTCAATTGAATCTGGATCCGGTGGCCAAAAAGCGGATACGGATATTGATAAAAAATTATCCGCCCACATAGCACACATTTACAGCCCTAGCCATTCATACTAAATACACACCAAAAATTTCGGTATGTGGGCAACCCCTGAACCACCCTAAAGACCTAAACTGGCAGGGATATGCTAATCGAGTATTGTGCCTGATCAGTGAGAAACAATATCTACACATATTACATGAACCTCAAACAATATCTAGGCACTTTTCAGATTATGAATCAATAAGAAGAAACACGAGACGTGTATGACAATTCAACATACAAAACATAGAAACATGCATGAGATAAAACCAGTAGCTTCATTTTAGCTTCTCAAATTGCCACATAAACCATGATGTTAAGAGAAAGGTTCAATTTGCGGTCCGATCGATTTCTGTAAATTATTGCCCGAGTCAGATATCCCTAAAAGATGAAACTAAGGCTTTCACTTTATCAATGTCGAAGAAACAAATTAGGGATTACAAGCTAGGGTTCGGAAGTAAGAAAAAGAGAGAACTAAGAAGCAGGAGGAAAAATATGGCGAAACAGGGAATTACCTGACGGAGGAGATATTACGGCTGCGTTTGGGCGAAGACGGTGACGGCGACAATGGCGGTGGCGAGCTCCTCCTGTTTGGGCATGTGGGTTTGCTTGAAGAAAAGTAAAAGATAGTTTGAAGTTGGGGTTTAATTCCATTCCTTACCCTTAACTTTTCTGATTGTTGCATTTAAAACCCCTAATCTTCGAATATGAGCATACCACACCCCGTGATTTTAATGCGACTTCTGTTGAAAAACGTCGCTAAAGATGAGATAATCGTACATGACCTCAAAGGTTGAAATAATGAGTAACAATCCTTAGAAAAATTATTGCTCAAAAACGATGTGACTAACACAACTCATAAATTACAATATTTTTTTGTTTTTTAAAAATACCACTTTCACATTATTTTGAAATTAAATTTGTCTTTCTTGATATTACCTCTTTAAGAATCTCATGAAACTCCCAATATAAAATTTAAAGTGACGTTTTGTCGGACCGCCGGTAGAGTTGATGTTTTAGATAATCATTTATTTTTGTCAAAACAATATGCATGATATAGAAAATACAATGACTTGCTTTGACAAAAGTCTTTACAAGATTTGGCATTAAAACCTGCCAAGAAGTAATCCTTAGACAGTTAGATGTTCCAAACTCTTATAAAGTTTGGATTGTGTCCCAACTCAACCCGCGATTTAGCTCCTTAACCAGATTAGAAGCTGATGTTGACTGCACATGCAAGAATGGTTGTACCTTACTGTGTAAACATATATTGGACCAGTTCACTAATCGCTTAATGGAATAGATCAACTTCTTTGATTCTGAAGGCCTCATTTACAAAAATAACTTAAGCTAGATGTTTGAATAACAATTCAGTTGTGAAAAAAAAAAAGACCATAAGTAAGAAACAAGTAAAGATATCACTTGTAGGCCTGTCCATTGATGTCAAAAGGGTATATCGGTGCAACTCAATCTTCATCTGAGCGCAGGTGAAGAGGACTTGAAGGTGATACATTTCCTTCATCTGCAGCTTCTTCGGCCTTCTTGCTCTTGGCCTTCGCCACACTCCTTGGTCTCCCCCTCTGAGCCCCGCCTGCTGCCTTTTTGTTGGCATCGGCAGTCATTTTCTCTTTCACATCTTCGACCATTGACAGGCCATCTTCAGCAACCACTTTCCTTCGCTTGCAACTCCTCTTGGGCTGCTCTTGTGGAAGGTTGGCATCATCAGCTCCTGCAATCTTCTCCTCAGCTTGGTGATCTGGCATTTCTTGTTCATCGCTCACAGACAAAGGATCAGAAGTATCACCCTCCTCATCGATGTCCTCCATAGTATCTGCATCCTCTTCATCTCCCTGTTGAAGCTTCTCTATAACGTCCATCAGTTCTCGATTCACCTGTATTGAGGGATAAATACGCCTTAGTGCTTACTTGTCATTCTTATTATCAGAAACCAACGGGAAGGAAAACAGAATTGAAACATAAAAAGTTACTGAAAATAAGTCTAAGAGATTTCTGGTCTTCCATCTTTCCCCACGACAAATATAACAAAAGTGGAACGGTTAAATGCACAAAGAAGGATAGGAATAATGAGTATACAGTCGTGCCAAACCTGTGGATCCTGAAGAAATTCAGATATATCACGCGTGCACGCAGGGCACTCCATGACATTCTTGTGTGCACGAAGTTTCCGTCCACCCTGACACGTTCTCTCCTTGACAAAAGTCTGTCCAGAAAACTTTCCTTCCAGACAAGCCTTGCAGAAGTTATGAGCACAAGGTGTTGTGAGAGGGAGGGTCATCACCTTCTTGCAAATAAGGCAACTAAATCCTGCATGTAAAGCTAACCAGGATGAAGACACTGCACGTATTCGTGCACCTCTTAGAAACAACAAAGTTTTGGAGAAACACACTAAACACCATGTGAACGAGAAACATACAGTAAAAAAACCCATTGCCTAATATGAAGATTCCAACCACTACCAAATAAACAAGAAAAAAGTGGGGCAAAGATCACACCTTTCAAAAGTTGAACCTTCACGGACGCATATTGTGTCTTCTTTATAACAGTCCTTACCCTCTTTCTGTCCTCAGGGTCGCCTGTAGTTACTCGTAATTTGCTAGCAGTAACTGGTGGTGGCTTCTTCCACTTCCAGCAAGCTTCTTCTTCCTGAGGTTGGAGGTTACTTAAAAAGGAAACTCAAAAACTAGAAAACAGAATAAAAAGGTTTGGAAAATGCTCAAATGCTAAAACATAAACACTGGAATGTGGACACAAGCTTAAAGACTATTTCAACACAGAAATATCAAGTATTAACCAGAATCTAATAAATAAATGCATATCATCTGTTATTAACATCTTTGTGCACATACATGAACCCCCTCCCACAATACCCACCCTCCGCGCCACTCTTTTGATGCTCTTAACTGGATCAACTTAGTCATCAAAAGAATATGTGATAGGAGTCACTGCTCAATCTGGTAAAATATGCTCAGCCAATTAAACATGAGAAATGCAAAAGGAATTATTCTTGAAGCACCACCAGTAATCATTGCCAGTAATGAAAATATTTGAAACATATAGAGTTTCTTAGCTTCTTTACAAGCCCTGCATTTAAAGCCTCAAACCCAAAAAAACAACATTTTCAAGGAAATGAACTTCTTATGGTTATCACTCACGTCGTAGTCCCATGACGGACTCTCTGCCCTCTCAAAGAGCTCTGTTGCCTTCTTTAACTCCGAAATTACTGGCAGGGGTCTTGGGCGGTCACCATACTCATCACTGCAATTGAAAGTGGTGAAAATTACTAGATGAACAGTTTATTGTAACAGACATGTAAGCAGAACAAGCACAAACCTTGTCCATGGGGCAGGCTCGTTGTCACATCTCACAAACAAGTATCTACAGACCTTAAAACCCTAATACAGCAAAACTTGTCTGATAAGCCTATGGAAAAGGAAAATCCCAAAGACAGCATTACATTTAATTGCAAATATATACCTGTATCCCAACTTTTTGCCAGCATTTTTCTATCCTATAAACTCCATCATAACGCAACCCTTTCTCCGGGGCGTAGGAAGAACGCTTCTCCTTGTTAGACCTGTCCATACAATTTGAATAGCAGATATCAGTTGAGACTCGACTGTTACTCAGTATTCCAAACCCAGTTAACCACACAATCAAATTATAATTACATTTTCAAAATGTCCTTGATCTTCAAAAGTTTTCCCTTCATCGTTTGACTTATGGCAAAGAGTTAAAGGACGATTTGAAAACATTTGGAAGATTATAACCTCTTGAAACTAGTCACTAGTCGTAAGGTCCAAATTAGAGTTCACTTTTACTAGCACCAAAAAAGGGTACCACATTGGTATTATTTCCAAATACACTAAGGAAAGCACAAGACTGACAAATGGCTCATTCTGAAAAATATAAACTGGGTACACACCGCAGAGCGCAATTTCTCCACAATTTTATTTTTCAAACCAAAGCCCAAATGAGTAATTACGGAAGTATAAAGTAAAGAAGCAAATGAGCTTTCTGGAGTTGAGGAAATGCTGCATTCATGTTGCAGAAGAATACTTACTCCAAACTGTAAATGAAAGCCCAGCTCAATCATTATGCAGCATAAAGGGAACATGATGCAGTATATAGCACTCGACATTGCCAAAAAAATATGACATCCGCATAAACCTTTAAAATGGGATTAATTAACATGAGAGCTTTAAGTTATTAAAAACTTGGACAACAAAATAGCTAAGAAATTTAAACCTCAATCGATTGGTTCAATTGGATCTCGTGATACAAACAAAGCAATACAAAATTCGACCATCAAAAGACCAGCAAATATATGGCATGCACGGATAGTTACCTAACTACTCGAACTGGATAGCCTTTTTTGCAGCTAACCCTCAGAGCCTCGTTATATGACTGGAACTTCTGATCAGACGACTGATGCTTGTTCGTCCGCTTGTTCCCAGTAAGATCCCTACCTCCGCTGCCATGCTCATTCATACAGAGAATACCATGTCAATGGTATAAGAAAATAAGTATATACGAATAGAAAAGAGTTTTAAAAAGGCAATATCAGAAAAAGAAAAACAAACATTACAAGCAATTTTTGGCTAGCTGAAGGCTCTCAGAGGAAGTGAAAAGGGCACATGATGATAAAACACTAGTACACTATCCAGGTTAGCAGGTGGTCTTGTAGGTCATACAAGATATCAACAACCAGAAGCTACACAAATGGTCATTCCCACTACACTAGGGAAAAGAAGTCAGGAGAGCCATAATGACACATCTTCCAACTCGCACGGAACTGATAAGGTGATGTTTGATAAATGATTAATGGTGGATCACTTTCAAGACCGGCCGAATTGGTAACCGGAAGAAAGCTTTATCTACTGTTAAATACAAGCAGCATCAACTCCTAGGTTATGGCCTAAAATCACAACTCCTAATCAATCAAGTGCAGTACAATTTTTGTTTTGGCCTCACCTTCCTGTGTAGAGGAACCATTCCCCATGATCTTCATCATCCTGATAACCTCCTGAAAGTACAACTGACTGTGCACCATGGTGCTGCTGTCCAGCAATCCCAGCGACCATTGGGTTATGGACACCCCATTGCCTGCATTCCAGACGGTCCGTCCAAGTCTCACCAACCAAAACACCCTGATTCCGCTCTGGATCATTCTCGGCAGGAATAGGTCCAAAGTGGTCCTTGGGAGTGGTGACGAGTATCCTCCCACATGAAGCGTTTGCCAGGCCATTCTTCACAGCCCGATCTGTAGTAAAGGCCTTTTCAGGTCGGTTTTGGTCATGGACGACGTGGTAGACTCTTTGAGGCCTACCATTAGCAATTGTTTTTGAAATTTTTGCCATTCGGATGGCAGCTACAAGTGCAGAGTTGATCCGTGGATTGCTTGCCATTTTAGGAGGGATAGTGCGGCGGCACTTTGCACAAGTGCGTTTCCGTTGACTGATCCACTTTTGAAAGCATTTCAAACAAAAATTGTGACCACAGGGTGTCTGATAAGAGAAAAGGCGAGGTAATAAGAATGTTATAACCAGCAGGAGTGCAATGAGAGACAACGTATACAAACAACATAAGTTTGTATTCATAACTCCATTACAGTAAATTTCAATTTTCCATAATTGTGAAACACGTCATTCCTTATTGTATCCACAGAATTATAAAACATGCATGTTCATTGGTTAGAATACTGGAGCATAGTTGTTCTTGCATAACCCGCCTATGAAAAGAACAACTTGTTTAGCCCATCTTAAAGTGTTAACTAAGGAAACTAGATGTTAACAGTTCCTACCAAGATCACCCTAGTGAATAAACAAACTTGCCATTCCATGATTGGCAATGCATAGTATGTTGTTTGATACGCACGTCCCTGCATCAAAAAAGACTGCGAAAAACAATAAAAGAAAACGTCCCATTAAGAGCAAGCATCTTGGGGGGGCTACTTGCTAAAGAGGATCAATCAAGTCATCGAAGTAAAAAATAGATCAGATCTAAACTCATTCAGGAAAAACTACCACATTAATCACAAAAGGCAACATTTACTATGGTTAACCAATAACCCACCAACTATAGCTTGGGGCAATCATGCAAAGCTGCCAAAGCTGTAGATTCTATTATACAAGAACTCGGGGTCCTAAACAAAAATACAAGAACGCAGTATCTCTATTTGGAAGATGTAACTACAATTCATGGAAATAAGTAATAACCACCGTCCGTGAAGCCCTTATATCTCACTATCAAATGTTAAAAAGAATTATAGGTTGAAGAATTAATGCCAGAAAACCATGAACGAACACTCTATAGCAATAATCAGGAATATTAGATCTCAGATCTTCTCAACAGCTTCCACCAAGATTATAGAGATTTTGTACAGATTTAGATAACATCCTAGTTAGGATAGGATTACCTTTCAAAATTTGTATTCAAAATATTGTATCATTCTTATCTTCATTACCCTGTAAGTCCTATAAATGCAAAGGCCTCACAACCAATTGGGTGTGAGAAAGAAAAACAATATAAAAGTTTTAGTTCCAAGCTGGTACCAGAGCCTTCTTCCTTTTCCCATGGCTTCTTCCAGTATCTCTTCCTCCTCAGTTAACTCCACCTCTCCCTCTCCACTCTCTCTCAAGCCCATCACTATATTTCTCTCAAACTCACCACCAAAAATACCTCAATTGGCGCATGCAACTTGTGCCCTATCTTCGCAGTCAAGATCTCTTTGGGTTTGTTGATGGCACCACCTCTCCTCCTCCAAAGCACCTTGTTCCCGCCGGTGAGACTACGCCAATTCTTAATCCTGAATTTTTGCCTTGGCACCGTCAAGACTCTGCAATCTTGAGCATGTTACTTTCTTCACTCTCCGAGGAAATTCTCCCTCTTGTTGTTGGCTGCAACACCAGCCGTGATCTATGGCAGGTTCTCGAGACATCTCTGAATTCTTCATCCAAGACAAGGATTCTTGGCCTCCACAGAAACGTTCATGAACTTAATCAAAAGGATGAGAATGTTTCCGCATAACTTCAACGTGCCAAATCTATCTCTGATGAGCTCTCTGCCTCCGATAGACCAATCTCTATTGAAGACTTCAACGTTTATGTATTTCGTGGATTGAAACCAGATTTCAAAGATCTTGTCACCACTCTCAGTGCTAGGACTGAGCCTGTTTCATTTTCTGAACTTCATTCTCTTCTTCTCAGTCATGAGTTCTTGCATTCCGACAATCTAACCAAACTCCACCTTAGTTCTTCATCCACCTCGTCTATCGCCGATATACCCCTCTGCCCATCTCTCTCACCACAATTTGCACCCCAACTTTCATTCCCCTAACACCCATTACAATCATCGTCAAGGAGGTCGTGGCAATGGGCCTTATCGCAACAACCGTGGTCGTGGAGGCCTTCATAATGAGTCTTTTCAACCTCATAGTGGTGGTAGCAAACGTGGTGGCACTCATGGCGACAGATTCAACCATCGCCCACGATATTGCAAGTTTTGCAATACCACGTCTCATGACAGTTTTTACTGCCAAAACCCCTCAAATCCTCGTTCTGCTACTTCCAGACCAACTGCTTACCACACCAGCCACTCTAGTGACACCTTTCCTGAAGACTTCCAGTGGTTTACAGACACGGGCGCAACTCATCATGCCTCTCCTGACTTGCACTCGCTTACCACTGCACAGCCATACGAAGGCCATGATCAGCTTCATGTTGGCGATGGTAAAGGCCTTCAAATCTCTCACATAGGCAAGTCTCTCATTCACACTCCTTCTGCTCCCCTTTATATGCCTCATGTTCTCCATGTTCCTTCTCTTTCCAAGTCATTACTCTCTGTCCAGCAGTTTACTAAAGACAACAATGTTTTTTTTTTATTGAATTCCATCCTAAATATTTTTTGGTCAAGGATCAGGTCACGAGGGCTACTCTTCTTTGCGGTCCGAGTAAAAATGGTTTGTACTGCCTCAATGTTGTCCATCCATCATCTCTTTCCTCCAGCCCTACTGCTCATTCAGTTGTACATACTACCGCAAATGGTTGGCACCGGCGCCTTGGTCATCCTCATGCTCATGTCCTACGTCAAATCATCTTCGAAAATAAATTGCCATGCACAAGCTCTAAGCTTCAGACTCTTTGTTCTTCATGTCAACTAGGAAAAGCTTCTCGGAGTACCTTGCCTGTTACACATTCTCGTAGCTCACATTTTCTTAATTTAATTCACAACGATGTACGGGGACCAGCTCCAATTTCTTCTCTGAATGGATTTCGCTAATTTTGTGCTATTTCTTGATGACTATTCAAAATTTATGTGGTATTATATTATTGCTCGTAAATCTGATGTCTTCATTATTTTTAAGCAATTCCAAGTCATGGTGGAACGCCAATTTGAGCACAAAATCAAAGCAATCCAAACTGATTAGAGCGGTGAATATCGTAAACTCAATAAAAAAATTCTCAAATTGGCATTATTCACCGCCGCTCCTGCCCCCACACTCACGAATAACAAGGGACGGTGGAGCGTCGTCATCGTCACATTGTTGAGACTGGTCTAGCTCTTATGGCTCATGCATCGATGCCACAACTTTACTGGGATTTTGCTTTTGAAACAGCTGTCTTTTTAATCAATTGAATGCCCTCCAAAGTTTCAACCTACAAGTCCCTTTTTGAACTTGTTTCCGGATCTCTGCCAAATTATCAATTCCTTAAAAATTTTCGATGCCTATGTCACCCATTTTTACGCCCATCTAATGCACACAAAATCAACTACCGTTCTGCTCCTTATGTCTTTCTTGGCTACAATCCAACTCACTTAGGTTACCGTTGTCTGCATCTTCCGACTCGCAAAATATATATTGCTCGCCATGTCATCTTTGATGAGTTCACTTATTCCGGTCACTGGTTCATCTCTTCTTGGCTCACCTCTCCTACTCCTGCACCACTACCTCAACCATGGGCTCTTACTCCCACTCGTCTTCCATCCTCTCTACGTACATCACCTGCTGCTGTTTCACCCCCCTCTCAAACTTCTACTTCAGCTCGCCTTCCTTCCATCTTATCCCCCACACATGTACCTTCAGTCTATGCCATCCCTCACCCTCCTCCCCTTCACACCTCCTCTAACCCTACCCGCACTCATCCTACAACTTTATGTAAGAATCTCAAACCTAAACAACCCTTTGCATTGTGAAACCACTCCTCTCCCAGAACCTACTTGTTACTCTTAAGCTCAAAAGCATCCTGAATGGCGCCATGCCATGAATGAAGAATTTAATGCACTCCTTCGTAATGGTACTTGGTCCCTCGTACCTCATCATCCTCACGTGAATCTTGTGGGTTGCAAGTGGGTGTTTCGGGTAAAGAAAAAGGCTGATGGTTCATTAGAGCGTTATAAAGCTCGATTAGTCGCTAAAGGTTTCCACCAAAAGCATGGTGTGGACTTTGAGGAAACCTTCAGTTCAATTGTCAAGCATACCACGATTCCTACTATCCTTAGCATCGCTGTCAATCGTGGTTGGTCCTTAACTCAACTTGATGTTAATAACGCTTTCTTACATGGTTCTCTTGTTGAAGAGGTCTACATGCACTAACCCCCTGGTTTCACAGACCCGTCTCATCCTCACCATCTTTGTAAACTCCATCGCCCCCTGTACGGCCTTAAACAAGCATCGCGTGCATGGTTCCATTGTCTCTCCACCTTTCTTGTCTCTTTAGGCTTTGTTCCTTCCAGACAGATCCCTCACTCTTTGTACTCAATTTTTCTGGCACTATCATATATATATTGGCCTATGTCGATGACATCATTGTCACCGGGAACTCATCTACTCAAATAACGTCATTGATCAACTCTTTGTGCTCTGAATTCTCCCTCAAAGATCTTGGTCCGCTTTACTATTTCTTGGGCATTGAAGTTTCTTATGCTTCGTCTGGCTTGTTCCTATCTCAGCGTCGCTACATCACTGACCTTCTCTCAAACCCCCGTCTCTACTCCAAAATTCTATTCTACTCCTCCAAAATTACTTGTGCCAGGGGGTGCTCCCTTCTCTGATCCCACACACTACAAATCCGTAGTTGGTGCTCTACAATATTTAACCCTTACCCGACCTGATATTGCCTTTGTCGTCAATAAGGCATGCCAATACATGCACTCTCCGAATGAAACTCATTGGACTTATGCCAAACACATTCTTCGATATCTTTGCGACACAATTGATTATGGTCTTATGTTTACTCGTTCTCCCTTTTGGGATGTACAAGCCTTTACTCACCTTCGTTGACGACCGTAAGTCCACCGGGGGCTTTGCCATATATCTCGGTGGTAACCTTATCTCTTGGTCTTCTCTTAAACAACGAACTGTAGCTCGCTCTTCAACTGAGGCTGTATATAAAGCTCTTGCAAATTGTGCCTCTGAACACACATGGCTTCGCTCTCTTCTTACTGAACTTGGCTTTCCCCTCCATCAATCTCCCATCCTCTGGTGTGACAATATCGGTGCAACATATCTATCTGCCAATCCCGTGTTCCATGCTCGAATGAAGCACATCGAGATAGATTTTCACTTTGTTCGTGACATGGTTCGTCAAAAAGAACTGAACGTTACTTGCTACCCATCACCAAATTGCAGATATTTTTACGAAAGGTTTATCATCTTCCCGCCACCGTTTTCTTTCTGACAAGCTGAAGGTCCTCTCGCGACCCCCTTCATCTTGCGGGGGTGTATTAGATCTCAGATCTTCCCAACAGCTTCCACCAAGATTATAGAGATTTTGTACAGATTTAGATAACATCCTGATTAGTTAGGATAGGATTACCTTTCAAAATTTGTATTCAAAATATTGTATCATTCTTATCTTCATTATCCTGTAAGTCCTATAAATGCAAAGGCCTCACAACCAATTGGGTGTGAGAAAGAAAAACAATACAAAAGTTTTAGTTCCAAGTAGGAAAATGTCCTTAACGTAAACACTGAAATGACCAAAAAAAAGTTTTACCAGTAAAAAAACAAACACGCACTGAGACACAAATCAAAGATACCGTTATAGGGCGCTCCGGCAACTGCATGCAAAACGAGCACTTGAAGTTCTCGCCAAGAAGAGCCAAGATATCGTTACCCGCATTGTCCTCCTCAACCTTCTCCTTTCCCTTATCAGCCACGGCGCGCCCACTCACGAGCTCCTGCCGCCTCCTCGCCTTCTGCCGCTCCGTCAGAGACGAATCCGCCTCGACTGCCCGGATCGCCGCCACAAGCTCGCCGCCTCCCACGGCGGCGGCGGCGCCGCCCTCCGCCACTAACATCGAACAATCGGGGCACTCCCACCGGACGGTGGAGGCCAGAGTCTCGGGCGGGGTGACTAGGCAGGCCACGTGCCACGGCGTTCCGCACGTGACGCATGTGAGCAGCTCCTCGCTCGGCGGCGTCGCCTTGCACACCATGCAGGCGCCGTCGCCGTCGCAGGGTAGGTTGTTGGTGTGCGCCATTGGAGGGGATTAGATGGATTTCGATACGATACCAACGAGATAGACAGAAATGGTTGCAGTGTTGTACTGAGCGAGATTGTGTGTGTGTGTGTGTGTGTGTAAACAGAGAGATACAGGTGTTTATATATACATATAGAGAGAGAGAAAAACCAGGCGGGTTTTGAAAAGGGTTTGAATTCTAGAAGTTATCCCAAGTGGTCAAGCGCATTTCATTTCGCTGGACCACAAGTCAGTATTGGCTCTGTGCAGTATAAAGTCAAACCTGTTAGTATATTGTTGACTTTTGTCGCTGAGAGGTGGGTTAACTTATTGGTTTGACTTGGTTGGAGAGAAGAGAATCCCTTCTTAGTGAAAGCACCTGATTTATGCTGCTGCTTTTCTTGGTAATATAAATTTGAAAAAAGCCCGAAAAGGAGGAAAAGGGACAGTGGAAGGTGTGTCATGACGATAATGTCCTTACATCATCTCCATTTTTGACACTATGCCACTGACATGACAAATTCTTGGGATGGTTTTCAATAATTTGTTTCCTCTGGTTTACATGTTGCCAAAAAGGGATAGACTGTGTGGTGGCGAAATATGCTTTAGATATGAAATGGTTTTCTTATTGAAGTTTAGGTTTTGGGTATATGGCCGGGGCAAATTATTGAATTATACAAATGATATTTGAACGAAGGAAGTGAAAACGCGTCCATGGATAACACGTTAAGCACGAAAACACGTTATATTTCTCCTTTGCGTGAAATAAAATCTTGATCAAATTCATGCAAAGCACGTTGAGCACGTTTTTTCGTCTTCTGGGTTAGGCATGTATTAGTTATGCTTGGCTACGTGTTGTTGGGTCAGGCGTATGTTGTATTTGTAACTGAACCTATTTGCATGATATGTTTTTAACCCTTTTTAGTGTTCCTCGTAATGCAACACGCTAATGTTTATGTGTTATATTCATCTACAACTTATATTTTTACCCTTACCACGTGCCATATATCATTTTCCTTACTTTGAAGGCGTTTTAATTTAACTTTTGGTTTCGCTAGTCAAAGCTTCCCTAGTTATATATTGATACCAATTCCTACTTTTCCATCTACATAATATATAGCATTTTATTGTAAAACTCTCGTCTATCTAAGTATAAATCATGTCTTAGTGCACATTATAGTAAAAGATTAAGGTGATGTAGTTTGATGGCAATCATAAGGTTGCTGTTATCGGTTCTTTCATTCCAAAAATGCCAATGACGTTATCTCTAAAACCCAGTGATACTAATTATTTTACTCAACGACGAATGTGTAGGGTACATACTAGTTATGTCGACATGGTAGTCAACGAGGAACCGCGATTTCGTGTTTTTGCATTAGGGTAAAAGACTAGCGTGATTCATCCATTGGCATCTGAGACGAGTTGCTCGGTTAAGAATTTGATTCTAAACGAGCTTGTGTTCAAGTCGTTTCTTGTTTACGAACTTAAGTGGATCAAGATATCGTTAAAACGTAAAATACCAACAAGCTAGCTAGCTTGACTTGGAGCAGTTATCAAGTAATGACTAGAGTTTGAGCGTGAGTCAGACTTCCAACATTCAGCGAACCGAGTTTTTATTGCCGTTCTTCTTAAATAAAGAAGCGTTCGTGTGTAAATATAGCTCCTTTGGCAAATGAGCTATCACGGTAGAGACTCTTTTGCGCCCCTTATCTTCTCTACCCTCAAAATCGCTTCTCTTATAATGGTGCTAATTAAATGGATCTCATATAACTTAACATTATAACTAATTTTAAGCTGAATGTCCACTCCTACCAAAATTCAAGTTTTTAGCTGATGTAGGAAGAAGTTTACTTTCTTATTTTGCCACATTGTTGTGACGGACTATTTGTCAATAATTGAAAAAATTCATAGCAAAATGATAATTCCATTTAAAAAATGCTAATTATCCTTCTTTTAACATGCAGACCAATCGACAGCTAATATATTTGACTTACTTCCCAATTATATCCTAAATTCTTCTATGCACTATAGACATTACTTTGGTAGGATCTTTTTCAATAAAAAGCCTAATTTGAGGGACTAAAGAAAAGAAACACAAACCAAGTGTCACGAGTGTTTTTCAAGACGAAGAGTATGCCACAACGCTCAAAACTACGAATGATGTGTATAATTCTTGTGAAGATAATGTTCTGTCAGAGAATAATGGGCATGGTTTTGGTGTCTCTAAGGGATTAAACTCATTCGCTTCCCATTATTAACCCTAAAGGTTGGCCATCAAGTCTAAGGAAAATAAAAATATCACGAGAAAAATAAATAAGATTAATGCCAATAAGGACAATTAACACTAGTAAATACAATAATGGCGGGGTTACGTAATCTTATAATACCAAAAATCAAGACTAATTGGCACATAAAATTTATCTGTACATATTGCTTACCTATAGTACTTATTATTATTTTTGTTCAATTTATGCAACAAAATATAAGGAAGACAAAAGGAAAATGGTTCAAGAATGGCAGTGAAAAGCTATTACGTGCCCTGTTTGGGCATTCAGGACAAATCAATCTCTCTTTTTTTCAGAATTCATTTTTTGATACAATATAATAGTAACACTTTGCATTGATATACTATATATTACTGTTATTGAACAGAAAATCCAGACTAAATTAAGTAAATCCCCTCAAATCCATGAAGATTGCTAATACGTGTCATAATTTTTATATTGTACATTTCCCTCTGTTGAATAACAGCAAAACTAGATGGTGGAAATAAAGTCAAGAGCTTTCAACAATCAAGCAGCCAAAAGAGTGAAAAAAAAAAAAGTAGAAGAAGAAGTGGGTGCCAATAGCCCTTCCTTTTCGTATACTAAATATTACTGTCATCGAACGAAATATAGATTGAATTAAGTAAATCTCCTTAAATCCCATGAAGATTAAGTAAATTTTATACTATTTTTCTCCTCTGCTGAGTAATAGTGTAACTAAATGGCTGGAATAAAGTCAAACGTTTGCAACAATCAAGGTGCCGAAAGAGTCAAGAAGAGAAAGAAAGAAAAAAAAAAGGAGTGTGGCAGCAACGTTGTTCCTTTTTGTACGCCTTTAGTATCGGTATCTTGTGAGATCTACGTGCCGCTAATAAAAAATTATTATTTAAACTTAACCCTGATTATCCAAGAAATTGTTACCTTTGCCCACCTATTTTGCGGTCTATGAGACACAACAACGTAAAGGATGCAACGCCAAAACAGGAAAGAAAAAAGAGAGAGAGATGGAAAGCTTGCTTGGTAAAAGCCTCGGTAAGAGTTTATATTCACATGCCGACACCAGGCAAACACACTTCGTCTAGGCCCGTGTGAATATTGTCATTTTAAAATGACTTATACGGAATACTAATTTTAAAGCGCGAGCATCACCCTTTCCTATTTAGCTTTGAACCGCCATAAAGTGTCCCCAACCTTAGCCATCTATTGTCAATGGGAGGATAAAAAAAAGTTGACGTAAATCCAAATGACCCTTAGAAAGTCTATCACTAGAGTCAAAATAATTATTACTACCGGGACACTACTTTTAGCTAAAACTTAATCAAAGCCCTTGACAACTTTTTGTGACCTTTTTAAGTATAGTAATTCCAAGTCCTAAACTTTCTATCCAGGTCATAAGCTTGAAATTCTGGAGCCAACCTTGCTCTATGCTAATTTTGTGGTTGCTTATGTCTAAAATAAGACCAGAATAAGTGGTCTTATTGGCATTCTTTTAAAGGTTAAGTACATCATTAGCATTGCTTTGCAAGAATGCACTTTATAAACTCCAAGTAAAAGACAAAATATATCGATACATATCATCGGAGCATCAAGAGGGCTCTCCAACTTTTTGATTAGCAAAAAATATATATATATTTTTTCTTGCTAACTAAACTCCTACGCAGTTGTTGATTAGCTGCATTTTTTTAATTTCTTGCTCTACTTGACTACGATTTCAAATTTGAACCCCTTGGCTTTTTGATAACTTACTTATAGCACTGGTAATTTACAAAGATAAAAAGTCAAAATGACTCAAATTATAAGACGAAAAAAGTATACAGGCGACAAAAAACACTTTTTGTAATTCGTGACAAGAGTGTTTTTTTAACTTTTACAATTCCTAAGTAAATGATGAAAGTTGGTGGTGCAAATTAAATACGAGCCCTTTAAACCATTTCTACTTGCATCACTAGCGCTTTTTCTACCTTGATACCTAGTAAGAAAACGATAAGAGTTGGTGGTGCAAATCAAATACGAGCTTTTTAAACCATTTGTCTTTGCATCACCAACTGTTGTCGGTTTTTAATTAGTAAGAGAAAATGGACAACAATGTTAACTTACTTAACATCAATAAGGAGAAACAAAACGTATCTGTGAGCGGCCGGGAGTATAAAAGGGGTGGCATGTGGAGACCGTGGTCACCCTAGAAATACAAGAGATTACGTGAATTACCTTATCTCCTCGACCAATTTTTTTCGTAAGTAATAGTCGTTGACTCCCAAATTAGTGTCAATACGTCTATACTTTCTTAAATCACGTCATGCATTTATTTTAATCATTACCAAATATAACTTCACCTGATGAAGCTTAAATTATAAAAAGAGAAAACACTTCAAACACCTAATGTAGCAAGTCAAATGACTTGCCCGTAAATTTAGTTAATTAAACAATTTATTTCACTTTCCCTTTGTTCTATTATTATACAACAGGAACAAATTTAGATGTTGAACTGAAGTTTCATTTATTATATTTTACTTTCGGCAATTATTCATTTCTTAACTATTTTTTTGTTTGACGATTACCTATATATTCTTGTAATTTTTATGATTATTTGATTGTAAGCAATAGTATAATATGTTACTCTTGCGGGTAAATACTTTGCTATTTATACTTTTACGAGTTTACTTTAGCCTCCTAAAGATAAGATTTTGTATTCGCAAAATCAAGGTGAAAACAGTTAATTAAAGTTAAATTTGTGGGGCATCACTTTAATTTTATTAACACATATTGTTCACAACTTATAAGGAAATTAGAGCCAGTGTCTTCAAGATGTATTACGCAGGCAATCTTCTCCTTTTTATCTTTTTAATCATCCATAGCTTGATCTGGGATTTCAGTTTTTTTACTTCTAGCAAACTATGTGTTATTGATAGTTCAAACTAATTGAAAATAGAGAGTTTGTCTCGATTGTGGGAACTTGAGTCATATTTATTTGAATTGGTTCAAATTAAAATCTTATATCAATAACCTATTTATAGCCACTTTAAACTTTCTTAAGATGTATATAGGTTTTGACCCTAACGTTTGCTCGTGCGTTTTGCTTAGACTCTACACTCAATTTTTTTTATTTTTATTTTTTTTGTTGCAAACTCTACCGTCAATCTACTGATCATCGAACTATACCTATCAATCAACTTATATTGAGTAAAAAACACGGCGACTTGCAGAACTAAGATACGTTCATTAACTTAACATATAGTTTTAGCGTTTTAAAAGTAGAAAAAGGCACATCTTGTTGAGAGTTTAGACCTTCGATTCTCGATAAAGGTCAATTGGTTAGTACAAAGAAAGACGGACTTTAAACCACCAATAAATAGACAAAATGATGAGTTTAAGCGAGGCACCGTATCTACAGTGACCTGTATCATGACACTTCTTAATAAGTAATGAAAAAGGAATCGAGTAATTTAACTAAGCCAATTGATAAGTTGTTTCTAAAATTAAAAGGAAAACACAGAAATTTTTGGAAGTATAACACGATAAATGTAGCATATATATATATATATATATATATATATATATATATATATATATATATATTATCATGAAATGGAATTTTGAGAGGGTTATATCTTACCAAAGAAAATGTAAAGACACCTTGACAGCTGAGAGTGGTACACTGGAGAAGATCGGAGGAGCCATTAGCGTCACTGTCTTCGAACTTATATTTCACTGTGTATCTCAAAAGTTCTACAACTATCTCCCTCCAACATTATTATCGGATCAAAACAGAAAATCTACTGTTTTTTATCTCTAAATTGCTTTATTACCTCCCTTCGGAATATTTGATGCTTCTCGGTTCTAGATAGAAGCACTTATTGGAGGAGTGATATGTCTCTAATCTTGCTCAAATTATAAGTAAAGAAAGCTGTAACTTTGAGGTTTTCGCCTTGTACAGTTGTAAAGCATATTGCACTATATGTGTTCAAACTTGTAATCTTTTGTTTTGGTAATGTTGAACATTTGACTGCGTACGCAAGTCCAAAATTGTAACGATAGTGCAATGTGTGGATTCTAATCCTCTCTGGTGCATGATGTACACATTATCGAATTGGTAATGTGAGCGACAAATGCTAGATCGTAGAAGTTGGTATTGGATACTCAATTTAACCCACCCCAAAATTTGCACGTACATTTCACTTGAACTCTGACTTTAATTTTTTAGCCAGTTAAACCTAACGTATAGACTATTTTTTCCTACCGAGCCCTCGTATACATTGTCTTCTAATTAATTAAGCGGAAAGAACTTTTTTTTACAAATTTTATAACCTACGTGGCCTTAAAAAGATCATTGAATGCCAAAATGTAAATTCTATCCAACTTTTCACGAAACCCTAGCCGCCATCACTCTGCAATCCAGTCCAAGGGGTATGGCTCGGCACAATGAGGGAGCCTTAAGCGTTGCTTCAATTAGGTAATACCAGTGTTATTAAAAGCGCGCCTAGGCGCGCGCCTAGGCGCAAGGCGCGCTCAGGCGCACAACCCGCGCCTCGCCTAGGCTAGGCGCAGCGCGTTCAACTAGGCGCGCGCCTTGTGAGCCTAGGCGCGCGCCTTGTGAGCCTAGGCGCCCAGGCGCTAGGCGCATAGCGGGGCGGGAGGCGCGAAGCTAGGAGCCTGTTCGTCCTTGCGCTTGTTCGTCCTTGCTCCCAAAGTCTAAAATCCCCAAATCCAAATCAATTTCACTCTGCGTGCGACAGTTCGTCCTTGCTCCGGTGACCGGTGGCCGTCGTCGCTGCCATTGCTTGTCCCCTCGCCGCCGCCGCTGACTGCTAGTTGCTCCGCTGCCTCTGTCGACGCCGTGGCGCTGCTCTTGCCGCTGCTACTCCGCTGCTCCATGCCTCAACCCCGCTGGTCTCTCTCTCTCCCCCTCCCTCCTTCACTCAGTCCCTGTTCGTCCTTGCGCCTGTTTTTTTATGTATGTATATATATATATATATATATAGATAGATAGATATCACTCTCTCTCTGTATCTCTATAGAATTACACACAGAGAGAGAGAGAGAGAGAGAAATGGGCTGTTGGTTTTCAGGGACGATGATGAAATCATGGGCTCAGATGAAGGTCATCTTTGACAGAGAGGGGCAACCACCCATGGAAACATCCCATTTCTCTCTGGAGCCTCATTCTTTGAGCACATCAAGCTCTGTGATGAGCTTCGTGTAAAGTGAACTGCCGGTAGTTCTCCATTTATTGTACCTTCAACTTCAGATATGCCCTTCATTGACCACGTATTTACACCTTTGTGGTTATAGTTCTCACGAATCTCAACAAAAAAAAAGCTTGTAAATATGCTTTTAGTGACATTTTTATTAGCTCTTTCAAAAATAAGAATTGTCTATTTTTCACGTCATGTGTATTTTTTATATTCTCGTTTGTCGCTAATAGATTTTTAATCATAAAATGAGGATATTATTTAATACGCTCATTATCGATAAAATGGGGATGTGAACGACTTAAAACATATGTACAAATTTGGATGTGTATGGGGATGTGAACTGAAAAGGAAATGTTTTTTTAAATGTAATTTTATTGTTTTAATGCACTATTATTTATTTATTTATATTTATTTTAATTTTGCGCCTCGCTTCGAAAAGGCGCGCGCCTGCGCCTTGCGCCTAGGCTCCAGGGACCTTTTGCGCCTTAGGTGCGCCTGCGCCTTTAATAACACTGGGTAATACTCATGCTGATGAGGTTGCGGTGGCTACATGATTCCAAGGTAAATTTTTTGTCAATACCTCGGGGTTTCATAAATACTTAATCCTCTAACTTAACTTGTGCAAACGTAATAAGGGCTCGAAATCTGCCTACATTGTGTTTGCGGGGAATAAAGACAGTAATTCTAAGGTTAATAGGCGACATCTTGAAATAAATATCATCTCGTATGACACCAACTTTAGTTTTTTTATGCTTTTAGAAACTTATTTGTTTGGTGTCACATTTTGCTGACCTCTTTCTTCCTTCTTCTTGGCCTTAGTGGCGAGGGGGGGAGGGGGGCACAATGTGCACATGCCCACCCGACCCTTTGACAATAAGATGTTTTTGATACTATGGAAAAATAGAAATTGAATGCAATGGCAATAGATATGATATGGTATAAAAGAAAGATAATATGAGAGAAGTACACTTTTTTGACCCACTTTGTCTATCTCACAATCTTATCAGAGCATATATGTTCGTTACACCACATCATATCTATCATTAATGTATTCAAGATTTTCCAAATAGGCTTAATCGTACTTTGAACCCTGAGTTTTCTAAGAAGTTGCAGCTAAAAGCCCCAAAGTCTACTGATAGGCAGCAAAACCTCAAGGCTTGCAATGTGTTGCAACCGAAGGATTAAAATAAGATATATGAGGAAGTCGGGTAGTTAAGGGTATTAATTCGTTAGTTCTTAAATTAATTTGCCATCTTCTTCTTCGATTACTCCCCACCCATGACCACTATTACCACCAAAGATGACCAACATATATTAAAAACAATTTAAGACACTTTAATAATTAAAGAAAAAAAGAGAATAAAGGGATTCAAGTACCTTTGCTCTGAAATTGAACACCGTTGTGGTCTTTAGGCTTTACAAGAATTATTGGTGGCAGTGACGACAAATTATGAAGGGCAAGGTTTGTGGGTTGGTGCACGGTGGTTCGTATGGCATGGCGTTGTAATGGTGGCTAGGTGGTCGTTTGAAATAATGCTAACGAGTTGATGGTGGTAATACTATGGGTGATCGAGATGGAATTAGTTAGGGTATTTGGACTTTATGAAGGTGGTTGGTGGTGGTGGCAGCGGCAGCGAATCAAGAAAGACACGGTTGGTGTAGGCGACAGTCCTATTATATGTAAATCATTCTCCAAACGGGCTTTATATGATGTGGTACTTGTAAATACTATAAAACGGCAATTTTTGGACAGTAAAACAAAAGGCTGGGCACAGACTCAAAAGGAAAATGGTAAGCTCTATTACATATCACTATATTTTGATATGAGACTGGTATTCACATTAGACAAAAATCTTCTCTTTTGGTGCAATCAAAGCATTAAGTTGCGAAAAATGAGTGACTATGTTGATATAAGGGCAATAAATATTGTATCGTTTTGGAGCATTAATCTTTACCATTTAGGATAGTTTAATCACGGAGGCTGATGTGATAAAAGAAGGGCTAAAAAAAAGGAGCGTAGATTTTCTATCCATTTAGATTTCAAGATTCGCAAATTAATTAGGATCGTTAAGTATGAATGCGAGCGTCTGTTAACCCAAATTTTAAAAGTAATAGAAACCTAGTATGTTGATTTTACCTCAATATACGTCAAATGTATATCCAAATATCAAATACTGAATCACGGCATTTATTATTTTCAACATCTATAACCTTATATAAACCTGTACCTACCCCAAACAGATTTTATCCTTTCTGTGCACATCGAGAAAGAAGAACAACGTAAAGATAGCGTAAAGTTGTCTACGTTTGTTGAGAAAATAATCCAAGGAAAAGTGCTGATTTGGGAAAACAACCTTTGATAGTTATACGGGTATCCAAAATACAAAAGTGATTTCTTTTTATGCATGCCAATCTCATGTATACTCGGTGGATGTTCGTGGTATATCAATTGACTTATCCAGACGATGCGTCCAAGTCTCGTCAACCAGCCACCACGCTATCTCTGTGGACCATTCTCAGCCGAAATAGGTCCAAACTGGGCCTTGCGAGTGGTGACGGAGAACCTTCCACTTGACGCATTTGCTAGCCCAGGCTTCACTCCCGCTTCGTGGTATAGGCCGTTTTGTTAGCTTCTTGTCCTACTAGAAGCCTTTTCAAGTTTTCGTTAGCCTTTTCCTTATTATTACCGACCTTTGGCAGGCCATCTTTAGCGACAACTTTCCTTCACTTGTAACACCTCTTGGGCTTCTGCTCTTTTGGAGGGTTGGCATCATCATTCATCAGCTTCTGCATTCTTCTCCTCAGCTTGATGCTATGACATTTTATTTTCATCGCTACTGACACAGCATCAAAACTCTCATTACCCCCCCCCCCCCCCCGGCCCGATATCCTCCATATACAGTATATTATCCTCTTCGCCTTCTTTTTGAAGTTTCTCTATAATATCCATCAGTTCTTGATTGACTTGTATCAAGAAAAGAATACGTGCTAATGCTTAGTGGCCATTCTGGTCGTGCTGATGACAGGGAATAAAGGTTTGAAGAATCTTCCTAAACAATGAATAAAACGCGTGATATTTGAACTTCACATACTCTGAAAGACAGAAATAGCGTGTTCACAACTGTGCTAAACTTTTGAGTCCTGACGAAAGTTAAGTGCACGCAGGGCACTCCATGACGTTCGTATGTGTGTGAAATTTTCATCCACCGTAGCACGTCGTCACGTTGACACAAGTATGCCACAAATCCAAGGAATTGCAAGTCTTCACTAATCTGTCTACACATGAGTGTATGAACTGAAATAGATCACTTACTGATGTAACATTGTTTTAGACATGAATTTAAGAATTGAAATAGATCACTTACTGATGTAACATTGTTTTGACTTGACTCACATGTGATGGTTATGTGTATCAATGTTTTATATATTAATTTCAAGTAATATTTAAGAGTGTGTTTGAGATGAGTATTTCTAAATACTACGTACTTTAAAATTCTTCCATTTTTCGTTTTAAAATCTTTTTATTTCAAATTTCAAAAGTTTGTATAAGCTATTATTTGGACAAAATTGTATACATGGATTCTTGGCCTGTGCATTTTCCTACTTTTCATAATCAAAAGTTGAATCCTATAGTGAGAATAAATTTCCTTTTAAATCCTCTTTTCACCTCAAAAACCTTCATTCAAAAGTATTTAATCTGAACAAGTAAGGATCGATCACAGTAACGTGAATTGATATACAATGCTTATTGGCATATCAATACTGTCCTCCAGCCATTTGAAAGCTGCGAAGAATCGTAAACGATATAATTCGAACTAAAAAATATTGGGCGTTGTAAAGAATATAGTTTAAACTAAATCAACGGATACAATTATGCCACTGGCAACAATTTCCC
Source organism: Escallonia herrerae (assembly GCA_033070095.1). Taxonomy (NCBI): domain Eukaryota; kingdom Viridiplantae; phylum Streptophyta; class Magnoliopsida; order Escalloniales; family Escalloniaceae; genus Escallonia; species Escallonia herrerae. The sequence continues at coordinate 299,351 of JAVXUP010000019.1, read as the reverse complement.
CACCAAAATTAGTCCAAAAATAACGCCATGCGTTTTGATATTAAACGGATCTGGGTAAGGTCCATTTCCACCAAGGGATGCTTGCCGCGACAGAATCAAAGTATCAAGCCAGCAGGTACGTTATCAAAACCCTAGCGCGCACACACGCGCACTATCTTACTTTGTCCACGCAAAGCCCCACACTCACTGCGTGTGAACTCCATCTCGTGCTTGGCTGCTCACAGCAATGGAGGCCGCCGCTGAATTCCCAAACAAGGAGGCTTTCCGTCAGGCCGTGGTCAACACCCTCGAGCGCCGCCTCTTCTACATCCCGTCCTTCAAGATCTACCGCGGCGTCGCTGGCCTGTACGACTATGGGCCGCCGGGCTGCGCCGTCAAGTCCAATGTCCTCGCCTTCTGGCGCCAGGTCAGCTCTAACTCCGGATTCATAAGTAAACCTTCAGTTTGAATTGTATATGGTTTATATAGGCCACGAGCTGGTAAAATTTTGATTCATTTTGCTGATTCACTAGCTGCTTGCATTTGACGGTTGCTTTATTGCTTTACGTATACATCGCAATTGAGATTGCTCGTTATGCTGAATCTGAATTCTTGCTTCCTACTCCCACAATTTCGTAATTAATCATCAACTTTGATTTTTTTCCCAAATTTCTTGGATAGGATTGGAGCATCCAAACATAGAATTGAATTCAAACAGTAGTTACAGATCGCTTGACAAGTCACACTAGGGCAAGGACGATTAGTAAAGTCATTGTTTACATGTTCAAGTTATATCATAGAAATTGGCAAACATTCAACGTGGACAAAAATTATGAAAAGGAGGAGTGATTCTTTATCAATTGCTTAGCATTTCAGGGTCACCCGAGAAAGGAAAAACATAGAGTTAGTTGCCATTACTAGTGTGGGATATTGGATGCTCTGTGCTTTATATGTGCTATGCACATCAGGCAGGTGCCTCCGCTGATTAGTTGGCTCAGCTCAATTTCTTTTATTAGTCAATCCTACTCAAATAAAAGAAGGAAAAAGGATACCTGTTCTGCTTGTCCTGGTTAAAGTTGTGCCTCGAGTGTGAGTGTACTAGAGCGTAAATGCATACATATGCTCGTTTGACCTGGCAAAGTGTTGGATCATTGCCGAACTTGAGTTGGCTGGATTAAGATCTGTTTAATTCACTGTAAGCATCAAGTTGTACTCCTGCATCCCAATTTGAGTGTCATGCTTTCTATTGTGGGCTGTCCCAAGATGGATGCTAATGCATTAAACGCGAATTAGAATCAGACATTCCTATATTGCCCTTAGAGAAGAAATATTTATTGACCTTGTGCTTCTGTGGGCAGCATGGTTTTCTTAGCTATATGTCGAACAAGATACTGAAAATGGGGGACAGAGGGAGTATTCTTCTAGTTCTTCATGCTATCATACTTGACCTGATCAACACATATATTTATGTTCTCGGCCTAATTCTCATCCAGTTTATGTGTTTATCTCTTTCTGGTGTTTCTTTGTCAGTTTAGTTTGTAGCTGACGTGTTATTGCCACTGTTACAGCATTTTGTCCTGGAAGAGAATATGTTGGAGGTTGATTGCCCTTGTGTGACACCAGAAGTGGTGCTTAAGGCGTCTGGGCATGTTGACAAGTTCACTGACCTTATGGTCAAGGACGAGAAGACTGGTACCTGTTACCGTGCCGATCATTTGCTCAAAGACTTTTGCAAAGATAAGCTTGAGAAGGATACCAATCTCGCCGCTGAGAAGATAGCAGAGTTGAAGCATATTCTTGCTGTATTGGACAACCTTTCTCCTGAAGAATTGGGTGCAAAAATTAAGGAATATGGCATTACTGCTCCCGATACAAAAAATCCCCTATCTGCACCCTATCCTTTCAACTTGATGTTTCAGACTTCAATTGGTCCATCTGGTTTGAGCCCTGGGTAAGACCATCACTCTGGTTCTTATATAGATTTGCTTGATCTTCAATTGGCTTGTGATATGTAACTGCAATAGACTAGTGAATTCTCTTTCTCCATTAATAAAGGGTCCTTTTGATTGTTTATTTCCCAAGTTATTTTCTTGCAGGTATATGCGACCTGAGACAGCGCAAGGTATTTTTGTGAACTTCAAGGATTTGTACTACTACAATGGAAATAAGCTTCCCTTTGCTGCTGCTCAGATTGGTCAAGCTTTCAGGAATGAGGTCTCAAATCCTTCTCTGACTACCATATGGTTATTTGCTTTCCAAGATGGCCATGTTTGGCTGTTAGTGTCTGTTGAAGTTGTCGTGTTCTTGTTACTGTAAGTTGAGTTGCATTGAGCTGCAATCGAATAAGAGCTGAGTTAGAGTCAGTTTTGAACATTAGCGTAATAGCAGGATTACTTTGAGTTAGCATTAACAAAACATGAGATCCTCGTAATAGTAACTTGTTATAAGTGGTGTTAGTGGTAGTTGATGTCCCGTGGTGCTTCCTTACATACAACCATTGGAAGAAAAATGTAATCCCTAAAGTTGGTCAGTTGTAGGCAGAGAATGTATAGAAAGAGGAAAGATGTGTTTCTTGGCAATGAGATCGACAAATCATAAAACTTGAGTTAAATTTTACACAATACTTTTTCCCTCCAATTCAGCTTCTTTTTCTGGATTTTCAATTCAGACTTATTTCTATCTTTGAGGTTACCTTTACACTGTCTAGAAAGAAAGAATATGGTCTTAACATGAAAGAAAAATTGCAGATATCTCCTAGGCAAGGTCTCCTTAGAGTCCGTGAATTCACACTGGCTGAGATTGAACATTTTGTCGACCCTGATGACAAGTCTCACCCAAAATTTTCTGAAGTCGCGAAGTTGGAGTTCTTAATGTTCCCAAGAGAAGATCAGGTGTCTGGGAAATCAGCAAGGAGAATTGCCATTGGAGAAGCAGTTTCTCAGGTATGCCAATGTGATGCAGGTTATAAATAGAAGTTGTGTGAGTATAGTTTTGTTCCGTTCTTTTAGTATTCAGTATAAACTTGTCTATTATTCTATGCTACTCAGGGGATTGTCAACAATGCAACTCTAGGCTTCTTCATTGGGAGAGTGTATCTGTTCTTGACTCACCTTGGAATTGACAAAGAGCGGTTACGTTTTCGGCAACATCTGGCAAATGAGATGGCCCACTATGCTGCAGACTGCTGGGATGCTGAAATTGAATGCTCTTATGGCTGGATTGAATGTGTTGGTATTGCTGATAGATCTGCATATGACTTACGTGCTCACACGGTGAGAGTTTAATTATTTGGGTGGCACAGTTCATAGTCCAGATGTTTCAATTTCATTTACTGATATACAAGTTTGTGTAACGTCATTGATGTTATGGTTTCTTTTTAAGCCCCAGTATCTCCATTACATTAACCTTCTATGGCAAAAAAAGATCTATAAAACACAATACTTGCCCTCTAATTATGGATCATCATCATCATCATCTAAGCCTCTGTCCCAAACTAGTTGGATTGGCTACATGAATCTTTTCTTCCGTTCCCAGATATTGAAGCACATGTTATTTGTTAAATTCCCAAGTTTTCTTTTGTACCCCTACCTTGTCTTACCCCATCAACTTGTCACATCTCAAGCAATGTTTCCTCATTATTTCCCCACGGGGGCCCACCTCCACTTTGTTGCGGATATGCTCACAGCTTATTCTACCCTTCCTTGTGTTGCTGCACATCGATCTAGGCATTTGCATTTAGCTACATTTGTCTCATGTTTATTGTGTTTCTTGGTATTATAATATTCTCAGCAGACATGGTTCCTTGCAGGATAAAAGCGGTGTACCCCTTGTGGCTCATGAAAAATTTGCAGAACCTAAAGAAGTGGAGGTTTCTCTCTCTCTCTCTCTCTCTCTCTCTCTCTCTCTCTCTCTCTCTCTCTCTCCCCTCCCTCGCTTTTGCTCTTTCTCATCCATTAATTTCATTAACTGCTTGCATGTCCATGCTTTTTTGTTGTTTCAGAAACTTGTCATAGCTCCAGTTAAGAAGGAGCTGGGCCTTGCATTCAAGGGTAACCAAAAGATGGTGGTTGAAGCGTTGGAGGTATGCTGCATATGTGTATTACTTTATTTACTGGAATGGAAAATAGCCTCTTTGCAAACTCAGGGTTAGGGCTGCCACGCGGCATATATCTGATCCTTCAACCGACAAATTGATAGGGGACTCGTCCACTTTTGATGGGGAGTGGGAGGATCTTTTTCCTACTTGTGGGCTGAAATTCCTAGATTCTCGTTGTTCTTGTAATTTTGTTGGCAACATCTTCTCTAGAATGAAATAGAAAGACCACATTAAAGGAAGAGGCTCAGACATATACACAAGCTTGCTTGAACTTTTGTAATAATTCTATAAGCATTTCCTGCTTTATGCAGGCTATGGAAGAAAAAGAAGCTATGGAAATGAAAGCCACTTTGGAGTCTAAGGGAGAAACAGAATTTCGTGTGTGCACTCTTGGGAAGGACGTCATTATAAAGAAGAACATGGTCACAATCTCCAAGGAAACAAAGAAGGAACACCAGAGGGTTTTCACACCTTCAGTTATAGAACCATCTTTTGGTATTGGAAGGATAATCTACTGTCTGTACGAGCATTCTTTCTATACTAGAGCTAGTAAAGATGGGGATGAGCAATTGAATGTTTTCCGTTTCCCACCACTGGTAGCACCTATCAAATGCACTGTATTTCCGTTAGTACAGAATCAGAAATATGAAGAAGTTGCCAAACACATTGCCAAATCATTGACTGCTGCGGGGATCTCTTGCAAGATTGATATAACAGGTATGCACAAGAGTATGTGTATATTTACCCCCACTTTTTATGCTTGTACATTTTGTCTCTACTCATTACGGATTGGTCTTTTCTCCGCTTAGTCATTTTTATTATCTGTTGTTTATGGTGTGCGCCTTTCTTTCGTTTGGATCAGATGCTACTATCACGTGCAGTTGAGTTGTTTTTACTGTTAGGTTGTTATATAACTCAGCTTGCCATGATTTTTCTTGGACTGGTTAGGTTGTTAAGACATGAGAGTGAATAAGTCATCAATTTCCTGGACTGACTGCAGTAAGCATAAAGGTTGGGCAAGGGTTTTCTGACATGTGGTTGGTATGGTGTAGTTGGGATGAAATAGGCACAAGAAGAATGACTCTGATCCTTCGTTAACAAGAGAGAAGAGAATCAGAACACGAACAATGCTTCAAGAACGCACACTCATTCTTTGCGCTGCAGGTTACGCCACTATATTTAGTCGTTTTGCTCATCTGAATGCATACATTTTTACGGGACAGAATGGATTTGATCCCATTCACGTCCAACGTCAAGGAGTTGGGCTTGGTCTGGATTTTGTAATTCATAAGTTAGGCAACCTTTAGCTGAAGGTTAGGAGTTGGGCAGCAGTATTAATGATTGAAAATTTTCCTTTATGACACAGTTAGGTGAGCGAACTGTTTGCTTGAGCTTTAGGAGGCGGTCTTATACGGGTTCTCAAAGCTAGCGTTGTTAGCTTCACCAATGAAGAGCCAAAACTAATTTCTCTTGTTCACAGGTTACTTTATTCGCTTCGTTATCCTGATTAACATGACAGAACCCAAACTAAGACTTGTGAGGATTGCACCCAGTTTCTCAGGGTTGATATCTATGAATTGAAATATGTTATAGCATGGTTGGGCTTGGGTTGATTTGATATCTTGTCGGCCCAAATTTTTCTGTCCAAAGTGTTTATTCATTTCAAGGCTATTGTGGGTGAATCATAGTCCAAATTGTTTAGGCAACTTGATGTTACTAGACTTATTGTTTGGATGCTTTATGCATGCGTTATTGAACACTTGAAATCTGTCTAAATGGATTTTTTGGCGAATGTGTTAGCTTTCCGTGGAATGTTGGCTTCCATTCATCTTGGTACGGTATCTTAAGTGAGCAGCAAATATTGCATGGTCCCGATCATCTAGGACTGTTGGATCAATGGGGACAGATTTGACAGAAGCAAGTATAAAGGGATGCAGATAATTATGTCATAATATCTTCAATGATCCTAGATAGGCAGGACCAATGGCCCGGGAGCATACAACATTTTCTAGTTAGGTGATGTTCTCTCTGTGGGAACACAGGCAAGGTTTGCACGTTAGTACTTTATGAATGCCGCATTGTGGATTAGCGCCGCCGCTAATTTGGACACATCATAAAGGAAGACTTGTGACATACCACGTGTCTTACTTTTGCTATTGCCATATTTGGTAGTTATTACGCCAATTACAGCTTTCGTCAACTGTGTCATCGTTGTTCCGCATTGCACTTGGACAATAACCAACTATGAATGCCCTAGTGTAAATAATTGGTGTAACTTTCCCATATTCTTTGTTCATTTTTTATCTTATAGATTAAAGCAGGTCATTCGACCTATTATTTGACACCGCTCTCGGGCTGCTTTAAATTTGCCAAACACATGCAATCGCCCTGCCATTTGAATGATAAGATGCACGCCCATTAGTCTCTACATCCCTTTATTAAATTTGCCTTTGGAAATATTGGGAACCTAGAATACACCCACGCTATTTGGGATTTCAACTAAATGTATGGTAGCTTATCATCGGTACATGCATATGTTGCAGGTACTTCAATAGGCAAGCGATACGCCAGGACAGACGAGCTTGGGGTTCCCCTTGCGATTACAGTGGATTCAGCATCCTCGGTGACCATAAGGGAGAGGGACAGCAAGCAGCAGATTCGTGTGAGCATCGAAGAGGTAGCATCTGTAGTGAAGGAGGTGACTGATGGCCTGAGCACATGGGGTGATGTGTTGTGGAAATACCCTACTCATTCATCATGATCACTAATTCTTGAACTAGTGCGCCTTTTTTTCCCGCCATACGTTGACATATTTGATGTTGCCGAATTGGATTTTGAGTTATGGATTCCACCGAGTATACTATATTTTCAGACCTAGTTAATTGGATTATACGTATGTGACCATATAGCTCAAACTTTACATTCGATGGTTCTGCATGAATTTTGCCGCGTCTTTCTTGTGATGCCTTACTTGGTTTCAGCAATTTTCTTTTTGAATTGTGAATTGTGATTGCAATAGAACAATCCTTAAGCAGAAGTGTTTCATATTGATAAATTTTTACCATAAGCTGCCCTTATAACACAAACTCATGGATGACATTGCTTGCTAATATCGATGTTTAGCACCAATATCAAACTTTCCTAGTCCAGAAAATACATGATCATAATTATCCAATAAAGTTGCATCTGTCATATACCAAGTTCCTTCTGCTGTCCCGAGCACTACTCTAGCTATAGAGAAAGGCTAACTAGTCACGATAAGAAGGCAAAAGCCTTAGAACGGCAAGTGATCAGCGCCACCAGTAACAGAGCTGGAAGCGGCGGCACTGCTGCGCTCGGCATGGCAGAGCTGGCGAAGCTTGGTCGGAACGTACCAGATAGAAAGCCTGGGATGCGAATTGAAGATGGCGTCGATGTCCCACCCTTGTCGTGCTGCTATGGCGACGAGAGGCTTGTAGCATGCCTGCCGCCACGCTCCGACGTTTTCTCCTCTCTCCTTGAAGGCTCTCCTCAGTGCATTCGAGGCCTCCTCGTCAAGACAGTGCAGCGCATAGCAGTGCACATAGTGTCGCATTTTGGGCTTGTTAATGTAGCTTGCACCTACTTTCTTTGCGTACCTGAACACTTGGTTTGTCACCTGAAATTGACGCATGCAATACAAAAAGCAAATTAAGCATGCTGCAAAGGACAAATCAGAACTGAACTAAACAGTTTAGGAACTAAATTTGGGTATTAAAACTAGGACTCATTGTCTTAAGAAGTTCAATTTCATTATGAGCAAGATTAACGGGTAATTTCATACGGACCCTTGTGATTTGCCCGAGTTGCAAAAACACTCATTTTCTTACATTTTTTTGCAAATGGCCCCTTGTGGTGACATTTCTATAGCAACCACGAGAAAAATCGTCCAAAATATCATCACGCAATATTCAAGCTTTTGAAATGTGTAGGCTTTCGGAACAATAAAGAATAACGATGAGAGGATCGCGAAACACAAACCTTCAAAGAGATAAATCATACATTTTATTCTACTCTATTACGCTTTTTAACGAATGTAAAATAATTACTACTACAAAAAATCATTTGCAAAGAATATAAGTGGAAGTCTCTGTTAGATTACCTGAGATAAAATTGGATTACGACTTTTGGGACCTAAAACTGAAATAATAATCATCGAAAACCCTCCCAAAAAGGGGAACAAAACTTTATACACGCAGGAAAAAACCAGAGGGAAACATCCAAACCAACTAAATCCAAATTCCTGGTATCTTGGATGACATCTTCATTGGAAGGCGAACACAGTGAAACATCAAATCAAAGCTGGAGGTCAACATAGACCTAAAGAGGCTGAATGTAGGCCATTAGCCAAAACCCAAAGGCATGCTCCCCCCCCCCCCCCCCCCGCCCCCCCCCCTCCTCATAGCCAACGAGCCATGGCTTCACCCAGAATAGCAAAATAGTGTCAGCCACGGCTTCAATGAACTTCACTTGCAGATCAATCAACCAGTCACGTGCAGTCCCATCAACAAAATTGTAAGCACAATTATATTTTCGGAATATATCTGTTTACTGTAATTTTGTTTTTGGAAAACGCAAGCTTTTATAATGATGAAAAAAATCTTGCAGACACCTCAAGAATTAGGGTAACAACGAAGAAATAACAGAACTGTGTTCACTATGCTCTTTGTGGATTTTCTTCTATTTTTCACGAAATTGTATTTGTCTACCATTATTAAAGACTAGCTACTTACTGATTTGGTGAGTACGATATTTGAGATAAATAAATGTAACTTAACCTTTTTACTTAGTTCTAATTAATTTACCAAAAATATCAAAAATTAACCGATAACAAAACAAATTCAACAAGCTTAAACATGCTTTTGATCCAAATAGTGTAGCTTGACAACTTATTTAAAAAGCTGCAACTTTTCAGCCTATTAATGATTAGAACCATCCAATAATTAGGAAAATTTTTTGGTCGTAGAAGATTGCTATAACGCCTCTTATAACGGCAATAATGTTCGTTAAATATTTCTAGTGACTCATTTACCGATGATAAAAAGTGTTATTATTAATTGTACGTGAAAGTTTAGTAAAAAGTTCACTAATTTATATTTAATAACGGTCAATTATCGCTATATGACAAGTTATAGTTATCTATTATTTTAAAACCTGAGTAATAACCAAAAATTTCCCTCCAAATAAAGTTCATCAAATTACTAAATTTCACTATCAAGAAAGGAGAACTTCGAAATGACCCAAACCCCTTCTTGTGGTTTGCTTGTTAACGTAGAAATTTAGTAGCAGTACCTTCGTGGGGCACTTTTCGCCTTTTTCCTTGCCAATATTTTGAACTTGCACCAAGAATTCACGGCACTGCTCGTAGAGATGGAAGAGGTAGTCAAGCCCGTTCTTCTTCCCACGCGCCACCTCCCCGGGCTCCGTCACGATGAAAGGGTGTTCACGCTGCCTCTCGCAGCCTCCGTCACAGCGGCCAGCATTGTCATCATCCTCAGCCCCTCCCAGTTGATCAGTTTCATCATCATCATCATCCTCAAGTGATGCCATTCTCACCCGCGCCTTCTTTTTTCCCCGCTGCTGCTTCTTTCCGCTGGCCGATTTCACCACCTCCCACGTCCCTACTCCACCGCCACCACTTCCTGCTGCTTCCTTCTCTTGTTGCACCGGTTCTTCTGATAATCCTAACAAAAAATAGCATATTTTAGTAGTAATATTGTTGTTAGCCACAACATATCACGTATGGCCGCGAAATAATTTTTGTACTGAGTCTTTTGTTATTAAAATTAGCTAAGTAGCTATTGCCTTAAACCGAGAAAAGGCTTCAAGAGAGAGAAGTGTGCCCTCAGCATCTATGAGCGAGGAAAAACTCTTAGGTTGTAGTTGTCACCAAGTTAGTCTTACAGGGTCCCTGGAGCTCTCCGCCCAAGCAGAAGTGTAAACAATTAGGGATTCTGTTATCACATGTATTAAAGGTTCGTGTTAGACCAGTAGATTAATCCAACCCAAGTGTGCTAGTTATCTCTTGCAAAAACTTTGTGCAGACTGTAGCCTTAACTTGATTGCGAATGAAAGTTTATGTTGTGAATTCTTTGCCCTAATTGGCTAAGCAAAGTGATCCCTTCTCCACAACAAAATGCTGCAACTGTTTGGGTTGCTTGTAAGTTGTACCCTACTGATGCAGAATAAGCAGTGAACGCTCTTTTAACAACAACAGACTGTGAGACATCCACGTATGTAACACTAAGTTGATATGTTCCTTTTTCTTTCACAGCCTGCTTGATGCAACAAATAGGAGGCCATCTTGACCAGTGTCATTCACATATCAACAGACACTGAATACAGTTGATCTCTTTGCTGAGCTATTGAATGCAAAATTTAGGGTCACATGAATGAGGCTTTTAACGTTTAATTAGAGAGAACCAGCCCTAGACACACAACCAAAGAAGTATTGTGTTCATTCAAGAAAATGAAGTTTGATGAAGACTTTCATGTGAAACGGTATGAGACTAGCGAATGAACCTTCCTGAGAGAGTGCGTCGAGGAGGGTGTTGGTAGTGTCACCGGAGTGGAGGTGGCGCTGCCGCGATTCTTCCTCTTCGAGGCGCCGACGCTCGGCTCTGACGGCGGACTTTATGCCGTACCTCTCACCGACGAGAAGATCCCACCGGAAAATCTGGCAGAGGCTATTCATCATGTCATCAAGCTCCTCGTCCTTCATGTCCACCAGCGTGTTCGCCGTGAACCCAAGCTCCGCTATCTTGGCCGCTGTATAATACCTTATTCCGTAAGCCTGGAATAGCACCTCCAGCCCACCAACCTCCCTTGGCCGGACTGGATACGGCGCCACCTCTACCGGTGGCGGTTGTGCTACTGCCACCGCGTCAAACACCCGGTTTGCCGGAGGCAGTGTACTCCTTGCGTCCCACTTGAACAAGAATGCTTCAGGATCCATTTCATACACACTAAAACACACAGTCAGATATAATTTAAAGGGTGGCGAGCTGTGGCCTGAGGGTTCCTATAAAGACCACTGTTTTTGGGGTTCTGGGTTTTGCCCATATCGTAACTGATGATAAATATAATGTATGTGAACGTACGTACACATTTGCTTTTGCATACCACTGATGCTGCTGCTGCTAACGTACGATTCACCCTGTTGCATTTGTTGTGGCTTGCTTGCCTTGGTTTTGTGTTCTGTTCAAATTCAAAAGGTAGTTGAAATCGAACTGTGTAGTTGAAATCGAACTAGAGTAGCCGTACATGGTAAAACCCCAACCACTGGTAGCTTTTCTTGTCATCACACTACCCCTTTGTGTTTTTCTCTTCACAATATCCCCTAACTTTGAAGCAACTAACTAATTTACCTTGGCGTACAGCATGACATTCTCGATCAAAATGGAGTCACTTGAAGCATGCATCATGGTTAGTTACTGATAGGGTTTGAATCGTTGAACTTTTTCGCTTCAAGGAATGCACTGAGAGATCTCAGCGAAAGGGGTACTTAGGAGTAAAAAATAATGTCATCTTCGACTCCATTCAAGATATGATTAAGTTAATAATTATTGTAAGAAAAGTGTATAGGACAACCAAATATTCCATCTTCAATTCTTTATGAACCCTAAAAACTATGGGCATGTTGTAGAACTCTCTACACATTAACAGTGGGGTCAATTGCACTAGGCATCCCGAAGTTTTCATGCGGTAGCGTTCTGCACTATAAAGTTATTTTTAGCTATCTGCCACCCTAAAGTCGCATAAGTGTGGCGCCCAATACCCTCTGTCCAAATTCCGGCAAAAAAAATTAATAAGCTGAACTTAGGAGGGCATTTTTGGAACATCACAGAAACCCTAATCTCTATCAGTCGTTTGCGCCGCCAACCCCCTTACGCCAGCATCTCACGCCGGTGTCCCCCCTCTGCCGGCAGTGCCCCCCCCCCCCCCCGTCGGCGACGCCGATCTCGTCCCCAGCCTTCCTTCCTCTTCTCTCCCCCTCGCCTCGCGCCCCTCCTTCGGCATCTCACGTCGGCAGAGTCTCTTCCCACCCCACGGTCGCAACAGCCTTATGCCGCTGTCCCTTGCCCTTCTTTCGCATCTTAGGCCACACTCTCCACCGACAGTCCCTCCCTCGTCAGCGACATTGACCCCCCAATCAGTCCCTCCCTCATCACGGAGTAATGCTTATCAACAGCCAAGAATTCGCAGCTGCAACAGCCGCACTCTCCGTCGGCAACGTCCCTCCCCCTGTCGGCGATGCTGAGCCCCTCTCTTCCTTCCGCTTCTCTCCCCCGCCCTCCATAGCTGCAACAGCCCCGCGCCGCCGCCTGACAAACCCATTGCAATCTTCCCTCCCTTTTTTTAATCTTTCTGACCAAAATGCCCCCTTGTTTAAGTTAAAATTACTTATCCGGTGAGGATGTTGGCTGGAATTTGGACGGAGGGTGTTGGGCGCCACATTTATGTAATTTTGGGGTGACAGATAGTTAAAAAAAAATTTATGGTGCGGCACGCTACTGCGCTCAAACTTCGGAATGCCTAGTGCAATTGCCACAGTGGATGCGCTCAAACTTAAGGAATTAATTCTTCAGTTAATAAGAATGCCCCAACACAAAATGTTGATAATCAAGACTCGTGAAGAGGAGGTCCATGCACAACACCGAACAGGGTGACATTAAGTGATGGCATTCATTGGCAATGTGGAAAGAAGGTAAAGCAGATGCACAGGAGTCAGAGGGCTCAGCCAAACTCTGCTTGTCAGGGAAAGAGCAAGAGAGGGAACAAAACAAAAGAGCAATGGGCTGTATGAACTCTCCTCTGAAACTCTTTATAAGGCTGTTTTTTCTGTACTTTGATAGAAACTTTCTCCAGTTCCTAGACAGCAGTGCCACAATCAGCTTCAGCCCTTCATTTATGTGGACCTATCGTCCATGGATTCTTATCGTTCCGTTCTGTATGAATATACGAAGACGATTTGTGGATCTTATGATTACGCTTTGAGATACATCCATAACACGTAACTCATAATAATCGAAGCCCATGAAAATTGACATCGCCACATACGTGAGATTTTTAACGTGTAGCTTGAATAAGAGATCGCTTACTTAGTCAAGTGTCAAGATCATACAATAATATTACTTCTATTGTGATACTTATTCTATCATTGTTTGTGCTAACACCAATTATTATTTTTCTAATTTCACACCAAGGAGTGCAAAGATATACTGACTATAAACTGAAAACAGAAAACACTACATAAAAAATAAAAAAAAAACCTAAAACACTGCTAACATTCATGGTTTATTTTGTTTCTTTTTGATATTTGGGTAAGTTGGAGTCCAAATCTCTATGATAATTTGGGCAACTGAAGGGTGTAATAAAGGCAACCTATCATAAAGTGGCACGTCATGGTTCATGCAGTGTACGGGTGCTAAGCATTTAGTCCCATATCTGACTGAAGAGAGGCTTCACAGTAGACTGCTGCACCACTTCTTTTAAGAAGATGTTTGGCTTTACCTTTCCTTTACTTTGTCCATTTGATTCCTTCACGGCCTCCATACCCTTTTATAAGTATACTTTTAGACGACCAAAACGTTATAATAATTTTACACCTAAAATCTGTCCCTGCATGATATGGAATTTTGTTCATAAAAGTTTCGTCTGAGTCGTAGTAAGAGATTTGGTGTAAATTTTGTGCGTACATGGGCATTGGGAGATTAAAGGAAACAAATATGCATCTTGTAATCTAAGTCGACATGCAGGTCTCGATAAACGATTTTTTTTTTCATTATAATTCAGGAATCACGTATCAATTAAGAAAGAGCTTGAAAATAATTCTCGAGTGGATTGACCTAAAATAAATGAGAAACTTTTTAGCAAGGAAAAAAGATTGACTCAAATGAAATGATATTTGATTGTCAAAAAATTGAATAATTCTGGAATCTCATTTCTTTTGTTTCTAGTCCTTCTAGACATGATTAGTTTCGGAGAACTAAATTTGCAAGTAAATTACCAAAGCAAACATTATGCCCAAAAAAAAAAAAAGAGAAAAAGAAAAAGAAGAGGCAATAGAGGGCTTGTTAAAGTTGGATACCCAATATAACATCTTGAAATTATATTAGAGAGCTTGTTCGTAATGAATTTTGCTAGGGCGAATAGCTCCACCATTAGTTTTGTCATAACGACGGGAAAGTCTTACCTCTCGAATCTCACCCGACAGATAACACATGACACGCTGACCTTACAAAATTTAAAAAGAGACTTTATCGCTAAGCTATCAGCGCAGTCTCAACTCTGCCAAATACAAAAACTTCGGCACTGTTTGATAACTTGTTAGTTTTCAGTTTTCTTCCAATTTTGTAAATTGGAAGAAAAAAAACGTTTTTCACACAATTTTGTTTTTTTTTTCTCTTCATTTTTGAAAACCAATTTTTTAAACAGGGCTGTTTTTTAAAACTCCTATTTAGGAGTTTTGGATTTTTATTTTGAGACCACCATCCTCCTCCTACCACAGCCACCGTCCACCGCCGCCGGTGATCGCAACTTGCCAGCAGCGGCTGGCAGGCGACCATCGGCAGCCCCCGGGGGAGGGCCACAGCTGGCCACCGCCACGTCGGCTACCGTCATGCCCCACCACTGGCACCGTCACTGCAAACCATCACCAAAGAAAAAATTAAATTAAAAACTGAGTAATCAAACACCCAAAAGAAAAAACTCAAATTTAAAACATGCCTAATTAAACACTCATTTATTTTTATGGTTTTTATTTTTTTGAAAACAGAAAACCAAAAAACTGGTAGTGATCTATATAATATATAATAAGCGAAGCGAGACTTTTTTTACGCGACACGTCATCGTATAAATAGGTTCTTTACTTGACACATCATCACTTTATGTTTTTAATGTGAAATAGAACTATAACCATTAGAAGAGTTACTAAAAGTCTGAAACACTATCATGAATAGAGTTCGTATTTCTTGATAAGTTAATTTTTATATTAGTAAATCTTATATAATTGAGAAAAGTAATTTTAAATGTTCTGAAACTCTAACTAATTAATGGAGTAACTTATTAGGATTTAATTTTGTGTATTGATCCTCAAAACCACTCTCTAACATGAGTATAAAAATTTATATATCTAAAAAATGAAAATAATATTATTATCTTGAATGAGGTCTTTTAAATAAGCGAAGCAAAATCTTCTTTACACGACGTCGTCGCAGAAATAACTTCTTTACTTGACACATCATCACTTTATGTTTCCAATGTGAAATAGAATTATAACCATTATAAGAGTTGTTAAAAGTCTGAAATACTATCAAGAACAGGGTTCTTATTTCTTGATAAGTTAATTTCTATATTAGTAAGTCTTATATAATTAAAAAAATAACTCTAAACATTCTGAAACTCTACCTAATTAATGGACTTACTTATTATGATTTAATTTTGTATATTGGATCTTCAAAACCACTCTCCGACATGAATATAAAAATTCATATATCTAAAAAACAAAAACAATATTATTCTCTTGAATGGGGTCTTTTATTTTTTGATAACTTGATTTTCACGTCAATAAGCATTATATAGTTGAAAAATCAATTCTAAACATTTTGAAACTCAAACTTATTTTATAAGTGTCGCTAAATGTATGAAATACTATCTTGGATGAGGTCTTTTTTTTCTTCATAAGTTAATTTCTATATTAGTAAGCTTTATATGATTGAAAGAAAAAGTAATTCTAAACGTTCTAAAACTCTAACTAATTAATAAATTAACTTATTAAGAATTAATTTTGAGTGTTGTATCCTCAAAACTACTTTCCAGTTAGAATATAATTTTTTTATATTTTTAAAACAAAAATAATATTATCTTGGATGGGGTCCTTATTTATTGATAAGTTAATTTTTATAGTAGTAAGTCTTATATAGTTGAAAAACTAATTCCAAACATCTAACTAATTAATGAACTAACTTATTTTGACTTATTTTAACTATTGTATCCTTAAAACTACTTTATGATATTATTATACAAATTCAAATATCTAAAATAAGAAAATAAAATATTAAATTTAGAAAAGAAACAAATGATGTTACAATATTGAGATTGATACAATAAAAATGATGCAACAATTGATTCATCTTTATAATCCTTTTGGTACAATAAAAAAATTTGACATTATCTTTTTAATTGAGACCATAAGACCAACAAATGACTGTATAATAATTATTAATTAAAATCACAATAATCGTAAGACTTATTTGTAAATATGATAGTTGAACAGGATCTAAATTTATATACCAAACATTTTAGTGTATATAAAGGTATGAAAATAATGTTTTGAATGTGATCCCTATTTTTTAAGTTTATTTAATTTTGCTTCTAAAACTCTAAATTTACTAATTTTTAAGGATTTAAATTTGATTATCATGTTCTTAAAACTAACTTTCCAATACGAAAATAAACAAACATGTATTTAAAAAATAAAAATAACATTTGAGATTCAAAATAAAAAATTATGTTATAGTTAATTTAAACTTATTATGATTGATTAAATGTATATGTATTGACATATAACATAGTCATTTATATAACATATAAAATTAATAATCAAATTATAGGATAATTTTTTTGCTTTGATAAGATAGCAAGATAAAAAAAAGTGGCTATGTAAGCATAAATGAGATTTTAAAAATAAATCACATACGTATAAGAAAAGAAGAGTTTGAAATTAAACCAAATTAATCTTAATTACAATATTTGACAACATTTCAAATCTTTAAGATGCAAAAATATGAAATATCATCAGATTATATTTTCAATGTAAAATAAAATTATAACATTATAAGTGTCTCATAAGGCCTCATATATTATCTTGAAAGAGTCTTTATTTCTTGATAAGTTAACTTTTATATCAATAAGCTTTATATATTTGAAAAATTAATTCTAAGCATTCTGAAATTTTAACTAATTAATGAACTAACTTATTATGACTTAATTTTAACCATTATATCCTTGAAATTAGACTCTTACATGAACATAAAAATTCATATATCTACAAAATGAAAATAACATATTAAACTTCGAAGAGAGAAGAATATGATGTTACAATTGACATTGAAACAATGCAAATAGATTAACAATTATATTTATTTTATTTTAATATATGCTGACTGAAGTATATGCTTACCGTGGTCGATGTAAAAATTTATCTATATAATATATAACATTTAGAATCTTTTGGTACAATAAAAATTTTGACGTAATTTTTTTTTGTGAAACCACACAGTCAACAAATGACCTTACAATTATTATTAATTAAAATTCTAATGATGGCTAAGCTTATTCATAAATTTGATAGTTGAAAATGATTTGAAGCTATATACTAAACATGCAAATGTATCTAAAGGTGTGTAAATATTATTTTGGATGTGATCCTTATTATTAAGTTTATTTAATTTTGCTTTTAAAACTCAAATGTGCTAACTTTTTTAAAATTTAATTTTGACTATTATGTTTTTAGAACTAACTATCTCATATGAAGATAAGAAATCATGTATTTAAGAAATAAAAACAACATAGGATATTTAGAAGAAAATTTTTATGTTACAGTTAGTTTATATTTATTATATTTTACTAAATGTATATGTATTTACACATAACATAATCATTGCAAAAAATTATGTATGCAATATATAAAATCATTAATCAAATTATAGGATAATTTTTTGATTTGATAAGATCGCATGATTAACAAAGCAGCTATATAAGTATAAACAAGATTTTAAAAAGAAATCAGTTATAAAATAGAAGAAAAAAGGTGCAATCAAATCAAATTATTCTTAATTGCTATAGTTGAAAACATTCAAGATGCAGAAATATGATATGTCATCAAATTATGTTTTTAAAATGAAATAAAATTATAAACACTATAAGTGTCGCTAAAGGTTTCAAATATTATCTTGAATGGGGTCCTTATTTATTGATAAGTTAATTTTCATATCAATAAGTTTTATATAATTAAGAAATTAATTTTGAGCTTCATGAAACTCTAACTAATTAATAAACTAATATATTATGATTTAACTTTAACTACTGCATGTATCCTTAAAACCACTCTCTACTATGAATATAAAATTTATATATCTAAATAATATAAATAACATTAAGAGAGAGAAAAATGATGTTATAATTGAGATTGAGATAAGAAAAATAATTTAACACTTGATTAATATTTATTTTATTTTAGTATATGCATACCATAATGGATGTAAAGATTTATCAATATAATGTATAGCTTTTAGAATGTTTTCATAAAATAAAAAATTGATTGTATTTTATGGGTGAGAGCACACTATCAACAAATAACTTTACAATTATTGTTAATTAAAATTACAGTAATGATTAAAACTTATTTGTAAATTTTATAGTTGAAAATGATTTAAAGTTATATAATAAACATGTTAGTGTCTCTAAATGCATGCAAATTTTATTATTTTTAAGTTTCTTTATTTTTGCAAAAACTATATGAAGGTTATATTAGGGAAGCTTATATAATGTAAAAATTAATTATAAAAGTCTAAATGTATTAAATTATTAGGAATTAATTTTGACAATCATGTCCTTAAAACTAACTCTCTCATACAAAAATAAAAAATAATGTATCTAGAAAACAAAAATGACATGAGATTTAGTAGAAAAATATATGACCGCGTGATCAACCTATATCACATTTATGAAATTTTGAAAATAAATCACATACATTAAAAAATAATTCTTATTTACTTTATTTTAGGAACATTTAAAATCTTTATGATGCAAAAATATATGCATCTAATTCTACAAAACTAACGATTTACCAATTCGTTTATATATAGAGCCCTTACGATCAATAAAATAGTTTTTTTTCAGTAATGCTTATTAAATTTTTATTAAAAATAATAAATAGTAAATTTTAGACAACTTATGAATATTAAAATTTAATTGTGATTATGATGGAATTGATTACAAGTATGACCGTGACTATTGTGCGAGTTCAAAAATAAATAATTGATTAACGCTCGCTTTACAATATTAGCCTAAGATAATGATATTTGTTATCCTTTACAAGCTGATTATAATTATAACCTGACATAATTTGTTATATCAATGTTAGATTATGGTGTACTAAAATAAGTGTAATTTATGAAAAAAATTTCATTAGATTTATTTAATAGATATAGAAACTATAATTTGGCAACAAATAACGGTCCTAAAAATGTTAAAATTAATTTCAATACTCTAAAATAAGGACACGACATGTTCATCAATTAAATATTCTTATTACTACATCTTACAAGAATTAAAGAAAAACATATACATAAAGTATTGGATATTATGTAGTCGTTCAGTTAAATTTATTTATTTTAAATTTTTACTTAATTATTATAATAACCTCATGAACATATATATGTAATACCTTAAAGATCATCTGAAGTTAAAGAATTAAATTGGTGTAATATTTACAATTCAAAAGAGATACTTGATAGCATTATCATATTTTAATTAAAACTACAATCGTATTCGCTATTTAACATTATATGGCACCAACATGATTATTCTACTATTCTAAGTGCTAAGCCAATATTTATTTGAAATACTATTTCACAACCTCAAACAAAAGCTCAAAGAAAACAAGTAACCAGTGGCTCCATTGTGTCGCTATCTATTATTTGTCCTTCAACTTACAGTATAATAAAATTACATGTAAACACACATGTACATGAAAATATCTCATAATTTATTACTGAGCTAGTTTTAAACGCTACCTTCAACTGCATCAGAAAATAGCCCATATTCTAAAATCACCCAACAGGACATGTTGTAATACCCCGGATTTTTGGCTACTTATGTAGGTAATAATTTAAAAATTATACTGATTTGAATTAAGTAATGGACCATAGAGAATTTTCTTGAAGTGATTTTAGTGATGAAATTAAATATTTAATGGTCTTAGTGGCTAATGTGATTAGATTAAATATTATTTAAACAAAGAAGAAGAGATTTCGACTTGGATTAGGATTTAAGTCATATTGTGATTAAATTAGTAATGAAGACTTTAAGATGTGTTATAATTACACTAGCAATAAGGACTTTTAGCTGTGTTATGATTGCACCATCAATTAGGACTTCAAGGCGTATTAGAATTAAATTAGCAAACTATATAAGGGAGAAGAAGACATAAGAGTCTTCATATTTTTTAGAGATAAAGGAGAGGAAAGAGAAAAGAGTCAATTGCATTCTTTTGGGTATTCAAGCAAAAAGGTGGTGATTGATCTAAGATAAAGAGACAAGTGCATTCTTTGGGGTATTTTCAAGCAAAAAGGTGGTGATTGATCCAAGACAAAGAGGAGATTTTTGACATGATATTGTTACTTTGAAGTAAAGATTTAAGATAAAGAGGAGATTTTTGACATGATATTCGTTACTTTGAGGTAAGGGTTTTTACGCCGTCTTTTCATTTCATACACGAGAATCTTTGCGTCTTCGTTTGATTTCAAAATTGAATTTGCTTCTGAGCCTATTATTGATCATTACGCTTTTTGTAACGTTATCAATGATCTTGTCTCACTGTCTTATAATTTGCGTTAAAGACAGTTCCCATGTGATTTATAAAAATCTTTGTTCGTTATATCGTAAAAGGTCGTTCGTGATTATTTTGTGCTCTCAGCTGTTCTTTGTTCGCGGTCAAAAAAGTTACTTTCAAAGATTTTTAGACCAACGTGTCTCTCTTCTATTGGTCTTGACGTGTGAATTTCGAGTCTCCTTTGCCACGTGTCAACTTTCTGCCGGGTCTTTTTGGTTATTTACAATTTGCTTCCGCTTTCTCGATTTTCGCGCATTTCTTTTCACCCAAAACTTCTTTTGACGATATCTCATTCACCCGATCTCCGATTGAGCTGATTTTTGTTTCGTTGGATTCGTATTTTTGTTCTCTTGGATTTGAGTCTATAATGACTATTTTTGGACTTTGAATAAATTTTCACTATATTTATCAAACTACTTTGTGGGTGATATTTGTGTTTGAAAGTCACTTTTAATTATCGTGACTTATTTGTGACGCGCCGGCTGCGATATTCGACATGGTATAACCATGATTTGTGATGCTTAATAATAAGCAATTTGTGTATGTGACACTCACAAGTTTTGATAAATATATTTTGATATTCGACTTATTGGTTATGTAGACGCTTTTTTTGAGTCGATTTGTTATTCGTTTTTGAGTCGATATTCGACTTATTGGTTATGTAAACCTTTTTTTGAGTCGATTTGTTATTCGTTTTTGAGTCGATATTCGGCTTATTGGTGATGTAACCCTTTTTTTGAGTTGATTTGTTATT
The DNA here is from genome assembly GCA_033070095.1 of Escallonia herrerae. Classification (NCBI taxonomy): domain Eukaryota; kingdom Viridiplantae; phylum Streptophyta; class Magnoliopsida; order Escalloniales; family Escalloniaceae; genus Escallonia; species Escallonia herrerae. The sequence goes on along the minus strand of JAVXUP010000019.1, from coordinate 277,886 downwards.
CGTTTGTAAATCGATATTCGACTTATTGGTTATTTAACCCATTTTTCGGCCGCTTCTGTTATTCGCTTCTGAAATTCGACTGAGTTATTTGAATTCTTATTTATTGGTTCTATTTGATAACTCATATTTATTAATCGTTTTTGGTAACCTTCTTTTGGTCACTTTCGTATTCGCTTGTGAAATTTGACTGAGTTATCTAAATTCCTATTTATTGGCTCTATTCGATAACTCTGAATTCGTATTCGTATCTATTTTTGGCCCTCTGTGTGTAAAAATTTTTACTGGGCAATTCGTGCTCACCCCTTTGTTTTTTTGTTTCCTTTCCCTTCCAGGCCAAAAGTAGCACGAAGGGCTCGATATTAGTACAGCGGTTGGAATTGCTCTGGTTTTTGATATTGAGAATAGAGCTTATGATTTCTTTAGACAAAAATTGGTTAGTTGGTTTATTTTCCTTTGGGTTCAGATATTTAGTCTGAGAGATTTGTAATAAAGTTTTGGATTATTTTTGGGAGTTAAGTTTTGAGATACAAATCATTTTGTTTGTGGTATTTTAGATGCTCTGCTCTACCATTAAGGTTGTTCTGTTTTGGACAGGATTGGATTATGGTTTAAGGACGTGTTCGGACCTCGGGTTCGGGGCGTTACACATGTAGTCTCGAGTTGGACGGCTCAGCCCAGTATGGCAGTATCTCGGCTGGCCCATGCTAATTTGAAGCCCAAACACTGTGCCCTCCTCTTTCTAAAAAGAAAAGTTCCGATAGGGAGGCCATTCTCCATGGCAGTGAAGCTTTGTAAAATTGAAGATGATGCAGCTCATAGCGAAAAGGGTCACTTGTTTGCCGAAGCGTTGTTGCCAGATATGCACCATGGCAGCCATTGTTCCCAGAATCAGTAATACAGGTCAAGGTTTACTGCCTCTCCATTGTTTATTAGTTCAGTTCAGTGCCCATTTCGTGCTTATGACGATGATTGAATATGATGTTTACTCCTTTTGGTTACTGCCATTGCAGAACCAGCTTAATCTTGATGCACTTATTTATTAGTCCTTTCTTGGGCTTAATCAAGACATAAGAAAACTAAGAATATACAACAGTAGATTATGTCCTTCAGCTTGGCATAGACCCACCACCACTCTATTGGATCAGTAGATAATGGATTCCCCCCGTCTCATGATTTTTGTCCCTAGTTCTTTTGGATAGCCGTATGGCTAATGGCACTCTGCATTCCATGCAGCTGCTTTATGCACATAATTGGTATTCGTGTCATGTATGATGTGCAAGTGCAGAAAGTGTCAATAGCCAATTAGAGAATCCCAATAACGCTATCCTATTTCTATTTTTGATGTTTCATAACTTTGTCCCCTTTATAAATATGTACTGTCAAGCGTCATGATTGTTCCACTTCTACCCTTTAGCATACTGAAACAGTTAAAAATGAGCACTGACCTTGAGCAATTATTTGGAATTTGTGAAGCTTCGAATATTTGATTTTTAAACAGGAACAATATGTTGAAACGGAGGCATTAGGCGCATTTCAGTGTATGGACTCCTCTTGTAAAAAAAGAGTATCGAAACGGTTTTTCGTGCAATCCTCAAAGAAGATTTTCTGAAAACATAAGAGGAGATGTCTTTGTGACTAAATGAACAGCATGAGAGTCAAACCTGTTGTATTAATCATATTTTCTTGGTACCTGTTATGTCATCACTTTGTATCACCTTGAATTTTCTTGAAAGTCTTAGATACGAACTAAAACTTGTGTTATGGTTCAAAATCAATACATGAAGATATTGAGCATCCTGTAATAGCATGACTAGATCTGCTTGGTTTGAGGTTTAAATATGGTTCAGCAGCGTAATACAAGACAAAAATGACTTGAGCACCCTTTATCTTCTTGTAGATATTCATGCGTTTAAGTTTCATAAGGCAAGAATTTCTGACTTGGATATGTGAAAGAGTGCCTCTTACCCCTATAAGAACCCATTCAATTTTAGTCCAGGGGCTAAGATTTTACGTTGTATTCTCCTATATATCCACATAAATTGCGAGCTAGAACTAGAACCACCTCAAATATACTTGGATATTTTACATCTGAATTTTCAGATGCTGCTTGGTCCGTTTGTCTTGCATCATATAATCATTTTTATTAAGATTTTCTTCTTTTCGCCCTACAGCAATGAACCCTTTTACTTAAAATGGTGCCTTTAGGTGGCTTATCTGAACTTTAAATAGATTCCCTTATATGGGGCATTTCTTTCAGATCATCAAAGGCTTTTCCGTGTTCTTGAAGCATGCAGAGTCTCCCCCAGATTAAGAACTGCAACCGAAACGCACACTAGGGTTATTAAACTTGGGTATAAGTCATGCCCATCTCTTGCATCTTTGCTTATATCAGTGTATGTATCTTGTGATTGTCTTGATCTCGCACGTAAGTTGCTGAATGAAATTCCCTGCTGTAATTTTGGTCTGGTCCCAGCCAACTTGATCATTGCAAGTTTTATGAAGATAGGAGAAATTGATACTGCTAAGATAGTATTTCAGAGAATGCCAACCCGAGATCTCGTCTCATGGAACTCAATGATTGGAGGTTATGTCAGAAATGCACGCTTTGAGGAGGCATTCAGTATCTTCCAAGAGATGTTGAGCTTAAACATTGAACCTGATGGATTCACATTCGCATCCATTATCAATGCATCTGCACGACTTGGAGCTCTTAATCGTGCCAAGCGGATACATGATTTACTGATTCAGAAAAGGATTCAACTAAATTACATTTTGCGTGCTGCACTAATAGACATGTACTCAAAATGTGGAAGAATTGAAATAGCACGTGCTATTTTTTACGGAGTCCGAAACAATGATGTTTCTGTTTGGAATGCAATGATTAATGGCCTAGCAATTCATGGACTTGCTTTAGATGCAATTGCAATGTTCTCAGCTATGGAGGCGGACGATGTTTTGCCTGATTCTCTTACTTTTATTGGTCTTCTAAGAGCATGTAACCATTGTGGTCTGGTTGATCAGGGTCGCAATTATTTTGATCTTATGAGAAGATGTTACATAATTCAGCCACAACTTGAGCATTTTGGTGCAATGGTCGATCTCTTTGGCCGTGCTGGGCTCCTAGAAGAAGCTTATGCTATAATTAAGGAAATGCCTATGGAGCCTGACATTGTTATATGGAGGTCATTGCTTAGTGCTTGTAGAATTCACAAAATTCCCAACCTGGGTGAAGTGGCAATTGCCAAACTTTCACAGCTCGAAAGTGGAGACTACGTCTTGCTATCTAATATATATTGTTCATTAAGGTACTGGGATAGTGCTGAGAGAGTGAGAGACATGATGAAGGGAAAGGGCATTCGTAAGAATAGTGGTAAGAGTTGGGTTGAATTTGGTGATGCTATTCATCAATTTAAGGCAGGTGATAGGTCACACCCTGAGACGGAAGCAATATATAAGGTGTTGGATGGCTTGATTTGCCGAACCAGAGTTGAGGGGTTCAAACCTACAACAGAGTTGGTTTTAATGGATGTTTCCGAGGAGGAAAAGGAGGATAATTTGAATTACCACAGCGAAAAGTTGGCATTGGCATATGCAATCTTAAAATCTAGCCCTGGGAATGATATTCGGGTATCCAAGAATCTCCGGACTTGCCTGGACTGCCACCACTGGATGAAAATAGTTTCCAGAGTATTAACTAGGGTAATAATTGTAAGGGATCGGACTCGTTTTCATGAGTTTCAAGGTGGTTTATGTACTTGCGGAGACTATTGGTAGCACATCCCCAGGTTCCTTCTAAAAGAGCTAAAGCCGTTTTGCATAGGCTATCTAGTATAAGCAACAATCTTGCACTCGACACTTGTTGGAAATAATGTTGTGGGTGGTAATTAGATAAGCGTTGTTATCTGTAGGGATGATGTCGGTTTCTTCACGATCTTAAAGAGGCTTCAGGACTGCATTTCATGTATATTATTCCACTTACATTTTGTCTGAAGAAAGTGGCTCTTTTCTTGCGCCAAAGCCCGTTCTACGCTTCCGGAAAGGTCCTTCCTCTTCAAATACCAAGCCATCCGATGTAAAGAGGGGGCAACACTAGCTTCCACTGACCTTCTTTCCCAAGTGGGAACATCCATGTCAATGCAGTCATGTTCTCCTACAAATCCACGAGCTTCTTGGTGGAAGCACTGACCAAAAGACTAGAACTATGAAGCCACTCCATTCTCCATGACAAATTCCTTACTCTGCTTTGCAGTCCCATGTCTTGATTTTCGCAACCACTTATGGGATTCACTTTGTCTCTACAAGGGTTGCGTTTTAAAGTCTCAAGCTAGGTGTGGACGAGGGTTTTAGCGAAGCGTGTGTACTTGCAGAGGTTACTTTACAAGTTCTGCATTTCGTCCAGCAGACATGTTTTAGCCATGGCCATACGGGCAATTGATTGAAGTTCTAACCCTGGGCAAGTACAGAAGCAGGTTCTGGTTGTTGTTACACCGGTTTAGTCTGTAATGTGTTCCGATCACCACCTCCCATACCCGTGGGAGACAATTTTGGAGGTGCAATCGCTGCTATTTATGGTACTTTGCTTTCTTAGTCTTTTTTACTCTCTTTTTGCTGTGAATTTATCAATGGCTTACTTGTGTTACTTCTACCAATTTCCAGTCAATTTGTTTTCTGTAGTTTATCGTTCTCTCTTATTTGTAACTTGTCCTTTTACTTATTTCTCAGCGGAATTTCCAGCATAGTGCCACCATAGGGAGATTGCTATGCTATCTCCATAAGCAACTATACGGGGTTGATAATCATTGGTGGAAGGATGGAAATGCAGCCCCCGTCCATCAAAAGCAATGAGCCATTGACTTCGTTAGCATTCTGAGGTGAAGTATATTTTTATATTCAAAATGGCATGTATGTTTCCCCTATTCTTCTCTTTCATGGTGTTCTATAGTTTGTACTACGCATGAAATTTGCCAGTTTTAATTTCATGTGATCATGCCTTTAACACACAAGTAACTTGCTAATTGTATTAGTTTTGACTTCCAATGTTCTTGATTTCTTGCTCAAGGACTTGGAAAGCGGTGATTACGATTCATTGTCAGTAGGTAGAATTGTACCTTTTGCGGTGAAAGAAATATATTCAATGGCGGTGCGCGAGTCCTTTTGCAGCCTGTTTGTATCGCGCTTGCATTGTTATCATAGTTGAGGGGGCCATGATCATGCATTAAGCTGTATCTACAATGGGTAGACATGGTTATAAAAATGAAAATTCACTTTCCTATGGGCCTATTGAAAGGATAGGAGATTGGGGCCATTAAGTGGCAACGGCAGTTGCTACTTTTGTTTTGGATAGATACAGAAACACCTGCTCAGCTATCAACTTGCGGTGATACCCCCTTAATAAATATGGCACGATTGCCCTAACCAATCACTCCAATTCACGAAAACCACAACCCAAAGGCCACTTTCCTTCCATTTGACATTTTTATTCCACAGAATCGATCTGTAGCTCTCCCTTCTTTCTACACCATGCACAATTAGCCTACCACACATGCTGATACGCCAGCCTCGTGCACCCTTCTCCAAAGCCCCGCCCTTATTCTCACCCAACCCATAATCTAAACCTCCACCACAACTGACCCACCCCAAATGTTACTTCTACTTGAAACATCTGTACCTGGGGAAGCAATGGCAAGAATTCAATGACTAAATGGCTGGGCTTGCAGCAGCTATGACGGCAACGTTGTGAAGGGATCGAACATGATTTTGAGGTTTGGTTAATCACATTTTACAAATGTCTAAACACAAAATGAAGTTTTGGAAATTTATGGTTGTGTGGAGAATTGGGAATAAAGTTGATGAAAATATACATATATGAGATGACGAGAGTAAAAAGAACAGAAGAAACTTTTGTGGAATTTTGAAGTTGGAAAAGAAATTTTGTAAATTTGTGCAGATTTTTTTTTTTGAAAGATGCGTACAAGCGTTTGTGTGTGCATACTGCATATTCCAAGTACCATCTGATTTTCAAAATCTCATGTTTGGGTGGTTGACTTGGTGGTGTAGTGTTCTGGTGTATGCAGTGAAGATACTAGTTGATGATGGCTTTGTTATTTATTAACCTCTGCAGCGTGTTGAGCAATGAAGATGGTTTGCCTCTGGCAATTTGTTAATATGGATTCCTAAGATGGGGGTTGAAGAGTTACGGGTGAGAAGGAGGCACTTTGTCCAGAAAAAATCAATATGAGTGACATGATAAGCATGTGCCTCCTTTCGATCCACTTCTTAATGGTGTATTGACAGAGGGGTTAAAGTTCCGGGTTGAGCGTGTGGACCCAACAGTAAAGCCCTTCGTACCTCATTTACGCGAGAATGAGCCTTGCGATGGATTAAGGACGGAGTAGCCACGTTGATAGTTGAGGGGGCGTTTATGTTTGTTACCCTTTACTTCCTTTCTGCTCCGCTCATCTTCTTTTCCTACCATGTTGATGAGAGGGGGGGGGGGGGGGGGGTAATTAAGGCAATTTTCTGTTAGCTAATTGAACTCTAGTGGCTTCGTTTTCTCAGGAGATACTACTGTAATTTGCAAAGTTGCAGATCTGCAAAACTGGTCCTCTCATATCTATAGTATCCTTTATCCTTCCCCACCTTTTCAGATGCACGTGGGTTCTTCGAAGATATTAAGATGGCAGAGGAAAATGCTGAGCAGCGTACAAGAAGTGCTAATGAAAAGAAGGCAAGGACCTTTTGTGGCTTATATATTCGTACTTTATTCACTCGACTGTTTCTTTGTTTTGACTTTCACAGCCACCAGTACTCACTTTGGTAATTTGATTAAGGCACTAGTTTTTTCCAATACTTGAAATTTGCTTATTCAGCTTTCTTGTGCAATTTCAGTGCGTTGTCACGGACTCATTGTATGGGCGCCTAGTGCAGGAGTGCGCATGAGGATATAGGCATTGGGTCACACAACGGGTCTCACGTGTAATGCCACCATCTGATGATGCACTGGGTTTGCATTGACCCTAAAATTGTCCAGACTGGTGGGGTCTATTGGGAATAGAGACTGGGAGCCTCATTTAGAGATAGCTGGCCATATCCGTGTGAGAATGTTCTCGGCTCTCTCTCTCTCTCGCCCCCCCCCCCCCCCCCAAAGATAAATCGTGTGTGGATGATACGTAACTTTTAATCACGGGTTAACTTACTTATCAGAGCAAAATCCCAATTTAAAGTATACCCTTTGAGTCGATGAATTTCTCGTATGATTTTTGTTTGCAAGTACTACATTTGCTTCGCCTCCAGCATCAACCTTCCTTCCATTCCCATCCAGTCGCACTACCAATTCTCGTGATAACATTGACGTGCACACAGTTTTCTATTAAGACCAAGCACATCTTTTGGGAACACATTGGGTACGCAAAGGATCGTTTTTATAAGTAAAAGTTTTTATGTTTGAAAGCAGACCAGTCGTCGACTCTTGTAGTGATTGTTTTTTTTGCTGTAAATGTTAATTCTTCAATTGCATCGCACTCTAGAAGTGAGGTTCCTTAATGCTCGTAAGGTGTTCGATAAATTGCCGGCATGGGTTGTTAATGCCCGAAGGGTACTTTTTGTGCTGAGGGTAGTTTTATTCAATCGATTTCTTGTTATTGCTTTGGCAACATGGACTGTCCTTCCTAAACTTGCGTAAGTAAACAACTTTCCTTTTTCTCTTTGCAATCGATTAGTTGCTCACGGACGTCGTAAGTTCTTAAACTTAGGATCTGTTTGAAATCACTAACAGTTTTTGTTTTCAATTTTCAAAAAAATAAAAATAAAAATCAGTTTAGTTTTTATTTTTTTGCAAAAATAAATGATTGTTTAATTAACCAGTTTTCATTTTAAGTTTTTTTTATGGTGGTGGTGCGGCGGCGGCCACAAAATAAAAATCAAAACTGGAAACTCAAAATTTTAAAATGGGAGAATTAAAAAAACAACTTTGTTTTAAAAACTAGAGGGAAAAAAATAAAAATTGTGTATCAAACGCGTTTTTTTCCTTCAGTTCTGAAAACTTAAGTGATGTCAAACGCTATCTTAATTTTGGAATCATTGTCATCTCTTGATCCTGAGAGTGTCAAACAACTTGCAATGAGAAACCTCACTTATTCATCAGGAAAAACGGCATGGATATTATGTGAAAATTAGATGAAAGAAGAAACTTATCCATAGGGTTAGGCTTTTTTGTGTCCTTTCTTTCCTCGCAATGGGAAACAATAACGTGTGACAAGCGTAGGACCGTCCGACCTGTAAATTTGTTAACGCCAATAAGGACTAACCAATAATGGGACAGGAAGGGGAGTGGGGTGGGGTGAATAGGTAGTTGCCACCATCGAAAATTTTTGTTGGGTAAGAATTGCACCATTTTATAACAAAGGCTCTTTTATTGAACTAGTAAGGATCACGTGCTTTGCACGTTATATAGTAATTTGAAATAAAAATGTCATAAACATTGATAAAAAAATACAATTAAAATTAAATAATACGATTATTATATCTAAATGTAAATGAGTAAATCAATTGTGAAAAGTTCATTGTGCAAAATATGGTCTTACTTTCAAACCCAATTATATATGTCAATTATCACCAATATTTGTCACTATTTATCATACTTATTTTTTGGTCACATAAAGTTATCTTTAAAGAGAATCGTAAATGTTTCATATTATATCTTGATTTCTTGTACAAATATCTAATTCTCATGAAACACTATAAGTTTGATATTGAAATAATAAAAGTTAATGATGTATTTTAGAGACAATTGATGTTAAGTTTATATACTGGATTTGTCAAAGTTCTTGTAATATATTTCTATGGCATGTATATAAATCTAGGAAGTGAAACTGATAACAAGTTTGAATTAATACTAAGTGATATTAATGAAAATTCGAAAGTTAAACAAAAAAGAATTGTCAATAGTAGAGTGTCTAACAGATAAAAGTTATAATTAATATATAAAAAGCAAAGTTTGTAAAAAAATAAGGAGTTGTGAGTTTAAATGTTACATCTTCAAAATCAAGAATCAAATGAATTCAAAAGATTTAGTGGGGCACATATAGAAACTCAATTTTAGACAACAAATCTAGTAACTATAACTTATAAGGATCTTTCTAAAGTTTCATATTGATTACTTGTAGAGTTTTGATCTTTTTCCTACAAGTATCACAACTAACATTCAAAATATTATCACTTAAGACTTTCAATATTATTCATTTTTCATCTCGTTTCATTCTGTACAATGATGGTCGTTTCTTGTAGCGATGATTGCTGAGGGTCAAAATAACAACTCCGTTTTATTTTCTTTTGCTAGTCTATTATAATTTTTATATATCTATAATTTGAAAATTAAATCATTTTTCAATTTCGTCTAGCTTAAATTCTAAATTTTGAGTAAAATTAGTTTAAAACTACACTTAACTTAATGTTATCTTCTTTTTTCTACTTTCTTTTTAAAAAAATATACAGTGTACTTTAGACTTCCCTTGATAATGTATCATAAATCTCTCTTTTATATTTAGTTATGGTCTTGTTCATCTGTATAATATGGATACTAAGTTAGCTGTGTATATAATTCAGCATATTTTTCGCATAAGATTTTTATTTTTTATGCAAATTTATATGATAATACGTCGATTTCTCATTTAAAAAGTCAATATGTAAGTATATGGCTTCGCGCGCGTATCTTTTTGAAAATTTTACTACGAAATGAAAGTGAAACTTGATATAAGATAATGGTATTGAACGAAATAACTTCAATAATGTTCACAAATCTAAGTTTTTCACTCTATACAAATAAACAATACGTTTATATCAAGAATAATTTGTAACCTAAATCATTGATCGAATAATAAGACATGTATTATCAAAATAAAAAGAAAAACAATATTACCTATGGCATAAGGTTTTGAGAGTTAAGAAAACTATAACAACCTAATATTAACCAAACACCAAAAAAAAAATCATTAAAGTAGAAAAAAAGAAGACCTAGCCGAAGTTGTAGATATTTTGATAGGGTCATATGACGGAAAATTTAAATTGACAATCATACATAAGAATTAGTATATGCAATAGCTAGTCTACTTTAAGAAATATCAAATTAAAAAACGTGATAATACTTGGATTTAGGAATGATTCACTTTAAGAACAAATAAACATTACTTGGATTTAGAAATGATTCACTTTAAAATTAGTATATGCAATAGCTAGTCTACTTTAGGAACGTGATAATATTTGGAGTATAAAAATTAAGGTGTTCAGTTTCAACGAGTTTGATGTTAGTAAGTTTTAAGGTTAGGTTTTGTTAGTAAGTTTCATCGATTGGGCTAGATCCACCCCCGCTTGTTGAATGCAGTTCTTAATTTTGCCACTAAAAGATATAGTAGTGAATATTTAACCTCTTCAACAATTAAATACTAAAATTTACCAAAAATGTTGTAATTTTGCCTCACCCTTTTAAAAATAAAAAAAACTCAAATTTTTGGATAACTCTATAAATTTTAAAAGGTATTTTGAAGAAAAATTTCTTTTAACTTAAATTCTAAATTTTGAGTAAAATTAGTTTAAAACTACACTTAACTTAATGTTACCTTCTTTTTTCTACTTTCTTGTTAAAAAAATATATAGTGTACTTTAGACTTCCTTTGATAATGTATCATAAAACTCTCTTTTATATTTAGTTATGGTCTTGTTCATCTGTACAATATGGATACTAAGTTAGCCGTGTTAATTCAGCATATTTTTCGCATAAGATTTTCATTTTTAATGCAAATTTATATGATAATACGTCGATTTCTCATTTAAAAAGTCAATATGTATGTATATGGCTTCGCGCGCGTATCTTTTTGAAAATTTTACTACGAAATGAAAGTGAAACTTGATATAAGATAACGGTATTGAACGAAATAACTTCAATAATGTTCACAAATCTAAGTTTTTCACTCTATACAAATAAACAATACGTTTATATCAAGAATAATTTGTAACCTAAATCATTGATCGAATAATAAGACATGTATTATCAAAATAAAAAGAAAAAAATATTACCTATGACATAAGGTTTTGAGAGTTAAGAAAACTATAACAACCTAATATTTACCAAACACAAAAAAAAAAAAAATCATCATTAAAGCAGGAAAAAAGAAGAAGAAGAAGACCTAGCCGAAATTGTAGATATTTTGATAGGGTCATATGATGGAAAATTTAAATTGACAATCATACATAAGAATTAGTATATGCAATAGTTAGTCTACTTTAAGAAATATCTAATTAAAAAACGTGATAATACTTGGATTTAGGAATGATTCACTTTAAGAACAAATAAACATTACTTGGATTTAGGAGCGATTCACTTTAAAAATTACTATATGCAATAGCTAGTCTACTTTAGGAACGTGATAATATTTAGAGTATGGAAATTAAGGTGTTCAGTTTCAACGATTTTGATGTTAGTAAGTTTTAAGATTAGGTTTTGTTAGTAAGTTTCATTAATCGGGCTAGATCCACCCCCGCTTGTTGAATGCAGTTCTTAGTTTTGTCACTAAAAGATATAGTAGCTAATATTTAACGTCTTCGATAACTAAATACTAAAATTTACCAAAAAATATTGTAATTTTGCCTCACCCTTTTAAAAATAAAAATAAAAACTCAAAATTTTTGATAACTCTACAACTTTAAAAAGGTATTTTGAAGAAAAATGTTTAGCATTTAGCCTTTTTGAATCATTTTATACCATGTAGGGTTTATAATTTTAGGGTGTTGGGTTTAGGTGAGGCTAGATCCACACCCATTTTAAATAAAATCATACATTTTGTCGCTTAAAGATGCATAACTGAACTTTTAACCTCTTCAACAATAAATTGTTTAAATTTAGCAAGAATATTATAGTTTAGCCTCCCTTTTTTAAATGCCCTTAATTACTTTAAAGCTTTTATTGTTGAAAAAGGTATTTCTATTAAAAAAATGTTTAGTCATTTGATTCCTTGATATTATTTTATATGCTGGAGCCAAATCCTTACCCGTTTTGGTCATGTTCACAATCTTTTGTCACTAAAAGATGCATCAAAGAATTTTTAACCTTTGTACCAACAAAAGATTTAAAGTTAGCTAATAGGTTGTATTTAAGTCTTAACCTCAATATTTAGAAACCTTTTAAACTTAAGAACTATACCTTAACAGATAAAATACTTAGTCATTTAGTTCTTTGTGTATAAAAGTTGAGAGTTTCAAAGTTAAAAACAATATGAATCATTTGAACTCAAATAAGTTGGAGTTTCTACCAATTGAGTTTCACCTAATTCTATCACTTATAAGAATAAAATATACGAAGACAATAGTCATAAGACGAACATGTTATCATGCAAATATATAGTATTCTAAGTTACAGTGAATCACAAAAGGATAATAACCATATGAAAAATATGTTATCATGTAAATAAAGAGATTATAAAAAACTTTAATATGAACATCTGATTATTTGCTTCTCACGAACTCAAATTATAATTAGGAGTAGAGTGGTATGATCTAGCGATTCTTACAACTTTAAAATTTTCAATTAACCTTTAGTTTTACAATAACTTTCTTACATTAATATGTCCATGATAAAATCTATAATTAAACTTCAGTTTTACGATAGTTTTAATATATTAATTTGTTTCCATTGAAATCAATATTCATGCATAATTATTCAAATATATAGCAAATGAATCAACATACAAATATGAAATACAAAATCAAAAAAGGATTGGGTTCTTGAAAAAATATTTTCAATTTAGTTTAAGTATATTGCATTTCTTCTAAGAGGTTATAGACAATTATATTATATGCAAGTTGTTTTCCTAAATAAATTTGACAAAGAAGATGAAGTACCTCTAAAGTAGTTTAGTAGGTTTTGATATGATTTTTTCGGTTATAATAGAATATGCAGGAGTTAAAGGGCGATCTTATAAGATTTTCATAGGGCTTTTTTTCTCTCTTTTTTTTTAAAGGTAAAAACAACCCATAACTCTAACAAAAGCATACATTCTAATAAGTTTATTTTGAGGAAATATGTTAAATACCTTAAGAGAAGTAAAAAACACCTTTATTTTTTTAATAACACTCTAACTCAAAATGAGTATTTAATGAAAAATATTATAAGTGAAAAACACCCCTAACCAAACCCCCAATCAAATATTTTATAAAGATTTCAATATTAAAAGGGCATCTTAAAAATGATTAATCATTTAACTCCATCATGATTCATATGCATTTATAATTTTTTTAAAGCTTCAGTTTCACGATAACTACTCCACACCAATATGTCCGTAATCAAGCTCTAAAATTAAACTTCAAGTTTATGATAGTTTTAATGTACTAAAATGTTTATATTGAAATTGGTAGATACGCAAGATAATTTAAATATGTAATATATACATCAGCATACAAATATAAAATAAAAAATTTAAAAAGAATTGAGTTTCTGAAAAAATATTATGTATATTATATATATATCTCTTAGAAGGCTATAGAAAATTCTGTTGCCTGTAAGTTATTCTTTCAACCGAATGTGATAGAAAGATGAAGTAGCTTTCAGGTAGTTTACTTTTAATTGAATATGGAAGCTGTAAGTTTTGATACGAACTTTTCAAAAATCAGAGAGCATGCAGAAGTTCGATTTTATAGAATTTCTACAGGGTTTTCTTCCTTTTTTTTAGTAGAAAGTAAAAAAAAAAACTAATAAAAGTATTTATAGAAAGAGCCTTAATATCTTATAAATAGTCAAAAGTCAAAATAACCATTAACACTAATAAAAACACATAATCTAATAAGGTTATTTAAGGAAAGAGGCTTCATATCTTATGAGAAATAAAAAATACCCTTACTTTTTAATAACACTGTCATTTAAAAAGGATATTTAATGAAAAAAATGTTTTAAGTCAAAAACACCCCTAATCACTTATAATATTGTAAAAAAAATTCAACTTTAGAAGGGCATCTTAAAGAAAGAAAAGATTAATCATTTAATTACATCCGTGCTTTTATATATGTATAGATATAGATATATCCTTGTTAGATTCGGTGACTAGAAGAAGTATAAACACAAATAATAAAGATATAAGGAATTTGATAAGTAAAGTAAAGATTCAGTTTATAGTCCAGTAGTGACGGCCTGTCCAGTGATTGTTTTTTATTTATTTATTTTTATCTATCAATTTTTTGTAGTTCGTTTTTACTAATTATCAACTTTAGATTTGTTTTTATATGGCACTCCTTGTTGCCAGAGCAACACTGAAATTACCCTCTCAACTCTCTCCCCCTCTCCTTTCGTCATCGCCACCTGTCCACCGTTAAGTCAATCTATGTGAAGTCACCGTTCGTCAATCGTATTATGCGATCTCGACAAATGGGTTGACATGTCGGGTACAGACAAATTTGAATGGGTATGGATAAAATGGGCCTTGACGATCAGGATAGATCTATGTATAAAACGGGTGACTTATTTTTTCTTTTCATTTGTTTTTTATTGTATCGGTATTTATTGTCGCAGCTTGATCGCTTCTTTTTCTTGAATATAAATATTAAAGAATTGTTTCAAATACCCGAATAAGAGTACTGAGTAGCGCGTGAAATATCCAGATGCTAAACGACAGTAGCATAATGATAGTGGCATTAGACAATGAATCCATCAAGGCACATTCGAAAACTTAACATTTAAACTTAAAAATGGATCCAACATCATCAACATCATCAAGGCACCATGTCCTTCCAGGCTTCAACTTCAAGTCACAACTGCACCTCCATAAAATTGCAATTACACTCTCTTGCATCCGAACTATCCTCTTTACCTAATACAATGTCCAGCATATCTTGCCCAACGGGTGTAAGTTTCTTTTAGTTGCTTTGTGTGTTCGGCCAACTGCATATAAACCTCTGCTTTTAACTCCAAACAACATCGTCAATACTTAAAAGTGGAGTATAAAGAACAATTTCTGCAAAATTTTACAAAAGCAACCCCTCACCACCGGTGAAGTTTGGTAAAACCACAAAAACCGTGGTAGCACAAAAAGTAATTACCTGCTCAAGTACGGTGAAAAATATAAGGAGCTTGACCAAAACGCACGATTCCTAAGTTAAAGAAAAAGGAAAATTAGTAAAGAAGAGGTAATAGCGATGATTCACAAACTTTGTCGGTGAAAGATTACGCTTAATGCGACAAATCCCTTTTACTTGGATATTTTTGTTAGATCTGCCAACTTGAAGTAAATATAAGCACATAATGGGAGTAGAGAGACTTGAGAATTGCTGCCCCAAGTGTTACTGATGTTGGTTAAAACATGTGCGTGACAGATTAATCTCGGTAACCACCAAGCCTCTGCTTGAGCAAAAAATTTCAAAATGCAATTTTTAGTTGCCAGTGCGTTAGCGACAAGAACCCGCTTTGGAGCGCTTCCATTGGCCAAGAACAAGAAAAGTAAAGATTAGGAGCGTTGTTTGTGAACGTGCCTGCACTCTAATAATCCTTATTTCTTGTACTTCCCTTTTCCTTATCGGTGGAGGTAACATGAGGCATCAGTGGTTATGTGCTCCCGTTTTTCTTTCGTGTATACAAGACATTTTAACTCTAACATTTGTGTCACTTTTTTTTGTCGACGTTATAGTGTCGCTATAATTACTTTAGCGAATTATAGAGAACAATGTTTTCTATATCCTTTAAAAATAAACATAATCTACCTAAACTAAATTGAATATTTTATTAGAAATTCAATCCTTTTTTAATTTTGTACTACATATTTGTATATTGATGTGTATGCTACAAATCTCAATAATTATGCATGTATATATATATATATATATATATATATATATATATATATATATATATATATTTCAATGCAAATATAATCGTACATTAAAACTATCATATAGTTAAAGTTTAATTTTAGATTTTAATTACGGACATATTGGTGTAAGAAAGTTATCGTAAAACTAGACCTTTAGAAATTTTTAAATGCATAAGAATTGCTAGATCATACAACTCTGCTCTTAATTATAACTTGAGTTTGTGGCAAGTACATAATCCTATATTCGTATTAGAGTTATTGGAATACCTTTATTTGCATGACAAGATATCCTTCATATGTTTATCATCTTTCTATGATCTGTTGTACCTCGAGATATCATATTTTTACATGATAATATGTTTTTCATATAGATATTGACTTCGTATATTTCCTGATAAAGACTCTAACTTATTTCAGCTCAAATGATTAATAATTTTGTTTGAGCTTGAAAACTCTCGAGTTTTGATACGCAAAAGGGTTAAATAACTAATTTTTTTCTTAAACTATTCTTTTCAAGTTTTAAAGTTCTCTAAATATCTTGACTTTTTAGAAGATGAGGCTAAATTACTATTGTTTTGGCTAACTTTAAATATTTTGAAGTTAAAGAAGTTCATTAATGCATCTTTTAGTGACAAAAGAATGAATATAACAAAAAAGAATAAGAATCTGGTCCCAGCATATAAAATAATCTCAAGAGACTAAAATGGCTAAATATTTTTCCATTAAAATATCCTTTTTAGAAACAAAAGGTTTACAAAAATTAAGCTAATTTTTTTACTTTCAAAAAGGTGAGACTAAATTACAATATTTTGGGCTAAATATAAATAATTTACTGTTAAAGAGGTTAAAATTCACTAATGTATCTTTAAGTGACAAAAATATGTGAGTGAATCTAGCCCAATCTTATAAATATGATGCTAAGACCCTGTTTACCTTTAAAGAAAATTCTATCAACACATAACCTTAAAATTATCAAGATCAAAATAACCTAGATTTTAAAAGGTGAGTTACAGAAGGCTTATTGATGGCGATTGTGCTTTGTGGAGGGTTGATTTGAGGCGATGTGGGCCGTTTGGTGGCGGTGGGTGAATTGGATAGGTGGTGGGCTGATTGAACACAATGGTAGGCTGATTAGTGGTGGTGAAAGGTTGTTCTGGTGGTGGTTAATGGCGGTGGCTGCCTTGGTACTGGGTAATAGTTTGACGCCAACAAGACCTTATATATCTTTTTCCAGATTTAGAGTCTCAAATTCAAATTTTCATTTCTATTCATTTGGTTTGTTGAATCGTAATGGTTTGTTGCAAGTGATTGGAATAAAAAATTTGTGACAATTGATTAAGGTGAGAAGACTAAAGAAAGGTAAGAAAGTTGAAGAACACGATGATGGTAGAATATGATTGTGACAGTGGCTATAGCTGGTTGTGGGGGTATGTGTAGGTGGGACCGTGTGTCTGTATGTTGTCTTTGTGTGTATTGAAGCTGAAGAAGTGTAAATGGATGATAGTGGTGGGACTGTATGGTGAGATGAAGGGACGAACAGACATTTGAAGAATTATATTCCTAAGTGATGGACATTCTAGTCTTTTCATCTTTCACTTATTCGGTCAATTGACATAAGTGCTATTTTTCCACCTAATGGACACGTGTGTAATTTTATCCAAACCTCATGTTCGTGGGTGTAATTATAGTTTTCTTAACTCTCAAAACTCTGTGCCGTAGGTAATTTTTTCTTTTTTATTTTAATGATATAAGTATTTATATGATGAATGATCTGGGTTATAAATTATTCTTGATAAACTTTTGTTGAGTTTGTATTTATAATAAACCTGTAATGTGTATGTATAAATATAGGATAAAAAATGTAGGTTTGTGAACATTGTTGAAACTACTAGGTTCATTATTATTATCGGTATCAACTTCACACACTTATTTCGTAATATAAATTTCAAAAGGAAACACATAAGGTACACATGCATATGGACTTCTAGATAAGGAGGTTTGTTGTTATCATATAAATCAGTATTAAAAATAAAAGTCTTTATTGTACTATTAAGATCAACAAGGTCATGCTAGATAAAAATAAAAGATAGTTTTAGAGTACACTATTAAGAGAATTTCAGAGTAAAATAAAGATTTTTTAATTGAAAATGAAAAAAAAAGAGAAAGTATAATTAAGATTTTAGACAAATTGTACTCAAACGTTAAAACTTAAGACGAAAAAGTTGAAAAAATACTTGCTTTATATTTTAATCTTAAAGTAAGAGATACATGAAAATTTTTACTCGATTCGTCTCAAATTATTTGATCATATTGACTGCACGCTTATTTAATATATGAGTTTCTTTTTCTATCCCAAAAGAGAGAGGGGGAGGAAGAAAGTGCTTCAATAGAGAGAAATTGGTTGGTTGAGAATTAAATACATGGAGATAAGTAAAATAAAAAAAAGTCTACAAAGGATAAACATATAAAAACACCTACATAATCTTTCTTAACTTGAAAATTGATCAATTTTTTTTGGGACAACCCAAAAAGGAAATATTATAATTTTTTTGGAACAGAGGGAATAACAAAAACAAATAAACTGCAGGGGATATTTTTAGCCCCCACCCTTACCCCCATAACCACCGCTACAAGAAATGACCATCACTGTACAGAAATAAAGAAGATGAATAATGAATGATACTGAAAATACTAAGTAATGATATTTTAAACTTTAGTGGTGATGCTTGTAGGAAAAAATATCAAAACTTTAAAATTAAACAATAGAAAAACTTTGAAAAGATCATTGAAAGTTAAAACCACTAAATTTGTTGCTTAAGCAGCTCAGTTTCTATATGTGTTCTGCTAGATCTCTTGAGTTAGCTTGATTCTTAGCTTTAAGATGCAACATTTAAGCTCATAACCCATTTTGTCTTACGACTTTGTTATATATTATTAGTCATAACTTTTTTCCGTTAGACCTTTATTTTGGAGAATCCTTTTCGGATTAATTTTTGAACTTTCTTAATATCACTTAACTATAATTCAAACTTTTTTCTCAATTTCACTTCCTATACTTATATATATGTCATCAAAACATGTTACTGGAAATTTGACAACTACAATATATTGTAATATCCCGAACTTCGGGAGCTGTTTAAAATAGTCATTCGTGACCAGAAAAATAAACAGACATTAAATTTGAGTAATGCTCGGGTATTGGTAGTGTGTAGGAGCTTAAAATAATTTTGGGACAAAAATATAATTTTTGAAATTCTGGGGCATTTTCGTAAATTTGGAAATTTCTGGGGGCATAACTGTAAATTTCTGTCTCTGTGACGAAAAATAATCAAATGGGTGGTAGTATATGTTTTAGTGACATTTAATTTAACTAATCAAGATTAGACTAAATTGGGGTTATTTTATAATTTTGCAAACTTGAGGGGTTAATTTGCAATTCTTGAAAGTATGCATTTTGTGTCAAATTTCGAAAGATGGAGTATAAGGGAAGGCCACCTCCTGCTTGGTCATGTAATGACTAATGTCATTATATTATAAACAAATGGATGGATAAATAAAGAGAAAAAAAAGAGAGGATAGGAGGAAATTCGGGGAGGAAAATATACATAAAGAAACAGTGTCAAGAACACAGAAGAACAGAAAAGGAGAAGAGAAACAGGGGAGGAAAAAGGAGGGAATTCGTGCAAAGGATTCGAGAGAAATTCTTCGGGGTAATCCTCTTCTCTATTATGTGAATTTAGTGTGTGCTCTCTGTGTGTGTGTGTGTTCTTCTTGGTTGTACAAGCTTCGGTTGGGGGATTGAGTTGCGGTTTGGTGTAATTTTGGGTTTATGGGTTATGGGGGTAATGGTTTGTAAGCCTGTAGGGGATAGGGATGAGGGGCTGCGTGAGTATTCTGTGTGTTGCAGGTTGGAAGGATGCTTGGCCATGGCTGCCGAATGAAAGCTTGGGTGAGAAATTCTGGGTATAAGGATTTATGGTAGGTGACTTGATATTAAATGGATTATGAGGTGTGTTAGTGTGTGAAATTAAGGTGTGCTAGTGCGTGAAAATGGGTTGCAGTGTAGTGTGAGCTCATGAGTGGTGTGTGTGTACCAATGTGTGCTTTGGCAGAAAAATGGAGAAGACAAGTGCGTGTGGTCTAAGGTGTAATAGTGTGTGTGTGTGTAATCTGAATAGTGACCGTAATCGTCACTAGAGGTGAGAAATTATTTAGGTAGTTTTTCCTCGAAATTCTATAAATAGTTAGGGCCCAAATTGGACAAAACACCAAATTGTAACCACCATTATTTTTACGAGACGTATGCCGTGGAATGTTTTGGGAATTTTTGGTGTCCGCGAATGGCGCTAAATTAGGGTATCGGTTAATTAAAATTATCGAATTATTTGGCATAGCAAATTAAGTTATTTTGAACTGAAAATTTTATTGAAACCCTATTTTACTGATATGATTCATTATCAAAAATTGCGTGCCATTCCAAAGCCAATAAGTATTTTTTTTACAAAACTGATCTTTTAACGCTCAGTCCGAACACCGGTTCGGAATTTTTGGGCGAAAATTCTTTAAAATATTTTTTAAGATGTTTTGGGATATTTTCGGTGTCAGAAACCCCAAGTGGGGTATTTTGATAATTTTACCCATAAAGGGTATTTTTGAGTAAATTTACATACGATAAGGATATTTTTAGTGATTTGGCTTGCGAAAAGGTCATTTTGATGATTTAGGTGTAACGGGGGTGTTTTGGCAATTTGCCACCCCTAAGGGGTATTTTGGTAATTTGACATAAGAAAGGTATTTTTACATAAATTGACATACAATAAGGTTATTTGGGTGATTTTACTTACGGGGAGGCCGTTTGAGTGATTTAAGTCAGAGAGAGGCGTTTCGGTAATTTTACACCCCAGGGGTGTTTCGATAATTTTACATACCTAGTGAGGGTGGTTCATTTTGGTGGTATGTGTGAGTTTGTATTAAGTTATAACTTTGTTCTGTAGGCTGTATTCTAATGATTTGGTTATTCCGTTTAGGTTAAAGCTAAAGACTTCCGATTATGATAATTTAGTTGCGGATCCAGGTAAGGGATTCTATCTGAACCCTGGGGAAGGACTTCGTCCGAACCCTTATTTTGATAACTCGTACTCGTAAGTACTCATTTGATTTACTTATGGCTAATGCCGAACTCTGAATTTTGTATGGTTATTAGCATGTTATTGCCTAGAAAACCCCAATATTGAACCTGAATCGATTGTTTGGAAATCTTGTGATGCTTGCATGTATTGCATGCTGAGCAATTTGATAATTATCTGTATCCGTTCTTCCGGATTGTTGCGCTTAAAAATCGATAATTATTCGCAATCGTTTTTGTTGTTTATTTGTGATTTTCTTCTGAAAATTCTGAATGCTGACTTATGTCAGTATGATTAATGTTATTGGAATTCGAATTTATTTTGGTGATTGAGCTTATGTTAAAGCTCACTGATATTGTTGATTTTTCTGTATTGACTTGGGTTTCTGTTCTGTGGGAGGGCGTAATAAGGTTGGTCTGAATCCTGTAGGAAAAAGCAGGCTAGTACCCAAGTGGACTAGTATTTTAGTACATCATGCATGTGTACACTTCTGTGCTTTGCCGGAATGGCATCGCGACGGCCCAGGATCAACGTTAATTTTTTATTTTTATCAGCTCTGTATACTGCCGTGATTATTACGAAAATGTCTGAAAAGTATTATCTGAAATGATCTGTGCTTCTGTTGAAATCCTTTGAAAAACCTTCATTGTATTTTGGAAATGATGACTCTAGAAATAACTATTATTGATTCTTTTTTTTTTTTGTAATCGATCATGTTTGTTCTGGTTTATTTTGGTATATATTTCTGATGAGTTTTTGACCATCTGAAGTATTCTAAAAATTTTCGTCGGTTGGATTCTTTGGAATCGTTTTGTTATTCTTTTGTTAGTCCTTGTACGACCTTACTGAGCTCTCAAAAGCTCACTCTTCGTTTGACTCCCTTTTGCAGGTGATAATAAGGTGTAACAGGTTTGGGAATGGGTTAGAGTCTGAGTGAGATTCTGGTAAGCTGCTATTACAATGTAGTGTAGTGAGATCCCCGTGTGAGTCTGTACTGTTAATTCATTCTTTAGGGATTCAAGTTTGAAAAGAACCTAGGTTTTAATAGTTTGAGTTCGATCGTGTTTGTTGTAATTTTGTATTTTGAAGAATTGGAGTCGATATCGGATTAGATGCTTTGAAGTATGTGGTTGTGTACAGGATTAGACAGATTTGATGTAATCCGATAGGTTAACGACCCGAGAGTTCAGGGCGGCGGAGCTCTGGATTTTGGGGTCGTTACATAAATACACTTGACATTAACTATCTCTGAACACTCTTTTCACTTTTATTACTGTACAATCAAACTTGTAGTGTTTCGTGAAAGTTTGATATGTGTAAAAAATGTTTGAGACTAATTACAATGTTAATGTACATTCGATAACAAGATATAATATAAAAAGTCAGGATTTTCTTTAACGGCAACTTGATGTGATGAAAGAAATACATATAATAAATAGTGAAAAAATATTGGTAATAATTGGCGTGAAAATTTTTAGCTTAAAAGTAAGATCATGTCTTGTGAAATTAATTTTTTTATACTTCGAGCCTTTGATTAGCAGTTAATAATGATTTATTATTATAGTTTAGTTATAATAGTCGTATTGATTAATTTTAATTGTATTTTTCATCAATATTCACAATATTTTTATGTTAAATTATTATATAACGTGCAAAACACGTGAACCTTATTAGTAGTAAGAAAAAACAGTCGCTTTGTTTAGCAATCCTGGATAGGAATCAACGGCAATTTGCCTCCGTAAATCTCTGGAAGCTGGTTCTCATCAATGTCTTCAAGAAGTGTTGATTTCAGTCGTTTGTTTTCTACGAACATTATCTGTTGAAGAGCGAGAAAGGACGTCATAATCTTGTAGCCACTGAAAATGGATGATAGCATGCCAAAAGTTCTTCTTATAAGACATGCTATGCTTGAACTGCAAAAGCATGACGCATAGAAGATTTTCAGATCCTTACCTTCTTCTTTGTATTGTTATCTATAAATGGATAGACAATCTTCCAGACCGTCATAAACATGTAAGGCACATGTACAATGAGTAATTTCCCAAGTCTTTCTGGGTAGTAGTCCTGCAAATGGTTGAGGTGCAATTGATTCAGCCTCTTACTGGTGTATAAATATGTCAAAAAAACTTACGTACAGTGAAAAAATGTGCTATGTCACTTTGGCCCAATATGAATCTTTGGTATGCTAAACCTGCAAAATGGATAAAGCTCCTAGGTATCCTCGAACATCACTACTGGAGTATCCCCATCCTTCAAGATCTCCGATAATGACAAACTTCTCCTGTCCTGCAGGCATCCTGATGCACCAAAGTGAAATGTTGTCTACAGCAACAAACTGTACCAAAAATCCGGGGGTGTGAGGAGTGTGGTTGTGTGGGAGGACTAGATTGCAGAGCAAAAATGGTGAAGAGACCGCGGATTACGTCGCTAAAAGGTAAACTGGTCACCTTCTAGCAACGAATTCAGTTAAATCCGCTACTCTGGCTGTACAAGACAATAAAATCTGTTTGTGCTTTACTGCAGAGGGTCCATGTCGGAGGAGCAGGGAAGGGAGATCAAGGCATGGTAATAATCGTACCTTGCGCACAATCTGTCAAGAGCGAAGACTACAAAACCTGCAAATATGAGGTTAATTACTCAGTTAAGACTAGATATTTTGAACTTCAAAGAGTATTTGGTTGGCTAAGAACATACGTTTGAACTCTTCTAGGCCTCCGTTCTTGTGGTGGAAATGCCTACCGCCGAAGACAACTGCTATGGGGCGTCCCTTTTTGTCCAGTCCTTGCAGAAACATCTTGTTCTGTGCTAGGTCATTCGGGATGTCTGATGCAGATATCGAACCATTGGGAACGAATGTTCGCCTCCATTTAAGGTACTTCAGAAACATAGCAGATGCTTTCTCGACGTCTAGATCACGCGCACGAAGAAACCTTCTTACCATAAAATCGTCTACTTCCTGCAAATCATATCCAAGCAGGACACTCCTTAAAATCAGCCACTTGACTTAAACTTCGGCTAGGTCTAAATCATGGAATCTATGAGGGAAAGGAAACTCAAACCACATCTTCTAAAAGCAGCAGTGTCCCGGGAACTTTACACGGACGGCAGTCGTGTGACGTTGGTGGGATTGGCTACGTACCAAAAATATAGCAAATATAAACATATGCACCTTTAAACTTCTATATATCCATATATAGATCAAAGTTATAGATCAAACTTCTATAAATTGGCCTAGCTACTCTTTGGGACGGAGTAGAACAAGGGAGGGGATTCTCGAACGCCAAAAATAGAACCTGGAGAGATGGTGCACCGTAACTGACACCGGTCCAGGGAGAAGAAAACTACCAAAAGATTATTTCCATTTCTCATTGGTCGGAACTCTATTTCACTCCTTCTGTCCCAAAATAATTGATCGTGTTGACTTGCTTACTTATTTAGGATATAAGTCATATTTTATGAGTTTTCCATTCTACCTCAAGTGAGAGAGGGAAGCAAAAAAGTGGATCAAGAGAGAGAAAATGAGCTGATGAAAGATAAAACGTGAAAAAGAAAGTAGAATAAAAAAGTGTAAAAATGATAAATATGAAAAAAAATACACACAGAAACTTTCTTAATTTGAAAAATAATTAATTTTTTTAGGACAACCCAAAAAAGATATACAATCATTTTTTTAATTTTTTTTTTGAACCGAGGGAGTATTTCCTTGCCATGGATGGTACCCGGTCCCTGGGGGCCTCTTTTCACGCCAAGTGTAAAAAAAATCTCTCAAGCCAGGGTTCATGAGGTGTTCGTTCCTTTGACCACTGTAGCTAACTTCACTGCTCGAAAATAAACATTACACAAGAGAGGCTAATGGAAGTAGAGATGTAGTTCATACCCTCTTTACCATTAATCATTATTATGACATTAGAAAGATCGAGAGTACTCTTTCCTTTTTATTTAGCTTTCAGTTCTTTTCTTTTTGTGGTAGCCTCGAAAGAGAGATCCAAAACAAAAGAAGCTTTCTAGTCCAAGCGTTTGGCAAGTAGTGAAGGACCAGTTCTGATCACTATAATCAATTCGAAGCGTGTAGGGTCAGTTTGGCAAGATCTGAAATGTTAGGCACCGTTCGCTCAAGCTACAATAACTACTTCCATGGCTATTAGAGCTACTTCCATGGCTACTAGAGTTTACTTCAACTTAATTGGACCAGTGGCCCCGCAATAAATCATAGTTGTTACATTACGTTCAATAGTACTTTGCACACTTCTACGTGACATATGATGTGAAAACGACCTCGGTCACAATGTGCTGTTGTTTGACACTATTGTGATTTACATATTGCGATAAATTGCAAGGATCATAACCATTTTTCCTCTAACGGTAGAAGCGTGAAGAAATGTGACGTGCGATAACTAACACATTAAGATATATCACCAAGTGAATAGAACTTTAATAGTAACTATTCATGTGTGTCCTCACGCCTAGCGAGAAAAGTAACTTTAGATAGTCACGGCTATTTGAACTACTTCCAACAAATATATGAAATAAAACTTCGGAGCAAATTGCACCGGTGGCCCTAATTTCTGCTTTGGGCGATCTGGTCTTTATGCACATTGCCTCACCCCTCTCGTAGACCCCGAAAAAGATTCCGGTGGTGCCTTAGACCAGTCGGAGTGGGTTTGCTCACGAATTGCAGTTGTGGGATGCGTTTGACAGTCCTAATATAGTTTACCCTTTACAGAGTGCATTACTTCGAGTCAGGAGGTACTATTCCATATGCAAAAACTTTGCTGATCAAAATCAGTTTTTAGAGGCAAACAAAGACAAACCTTCGAAGAGGGATCACGCTTTTCAACAAGGGCTCTCATGAGACGAACTTTATTCAGTTCCTCCTCATTGCTTCCATCCATGTGTAGCTGCACATCTCTCTTTGCTTTCTCGCCTCCTTTTTCTTCCACTGCCTGTTCAGCTTGCAACCCATTTCCTGTCTCCATAACTGCATTCCCCTCCATTGGCGTCTTGTGCCCCAAGCTTGGAGGTCGGAACTCAAGCCTACAAATAGACCTTGTGGTAATAAATGACTAAATGAGTGAAGCTAAGCTGACAGATGGAGGATGACCAAATAAAGGATTCCTACACATGGAGTGATGCTGATCTATAGGAAGAGATCTTAAATAATCGAGATGTAGCCAGATTTTGGGTAGGAGGTCCAACAACTTCACCCTCAGCTAGTTATTGCTGAAGCGACTGGGCTTGCAACAGTTTGTGGACAGTGGACCCTTGTGTAACCTTCATCTAATTTTTGTTTGGCAATCGATAATTGCACTTCACTTTTGATCGTGATATTTTACTTTCATCACTAAAATATTGAAAGTGTTACTAAAAGATATTTTTCAGTGACAAAATAGTGTATAATGACTAAAAGTGATGTTGGTTAAACTTTGATGCCAATGAAAGTGAGTTCGCAGTTGACGTGGAGGTGTCACAAGGAATGCAGTCCGACTCAGATGCCAAGTATGTTGATGTGAGACACAGTAAGGGCGGAGCAAGGGTAGAGACCAAGGGCTTCCCAGACAGAGCCTGAGGGTGGCAGTGCTGCGAGGGCGATGGCGCAAAATGAATATGCGACGACAGTCATAATCTGATGCTTAGGTCCGAAGTTAGGGTCCTGTATGTTTCTCTCTCTAGGATTCTAGAGTGAGAAAGTGAAAGTGTTCTGAAAATGTCCAAAATCCTCCAAATGAATTCTCAAGACCTCTATTTATAAAGGTTGAGGTGATGATGTCATCACGCGACACGTGGCGCTCCCCCAGGAGTGACACGTCACCAAGGGGTCCATAGCTGCCGGTGCTCCACGGACTGTTGAATCGCATATTCACCCAGCCTGCCCCGCACAACATCGCTCTGTCTGTCTGGAAAGACTGGCTCCCACAGCGTCGGTGTGGCCAGAGAACCCCTTTGATCTAGCCTCCAATCTAAGCCCTTGCAGAGTCCCACAGGCCTGGCAGCGGTGGGGAAGACCCGAAGCCCAATTGCCAGGCGGACTAGGCGCGATGCCCTCCGAAGACCTGCTCCCGTCTTGGAGTGACCCGGGGGTCATAGTCCTGGTGATGTCGACGATCAATGGTAACATGAGTCGACATGCTCGCAGCTCAGTGCTCAATGTCCGGGGCAAGGGGTTCTCGTACCGGAGCCCCCCGTGACTGTGACGTCGATGGCTTTAAGGTTGTGAGCCCATCCTGTAGTTGATTGTGCCGGCGATGGCTTCAAGGTTACGAGCCCATCCCGTAGTGGATTGTGCCGGCGATGGCTTTAAGGTTGTGAGCTCATCCTGTAGTTGATTGTGCCGGCGATGGCTTCAAGGTTGTGAGCCCATCCCATTGCGAGGGGTCCTCGTGCCGGAGCATTACGAACGGAGCCCCCCGTGATGCTGCACACTCCGGAGAGTGGGTCGAAGCATGTTCCACGTCCATGGTGGGGGCGCATGGTGTGGTGAATAAGTGTGATGCCCGAAGGCCTGTATCATGATTGTGGCGCATGGGCGTGGCGACGAACGTTGCGAAGACAATACTTGGTGCCGGAGCACATGTCATGGGAGTGGTGCGGCGACGAATGTCGTGAAGCAATACTTGGTGCTGGGGGCACATATCATGAAGATGGCGCATGGGTGAGGTGACGAACCTCGTGGAGCTATAGTTGGTGTCGGGGGCACGCATGATGAGAATGGCGCACGGGCGCTGCAACGAACGTCACGGAGCAATACTTGATCCTGGGGGCACGTATGATGAGAATGGCGCACGGGCGCCGTGACGAAGGTCGCGAAGCTATAGTTGGTGTCGGGGGCACGCATGATGAGAATGGCGCACGGGCGCGGTGACGAACGTCGCGGAGCTATATTTGGTGCCGGGGGCGCGTATCATGAAGATGGCGCACGGGCATGGCGACGAATGTCATGGAGCTATACTTGGTGCCGGGGGCGCGTATCATGAAGATGGCGCACGGGCGCAGCAATGAACGTCGCGGAGACGGCGCACGGCCACGCGTCGGGTGTCCCGAAGATGGGATTTGAGCTGAGTGTACCTGTCATAACAAGATGATGAATGCAACATGTAGTAATGACAAAGTTGGAAGTGATGGTACGCAGTCGTCAGTGACGGGTCATTCAGTGGTAGTGCGCGACTTTGGGCGACGGACATCGCGGGAGCGATGCATGGTTGCAGATGACGAATGTCGCGAGGTTGGAGCGATGCATGGTTGCAGATGACGAATGTCGCGAGGTTGGTGCATGACGGACGTCGCGGGGTTCACGGACGACGGACGTTGCGAGGTAGATGTACGAACGTCCGTAAACATCGCGGAGGTGCAAAGACTTGAGAAAACAAGTGCGCAAGGGAGGGGAGGCCATAGGCCAAAGATTGGGGGAAGGCCGAGGCCACCACCCCTGGGGAGGCCGAGGCCGACCCCTTGGTGAGGCCGAGGCCGAACCTAAGGGGTGGCCAAAGCCAATGTCCAACTCCCTTGAAGGGAGGCCAAGGCCACTCCCCCTTTCGGTGAACTTCGGGTGCCCCGACGGTAGGTCTTTTTATGAGCGATGATAAACCCGGAAGTTGCGCTGCGATGAGCGTGTCGACATGAAACGTAACCTCATGACGAACAAGGTGCCAAAGCCAGGTACGAAGTGTATGAAGCGATCAAAGCGCGACAGGGACTTTGAGCGAAGAGTGAATAACCCCGGGGGGGGGGGGGGAAGGCCAAGGCCAACACCCTATGGAGGCCGAGGCCGACCCCATGGCCTTGGGGGAGGCTGAGGCCGACCCCATGGGTTTGGCCAAGGCCTATGCCCTTGACCTCGTCGCTCCGGTTGCTCCAACGGTCGATGTTTTTGGTGAAAAGATACTTAGGTGGTCACGGCACGACGAACGTTTGTGAGTCACGGTAGCATGAAATAATTGGTGAATAAGTCGCGCGTGAGGCGTGTGAAGCAAAGAATGCAAGTGACTTGGGTGCGCGCACTTTGTCCGGTTCAAAGCGTTGAATAATGTGCTTGTGCGGACGTGTCATGCACAATGGGACTCCAAGTGGACCTTTGAGTGCGACCAGAATAGGTTGAGAACAAACTTAAAGAAGTGATATTTGAGATCTAAAAATCGTATTAAAGATCTCTATATAGCAACATATAAGAGATATTTAGTGACAAAGCAAACGTCAAGGAATAAAAGGTTCAAATATTAATGCTCACGTATTCCCTCTTTCGAAGGCAAAACATACAATTGACTCGAGCAAGTCATACCACAAATTAAAGAAGGCACAACCATATCCTGAAACATGTGCACACCTAAAGCAGTTGGTACAGTCCTCACAAAAGGCATTACTACATTCTTAATGAGGTTTATTTCCCAGCCAGAGATGATATTTACACTCTCGTAAAAAGCAAGTTTTATTGATGCCATTCGATTAGTGCAACTCTTTTATATTTAATTGTGCTTTTAAAATTGATGATACACTATCGTATTTTCCTTTTTATCTCGAGAGTGTAAGAAAATTATGTTTTCCTTTTATCGTGATTGTAAATGCAGAAATATGGAGTGCATTTATAACTCCTTGTGGGGGGGGGGGGGGGGGGGGGGGTAATGCTGCCTCAAACCAAACCAATTTAGTTTGGTTTGGTCAACCCTTAGAATTAAGCTTGTCCTTATACCACTTAATTTTTCGTTGCGTAAACCTACCCCGCACACCCTATTGATATTGATTTACTAGTAACCCTAAGTGTTGGCTTGTTCTTTAAAAGACTTGGAACACCTACAAAAGCAACTCTATAATGAAAGAAGGTTCGTAGAACTAGAATAGCCTTGGGCTCTTCAAAATTGGTTGCTCTCTCTTTTGATTTTCTAGGTTTATAGTATAGAAAAAATATTTTTCAGAATGCACCAGGCTGAATTTCAAGTAGGAAGAAGTTTTAGAATACATGATAATTAAAAATTCTTCATCAATTCCATAGGTCAAGCAAACCTATAGCTGAAAAAAAAAGCCTTTTTACTGGTGGGCTGCAACTTTGCCTTAAAACCTTTCCTCTACGTCAGCCCTTAGTTGGCCTTCCGGAAGCATATATAATATAACAATGAGTTAAAAGTTGTGCATAGCTAGTGCTTGGGACCGAAAAATCACAAAAATTTCTCCGCTTGTCCAGATAATACCACACGATAATATTTTACTACGATCACGCATGAGGAGATGATAAATTTGTGCTGCACTGAGGGTTGTAGCATGAAGGATGCAACCCTCAAAGCAATAAGCAACTTCGTTAACTAATGTAATTGGCATCCTCACAGACGACTTCGGTAACAAATTTTAACAGTTCAATTTTAGTTTCACTAAAATTTTAACACTAGCCGTGCTTAGGATCATCAATTGTTGCTACATAGGAGGCGAGGTGCGGGGAGGGTTGTATATGAACTACTTCAAGCTCAAGGTTGCTCAAGCTTTTTCGGGTAGCTTATTAAGCTTTCTATTATGCTAAAACTTGGCTTGTTTATCTCTAGTACATATACGATATGATCTCAAGCCTGCTTTATGATATTTTTATGCTTATTCGGGCGAGCTCAATAGGTTATCATGATTTCACAAGCATTTGAAGCTTGATTCATTTTTCTCATGACTTGATCTTGAACGAATTTCTAGCTAAGCGAAACAAGCCAAGCTCGAGCAACTCGATTGACTTAACGGCTCTGGTTGTAGCCAGTGGCGGAATCAAGATTTCACTTGAGGAGGTGCATCGATTATACAAAAATAAAAAATACGGAGTACTAAAACGGATCCCAAAGGTCTTGAAAGATAATAGAAGTAGCTATATAAAAACAAGTACTATCCTTGAAAGATACTAGACAAAGCAAAAAGAAGTACGAAACCTTTTATAACCCATATGAGCTGTCCGGCACATAAACAAGAAGGAAAAAGGCATGGCGATAACATCTAAGATTCAGTATTAGTGAAATATGATGATCCCTTTTGGGTTCAGCTATCATTATTTCAATCTCTGCCATATGAGAGAATCATCCAAGTCATTCCTGTATAGATTGACATTGCCAACCATGGTAGGAAGAAAATATTACCGTCACAACATAAATTACAAAAAATAGATTACTACAGAAAGAATCAATAAAAAGATCAAAATATTTTTCAGAGACAAAAGCATTATTACATCAACTCCGATCAAAATGCATAGCCACCACAATCTCGTGATATCTCATTTTTCAGGTCAGTAACTCCTATTAAAGCTATTATTTTTAGTATCAGTACATTCTTAGGAGTGACACTCTTTACAATTCTTGTTACTTTACTTTCGATTAAAGATAATACTATTATGGAGCTCTCTACAGTATTGCCCACTTTGAGGTTCGGACATTTAGTGAGATGGCACAAAAGTTA
This sequence comes from Escallonia herrerae, assembly GCA_033070095.1. Lineage (NCBI taxonomy): Eukaryota > Viridiplantae > Streptophyta > Magnoliopsida > Escalloniales > Escalloniaceae > Escallonia > Escallonia herrerae. The sequence goes on along the minus strand of JAVXUP010000019.1, from coordinate 246,508 downwards.
TTGTTTCTTTTTCCCAGTACCATTGACACAAGTTGCTGGAGTTCGTGCTGGCGGATCTTCTCCAATTTCCTCCGAAGCACTTGTCCACCAAAGTAGGAACACTGTTCATCCCTACCACTATGATTCCTTCGAGTGCATATGTGAATATCTCAGGCTTAGCACAATCGTCTCACATCTGACGTTCTCTTTACAATCTATATTGGTTAAGTCTGAAACTATCACCCACCCCACTATGATTCCTCCGAATGCATGGCTCAACAAACTCGTCTCACCCTTCCTCCGATGTCCTCTTTGCAATCTTTTGTGGCAATGTCTCAAACTACCACCCACTACACTATATTGTTGAACACATCCTCAATTAGAACAATTGAACAAATGCAGTGGTATCTTTCAAATGTTTTAAAAAACAAGTGCATGTAATTACATAAGAATAACCCTAAATCTATAACAATCAAACAACATAAAATGAAATCAGTAGTATGGCAACTAAAGTCTAATGACGTGAAGTGTATTGTCATCGTCGCCGGTAGAGAGATGTTAGTCGGTGGAGTTCTCGTCGTCGGTCATTTGCCCCCTCGCCGTAGCTGGTCTTCTGTGAGATGACTCAGATCTGGAACAAGAAGACCGATCTTCTCTCTAATCTCTCGACTGTCATGATTCGAAGGAGAGAGAGGGCTTGAGCTGAGGCCACAAAGAGAGCTCCTGGCTGTGTCGCTGTCCAATCGTCGCTCGACGGTAAGTGGGTGTCTGGGTGAGAGTTTAAGAGAGTAAGGCAGAGAGAGATGTGAAGATTGGAGGGACTGTGAGAAAGCCGGGCATAGAGACAGAGAAGGGGAAAGGATTTTTTTTTTTTAAAGTTCAGAGGGTATATTAGCCCCCCTCCCCGTCACGACGTGGTTCCGCCACTGGTTATAGCCTTTTACTAACAACACTCTTCAAGATCGAAGTTTTCCCATGATACAAAGCCTTGGGTATCATAGTAGAAATGCTCGTAAAATATAATAGAAAATGAATAAATTTTTGTTAATATTCAGATCGTAAAAAGATAATTATAACTCTTAGTATAACGATAATTAATAATCATTTAAAATAGTAATATTTTTCTTAAAAAATTTAACAATCACTAATTATGAATCTGCGAGTATTGTAGTTAGTTTTTACAATGCCGATGGAGCCAGACTTTCCAGAAGAAGAGAGAGAGAGAGAGAGAGAGGAGACGGGGTTGCGAAGGGGTTAACAGCATAGCAGACTTGACTATGAGCTTGAGCCAACTCGGTCCTTGTTGAGATGGACCTGTCATCGGCCCAGAAAAGCTCCCATCTCCCATCAGCTTCCCATAATACCTCACTTTTCAAGCAACGCACACAAGCATTTATATGATTTGTATTTATAATTTATACATGAAATCTCTTTAAAATATTCTACTTACAGCTTACCAAACCAAACCAAACCAAACCTCCTCTTTCCTTCTTCTCGTCCCTGTATCTTGAAGCAAATTCACACACTACTCGTCTCTCTCCCACACCAGATTTCCTCATGCTGTGACTCAAAACCCAATTTCTAAGAGAAGTCTTCACGACAACTGCTTCCTCTGTTGACCTCCCAACTATTTTCTCCCTCCTACCACCCAATGATAAGTGAACCCCTCTAACCCTCTTTCTATTTTTGTCTTTGGAGCTACCGACCGATACATTTTCCACAAGTTAAGTTGAATAGGGAAATAAACAACACAAAGATGAGGAATTGGAGGTGGGTTTTCACTATGCTTCTTTATGTTGGTGTTGTGTTGAAAATTGGTGCTTTGGAGCTGGGTCGGGCTCAACAAACTGAGCGGATTTCAGGTACAGTGATCTTTATGCAAATTAATGGATCATTATTTTTATACGCTTGATTTTGGTTCATTGCTACTAAATTTTGTTTTGAGAATCATATTTATGACTGGGGATTTGGCATTTGTGCATTTGATTGGGATATAGATTTAGGAGCTACATTTTTACTTTAATCACTGAGGCTGTGATGCGTGTGCAAGTTGGGGTTTTACTGCATGTTGGCACCCCTTTCAGTTCTGCATTTAGTTGAGGTTTAGATACTGTTGTGGGGATGGAAGTTGTCTTGGACAATTGTATTCCAATGAGCCTGCCTTGGATGTGGTCAGCATTCTTGTAGCCTAAATTGGGGCCTTTTTGGGTCCATAGGCTTTAACCTGTTGGCTAGGTATGTATTTTGACTATAATCTCGAAGGCTCAAAGGTATGAACAAATCATATGACAAGTATTTGAAACACAGTACTCAGTAGTCGTTGTTGGGAGGCATGGCCAGAGAGAGCAGGATAATCATATGTAGGCCAATCTTTTTCTGCTTCTTTGTATTTGAAAGCCGTAATCGAGTAAGATAGTCGTTACTTTACATTATTCTAAACGGACAATAACAAGTTACTAACTTTAGGTCATCAGGTTCTTGCAAGTGTTTGATTCTTGGAGGATTTTCATTTCCAATACCTGCTGCACGTTGCGTGCTTGATTATCTGCCTAGCTCTGGCTATAAGCTCCACAAGGAGCAAAAGTTCTTTCCGCTGATGCTCGATGTACTATTTTTATAATTTTATTGGCACATTGGTGCAATGAAGGTGTTGACAAGTATATACCACAAAAATTGGTTATCTTGACTATTTGCGACCTGTTTGGCTGGTAACCGTTGCACCGGATTAGCATTTTTGAATTGTATTGAGTAGTATGAGGAGTTACCAAGCCTGAGCTTCTTCTCCGGAGTTCAAAGTTGGATCTTCCTGTAGTCGCTCATTTCAGCTTCAGTCTTATGCTCGTAGGATTTGTTGTTGCTGAGTTGATTTAGGTGACCACATTTGCTTTCATGCAAAATCTAATGCCTGCTAAGCAACGCAGCTGACTTTAAGGTATGGCACAAAAATGGAAAGGCAGTATGGCAGATTCAAAGTTTTGCACTATGCCATCAGTTTGTTTAATCTAGAAGTATCGAGTTTTGTGGAGGAAGACAGATGCTTTTATATCCTTAAATGAGGCTTAGTGGAGTTCTATGTTGGGTGGTTGGCTCATATGCCGGTTTGTAGTTGTGAGTTGTGTTGAAGATTCAGGATATGAAATTGAACTTTAGGTAGTAGTTGTGAGAGAAACAAAAATCGCCTCTCCTGACACCTCAAGTTTGCTGAACATTTAGTTCTTAGACTTTATATTTTAGCAGGAATATGAGCCTGCCTTTGTAGCATCAGCCTGTAAATTAAGAACATTCACCGGATTTCCATTTAGTGGGTAGTTGCATCTCCATCTGTGAGAAGTTAGAAGCAAGGTATTGAAGCGTCATATGTTCTGTTTCCACTAGATAATAAGCAAGATTCTTCCCTTATATTTCTAATGTACACGTATACCTAGCTTGACATGTGCTCTCTTCAGTAGCTAAAGACTAACTTTTTTAGCGGGAGCATCTAAAGATCTCTTCTTTAGAATCATACAGGAAATTAACACAGCCCCGGATGTTACATGGCTTGAATGGCTTCCTCTAAATGCAGTATGTCTAATCTGCATGTACTTTACCGACAGTTTCAATCAAGAGACTTGTGAAGTACTGCTAAACTTGTGAAGTACTCCCGTGCTGGTTTTTGCTGAATAATTTTGATCCATTGGTATTGTGGCTAAGACAATGCTAATTCATGCATAAAGTTGATCTATGTGGATCTATGTGCCACCCCCAATTTCTTTTAACTTTCTCTTTCTCCCCCCTAGTTACCCCTTTCTTTGGTAGTTGGCTTCTGGGTGGTAATCACTCGCGTGGGCTGTTATAAGTATCATATAGCCCGCGCTTTGAAAAGTATTCTTACCTACCTCAATTTTCTCCTGAGCATGCGAGTCTATGACTTCAGCCTAATTGGTTTTTTCGAAAAAAAAAGATGGAAGTTTTAGGGTTCATACAAAAGTAAGCTGAGGTTGTACACATAACCTTAGCTTTGGTGTTCAAAGACCTGTCTAAGGTATGCTAATTACGCTCAAGGACCATCATTTGAACAGCTTCTACTAGAATAATTGCGCGAATGAGCAGTGGATTCTACAATATGGGTTCTGCATGTTTACTTGATAACAGAGAGTTTAGAGTACCCATTATTTCTATCTTAATATTAGCTGAACATAGTTTGGAGCATTACGTTGTGACCAGTTTTTGTGGCATGTTGTTACTCTTTTTAACTAGCCAAGTTAAAATCCTCGGTAAGGATTAATAGCCCAAATATTGAGCTTTACCCTACTGCATAAGATCTATTCCAATATTTGATTTTTTTGCGATTGGAAGGTGCTATGATGATCAGTATGCAGAATATCATGAGAGATATTGGAAGGTGCTATTATGACCAATATGCAGAATACCATGAGAGAGATTGAATTCAAGTAGACTTTTATCTTCTCTCTTTCAGACCTAGGTTCCTATTCCCCCCTCAAATGTTGCTTTCAATAGTTGGGCAGCTAAAAATCTCATAGTTGCTTTGGCCCAGAGTTTGCTGTGCTTTACTCCTATGCATGATGCCTTCCCTATTTTAACAAGTTGATTGAGTTTTATGATGTGGGCAATTCTTTACATGTCTTCCCTTATTGGGTCCCGTTTGAGTTAGTGTGTTCAGCACCCGCTGCACCTTGATTTGTTCCTCCAGTTTGGGGAGGAAAGCTCGCATGTGAGGAAGAGTGTTATCGCGATATACAAACTTTCAGAGCATCCACAGGGTTTATCTGCTATTGAATTTTCTTCACTCGTCTTATATTCCATTTACAATCATCTCTTACCTACAGGCTTGTTTGCGAGTTGTCCTCCATGAGATTTTAAGTTCTAGTGCAGCCTCTTACTGCAGCAATATGCCGTAGGTTGGTATGCACCCAGTCAACTCTTCATTGACTTTTATGAGCCGAACGATCAAGAAATGGTCCCCAAGTTTAATGGTGTTTGAAAGAAGAATTTTTTGCTTGATGCTTGATTAATTTATTAATTTTGCATGTCCATATTGTACCGTTAAGATTTTTTCAAGTGGAAAACTAGTACAAGGTCGTCTGACTGTGAATTAGTATTTAAATTCAGGTAGTGCTGGTGATGTACTGGAAGATGATCCTGTGGGAAGGTTAAAAGTATTTGTATACGAGCTTCCAAGCAAATACAATAAGAAGATATTGCAGAAAGACCCTCGATGCCTCACCCACATGTTCGCTGCCGAGATCTACATGCATCGGTTCCTCTTGTCTAGCCCGGTTAGAACTCTCAATCCTGAGGAAGCCGACTGGTTCTACACCCCTGTATATACCACTTGTGACCTAACACCAAATGGTCTACCTCTACCCTTCAAATCGCCACGGATGATGAGAAGTGCAATACAGCTCATTTCTTCTAATTGGCCTTACTGGAATCGGACGGAGGGGGCTGATCACTTCTTCATAGTGCCACATGACTTTGGGGCATGCTTCCATTATTTAGTAAGAAGTTGATTGTCTCCTTTTCTTTTCCGAACTTAAATCTACATAAATACCCTCAACGACATTTCTATAAGCTTTTTCATTGTGGGGTCAGAAACTGTCTTATTATGCATTCGTAGTGGCGTATGAATATATTTGTGAATATCTTCCCCACTCAACTCATTTGTTGTTTACCCAACTTATTCTGTCATTGCAGGAAGAAAAAGCTATTGAAAGGGGGATTCTGCATTTGCTTCAGCGTGCAACCTTAGTTCAAACATTTGGGCAACGCAACCACGTTTGCTTAAAGGATGGCTCCATCACGGTTCCTCCATACGCTCCTCCCCAGAAGATGCAATCGCACTTGATCCCTCCAAACACTCCTCGGTCCATCTTTGTTTACTTCAGAGGTTTATTTTATGACGTAGGGAACGATCCAGAAGGTGGTTATTATGCCAGGTATTCTTAATTCAAGCACGATGTTAGATGTATTTGTATAGGACTTGAATCACATCTATGATGTTCCACTTAGGAAATGACGAACAATTTTATCCTTTTAGGTACTGAAAATTTTGAACTCATTTGGTTAAGCATTAGTCACCCAACCATGCAGCAAGAGAGAAAAATAACTGTTTAATGACCTTCCAATGCAAGACATCTAATGCATTGGTCCATTTAAGCCAATGGTAGCTTAATCCATCTTTCTTCCTACTTTACAGAGGTGCACGAGCAGCTGTATGGGAGAACTTTAAGGACAACCCTTTATTTGACATCTCCACAGAGCACCCAACAACCTACTACGAAGACATGCAAAGAGCTATCTTCTGTTTGTGCCCACTCGGGTGGGCCCCGTGGAGTCCGAGATTGGTTGAGGCGGTGATATTTGGGTGCATCCCAGTTATCATAGCAGACGACATCGTTTTGCCATTTGCTGATGCAATCCCATGGGAAGACATTGGGGTGTTTGTTGCGGAGAAGGATGTTTCTAATTTGGACACCATCCTGACATCAATTAACCCAGAAGTAATATTGAGAAAGCAGAGATTGCTTGCTAACCCTTCAATGAAGCAGGCAATGTTATTTCCACAACCCGCTCAACCCGGGGACGCTTTTCATCAGATCTTGAACGGACTTGCTCGTAAGCTGCCTCATGACAGGAGCGTGTACTTGAAGCGCGGTGAGAAGGTCCTAAACTGGACTCGAGGCCCAGTGGGGGACCAAAAACCTTGGTAACAGCTATAGTGCGTCGTCTCTGGGCTTGATGATGGAAGGAAGGTGCTGATTGTCATTGTGGAAGGCACATACTTCGTTTTCCTACTTTTGTAGAAGTGCTTGCAGCTGAAGCCTGTAGGATTGTAGGCTATTATGCTTTGCTTTGGCACAAGTTGTAACTTGTTCTGAACCCCAGTGACGCTTATTCCACTGTCAAATGATTTGTAGCATCGGACAAACTGTGAAAGTGTCACTTATTTTTTACTCTTTTGGAACTGAGTAATGTAACTTCATCCCTCTTCCCCAGGAAAAAAAGGAGGAGGATAGATATTATCTTTCTGGAAGTGAAATCTTATGGCAAACTGACCCTGCTTACTCTTCTTGATCTGCAAAACTAATCCTTCTGTGCTTCAAAAACGTGACAAGTTTATCATAGCAGCTAAGTTGAATTGTCGCTAAAAGCATATACGAGTTTCAAATGATTTCCCCCCCCCCCCCCCTTCCTTCTTTGGAGCCTATAAATAAAACCTTTGAATTGACACGAAACAAATGCCAAGGCGTTATTTGCCAGGCAAGATGGGCTTAGAGAATTATACCCTACATCCCTCGGCACCGGTCAAGTGATGGAAACTTGCATTTATTTTCTTTTATCAAAAAGTATCACCGAAAGTTAAACCCAAAATGACGTGAACAACATCAAACTATTCAAATCGATCTGAACCGTTTAAACCGATCAAATGAACTGATCCAATCCAAACCGTCCAAATAACTTAACAATTAAGTTTCACATTTCTCAAACCGACCTTGATTCAGTTCTGTTCATGGTTCATATTTTTTAAACCGATCACAAACCAAAGCTAACCGACCCATGGTATGTTAATTTTTTTTAATACTACTCCACAAAGTTCACATACATGGTACTAAGTAAATCCAATAAACAAAACTTTTAAAGTTAAAAGAATAAAAACTAATGAGTGCAGTTATGACACAAAAAAATTAGTGACTAATATCTTTTCTATAGTTACTCATTCTTTCTCATATATCAATGACAAATGCATGGTTGAATTTTTTATTGTAACATATATATGGAAGAACACTTACATCTTATATTGATACGAGCACTTATATATCAAATGTAACAAGATTATGAATAATTTAAAGAAAATATAACTCCATTTTTCTTATTTTTAGATTCAAAAGTAATGTGTAAAGGAAAGTTGTCTTCAAATGGGCGCAAATCAATCTAAACCGAACCGTTTAAACTAATTAAACGGAACCGTCCAAAGCAATGCTGTTTGGTTTGATTCGGTTCAAAAATTTTCAAACCGAAAGGTAACGGTTCGATTTGCGATTTGACCTTCAAACTGAACTGTGTTTACCCTTACATAATAAATTTAACCTCCGGTAAAATCTTGGTGTGTGTGTGTGTGTGAGAGAGAGAGAGAGAGAGAGAGAGAGAGAGAGAGAGAGAGAGAGAAAACTCGAGAAGAGGGAAGAATGAGAGAAGTCACGCATATATCAAAAGATAAGAAAAGTTGCTAGAAATGGGGGGGGGGGGGGGGGGGGGGCTTGTGTGGGGAGTATGACAGCCACGCTTCAACACTACGTCTATACAAACCAATCACATCACCCAATTTTTACATTTGCCATCTACCGCTCTCTCTTATCTCCTCAACTCTCTTTCTTCCCTTTCCAGAGAGCTCTCCACAGAAACAAGAAGAAAGAGAGAAACACAACACGCACAGAGACACCATGGCCCTGCAGCTGCAGGCACCCATTAGGCCTCCATCATCCTCTTCATTAGCCCCATCAGGCAATGTCGGGTTACGCGGACCGGCCGACGTTTTTGCTCTGAAATCATCATTTTTCTCCCCATCTCTCCACCTCTTGCTTCCTCTTCCCAGAGGGGCCATCCCTGCTGCTGCACCAAAATTCTCCATGCGTGTGACCTCCAAGCAGTCCTATATTTGCCGCGACTGCGGGTGAATCCTGGCCTCTAACAATTAGTTTCTTCAAAGCAAGCCTTGCTAGATTGTAATGGCGTTTTTCTTTTTTTGGTTCCTGTCATAATGCAGGTATATATACAGTGATAGAACCCCCTTTGAGAAGTTACCTGATAATTACTTCTGTCCAGGTACGTGATTCTGCATGACATCTTTTTTGCATCTCTCTCAACGTATATTTGCTTATAACCACAATTTAAGGTCTGGTTCTCCACCTCCCATGTGTCAAATGGTTCCCATTTCGTCATTCTTTCCAATGTTCCTTAAGAGCAGCGGGACCAATCCTTCATAACCCCAGGCACTTTGTCTTATTTTTGAAGTTATTCGAGTACAATTGTACTGCTAGGCGTAAGAAGACTTGATTCGGACTTGGAATCTTTGTGGAGGTGATTCAACACTTGTGGTTTGTCCACAGTTGTTGCTACAACTGTGGTTTGGTTTGCTCTGAAGTTTGAGAGCAATGTGTAGGCCAATTTAAACAGAAGTTATAGGATTCTGCTAATCAGGTACATGATGAGTCCCATGAAATATTACTTGCAGTTTGTGGGGCACCCAAGAGAAGATTTAGGGCATATGAGCCTCCTGTAAGCAAGAATGCTAATGCAACAGATGTTAGAAAAGCCAGGAAAGCAGAGCTCCAGAGAGAAGAATCACTTGGGTAAGCATGTCCCTTCAAAGATGTTCCTATTTCTTTCCATCATGCTCTGCTGTACTTGAGAGACCTCATACGCTGGTCTTTTGACAGGAAAGCGCTGCCTATTGCCATTGCGGTTGGAGCTGCAGCACTTGCTGCTTTGTTCTTTTACATCAACAGCACATCCTAGGTTGGATGAAGGCAATAATCATCCTTACATGTTCTTAAGTCCTACAGAGATATTCATGTAATCCCATTTCATTTGTAGATTCTCTCTTGTTGGTTTAGGAAACGAAAATGAACATCAAAACTTGGACAAATCATATCTTGCCTAAATGAAGAATCAAGAGAGCATCATCCGTAAGGAAGATGTTGTATCCTGTGCATGTCCAAGATAGGCTAATGCATACCTCACTTTCGTTAACCCAAGAGAATATCAAACAACAGAGAATAGAAAGCGTAATTTATTATAAGCCATTTTGGGGTTTGCATAAACAAAAGACATTAATCTTCAAGGTCCTCAAAGCAGATGATAAGGTGGTGAGAGATTATCATGCTCGTACATTCTTTAAAAACCTGTAAAAGTAATAATCATAATCACAACAGAAGACGGGTTCTCGGAAAGCTATCGAACCCCCCCAACCCACCCACACACAAAACATCTACGATCAAGGTGGAGTAGTGAGCTTTCTATGTTTTGGCACATTCCTCGCTCAAAATCCTCTTCCATTTTCCCATCAGCCAGAATATTTGGCTTCAGCCGCCAATCCTCACTTCATTTTATGGGTTCATAGAGGCTATTTGGGCCTGGCCTATACTATAAGGTGTAATGCTTCACCTCCGCTGGTCCAAAACTTCTTGGTATGAGATCAAGAGACCGGAACTAGCTGACATCTAAAAATCCTCAAGTGAATGACAAAACTCACATTCCATATTGCACCACGTTTGTCAATATGTTGATACATTTCCTACTAGGAAAATAACGAGTAACTTAATACTGATAAAGCGAAAATATATAGAGCATTTACAGTGTGGTTGCAGTTAATGATCATTCTTGGAGGACAAATGAGCCCTCTATCCTTTTGTCCATGGACTGAGGTGGCAGATTTAAAGGAGAGAACATGTCAACAAAACTTGAGGAAGGTGCAGGCTTAAACTCGTACGGGCCTTCCTTCACTCCCCAAACCTGCAATACATAGACAAGCAACAGAACCATCATACGGCCTTTGGTTTATTCTTAAGCAAACTGCCAATGCTTAGTACCTGAAGTTTTTTGGATTAAATATAATGTCTTTACTACTTACTTGGTTTCCATCGTCATCATAGCCCCTATCCCAAGTATGTATCTCGTTGTTCTTCATTACCGCAAATTCTGAAGTGCAGAATGTTGCACCATTCTGTCAGATTAAAAACAGAGAACAAAAAAGTATAAGTGGACAAAGAAATCACCGGTAATAAGATTCTCCAAAAAGTCGCTCCAACTGGTTACGCCAGATATACATATCATGGTGGCATTACACAGTTAAAAAGAAGTATGGGATTGACAGGCAAAATACCCATGAATTGGGGAACCCATCCGGTGGTGTTGAACCTTCATATAAGCAGCGTTTCCCTCTTTCACAGCGTTTGAGATGCACCGTAGTCAAATGTTCTGCAATGTCCTGCATATAGTGAAGTTTACCAATAAAACAAAAGCTTCTAATATCAAGGGGAGCACTAAAAGCATTGGTATGATTAGATTCTAAAAGCGCGTGGTTTGATGACGAATATATAAACACCCTAGATACTTTGAGTAACAGCCCAATCCTGAAAAGGTCATATTCCCCTGGTGTTATAGGATCACCCAGTCGTGTCAAGTCGATTCGTCTGCATTAAAACTGAAGCTGGCTCAACTATGAAATGGTCAAGTCAGAGATCAAGGTCATGGAACAACGCTTGGAATTTATTGTTCCACCTTTTTCTCCCAATTGTTATCCAAATTTGGTGGTCTCCAGTCTCCAAACCACAATTACATTTTTGTTTTCCCAAGTTTCTTTTGCCCCTTGCTTTGATACCTAATAATTTCCGAAATTCCACTGCTATAAATTCTCATACGACTGCATCTATTGCTAAAAAGTTGGCCCCTTCTGCTGTCCCATAGTGTTCTTCCACATAACGCTCTAACAGAAGAATTTGTGACTGACAATACTAGCTATGTTCTAACAATCTATGCTGCTCCAGAGTCAAACAGTGTGGATAAAAACATCTAGATAACCTTTATCAACAGAACCCTCTTTCTGCTTGTTTGATTTCTTTGCTCATCCCAACTAAACCACCAAAAGATAATTTTTTTCCTCCCACACTACCAGTCCATCCAACAAGTTCAATTAAGGTTAAATATTTCACGCTAGTGGGGTGCATATACAACTTGCTCCTCAGAGACTATCTGCAAGGTCCGATAAAAATGTACAGAATCCAAGTTTGAGCATGTAGATAAACACTACGAATATAATTTCAATGTTTGTAGGCTCACCCCAATTACTTCTTCAGGCTGTGGGCGTTGGTCCTTTGGGCGATCACAGAAATTCTTGTACTCCTCGGCATCACGAATGGCATATGTACTAAGCTGTAAAAGTTAGACATGCTTGGATGTTATTTGGATCTAAGTACTGATATGAAGTCCATACAACAAATTCGGGGAGTATAACACCAACACAAGGAAAATGGGGAGAGAGAAGAGAAGAAAGAGAAAGGGGGGTGGGGTGTTGGTTCGAACTACAGAACAACAGTCATAAGCTTGAATCAACACTTGCAAGCTAGAAGAACAAACAAAGTCCCTCCACAGTATTATAACTCAATATCTAAGACAACCACCTATACAGTCACTATCTAAAGCAGTTAATTGAGAATTTAACGCTCCACTGCACAAAAAAATGCTCATCTTATCACAAGTTCTCCAGATCATACAGCTCAATTTTCAAAAAATCCCGCATAATAGAGTAGTTAGTTCCTTAAAAATACAAATCAATCATGACATGAAATCTAGGTTGCACGGACACGGTGTCGGATACCGACACCGGACACCGCAATTTTCAAAAAATCAGATTTTGGACACTGCTATTTTTTAATATATATATAATAAATATCAAATATATTCTATAATCTAAAAAAAAAAAAACTGGCAAAATAAGGAATTTAAATACAGGTCATAATTTATTTGGTCAATATTTATTTAGTCTAATGTACTGGAAATGCAACGACAAAGGGAGAAAAGAAAAAAAAGAAAAGAAAGAAAGGAGAAAAGGGTGAAAAGAAAAAGGGCAAATTACACCTATGTCCCTGAGGTTAGGGGGTAAATACAGTCAAGGACACTAAGTTTCAAAATGTAACATATCATGACCAAAACCTTTTCAAATGTATCACCCGTATCTATCCGTTAGGGTTCCGTTAAAAAATTGTGCTTTTTGGCTGATGTAATTCATGTGTATTTTCTAAATGCCAATACTACCCTTATATTGTATATACATAATAAAATTTATTATTTTTTAATTAGGGTAAACACCTAATTTTCAAAAAGTTTCTCTTCCCCAATAGAAACCCTAAATCTGAAATTGCGAGTCTCCCCTCCCCTCCCCGCCCCTGCCGCCGGCAGCCTCCCTCGCCCCCACCACACCGGCAGCCTCTTCCCACACCACCCCACCACGCCAGTAAGCCCGTCCCCCACCCACACCGCTGGCAATCCCTTCGCAAACCCCCTCTCTCTCTCTCTCTATCTGAGATAAATGCCTTCTCACAACTCCGCCGCTCTTCTCCTTCCTCCGTCACCACCGCCGATTTACTCTGGTGTGTGGTGACATGGTGGTGTAGGATCCTATTTGGTCTAGTTAATTTTCAGTGTGAGTGCGTGTGACAAACCCCGATGGCAAAACTCTTGACTCCCATGCCCGTCACAACCCAATCGTGGAACACCAAGCACCTCAAAACCCCGGTAACTTACCCTGCAGCAAGCTTCCACCCAAATTCGGCACCAGCAAGCATGAAAAACACCAATCGAAAAACACCAAGCTTCCACCCAAACTCTTGTACTGGTGCTGTTGTGTATATATATATATATATAATTGCAAATTAGGGCTTTGAAGCCCTAATTTGCAGAGCAAAGTCGTCGAAGCCCGTGCCAATCGAGCTGCGCTCCGCTGCAGTCACCGGCGTCAGGCAAAGATAAAAAAGAAAATGGGAGGGGCAAAGTTTAAAGGGGCAGAGTGGGTATTTTATTTTAAAGTCAAGGGCAATCAAGTCTTTTTGTCAAAACCGTTAAGTATTTTTGTATTCCGCTTGTCAATGGACATAAGTGTTACATTTTGAAACTTTGTGTCCTCGCGTGTAATTACCCCCAAACCTCAGGGACAGGTGTAATTAGCCAAAAGAAAAAATAACAGGAAAGAAACAGAGGGAGTGACGACAAAGGAGAAAAGAAAAAAAAAGAAAAGAAAGAAACGAGAGGAGAGGATTGGAACTGGAGAAAAGAAGAAAGAGACCTGGGTCAGCAGCGGAGGACCTCCGGCGAGACTCTGCTACCACGGCGAGACTCTGGCGACCACGGCTAGACCTCTGGCGACGGCGACAGCGACAGCGATGGCGACAATGGCAGCAACTAACTTCTCTTCCTTCGGCGACTGTAGCCGTAAGATCCGTTGGCTTCGGCTTCAGATCTTCGTCTACTGAGCTCTGGCAACATCGGCGACAGCTCCGACAATACCAGCGACATCGGTGACATCCTTGATGTGGTCAGCAGACATCAGACTCGAGGTGAGAGAGAAGAAGACAGCCGTGAGGTGAGAGTGAAGAAGACGGTAATAGTTCAATAAATCTGAAATTGGCCCCAAACCTTTCGACACTGCCGATTGCCGTGTCCGACACTCCTCGACGAAGTGTCCGACACGGTGTCGGAAAATAAAAAAAAAATTCCGACACCGATTGACGGTGTCCGGCGGTGTCCGGAGGGTGTCGGAGTGTCCGTCCGTTTAGGACACCAAACCTCCACCTAGGAGAGGTGTCCGTGCTTCAGAGCATGAAATTAAAATCCAGCCTAATATCGTACTATGATTCAAAGAGTGACAGAACCCTTCGCATGCAGTAAAAAATTTGGATTTGGGGAGTGGAGGTCGACATTTCAATACATCAAAAAGTCTCGCCTTTCACTGCCACACAAAAATCTGCGCATCTTCAAGAACAAGCTAGTAAAAAAAATCTGGGCCTACTTCCTCGGGCTTTTATTGTTAAACTGTTGAACTTCATCAAGCTTGTAGTTCATAGGCTGATTTTGTTCTTACACACCCAAATGCGTGTCCTTCCTTTCACTTCATCCATGGTTTACATTCTGCTGCTAGAGTACTTATCTAACGCTACCTATGTTACATGGACTCGGTACGAGTGTCCGAATCGGATAAGTGTCCTAGTGTCGGACTCGTCTAATTTTGAAAAAGCAAGTCACGGGGACACGGCAAAATGTTCATATTTGTTATTGCTATTTAGTTATTTCAAAGGCAAAAGGGTGTTTAAGTGATGCATTTGGTTTTAATTGACAACTTGTGTCGTCTCAAAGCAATAACTAATTAGACAAAGGAGTATAAGATAGTATCATAATGGCATATCCTAAGAGATGTGTCGGACACATATCCCATACCCATGTCCAAGTGTCGAGTGTCCGACACGGGTACTTCACGCAAACCAAAGAGTCCATGTAACATAGAACGCTACTCATCAGCATGAGTTTGCAAGTTTAGCTAAGGTCCTTCCAATAGATGTCGCATATGTAAAGATTATGGTATATTAGTGGCAGTCGAGACGCCCTCATGGCATTTTTGCACTGTCCCCTCGTCACTTTTTCCTTCCTACTCTTTTTATTGACATAAACAAGACACTTGAGAACGAATATAAGCAACAGTCCTTACACAACTGGTGAGGATTTTCTCAACTACACCCAACCGTGTCTTGTGTGCCGTTCTTAACAAAAAACAAGAATGTTCTAATGCGGTTCATTGTCAGGCAGAAAAATCCAAGAATATTATTCCTGTTAAAAGATGTAACCTATGAAACCTTGAAGCATTCAGGAAAAGGAAAAAGGTAACTTGAACTACCCACCTCAACATCACATTTCATCTCCTTTGGACAAGGCTTAACCATATAAAATCTCTGCAAATGAGAAAGCTGTCAGCAATTTTCAAGGAGAAATTTTCCTACAAAAGTGATAGTATAGCCAACTCTAACAAAGAAGATAATTATAAATAATTATAACAGCAACAACCCAAGTACTTCAAACGTTATATTTTATTGCATATTGACTTAAGGCTCTAGTTGGTATTTGAAACAGTGAAGGGAAGGAAGAGAGAGCGAACAAAAGCTGAAAAGAAAGGTATTCGCAATAGCATGTTCATATCGTATAAATAATGCTACATTTGAAAGGTTTTCCTCAGGAATAGAGGCTTTGGGCCGCATCCTAGAAGGTCAAGGTTCGAAACCGCTGCTGTCCAATCCATCGGCCCTTGGCTGGTTAAGACCAAAGGGGACCATTGATAATCTTGGGACACTATCTAATAGTCCCTCTTTCAAGCTTCCTTACAGGCAGAGTTAGCAAAGGCTGAATTGAATGCCGGGCTCTTTCTTTCACTGCAATACGGGCTCATCAATCACTGCCTGCTTTAGGTAGGCTAACTGGTTCAATCAGGAAAGGAATGCCAATCGAACGCTGAAATATCCATGCCCTCTTTATGTTAGTTAGTGTATAATAATGACTTTGTCTCCTTACTAATTCCGCGAACCTTCAAAAATTTCCAACAGAACCAACAATAGGCATTGGAATTACCCCGTCTCAGATAAAGGTGGCAGATACTTTAATTAAAAAAGTTACATACAAGCAAGCAGAGATAAACTAAGTAGTTAAATGATCCCCAACCAGTAAATTTCAACATGTAGTCAGCCGGCGGCCTACCTGCCTGTAGGGCTTATTAGGTGTCCTCCAGAATGCCTGTCAACACAAAGAGAGATTCCTCAAAATCGCACAACAGGAAGAGAACTAAGTGGCAAAAATTGCATGGCCTGCAAGCAGTAATTACTTGTTCAAAGTATAAAACCTTCGAACCGTCCACCATTTCCGCAGCCGGGCACGAAAGCCATCTGCAAAGAGTTGCACATAATCCCCAAATCATTAGGTAAACCTCCAAACTTCACCTAATCATGCGTTTTTTACGTGAAAAGCTGCTGATTCTATATTGAGTAATGACAGGGATCCCAATATTTGTCCCAAAAGTCAGTCTAAAAATGATGCCGCTTAGTACGGTCCACTTGTTTGAAAACAGTTTGTCATCGCAGGGCACACGGTTACTTCAAAAGTGCCACTGCCATATCACCTGGCAAACAAGTTGTGGAAGGCTGGGGATATAATATCATTGATGCGTCGATATTAGCTCATTAAAGTAGCTCTAAAAGAAATGACATCAACCTTTCCAGCAAGGAATACCAAAGTTTAGAAGTCCGGGGGCAAAAATTTATCAAACGCAAATCATAATACATAGAAAAAGTGCACAATAGGGCAAATTTGCTCAACAATCATTCTGAAATAATGGTACTAACAGCAGTAGATGCAGTACACAGACGCACAAGAGGTAGTACCTCAAGTTGAAGTAATTATCAGGATCCCTTGAAGCTTGTTCCTTTGAGAACTACCCATATTTCAAGATTGGCAACAATTAAGATTATATCCAGATATGCATAAACCCCCGTAGGGAGTTGTACTGAGGGCAGTAGGAGTAGTACCTTCTCGCCGCTGAGGGACCGCGAGACGATGCGGGCGTGGTCCCACCGGGTGGTGGACTTGGTGAGCCGCTTCACCAGGATTGCCCCTCCGATTAGTAACAGCGTCTTCACCACCAACCCCCTGGCTTGGTTCCACCCGTTCTGGTTCGGGCCGACACACATACTGCCCCGTCCAAAAGGTGTAAACCCACCAAAACACACACGCGCGCGCGCACCCACTCAGTGCTCCTTCTATCCCTAACCCATCATTGTATTACTGGGTAGTGGAATTGCAAAAGAATGGGTTCTTGTTTGTGCATATCTTTTCTACTAGGAGAAAGGGTACTTGTACTGTAGAATCTTGGCTCTCCACCTGCACTTGCACCTGCTCCTGCTGCTCCTCCTCCTCCTCCAGCTTATGGGTATGATGTCGGGTTCCAAATTCTTATCGGGTTCCGAATCTCGGCCCCCTGTCTGGTATCTTACACGCGGCGAAAAGCTAACTTTTTGCGACAAAAAGTAACTTTAACTTTATTGCATTTGTTTTTTTTATATTGGGTTAATTACACCAATATCCCTGAGGTTAGGATGTAATTACAGTTAAAGACACTAAATTTTAAAATGTAACATTCCGTGACTAAATACTTTTAAAATGTATCAGCCGTGTCCATATGTCAGGGTTCCGTCCAAAAAGTGTACTTTTTTAATGATGTCAGCAATACGTACTTTTAAAATGACGATACTATCCCTTGTACTGTATATATTGAATATTTTTAAATATTTAGTCTTTGATTTCAGCTTTAATTTGAATATTAGGTTTTTAAAATCCTAAAATTTATTTGTTCCCTATTTAAAAATTTCTCAATTTGCAGTCTATTTCATCAAAATTATTCCGAGCCATGTTTCATTTCCTCAATTTGATCTTTATGAAGTATTCTGAGTCATCATCGAAATCCTAATTTGCAAATTAGGGTTCTCACTGAAATCCTCCCCACGCGTCGGCAGCCCCTCCCCTCGCCAGCAGTCCATTCCCTCGTCCCATGCCCGCCCCTTTAATTTTCACAAACCACCGTCGGTCAACCCACCCACACAACAACCATACACAAATCATCCCGTACCTCCTAATGTCGAATATCTCCACCACTGTAGATATCTTCACCGCCGGTCAAATCATGTCGTTACCTCCACCACTGTCGAATATCTTTGCGGAGGGAGGTGCGGCGTTGCGGTGACGGGGAAGGGTGAGGGTGGGGGAGACGACGGGGAAGGGGGAGGGTGGGTGCTGTGATGGGGAGGCAGATGGGGCCGCGAAGAGGTGTTGCGGGGAGTTTGAGACAGAAATGGGGTTGGGGTGGGGGGGTGAAGAAGAGTAATAGCATGAATGACATTAAAAATATGGTTAATTACACTCGTATCCCTGAGGTTTAGATGAAATTACACGCGTGTCCATAAATTTGAAAAATAGGCACTTATATCCTTTGACATAACGGAATACAAGAATACATAACGGTTTGGAAGAAATGACCGTATTGCCCTTGACTCCAAATGTAATTTATTGAAATGCTACCCATCTCAATGCAAACGAATCTTCCTATTAGACTAAGGATCCACAGGCCACCAGGTACCACCTTCACCTGCAAGACCCTTCAAGATCTCACCTACGTTCAGATCTTATGTGAAGAGAATATCTTCATGGGTCGCTTATTTGGGTTGCGATCGGTTTACATATGGGTTGTTAAAGTGGGTTGAGCGATGGCTTGGGGCGGTGGGTCGTTGGGGTAGGTGGCGTTGGGATGGTGCATAGATGGTGTTGAGGTGTGACGATGGTGCGATGGGGTCCGGTGGCTTGAAGCGGTGGATCGCGGCAATGGGTCGTCGTGGTATGCGGTGTTGGGATGCTGCGTAGGTGATGTTGAGGAATGACGGTGGTGTGATTGGGGTCACGGTGGCATGTCGAGACAGAGGCTAACGGTGGGGCATTACGGCGCGGGTGTTGAAGGAGGATTAGGGTCACAGCTAAGGAAGATGGATTTGAGGGAGGATTGAGTTAGGGCTTTTGCGGAGGTGCGGGTGAACGGGGCTGCCCTGTGTGGTTGAGGCTGCGGCGGGGTAAACGGCACTGCCGTGAGTTGTTAAGGTCGCCGGCGGCAGGGTGGGGGAGGGAAGTGCCGACACCGAGGTGGGGAATGAAGGCTGTTTGAAACCCTAATCCTAAATTAGGCTTTGGCAACCCTAATTTGAAAATCCTGATCCTAAATTAGGCTTTGAAAACCCTAATTCTAAATTTAGTGAAAACCTAAGTTAAAAACCCTAAGTTTCAAGAATATTAGGATTTCAAACAATAATTTTTAAAATTAGGGTTTGAAAACCCTAATTGAAAATATAAAGTACAAGGGTAATATTGTCATTTTAAAAGTACGTATTGATGACATCATAAAAATAGTATACTTTTTGGACGGATACTTAACGGATGGACACAAGTGTTACCTTTGTAACGTTTGTGGTCACGGTATGTTACATTTTGAAACTTAGTGTCCTTGACTGTAATTTTACCCAAACCTCAGGGATATGAGTGTAATTAACCCTTAAAAATAAGATGAAGAGCAATGACATTAATGGAAGAAGATGAAATAATGGCATTAAAAAAAATAAGATTCCAACCTAGGGGTAATATAGTCTTTTCATTAGAACCGTTATGGTTTCTAAGATTCCGTTTAGTCAACGGATATAAGTGTAATTTACCCAAACTATTGTCATTATCTGTAATTATACCTTAACTTCAGGGACATAGGCGTAATTAGCCATATTATTTGTTTTCCTTTTCATATGTTTTTTGGATAAAATACACAAGGCACTTCTGAGATTTGCCCTAAACTACAAACGGCTCCTACTAAGTATTTTTATTACTCCTCGCCTTCTGTAGTTTGTCAGTGTGTAACATAAGACTCGTTTTCGTTGAGGCACCGTGAGAAAAATTAGAGCAACGTTGTTTTATTACTATATACCTAAAATTTCCTTTAGATTTCCTCCTCTTTCTCACCGCAAAAAGCTAAAAGCTTAGGGCCTGTACGTTTACACTTTTTGTTTTGTGTATTTGTATTTTCAATAATTTTGTATCTAATCACAAATTATGATTGTGTACTTTTATTTTTTTTGGGCTAATTACACCCATGTCCCTGAGGTTTGGGAGTAATTACACGCGAGGACACAAAGTTTCAAAATGTAACATACGTGACCAAAAACGTTAAAAAAAGTAACACTTTTATCCAACCGTCAGTATTCTGTCCAAAAAGTATAATTTTCGTCATTATGTATTTTGAAAATGACAATACTACCCCTGTACAGTATATCGTCACAAAAAGTATAATTTTCTCTCTCCACAATTTAAACCCTAAATCTGAAGTCACCGCCGGCAGCCTCCCTTCGCCGCCCCACACCTCCAGCAGTCCCCCTCCCCGGCCCCACGCCGCCAGCAGCCCCCCTCGCCGGCCCCACGCCGCCAGCAGCCCCCCTCGCCCTACCATCCTGCAGAACCACCCCACCACGCCGGCAAGCCCCTTGGCTAACCCAAGCTGCCGAGACGCCTCCGGCAAGCGCCTTGGCAAACCCACGCCGCTGGGAAGGAGACAGATCTGGATGGGAAGGAGACAGATCTGGCCATTACAACGACGGCGATCGCACCGGTGGGCGCGATGGTGCAAGCCCATCGTAGTGGTGATGGCGCTGCCTTGCTGGTGGTCACGGTGGTGCGCATCTCGATGGAGGAGGTCGGTGTCGCGACGTAGCTCGGTGATGCTTGCGATCTCGGACGGCTCGGGGTACGGAGGTAGGTCGCGGCGGTGATGGTGGCGACCGGTATGGCGACAGGCAGATCGGGAGTGCGACCGCGATCTTGCGGCGCCGGTGCCTCGCCGGAGGGCCTGCTACTGCGCTGACGGGGAAGGGGAAGGCAGACGTCGTGGGGGGTGTGGGTGCTGGGTGTGGGGAGAGGAAGAGGCAGACGCGTAGGGGTGGGGTGGGGGCGCGGGGGGTGGGGGTGGGTGCTGGGTGTGGGGAGAGGAAGAGGTAGACGCGTGGGGGTAGGGTGGGGGCGCGGGGGGTGGGTGCTGGGTGTGGGGAGAGGAAGAGGCAGACGCGTGGGGGTGGGGTGCGGGGTGCGGGGGGTGGGGGTGGGTGCTGGGTGTGGGGAGAGGAAGAATAAACAGTAAATTAAGTCGGTAATTGATTTTAAAGTCAGGGGCAATCAAGTCTTTTTGTTAAAACCGTTAAGTATTTTTGTATTCCGTTTATCAATGGACATAAGTGTTACATTTTGAAACTTTGTGTCCTCGCGTGTAATTACCCCCAAACCTCAGGGACATGGGTGTAATTAGCTCCTTTTTTTTTCACCACTTTTTTTGTATCTACTTGTTTTGTATGTTTACCATTTTTATTTTCGTTTTCATTACTGTTATCACCATTTTTCCCCGTATTACCCTTACCGAGTAAACTTCTGCCTCTCCTCCTTCCAGTTCTTCCTACCGAGAACCAGTTCTTCTTACCGTCATCCTTTTTAATGCTCGATCCACAAACCCTAGCTCACTCCCTCTCTCAAAACACTCACACAAACACACACACACACACACACACACACACACACACACAGAATAATGTTGCAGTGTTGCAGATCAAACAATTCAACCACCACCGCTGGCTTGGATTCAACTAATATCTTCTCTTGATCGAGGTCCTCCTATATATGCTGAATTTATGGTTTTGTGTGAGGGACCGACACTCCGAGAGATGTATGACTGCGGCAAGAAGGGTTCTAATTTCTGTCCGACCGCCACAGCGCGGACCAAGAGAGAACACAATTCAACCACACCGCCACAACGCCGACAAGAGGGGTTCCAATTTCAAGCCAGGCCCTTACCCTTGTTGATACGAGTTTTTTTGCAGTGCAGTGGCCGAACTAAGCTAAGCGCTTGGCTTGTCTTCTTAGGTTCCCTATTGTTCTGTTTCCGCCACGAGAAAGTCACACGAAGAGGTATGCCCAGCGCGCGGGGATGCTTTCGTGATGATCCGCTTTCAGCTACTCGACCGGTGCTTACAAGCGTTAGAGAGACTGGAGATTATAATTTCCGGTATGGGCATCGGAAGTGAAAATAGAAAGAGAGAGAAAGGACGAATATCTTCTCTGCCAGAGGGAAAGGGTAAACAGAAGTGGGGTCATCCTTCTCTGACATGAATTCATTTCTCTCGGAAAAGGTGAAAACACCTCCAAGGTGTTTTCCCTTTTTTTGACACTATTTGAATTTTGTATCCAAAATGAGTATCCAAAAAGATAAGAGTACAAAAAAAGAGCATCATTTTTGTCATCATTACAAAATTTGAGTACAGAAAAAAATAAACGTACAGGCCCTTAGTTACTGTAGAGGTGTCAAAAAGGCCGGGCTTGGGGCCTTGCAAACCGGGCTGGGCCCAATGTGAGGATATCCTGGCCTGGTCCAAGCCCAGGCCTTAGGCCCTAACTTTAGGGCCGGGCTTGGGCCAGGCCCGGGCCTGAATAAATTTTTTTTAAATATTTTTTTAAATTTTTTATGTTATGAAAAAAATTAAATTTAAGATAAATTTGTTCATAGGCCCTTCTTGCTTTTATCTGAGCCTAAGATCGGTTGCTATATATATATATATATATATATATATATATATATATATATATATATATAAAGGATTAATTTGAAATAAGCTTGTAAATAAGCTTATTACAAAAGAAAGTGAATTAAATTTCAAATCCAATTCTGAATTTCAAATTCAAATCCTAAAAGAATTGGTTTAAAACAGACTATATCATTCTCAACCACAGCTTGTATCTGTTCGAAATGGC
Source organism: Escallonia herrerae (assembly GCA_033070095.1). Lineage (NCBI taxonomy): Eukaryota > Viridiplantae > Streptophyta > Magnoliopsida > Escalloniales > Escalloniaceae > Escallonia > Escallonia herrerae. The sequence goes on along the minus strand of JAVXUP010000019.1, from coordinate 223,567 downwards.
TATCTAGGAAATGACTTAAATTTTTGTGTGTTTGGGCCATAATTGGGCCAGAACCGGGTCTAAAAACGGGTCAAAATTGGGCTTTTTTCGGGTCGGGCCATTTTTGGGTCGGGCCTGGGCCTTTTCTTGAGAACTCCGGTCTAGTCCAAGCCCAGGCCCAAAGCCTTATTTTTGCAGGCCACTACTGTTCACAAGAGGGCCGGGCTTTTTTCGAGCTGGGCCGCTGGCCGCCCAGCCCATTTGACATCTCTAAGTTACTGCCGCCACTGATACCCGCCATTGCCTCCTGGCGGTCAGTCATACACACACAGGGAAATTCATAGGAGAAAATTTGTGAGAGATTGGAGGCAAAATAAAGAAGGAAAAAGATCGCAGATAAAGGAAAAAAAGATTGTGGTTAGGCGAGAAAGAAACAGAGGGGGGGGGGGGACAGGGACGACATGGGAAGGGGAAGGGGAAGGAGAAGGGGGAGAAAGAGAGCAGATCGGCGTCCTCCACTAGAGATGGATGTTAACCAAGGACGACCGGCGAACGAGCGATTTATCCCGATGACCACTGGCATCGAAGGTAATGAAAGTCGACAACAAGTTGCATCCATCAACAATGATCTGGGACCACCAGTGGCGATGGATCTCGAGGTGAAGAAGATTTTTGGGGGAGTTGAACCGAAAGTGTGTGTCGATTGATGCGCAGGTGATCGACGGTGCAGATTGGTCATTGGGCATATGGTGGTGACTAGTGATGGCGGTGTTGCGGCGGTGATTGTGGTCTTGGCGCTAATGGCCACTGTTGCAACCGGCGGTGCTGTGATGTGGTGATTTAGTTGTGTAGGTGGTGCCAGAGAAGCTGACCGGAAATTAATTCGGTGGAAGTGCAGTTATGGCGCCGATGGTGATTGGGGTTATGAAGTGAAGCCGTGGGATGGTGGTGTTGGTGGTGCTGGAAAAGGTGACCAAAAATTGATCCGGTGGAAGTACAGTTATGGCGCCAGTCATGTTTTAGATGAAGCCCATGGGTTGAGAAGTGAAGCCGTGGGGTGGTGGTGGTTTGGTGATGATGATGTAGGTGTGTCGGTGGTGTTAGAGAAGGTGACCGGAAATTGATTTCCAGGGAAGTTTGACCGGTAGTTATGTGTGTGTGTGTGAGAGAGAGAGAGATAGAGAGAGAGAGAGTGAAAAAGATGTACGGTGGGGATGTGATGATGTTTGGGTAAATTTATTTGTTTACTAAGGGTATTAACATATTTTTATTGATTACGTTAACTCTGTTAACAAAAAATAGAGTTAACATAATCAATAAAAAATATGTAACTTACTGTAATAAAAGTACTTAGTAGGAGTCGTGTGTAATTTAGGGCAAATCTCAGGGATGTCTTGTGTAATTTATCTCAATTTTTTTAATGATAAATAAAGAAAAAATATGCTAAAGAATAGATATTTAACAAGGTCTTTGACGGTTTCACCATTTGAAATTGCATGAGGTATAATTAATGTTGGGTTGAAATATCATAGGAACGATAGGATTAGTACAAAAAGTTCATATAATATTACTCGCAATGGCAAAAGCATAAATTTATAAGAATATGACTATTTTCAAGGGACAGTGAATAAAAAGTATCGTACTTTTGGTCTTAGAGTGTTCAATCCTCTTGAATGAATTAAATGGTATTAAGTTTTTCTTTTGCTTAAAGGAAAAAAAAGTTCAAGTTTATTGAACTTTTGTGTGCTTAAAAGTAATAGATGAAAATTTTCCTCTAAAGCATGTACAATGAACAAATATTTTAAATATTGGGAGAATTGTAATTGCTCCTTGAAATTCATATCCTTTTGCAATGTTAACATCTAAAAGAACATTTGTTTACTATTTTTTCTATCTTTATCAAGATTATCCCTAGCCGAAGATTTGATTCCTCTGATAAAAGTTTAACAAAGTTATTACATCCCAAACTTATTAAGTTGGCGATTGTGGTGTAGCCGAAAATTGTGAAAGGGATGATCGGAGACGGCACCGGTGTTGAAGGAGAATTAGGGTCGGAGCCTGTCTCTCCACTGTTCTCCTGATTTTTTTATTTCTCTCCCTTTTTTTTATATATATTCAACCTTGTTATATATATATATATATATATATATATATATATATATATATATATATATATATATATATAGCTAACATTTCTTATTTGTACTCATGGTCACTAATTTTTATTTTATTTTTTCCTTCCACTTATAACATTGGTCCTGTTAATTGTCGTTAAGGAAAAATAAATTGTCGCATCGTATGTTTTACGTCGCTAAGGAAATAAACATATTACTATAATTACATTTAATTATGTGAAAAATATATATTTAAAAAAAATAAACCCAAAGAGCTGTTATGTCAAACGTTTGCTCTTTTCTGTTTTTTTTTTTTAAATAAGCTCTGTCAAATGTCCACTGATTTTTTAAACTGGTGAAAAAAAAACCATAACTCTTTCCAGTTTTCTTAAAAAAAAAAACTGAAACCGAAAGTGTTACCAAATAAAGCCTAAGTCTGCTCGAAAGAGTTATATGCACAAAACAAAGCTAATACACATAACCAACGTGCTTTATAATTTTCTTTATTAGCGTCACTTCTTTCATCTTGATACTTACTGCATTTTGTACTTAAAAAAAAGTGGTATTCAAACAAGTTAACGTGCTTTCATCTTTTACTTTTTCTCGTTTCCAAAAACACGAAAACAGTCGGAAAGGCCATCAACCTGATAGAGGAGCTTGGAAATGCATTTTCGGAGTATGGATGCTAATATTCACGAACTCGTATTCTCATTTCACCAAAAAGAAAGACAAACGAACAAGAATTGGATGCTAAACTTGAATTTATTGGAAGCCCTAATTAAAACCAGTCTCAGTAAGAGGGACAACTCATTACAGTCAAAGAGGATATGAGGAGATCTAATCTAGCGAAAGAGCCATAGCTCCTCTAAGAAAACGGCCTTGAGAACCAGTTGTGCTACTGGCCACAGACTCGAGTGAAGGATCCTGTTCCTCTTCATCATCAGCCTCCTTAAAGCAGTACACAGGGGCTTGCCAGTTGGGATCCTCGAGCACCTTTCCCACTTCAAATGTCATCACGTGTGCAGTCATTCCTGCAGTTGAAACACTCCAATTTTAAGTCGAGTTCCATTGCAAGCACTCAAAACCTGAAGCCATTATGTTGTGACCACTGGCCAGCTTATACAAAGAAAATGGCCGTGTCTCGGAGAAAACCCAGTATAGTTATTTTCTCGTACGAGATTTCAGGCTGTAGTACCTGTGAGTTCTCCATTGTGCGTATGGAAAGAACATTGAACCCTCTTATGAAAGCATTGGAAGCGCGGAAAAAGTTCCAAAAAGGCATAAGTCGATTGCTTTTCATGCTTAGATGAGGGCGCCAAACATTTCCAAAAGTCGCTTTGGTTGTGTGTTTGGCTGAAAATTTTTGCGAGTGTGGCGGACATGAAACGGAAGCGGCAACTTCATATTAGCAGCTTTGAGTGCACTATACGCCGTACTAGTTTGATCACTCGATCGTAAAATGATTGACCAAATATCATTATCGTTTTACCTTCTAATGCTCCAACAAAATTCATTTTCATAAATGACTTTCCGAAACCATCTTGATGATAAAATGATTTGACCAAATATCATTATCTTCTTTACCTTTCGATTAATCTAACAAAAAGTCATTTTCGTCAATATCTTTCCAGAACCATCTTGCTGGTAAAATTATTTGACCAAGCATTATTATCTTTTTTACCTCCTAATGCCGCAAATTTTCATAAATCCCAAAAACCTCTTATTTACCGTTCAATCGAAAAATTTTCGTGATTTTTCCTAATCCGCAAATTTTCGTGAAAAATTTCACAAGAAACAGGATTCACGGAAAAAAAAACACTCGATTCAATAGTTGTACCGGCACACATTACAGCCAAAGGATGGGATTTAACGAGTGGTAAGGCTTTCGAGATAGTTAATAGGCGTAGAGTATTTGTTATGCCCCCCCGCTTAGGGAAAACACAGGAACGAAGGAAATAGTGTACCGTTAAAGAAAGCCCAGTAAACTGGTCTCTTGGACACAACATCCTCGTAGTACCAGATGAAATTAACCTTCTCCCAAACGTTGCAGAGAAAACCGTCCATGTACCTCCGGCCGAGGTAGTTCGCACCTTGGAGCCAATTGGGTCCGAGGATTCCCACCGGAAAATGCATGACCCTGCATTCTCGGTTGGAATCCAAGGTGTAGTAGAAGGAAGTGCCGTTGGTCCATTCAAGATCGTAGAGAAGCTTTCCCAGCTGGTTCTGGATTATGTTGAAGTTCCTGCCATTGGGCCAGTCGTACCAGAGGTCAACCTTTTGGAGCTTTCCGCTGTTGTTCATGAAGAGTATGGAGTGGAACTGGAGTGGCCACGTTGTTGGAGATGGGTCTGTCGATTTTGACGCAATTGAGGGGAGGCACGAGGAAGAATCAAAGAGAAGGGCGAGGAAGGCGACGACGACTACGAGCTTGTATGGAAGTACCATTTTTCGTTCAGAATTCTGTGTGTTTATGTTTGTTTGAGAGAGAGAGAGAGAGAGAGAGAGAGGTTTGTGCGGTTGGTTTTATATCACTGTGTATCTCGGATAAGATTCCTCAGCTTGATAAAGAAGACAAGGTAAAACTGTCAATAAAACTACAGATGAAAGGATTTTTATGAAGAAAATGGAAATTCACTCTGGTTATGTATGTTTTTTGGTCCGATTAGCTTAACCCAAATCCTTGAAACACATGCTTTCTACTAGTCATCCACGCAATTAACTTCTCAAAAATGATTCAGAAGCTGATGAATACTTATTAGACCAAACGAGGGAGTGCATATACACAGCAGAATCATAAGATAAGGTAGGGCATCTCTTAAAATGATCTTATTTATGATATACAGTGCTAATAATACAACAGCCGCGGCCAAACACTAAGGGTCCCCCATAACTCTCTTATTCACTCTTTCTTGGTGCCTTATTTATACTAAGATGTTACAGAAAATATGCTGATATACATGACCTAATAATCTTGTAATAGTTGATAACCTTCAACCGAGAAGAGCTACTGATTCCCGACTATAGGGCTGTCTCGGCCTTTCTTGAAATCATCCCATCCTCTCACCCATGGCTGCCCAGGTGTTGCTCGCGTCTCAGGAGCAGTGTGGCTGTCGAGGTTGTTCATAACCTTCATGTGAACTGCAGTGAACACCTAAATGGAAAATTAATCAGAAGAGTGAGCAGGCGAATGGTAAAAAAAAAAAAAAAGACGGAATACTAGATGGGTCATTTTAAGATCATGTCTCACAGGATTTGTGCTGATTGCCTCAGGGGGCTGCTCCTGACCGGTTAGCCACTTCCATAGATCTGGGTTTTCCTGCAGTCCAAAACAAAAGAGCATAATCAAAATGCACAACAGGAAAAATATTTCTTAAGTTATATTCTTGTGATGATTATATACTGGACATTACTCCAACTATTCTTATATTGGCATAGTCGCCTGCTAGCAGGACAGTTTGGGTTGACAGTCGACATGATGCTGACCACACCTAAGACCTGCCTCCTCACAACCTCAAAAAGATGAGGAAATAAAAATTTAAAAAGAGTGGGCATCGTGGTGCTACTCAACCTTTATGGAGGCTGTATTCAAGACATCGAGCTTCATCTAAGGCAAAGTTGAACAGCTGAAATCGGCACTTACAAGCAGATCAAGAAGCAAGGGTGTAGCCATGCTGATCTAGAGAGCAAATTGAGAGGAAGGTGGCACCAGAAATAGTGGTTTATTGACAAAAGCTTGGTTCTCCACTTTTACTTCGACCAATGTTCATAAATAAAAGGAAAAAGCGTACCCTGCATTCTACTACCCATTTGAACAATAATGAGCAGAGAAAGCACCTAAATGGATCTTGATCAGCCTCAAATACATGTAGTTAATGGACAGCAACCCAATATGCCTTTCTTGACTGACAAAAATCCACAAATTATTCGGGGCTTCTTGAACCATAGACACACTTAAGTTTCGCTGTTTCACAATGGTTTGGATATACAATCATTTCATGTCTGGCAGAAGAGGAACTTGCGTCCATTGAGAAATTAAAGTCTCTCTTCTGTCCAGTGACACCTATTTGGCCTCTTTGGAGCCTTTCTTTGTGTTCCGGAAGGTGAACGTGGATATTTCTCATGTATAGATTCACTCTTTCTGGCCTCTCACTCTTCCTCAAACTAACACTAAAGAAGAAAGTGCTAGGCAGAGAACTTTGGCAACCTTCATGAAGACACTGCCATAAAAGACAAGGCCTTCTTATTCTGCCCGCAACACCCCCCTACCCCCCCTTCCTTTCTATTCTCATTTTACAGTAACTCCATCCCCCACCCTCTCCTGGCAGGCCTGCAGTCACATACTCGCCTCTCCTCATTCTTTTCAAAATTGAAACTCTCTTTCAGTGTTAGTTTCCTACCCTGATTTGTTCTCTATCCTTTCTACATCTTTCTAGTTTCTTCCCTTTTCTTTTTCTCGTTGAACCTCATAGTGTTTCTGCTATATTTTCCTATCATCAAGATTCCAGCGGATATAATGAGAAGGGGTCCATATACATCATCAAGAGACCTAGCAAACAACAGCTCCAAAGCCTACCTTGCCCTCCTGATGTCGAGGAAGAACCTTTTAGACAAATTCCTTTACAGATGGGCAAAGTCCATAAGAATCCTTCCCATCAGGCACAAGACAAAACAACTGTAGCTCAGCCCCGGCCAAACAAGCATCTCTCTGAGCTAGTGCCCAGATAATTAGGCCTTTTTGTGCGGATCAAAACTTATACAAGTTTTCCTTCTATATTCCCCTTGCCCCCCACCCACAAACACTTCTTTCTCCACATGCTACTATGCTCTAACAGGCATTATAGCTGAAACTTATGTTAATTATGCAATAATATCTTACTATGGTTGCATATCTTGTACTGTATAATGTACATGGCTTAACAGTCGGTCTAGACACACCCCTTACCTGGCACCTTTCAGTTCCTACTTCTCAGTGGAGCTTTTACTGCATAGCTTTAGTTCGTAGAAGATGTAGAGAAGAACAAGAAGGAATCAGGCATCACCTCTGTAAAGGTTGGTCAATATCAGAACTCATAAGGAACAAAAGCTTAGATATTTTCAAAGTACCAACAAAAATCAAATTAAGAAAACTTGGTCTTTAAAACCTGATGTACAATGCCGATTTCTACTACACTCTTTGATCATCATTTACCTAAACGACAGTTCGAAGTCCAAGAACATATCCCTGTAAAACCCATATTTCCCCTAAATACCCTTGTCCTGTTGAACTTAGAAGAACAAATGTCTCCAATCAGCAGCTTAAGGCTCCATTAACTACCAAGGACACTTTTATTTGGAACAAAAAAGGGCTTCACGACTGCAACAATTTCTTGATTTAGCCTTGAAAATCAGCTAACGCAATCAACAGATATGGCAGCACCATTTCTATGACATTTATCCAACTTTTAAAGAGGTCATTGCCTTAAAATATTTTTAAAACCAAAAAGTTTCCAAACCATATTTTCCTGAAGTGAATGATTAGTGTTTCTTCATACATGACTTCTAAAGCATGCATGGACAACATAGGATATCAGCTGCGGGCTCCCTCATCCAGTAGAAGGTCTAGAATTATCTTAGTTTTACCCGTCCATACTAACTTTAAGAGACCTTATTTTATTTACTTAATTAGATGAGGAAATGTCCATAAGAAAAGTAAGCTAAGAGGCAAAATTCTTTTGGTTGGATCGATTACCCCAAGTACAGTACATAACAAATAGCTTCAGCTGCCAAAATAAGCACATATTCCCCATAGAAAAAGCCAGGGATCACCTGCAGGCTCTCATACGTAATAAGTGTAAACTCTGCTTCAAACAATTAACAAAATGTAAAGTAACTGTTCTCTAAACTCCCGCATTCCAACAGAATAACACTGAATGCCTCTTTATAACTTTTTCATTTTACTTTACCGGGATTTCTATGTTTAGCTTTAAGTTGGGGGGTGCTTGCTGCTGCGGGTTTTCATGTGCGGTTGTTTGGGTTGAAGATGGGGCAGGGGAAGGAAGAGGATGCCTCTGATACTCGAGGCAGACAATAGGGCATTACCGTCCGTCAGCACTCAGAGCAGAGAGAGTTGAACTAGACTTGAAATTTCCTCATAAAGGGTGATAATTTTAATTTATTCCGGACGAGAACGTGGAGTGGAATTCCAAATTATGGAACAAGTAATGGGAAAATGAAAGGTCGCATGACGTCAAACAGTATAGTACTTTCAGATAATACAACACATGGCAAAGCTCTTTTCCCATCAACGTATTTCATAAACGAATAAGCGGACGTCGTAAAGTTGCCAACAAACTCTTTAAGTTGCCAAAATATAATAGGCTCAAATAAGATAGGTCTACAAATCGTTCTGATATTACGTGTGAGTGACTTTATCTATCTAACGAGAAATCAAAATCAGGTGATTTCTTAGATTACACTCAATAAAAAGAACAAAAAGATTGTGGCGATTGAAGAACAACCAACAACAAAGGTATGCAAAATTAAACATAAACAAAGAAGAACAAACATAAGGGGTCCAGATCCAAAATGTTCCCCCAATATTTATGCATTTCAAGAGTGTAAAAGTTCCATATTAAAGATTGTCGGTAATTCTTAAAATCAATATGGAATAATTTACATACTATACCATGGTGGGCACCTAATAACTCAATATACCATTTAATCTGAATCAACAAATGCAGCTATATGTAACCTTAGTTGCACAAAGCGGGAGCAGGGGCGGGAACGGCGGAGCGTAAGCACCAAGAAGAATCTGAGGTTGGGAGCGGCTTGAATAAATAAATGCGTAAAGAGTATTATCATTTGTTTAGTATAGTTTACATAGCCAGGAATAACATACAAGGAGGCTTTAAGGACTTGAAGGAGGAGAGAAACAAGGAATTGAGTTGAAAAGGGCTTGATTTTCAGGTATTCTCTCACTTGTTCCATGCATTTCTATCCAGCTAACGGGATCGAGTTCCCATATTAGCTTGGGACGAGATCCCATGGAGCTCCTAACTTGGAATCACAAAAGCGAGTTTCCGAGAGAGAAACGTCACCTTATTAGGAGTTTCCTGCAACTAAGTATGAAACTAAGAAAAAAAAAAACGAGAATCTTACCACATCAAGGACATGAACAAGCGATTTGATTCCACTCTCATCCATGGAATGCACATTGTCCTCAACCCATTTCCCCAAAATCAGGTCCAGCTCAAGATACCCTCTTTGCTTACTCCTATACAACAGCCTAAACAGCACCCAAAATATACACCAAGATCACAAAAACAGCACAGCCCTCAAAAAGTTCTTTGCAGACATACCGAGTTATTGTAATTCAAACCTGTTAAACAACCGCCTCTTGCTCTCCTCATTGGACAAATCAATATCCACTAAACTTATATTATCTTTAGAAGAATACAAGCGAAAAACTGATCCCAGAAAGGGCCTGAAACAAAAGGGTAAACAATAAAAATTCCACATTTATAAATAATGAATTGAGCCCTTCTCAAATTGCTGTTGAAATTTTACCGGGAAGAGGCGTGACTGACAACCGGAGAAACGGTGACGTAGCTCCTGCTAGCTGAATCAAGAAGTCGAGGTATGGTATACGATATAGCCCTTCTCAAATTCGCCATTTCCTTGAAATAGGGAGTAATGCTCGTTACGAAATCTTATGATTTATTTAGGCTTTATTAGTGACGAGCTATTTATAATTGGTATTGATGTCAAGACTAACATAAAAAGGCAATATTGCATAAAAAATGGTGCTAGAAATTGAGTGTGCCCTAACAGATAACATTTGTCGCGTAGTAAATTGAAAACATATTCACAGAGAAGCCACTTTTTGTATGGTGGTAGGGTGCCAGGATGTGGTGGTGGGTGCACAATGTTATACCCTCCCATATCCAACCCTTATCTCATTTTTCACAAACAAAATCACAATTATATAAGTAATGTACTTCAAGACAATAAATAAAGACAAAGAAAAAGAGAGAGATGTGAATGCAGAAGATAGTGTAGCAATAAATCCCTATATATCATCAAACATCATCACTTTTAAATTTCAAAAAAAGAATCCCAAAATCTCATAGCTCTAAGAAGACTAAATAACTGAGCATGAAATCAATGCAAAGGTGTCTCCACTCCGGCAAACTCGTCTGTTCTTTCTTTCTTTCTTTCCATGTGACCCCAAAAAGAGATGGCGGCACCAAGTTCCATTACCATCGCAACTCTGAAGCACTTTTATCCCACCCGAACCCACCGCACCCTTAAAGGATCCTTTTAACTTTGACTATTTTAGTGTGTAATTGGGGTAAAATGCCACACTGGGCATATATAAGTGACTAACACCAGAGCATTACATTTCCTTAGCCCTATCTGCAAGAGCGTAATTGGTTTTGCCTGACTGGGCTGAGATTGATGCTATGACTTGGCCAACACCATCAGCGACCGATGTTCGACCCACCGCCGACCACCAATGCCGGCCTATCTTTAACCCACGAAAAACCAACGGCCACCACACCGCCGCCAAAAACCACCCATCGCCCGTCGCTGCAACGCACCATACGCGGCAACCAATCCCGCGCCGCCACCGCGGCCGATCTGGAAATTGGTCCGCCACACTGCCGTCGACAGCAACCCACCGCCCGTCGCGGCAAGCCACCATAACCGGCAATCAATCCCGCACCACCAACGCCGGCCGATTGGTGACCGGAAAATCACAACCGTAAAGTACACAGACGGATAAGAACTGGAAAAAGAAAAATACCGTTAATTCTGCTTGAGAAGTTTTGGAGTGGCTGGAAATTGGCGGTTGGGAGATGCGCGTTATGGAGTTTCAGCAGTTGGAAGTTGGGAAATGCAAACAGGTAAAATGAGAAGGGGAATTGCCGAAATGCAGACCTGAAAAATAAAGGAATGCATGAAATCAAAAAGAAATGCACAGCCACAGACCATCACAAAGCCAAATAGAGCTTACCACTGAAACAAAAAAGAAATTCAGACCGGAAAAGAAAAACATACTATCACACCTGTAACGTAGTTTCTGCAGGTTGAAGCTCCTCAATTGGAGATGGAGATGGAGATGGAGGAAGCGTGCGGAAATGGGTATTTTAGAAGCGTGCGGCGTGGCGGTTTGGCATCCACTTAGGACTATGCAAACTTTAATTTGTTTGTTAAACACTTTTGGCTTTCTCTGGCTGACAAAATAAATGTAATTAAGTATAATTAACGATTGTTAATTATGATTACATTACATTTCTGGTCACAACAGTATTATATAATAGCAATTTTTCTTTTTCCAAGTTTTAGGTGAAGTTCCTGGCATAAAGTTTATACTCATCACATATTTGGACTCTTTATTATGGATTCCGTTTCTTTAGCTGAGTTTGTGGTGAGTATTATACTATTATTCGATTGGTTGAATTTGGAAACTTAATACGAAAGCAAATCAAACATCATCAGTTTTAAAGAAAGAAAAACAACTGTATTTGAACGGTTCGTTTTCAACGGTTTTGACATATTAGTAGATCGATTTGAATGGATTGACTGGTTTGAACTTGTAATCGTTTTAAAACTTCTTTTGGTCTTCCCATCGACTATTGTGCCTTTATAGTATTCATGATCTAAGGTTGTTTGAACCCTACGTATTGAAGTTAATGTATATTCTATCATTTATGTTGGTAATTTAATTATAGTAGAATAAAAACTACATAGTAATTAAAATTAGATTAAAGTTAGAATGTTTTTAATTGCGTACATTTTGGGTACGGTTCGATTTGTTTCAATTGAGTATGGTTTAAAAAAATCAAACCATATAGATCAATTGGTTTTTTAAATCACTTTGTGATTGTCCGGATTAGTCGGTTCAAAATTTCACCCGTTGCATCGATTTCAAAGGTCTCAATAACATAGGGAGAGTAGTATAATCATATACAACTGTAGAAGGTTAGTTGTCTTATAAAGTTAGAGATTATGTTGACCCTCCTTAGACTCTCGTAATGGCTAATAGCACTCCTTTTTTTTTTTGGTACAGAAACCTCCCATGACCTCGACATGGAAAATCTAGTGACAAACAGAGTTAATATAGCAAGCGGAGTTAACATGACAAGCACCAAGGTCTGATTTGCTTTCAGTGAACAATGTAATCAAACAAGTGGTCGAAATTAACAAATCCCCCATTAATTCTGCACAACCATTTAAGATTCTTCAAATTCACTAGATTAAGCCTTACCAAAACTTCTTTCAACCACTTTACCTAAATGAGTTCATGCCTTTGTGTGTGTTACAGAAGCAAAATTTAGGTGCACAAGAACACCATCACTTGCTCATATTGCTTTATAACAATTGAATAAGGATAATTTCAACATTAAGTTGCAAAGGGCGTTCGGTCGACCATCAGTCAGCTGCAGTTAAAAGATCCCCTAGGAAACAAATGAGAAAACAAGGATAACATGAGGAAATCCTTTGGTTCAAGCTTCTTTTCTTTTTTCCTTCTGGCAATATTGAACAAGTGAAACAATGTATCACAATGCTGCTCCACATGATGATGCTTGAGTGGTACCAAGAAGGTATCGTAAAGCTGACATTGCCTTCTTCTTCGAATTGGCGTTCATGTTTCAAGCTCAACAGATATATTCATGTAGAACTCAAACTCATAAGAAGTCTTCACTCAACTGTTTCAGAAATTTATCTCGCGTCTCTCAGCAAAAAAATTACCACTAACAAACTGGTCTGGAAGCAGGGCAAGCCAGACAGCAGTGTCGGCACCTTCTTCGGGCGTAACATTGCCTGCCCAACCAGTCATGGCAGTCTTGACCCAACCAGGGCAGTAGCAGTTAATATATATCTTGTGACCATCTGGCCGATTCGAGAGTACCTTCGCCATTAGCCGGTTGTAAGCATTAACCGCGAGTTTTGATATCGAGTAGTCAGTAGATGTTTGAGGCCATCCACCCGATGTCCAACTGCCATCCTTTACTTGTTCTAGAAACATGGTCACGGTCCTATCGATCAGTTCCTCTGACAACTGATTGACATCTTCTAGTTGTTGTCTCAATGCAACGTTTCCAATTCTCTGATACAAAACAGAAAACATTTATTGTTTCAGTTGCAGCTATCACGTAAGTTCTAATTGCAAAGAGATGCCCCAAATATCAAAGGTAACGTTTCACGCATGCAAGCACATACAACGCCGACACGGGCATAACAAAAAGAAAAACTTAGATCAAAAAACATGAAGCATTTTTGTTTTATCTGAAAAATTTTAAGGAATCAGAGGTTAGTTAAAACCAAATCTTGGTGAAAGATGGACAAAGAAAAACAGCCTTCGTGATTGGTAAACTCCAAGGTCATACCCCTTTTCCCAGGAGCCAAACTTCCAACCAATATCCATCAATTACAGGCAAAAATTAGCTCGTCTTTTTTTCCTTTAGTACTTCTCTTTCAGTTAAAGGGAAGCAAGGGATAGTTTTGCCAAATACACAAGAACTCAAGATCGTCTTTTCTGGCGACAAGAAGATGGCAAGTGAAGCACATGGACCTCTTTGGACCAATGACTTCTTGGCTCAATGCTGCTTTGCCCTTGGCAAACTATCCCAAGCAAAATATCATTTTCCCTCTTTTTTCTGGAAGAAGCGGAAAATTGGAAAGGGAATCATGAGTAGTAAAAAAGGAAAGAAACATGAGAGCTCCTTGCATACATTTCTCCTGCCATTAAGTCTTCCCAACCTTGAGCTCACGCTGACAATACGAGCACCTGAAGCAGACGGCCTCATTAATGGGATCATAGCTTGAATCATATTTTTGGTGCCGTAGTAGTTGGTGAGAATAACCTTCTCAGCATATTCAACAGAATTTTCTGATCCAAGATTGAAATTAACACCAGCATTGTTCACCTGCACAAGCAAACATGTGTAATCACTTAAAAGATAAGCAATTACACAGCACTCCCTCCAAGCCACCCCACCCCTAAGAAGGCACATACATAACTATAGAGCTCATGTAGGTTAATACTCTGCAGATACTCTTTTGCATAAGATGCCATGCAACTATCTACTAGCCAAAACCAAGTTAGATAGACTACCGTTTTAAATGGGGTAAATTGCAAATAACCCCCTGAAATTTAAAGCTAGAGAAAAGTTCTCCTTCTACCTTCCTTCTTAGCGCGTATCATCCCTTGCTTCTTTCCTTTGTGAACCGGAGCTTCTTACTAGCAGAGCAACCTGACCACAGTCCCTCAGTCCGGGGCTTTGGTTTTAGAGAGATTTCCGAGTGCTATTCTTGCAGCTGGCCTCACTAAATGTGACCCCCTTTTGCTACTGCTGCCACACCACATTCAGTCCAATTGGCCTAAGGCTTCTCTATAAAATAGAATCTTCCCATTGCTAACTGCTAAGCTAATTCTACTGCTGAGCTAAAGGCTCTAGCAAGAATAGCTTCTCACTCGGGTGACAAAACACCAGAAGACCGAGAGGCATGAGCATTGTCATCTCACTTAACCCCCCATGGTTTCAATCTTAGTTGCAGGAAACTCCTAATATGGTGACGTTTCTCTCTCGGAAACTCGCTTTTGCGATCCCAAGTTAGGAGCTCCATGGGATCTCGTCCCAAGCTAAGATGGGAACTCGATCCCGCTAGTTGGATAGAGATGCATGGAACAAGTGATAGAATACATGAAAATCAAGCTCTTTTCAACTCAATTCCTTGTTTTTCTCTTCCTTCAAGTCCTTAAAGTCTCCTGTCTGTTGTTGCTATCTATTTAAACTATGCTAAACAAATGATAATACTCTTTACGCATTTATTTATTCAAGCCGCTCCCAACCTCAGATTCTTCTTGGTGCTTACGCTTCCCCGCCCCCGCCCCCGCTCCCGCACCCGCCCCCGCTTTGTGCAACTAAGGTTTCAATTGTGTCACTTGACACCCCGATGTTTTAAAAATGCTGCAATTGGACCCAAAATCGTGTTTTTGTTGAAAGAGGTGGACGGCTGGTCCCCTGTGCCTAAACGTGCTTGCTTTGGTGGGGAAAACTTTTCAAAATGCAAAACACCCCATCTCCGTCTCTGACCAAATCCCTTCCATCCATCCTCCTTTGCACCCCTCCTCCGTCCCCACCCACCCTCACCCCCTCCTTCTCCCCCACCACCACTTCCTCCAAGCTCCCTCACATCCTCTCCACCTCCTCCCGCCGCCGCCGCCACTGCCCTAAATCCATCACATTCCTTCATAATCTCTCTGGAGATCTACTGATTTATGGTAGGATAGTGGTTAACCCACTCACTGTACTGTATCTCCTCTCTCTGTCTCTAATTCCTCTTCAGAATCCAAGTGGTGGTCGTCTTGGTCAAATTTTGTTTTCGGTCCCAATATAGAGTAGGCTGAGGCTATCTCGTCGTCAAGATAGCTGGAATCTGAGTATACCGAGGGTTTTTGGTGTTGTTTACAGCATTCGAACAATTCAGTGGGGGGACTGAGGAGAAAAGTTTTCCCAATTCCAGACGGAGGAGGCTTGTGAGGGAGTGGAGGAGTAGGTTGAGTTCGTGTTGTATGTGTAGCTTTCGTTGTGATCAGTTGGTTTTTATTGGGGAAGTGGTAGGTTCAGGGAGATAAAGAAAGGCTGGATTTGGAGAGAATGTGAAGGACTTTTATGGGTTTAGGCCTTAGGGCGGTGTGAGGAGAGGAAGGAAGCGGAGAGGATGTTGGGGAGCTCGGAGGAAATGGTAGGAGAGAAGAAGAGGGGTGGGGTGGAAAATGAGGGAAGGGGTGGGGAGAGGATGTTGAGAGGAGGGGTATTAATGGTGGAGGAGATGAATTGGGTGGGAAGGATGACGGAGGGGGAGGTGAGAAGGAGAGGGGTTCTTTTGTGTGTTGACAGGTCTCCCCCTCAAAAACAGGCACGTGATGGGCATAATGGAACGGCCGTTCACTTTTTTTCAACAGAGACACGATTTTTGGGTCCAACGGTAGCATTTTTAAAAAGTCAGGGTGAAACTATCGAAAACCTAGGGGGTTAAGTGAGATGATGATGTAAACATCAGGGTTTATTTGGAACATACCCTTTTCAAGCATTGCAATCCTAAACACTCTCAAACTACATCCACTGGCATGGGAAAAAAGAATTGACAATTTTATTGGCGCAGGTCTATTTACATTTAAACCAAGACTTGTCAAGTGTGGTGCTTGGTAAAGGTCCACTTCTTTGTAAAAAGAGAGAACGTAATGATTAGGAAACAAATGCAGAAAAGCATGCAAAGAGACGTACTTACCAGAATATCTATACCACCGTAGCTTTGTTGAACCCAATCAACAAACGCTTTGATAGATAAGGGATCCACAACATCAAGTTGATGGAAGACGACATTTAATCCTCCTTCTTGCAAGACCTTTGCTGCTTCCTCACCAACACCAGTCTCTCTTGACGTCAGAATGACTTTCAACCCATGCAATGCAAGTTGATGTGCAATCTCAAAGCCAATTCCTCTGTTCGCACCAGTCACCACAGCAATAGTTTCCGAAGACCACCACCTAAAAAATTTGCCAAAAGATCCATATATTATGCATGAAATTCAATTTTTAACCAGAAATGTTACAACAATACTAACTTCACTGTCTTTTCTACATCACCATGATTTGATAGAGATAGAACCCAGTGAAGATAACAGGTGAAGCACTTATCCCACAAGAAAGCCAATAAGAAAGAACCATATAAAAGTGGAATTCACATAAAACAGCAGGTGAAAAGAAGATGTTTCTAGATCATGAATTCATGATGATCTCATTTCTTAAATAGCAAATGTACTATAACACACAATCCAAAGAAACATCCCGTTCTCGAAAGCATATGCCTGGATCACATACAAAAGTGAATCTAAAAAGTGATGTGCTACTTGTAAAATCTAGTAAAGAGATAATAGAAGAAGCATTTACTCCAGAATTGACCCAAAAAAGAATAACACAACCGTGGCACTTAAGGAAAAGTATATGAGAAGAATGATGCTTATAGATCTTTATAACCTCACTTCAGAAAAAAAGGAGGATGTTCAAAAACACAAAAACAGCCCGTTCGCGTATAGATACAAGAAAAAGCAAATGTTCTGTTATAACAATACTTGACGAGTATGACATATGATTCTAAAATTTCTAACTTCAAAGGCTAACACTCACTTAAATAATTGTGTGGTGCTGCATAAGTGTACTCTGACCAAGTTCCATCCTTTTTGCTCTTTATAAATCTCAACTTTTTTCTTATTTCTTTTTTGGCACTCCTCCCCAAGAATTTCACTTTGTCAGTATTATATTGTTGAAATACCCACATATTGGATATATGCCAGACAGAGCTCTATGGCATCCCCAGCACATCACATACATGTAGAATCTAAAGGGGAAAAAAAACATCAGTGATATGCTGATATGTATCATTCATGCACCCAAAGTCTCATAAGGTAAAACATCCCTGGTCCATAGGTGAGGACGAATAAAGCCTAAGCTTAGTTTCTTGTAAACATCAGTGAATCATCACTCAACTGTTCAGCTTGTATATGTGGAATGTAAAGACTATCTAGTCGACTAGCAACCAACTATTGCACGAACTCAATGCATTTCCAATAAAAAAAATGGCCCATGTGGAACAGGAAATCCATTTTTAAGTACACTCTTAACAACTAAGGTTTTGGTCAATGTAAGCAATCTTCTAGAGTATACCTACAACTCATGAATTCTGAAGACCTAAACATTACAATTACATTGCCATGTCATCACTCCAGAATGGCTAGTGCACTGCTTTCTAGTCCTCAAAAGCCACAAATTCGAAATGTAAGCTCATGATACACACTACAATAATTAATATCTGCACTCCATTTTAGATCTTTAGAGACAAAAATGGTCTGCAACCCGTGAAAAGTTCAAGATTGCATATAGAAATCCAGATTCAATCTCGTACAAGATATGAGTATTGAGACCAAAATTAGAAACTGAGGATGCAAATAACACGAATATAACGTAACACCTCACGGGCTTCACGAGGATTTAGAAATAGGGTTAGCAGCGGTTTAATTAGGAGCTAATTACAGAAGAACAAGTGCATTAAACGGGACGAAATGACCACCTTTGGTGATCGGAGAAAGGAATGGTGCGGAGGAGAGAGATCTCTTGGCGTCTCTTCTCTCTTCGCTCTTTCGCCCTCTCCTTCTTGTCCATAATCTCTTGCCTTTGCTCTCCCGTTCAGCTGCGTTTGCCTGCAAATAATTTTTGATGTTTTTGCTCCCTGAAATTGGTTTCTGTTTTTTCGGTTGCTGAATGAGCGGTGTTTCCCGGTATATTTGCAAGAGCAGAGACCACCGGAATGTAATTTACATTTTGGAACTTGGTCAATACCAGAATTTAATTGTTCGGTCAAGAAAGAAAAAATCAGTTTTTTTTGGTCAATAATAAAAATATTTTAATTATAATTTTTTTTTTTAACAAAAGCCTTCCAATTGCTTGATAGTTTAGCAAACTACATAATTATTTAACATTTAAAGATAAAACCCAAGTTTCTCTTTTCGTCTCTTCTTTCGATTTTCTGTACATTTAAACTTGTGAGCACTTTAATACGGTATAGAATGAAACATCTGCTTCATTTGTTTATACGGAAATATGAATGAAGAAACAGTAAAAGCCAAATTTTTATATCCCTGAGGCGATGCATCGATAACCTTATTATACCCCGTAATAATCCGAATGAACGTGAATCGTCTTTAAAAAGTAATCTAATTTGCGACTCGAACAACTGATTTTACTTAATTTTTTGAGAATTGTTCTTACCATTTACTTGCAACATTTCTAATCCAAGAGGAGTTCAACCATAAATATTCGTGTTCTTGCTTTGTAGGCGAAAAAAAAAAGTTGTAGCTCCGAATATCATATTGAATTATTTTTTGTTATTTGTAAATTGCTTTCTTTAAACAATTAGGGATTTACTATCTTTATTTTTGAATATGCTAATAATATTATTTGTTATCACAAAAACTAACAACCATTAATAAATTATGTTTTTAACGAGATAAATGAAGAAGCATTTAAAAAAAATAAAAATAATTATCATAGTGAGGGCAAATTTGTCACACCATTAAGAAGTTTTGAGTTTTGACTATTTTGATCAAATCCTAAATCGCAACTGCTGCCCTCAGCAGAACCCGACACGTGGTGATAGTCAGATTTAAGACTACATAAAAGAGATAGAGAACTGGACTCACTGCCATTACTCTTCAACTGTAAAGTTCTACTTGTTCAAACCATCTGGGTACGTACGTTCTTTTCCCTGGGAATATCTTATCTTTGCTGATTATTCTGTGTTTTACCTTTCTTTTCACATATTTTGATCATGGGATTGTGCCCATAACAGAGAAAAATGTTACCATGATCTTCATTCTCAAGTTACGAAGATATGTCATCTGGGTGATTGCTTGTTATGGATGGGTATTTATGTAGATTGTCAATTTTGTTTGGTTCACCGTTAGTTATCTCCTGCAATCTTAACTTGATATTTTTGGGAAACTATTTCATGGTTTTGAATTTGAGGTGGCAATTTTCAGAAATTTGTTGGAATATTGGAATTGCAGAAACAATGATTGGTTTGTCATGTGCTGTTGATTTGTGAATATCAAAATGAGTCAGTTACGTTTATTCACTGTTGGTTTTTTCTCTATTTGAGTCGCCACTATTACCTCTCCTATCTTAGTTCCAGTATTGAAGCCATTTTGCTAGCCAAAACTATGGCAATTTCTCATTCTAGAAATAGTTTTATGTTTCTTGATTCCGATTCAATTATTTGTCCCACAAACTTTTGCCCGAATCTAGGCTGTCTCTCGCAGACAAAAATTTATCATCCCTTTTCTAGTCCTGACTCCTGACACTTGGATCCCTAGTCCTATTCAGCTGTGTAATACGCTGTTGTATGAGGCGTGAGAGAATAGTTCAAACTTCGCAGTGAAGGTCTCATTCGTCCGGTGGGACTTGTGGCTGGGTTTCCTGACATATTTTTGTACTTCCTTTTTTGCGAAAGTGGACTCTTGTGTAGGGCTCTGCTGTGGAAGTAGCGATATAGGCTATAAGCCGAACCACGTTACATCTTGTGGTCTTTACTTCTCTGCTATTATTCTGTTTGTGAGTGGTTCTCGGTCTATGATCTTTGTTATCTTTTCATAACAAAGTGAGTCCCATGAGCTCTTAAAATCTAAACCAAAATGAGGTGAATGTTCAATATATCTACTAACATAAGAAGAATCAAAACATTTTCCACGGTCTTGGGCCCTTGGCTTTGATTGTTACCGAAAATGAATTTTTTGCTGATATGCTCTACATCTTGTTAACGGGAGTTCACCTAATAAGAAAACCCATATTTGATGTCATTTGGTAATATGTAACTTGGGCTCCTTGAGAAAGGACATCTAAATCCTTTCTGAATTTTGCTTTCAGAGTATAAATGTCTGATGGTCCTCAAAGTTGGTTGCTTTCCTTGGCAATCTTTTTGTTGGTTCTGAGTGCTCAACACCTGCAAGCTCGTCTTAACAGAAGAAAATGGAGTCAAATCAGCCATATTTCTATCACCTAAATTTGTCCTGAAACCAGGATCAGTGGCTAACAAATTCTACTTTGATATTGGCTTTCCAAGAGGTCATATTGGCATCAAGAGTTTCAATGCAGAAGTAGTTGATGAAGCAGGGAATCCCATCCCCCTTCATGAAACTTATCTTCACCACTGGGTTGCTCTAAGATATTATCAACGTGAAGGTGTTGAAATTCCCAAGTACACTGGCGATCTGGGGTTCCACCAGTCTGATGTTATCATTGTTAGGAATTCTGGGATTTGCAATCATGGCCTTTCACAATATTTTGGCCTTGGGTCTGAGACACGAAGAACAGTGACATATGTCCCAGACCCTTATGGTATAGAAGTTGGCGATCCAAAGGAAATTCCTGCTGGATATGAGGAGAAATGGTTACTTAATGTTCATGCAATAGATACGCGGGGTGCAGAAGACAGGCTGGGATGCACTGAATGCAAGTGTGATCTATATAATGTTACGGTGGATGAATATGGGCGACCTTTGAGGCCAGATTATAAAGGAGGATTGTACTGCTGCTATGACGGGACACAATGCAGGGTGGAAAAAGGTTTCATGAGTGCTACTAGAAGCCTCTATATGAGGTACATGGTGAAGTGGGTTGATTGGGATAGCTCCCTTGTGCCCGTTAGAATATACATATTCGATGTCACTGATATGTGGAAAAGGTCAGATGAGACAACAAAACAGAGCACGAGACATGACTGCCAAGTTAGTGAACTTTCTTTTTCGTTCCATTTACTCATATCTGATAGTTTTTCCTACTTACATTTAGATAGCCTAGCCTATTGCCAAAGCACATATAACTTTGTCAGAGAAACTGTGCAGCCGATATAAGTAAGCAGCATAACCACCCAAAGCAGACATAGCTTTGGCTAAAGCCATTTTGGAAATAGGGCGAACCATCAGATGCTTCTACACGAGATTATTTGACATCTCTGAGCTACATAAATGTTTATTTATTATTGTGTCAATGTCAGAATGCTACTTTTATGCAGTCTTTGTAGAAGCAGATCTCAGA
Organism: Escallonia herrerae; assembly: GCA_033070095.1. Lineage (NCBI taxonomy): Eukaryota > Viridiplantae > Streptophyta > Magnoliopsida > Escalloniales > Escalloniaceae > Escallonia > Escallonia herrerae. The sequence goes on along the minus strand of JAVXUP010000019.1, from coordinate 201,835 downwards.
CATAAGCTTCGATTTTCTATCTCTTAAAGGTGCTATAATTATTGACATTAATTGGGTCTAGTTATTATATTGTATTAGGTGTTAAAAAGTTGCTTAAAAGTTGTGCAAAACTGGAAGCGTAACTAGTGGTGACACATCTTGTGAGATTCATGAAGCTTCATCTTTTTCCAAAGCGCGAGATGGAATATGTAATGTCTTTTTGGCAAAACCATTGAGGTTTTGTTATACCTTTGGCTAATATATCATCCTCTTATAATCTGAATACTTGCTGCAGGTTGAGTATGTAATCGAGTCCTGTAACAGTGATGTCGCTAGTGATGGTTGCTTTGACACTAAAAGGGTAAGCTTGAATATGCCAACTGGTGGTGATGTCATCTATGGTGTTGCACATCAGCATACAGGAGGAATTGGTTCAGCACTTTATGGAGAGGTGATTTCAACTAAATATCCTATATGTAAACACACCTTCACTTGTTCATACTGTGTTGTTATCAATCGTCTGCTTAGAGTCCGGTTCTTAGCTTCCTTAATGGCCCCTTGAAGATATTTTGGACCAATTTTTTCATTGAGATGTAAGTAGGAATGATAGCTTCTTGTAAGCGTAGTCTACTGAGATATACATGTGTGTGTGTGTGTTTCGATGTTCGTGGCCGTGAGCTCACAGCTTAAAAGAACTAATAGACACTCCTACAACTCACATGAAATTCGATAGTTCAATCATGATAGCAGCACTAAGACCATTTTGGAGGCTTTATGCATGAATTTGAAATCCCTGTGTAAAGCATATAGGTTGCAGTAACACAGAACTTGTTATATGTGGCCTTAGTGTTGCACCTGCTAGGAAGAACTTCTTAATGGTTGTCGTTCCTTGTTTTCATTGGCTTAGTTTGACTTGTCTTAAAGGGAATCCTGGTCTGTTGCAATGGACTACCTTCGTATAATTACTTGTTCCATGATTTGTTTGTTTGGTGAATTGATATAGAATGGACGGGTCATATGCTCTTCAATACCAACTTATGGACAAGGAGAGGAAGCAGGAAACGAGGCTGGTTACATTGTCGGAATGTCCACATGTTATCCTCAGCCAGGCTCTGTCAAGATATCTAGTGGGGAGACGCTAATTTTGGAATCTAATTATAGCAGTGCACAAAGACATACAGGAGTTATGGGGCTCTTTTACATTTTGGTTGCAGAGCCATTAAAACCTGACTCTTTCTTTCATGGTTCAGTTAAAGTAAGTCCACCCCCCCCCCCCCCCACCTCAGGAAGGGACCACGTACTAGATTCCGTCAAAAACTATTAGCTGTATCTGATTCCTGAATTTAGATATAATTGCTTTGGTTTTAACTTTGATATTGGTTCTTGCAGATGCATGAAAAGTTGACAGCACCCCAATTTGTTTGGGTTGAAGTGTTACTCGGAGTGACAATAGCTATTGCTGCACTTGCTGCATATCGACAAAGGAGCCAACGAGAGGATGGTTACCAATCAGTCATGATGTGAATATGTTATCCAAAGCTTTTGAATCTCTTATTTTGATCAAACATAGTATAACTTATCAAACTTATTACCCGAGTTATAAGAGTGTGTATCTGAGATGTTGGTCAGCATTTGGTTGCCGTATATTAGCAGTCCAAGTTGGATTAGACCTTGGAAAATGTCAGTCATGCATGCGAAACATGTACGGTTGGACTATGTTGATAGTGAGATTGGGCATATGCTTTGTACAGCTGAGCTTGTTCAAATGGTGGGCTTTTGGTTATAGACGTAGAGTCCTTATATGACAGTCTTTGGATATTCGAGGTAATGTACCAGTATGGCAGCTGACTGAAGCCCATTTTAGACCTGTATATTAGAATCCAAATGGACTCACAAGATCCTTTTAATTTCCATTTTAGACCTGAATATTACTATCCTAATGGACTGACAAGATCCTTTTGGTTTGAGCTTTCAGATGACCGAGTTTTCCGGTCTTTCCTCCTCTAAATCCAGGTGCCTAAGGAGATGTTTCCTCATTGCTAGTTTTGAGTCATTAACTATGCAGTTCTTAGCTGAGATTTTTTTTTCTAGGTGAAGGTAATAAAGATTACAACAGGCAAGAGGAAGTGCTCAGAAAGTAGCAATACAAGCCCAACGCTAGTTATAGTTCAGCCTAAGATGAGTCTCCAAGCTTGGCAAACCATCTAGTTCGCAGCAGTTCTAGAAATCTTCTCCCATTGCCTTGCCTTAGGCCACCATAAACGTCTCTGTCTTACGTGTGAGCTGCGTTTCAGGAATAAACTTGTTATTGAAAGTGTTGATATTTCGGGCAAACCAAAGAACATAGACAGCCCACTGGAAAGGTTGAACTTCTAATCTTGGTCAAGAAAGTATTACCCTTGCCAACCTGGATAGTGAGTTCCAATATTGCTCCAGAATGATGCGGGAATCAAGGATATTTCGCCGCAAGCATTGCTTCCACACTTGTTTTGCACTAGCACATTGAAAGAACAAGTGGTGGAGAGTTTATTTTGTTCTTCCACACAAATCACAAGTATCATCATTTATGTCACCCTAACTTTTCAGCTTATCCTTAGCACTTAAGATGTTTATGCAGGCCAGCCAAAAAATGAAAGAACACCTAGGAATACTGGTTATTTCCAAACAACCTGGCACCAGGCAACCTTTGGCACATGCTTCCTTAGAAACTCCCAAGCAAAATTAACAGTATAGATACCAGTAGGTCTGAGCTGCCATTTAATACGATCAGGCACTTAGGAATTGGGAGGTGAAACAACAACTTTATCCATTGCTCGAGAGACGAGCCGGGACCAATTCCAATTGTTGTTACGCGTAATGCATTCCAATTTGGCAGTAGGGTTACTTCTAACATCATGAATTACTCGTGTACTAAATTTATGCGCAAGAGGACTGAGGAATGCCATTTGTCGTACCATACGTAAGTCCCCTTACCACCCCAATAACGTGAACTGTTAATTGTTGAGCGACTCCTTTCAAGTTCGATACTTTCCTCCAACGCCACGCTGTATCTTGAGATAGGAAATTCCCTAAAACACCGAGCGTTAGTTATGTACATATGGCACCACTTTTCACCCACTGGATGGTATTAGCCATGCAATTAGCCTCTCCAACAGCTGCAAGAGCTAAAGGGGCGTTGGTCATGCCATTGATGATAGAAGAATACGAGAAGGATCTAACCAAATTTTCAGTTATTAGAAAACCCGCGAAATAAGAGAAATAATGGTTTATACTTGATTGCCCCGGCTTTTCACCATAACCTTTTGCAATATCCCTGTTCTTCATTACTTTACCCTCAACTTGCATATCCCTGAAACTAGTGTTTCTCGGAAGTTTAGCAGGATCCAAGTTAGTTGGGGCTGTCCTTGGGCTATCAATTGCAGATTCAATCTGCTTTCGGGCGTTTCTGGCTGCCGAAAAGGTAGGTAGTCTCCGAGGACTGACAAATGCCTCAAGTATGCATGGCGTGAGGAATAGAATTGTCAAGCAGAGTCTTGTTTGTGGATGGCCATCGTAAAGATGTGTTGCTTTTGCCTTGTTGGTGCCTCTCTCCCTAGTCAAAGCGCAACCTGAAGTGTTGGTTATATGAACCAAAACCTAGAGAATTCACTCTCTTCTTGGAATTGCCATAGTCCACACATATTGAGTAACTGGTTAATGATTCCCAGTTGATAACATGCTCCATCCCCACTCTTATGTAATGCCTGATCTTGAATAAAAGTTCAGGCTGAAGGGGTAACACAGGCAAGATTTGCATATCGCATGCTAGTCAGGGGAGTCGTTGAAGGCTTGGTAACTGGTGCGGCAGTTCTAAAACATTTTGAAAATCAACTGCAGATTGTATCGTAATTAAGGGCAAGATATTCTCCTTAATTTAGGTCCAAGATACTCGGAAGACAAGAAAGGATTCGATTCTTTCAAAATACTACATAAGAGCACAGTATGGTGTATCGCGATCCCGCTCCAACCTCACAATAAGGAACTTTTAAATTTAAGGAGTGAATGAAGTTGCTGAGGCTTGTGTGCACCAGTGAGCAGAGTGCAAAATGTACTCGATATTCGCTCTAATAATTCGACAATGATTGGTGAATCCTATCCTCTGGGAGAGATGCGGGCGTGCAGGGGATTCTTCATGACAACAGTGAACTCTTGGTTCTCGGACAGATCGACATCGTCCCCGTCGCAGCCGTCCATTTGAAGTACCAGACCAAATTGGCCACAAAGTATTCCAAGTGAAGCAGAGCCAGAGCAGAGCCTGGGCATATCCTCTTGCCGGCGCCAAACGGCATCATCTTTATCTCCCTGCTCCCTGTTATGTCAAACAACGCTTTCCCCTCCTCCATGACCACTGGTTGCAGCAGCAGTAGCAGCATCAGCAGTATTTAAGAACCTTTCCGGCTTAAACGCCATGGGTTGCTCCCACACTTTTGGGTCCCAACCCATCTCCGCCACCATGAAATTCACGGTGGCGTTCTTGGGCACCACGTGCCCTTCCAGCTCCACCTCTTCCGTCACCGAGTGGGGCAGCAAGAAATGCCCCGGCGGGTGACGCCTCAGGCTCTCCAACACCACAGCTTTCAGGTACGGCATACGATGCACGTCCTCTTCCTCCACCACGGCCATCATTTCCTGTCCGGAGGACTCAGCTGCGGGTGGCAGTCCCTTAACCCCCACAATCTCCTCGTACAGCCTGCCCTGAATTTCTGGGTACTTGACGAGGTTGGCCATTATCCACTCCAACGCAACGAAAGTGGTCTCAGTGCCGGCATTGAGGAACTCGCTGCAAAGGCTCACCATCTCCCCTTCCGTCAGCCTCCTCTTAAAGCCTTGTTCAGGATGCTGTAAATCAACAAGCGTGTCCACGTAGGCCACCACGAAATCCTCCGTCTCAGCACCCTGTTGCTGTTTGGCTTTGAGCGATATTCGAGCCTTGACAAGTGGGATCAAGACGTCCTCCTGATCCCGTCTCAGCTGAAGAAGCTCCTTTCAGCTGTTACGGAATAGATCTTTCCCAGTCTAGGCCAGAAGTTGAGGATGTTATATCGGCTGATATTCAACACCAATCGTCGCTGTACGCTCTCGATTTGTTGGATTTGCTTGTCATCGAGCTTGTCACCGAAGCACATGAACACCAGTAAGCAGAACACGGCGTACTGGAAGCGATCCATCACCCTTACGGGCTCATCAGAACGGAGGAGGAGGCGGTGGACGAGTACATGGAGGGCCCACCGGAGGGCGCCGGAGTAGGACTTGACCCGGGAAGGGTTGAGGATCTCGGAGGTGAGGTTGCGGCGGAGGAGGCCCCAGGTGAATCCGCGAGCAATATTTCGTATGGAATCAAATTTATAGTGAAGTGTTTGATGTGGATGTGGACAAGGCAAGTGGGACTTGAATTTTTCCAACAAAATGGCGATTGATTAGATTTGAATGATTCACCAGAGAATCCTCTTCCTCTCCATCTCCATCTTCTGCTGTAAACATAACTTCACCTTACTTTATTCATGAACTGCAACTCCTGATTCCGTATCCTTTTGTTCGGGTCATTTCCTGCGAGTGACCGACCGGCTGAGTCACTGGTATCATAGACGTAAGGTTATCCCCTTTCACAGCTTTATACATTACAGTATCAAATTAAAAACATGGCGTTTTCGTCGGTCAAAAATACAATGTGCGCATAAGCAAAGTGAGAAACATAATAAAACTCAACAATATTTTGAGCTACACATCATTATTCTATGTTTTCTTTGGGTTAGACATGTTTTCATTATGCAGTAGAATTATAAAACTTGCATCCCAAATATAAAAGCGTCACTAAAGGTCTTCAGTATTACCTTGAATAGGGTTATAGAAAGTGCAGTTTTAATGCCCTGATTAAGGTAGAGTTGTTCGGTATATATACATGAAGGCAATAAAGAAAAGTACCATAACACCCATGCAAGAATATTCTAGAACAATTTTACAAAATATTACAGATTATATAGTAACACTTCCCCTCAAGTTGGGCATGGTGCAAGAACGTGTAAATTGACCTTCGTCTGATGAAACTTCGTAAAAGACAAATCCTTGGTGAAAATATCAGCAATTTGATCCGAGGTGGAAACATAATGAACAACAATCTCACTACTAACCACCTTTTATCGAACAAAGTGGAAGTTAATCTCAACATGCTTAGTGCGAGCATGAAAAACCGGATTGACAGCAAGATAAGTCGAACTAACATTACAACAATGAACGGAAATCGATTGAGCCAAGAAGACATTAAGATCATGTAAAGTTTAGCTCAACTAGTAGGTTTCGGTAACATCATAAGCAATGGAGCGGTACTCAGATTCAGCACTGGAACGTGAGACAATAGGTTGTTTCTTAAAACTCCTAGAAACCAGATTAGATCCCAAAAACAGAGCACATCCCGAAGTAGAGCAACGGGTGTCAGGGCATCCCGCCAATCAGTTTCAGCATAAGCAACGAGAGACACAGTAGAAATAGGTTACAACAAAAGACCATGTCCTGGGAGTGCCTATGAAATAGAGGAAAATGCGTTTAACTGCCTGCAAATGGGAGGTCCAAGAACAATATTGCATAAACTGACTAACGATGCTGACGACATAAGCAAAATCAAGGCGTGTCATAGTGAAATACTGAAAGCCACCAAGCATACTATGATATGTAGTATGATCATCTAAGAGATTACCATCATGCAACGATGGTTGCGGGGTGAATGCTATACGGACATCAACAGAATTGACATCAAACATATCAAACTTCTGTAGTACTAGTATAACGATGTTGGAGTAAGAAAAGCCATTAAGGAAACATACTCGAGATTGGTGTTTTCGTATGAGTCCTGAACTTCCCATGACGGGCAGGGTTAATCGGCATAAGCACTGCCTTCAGCAATGCACCGGCATATGATGGCAACCTTGGAAAGTTGCACCAATCCTGCTGGCACTTGGTTTTATATCCCAGTTATATACACAACAAATTCTGAAACGCCTCATTGATCCTGATTTGATTCGACTCTAGTCGCACTTGTTCAAGGAAGCCTGCACTTCTCTAGGAGAGAAGGACAATATTGGTTTTTTTTTTATAAACGTTTGGCCCAAAGATATGATTTATTGATTTGATAGAACAATTTCTTTTGAGGCGCCAAAGAGATTCTGAGTGAGATGAAAGGCTTTATTATGGTTCCATTCTGTTATTGAAAATAATGCTATTATGTTAGGTCTAAATAATTGAAAGATAAATGACCCAGAAGTTGAATGATGGATCTAAGCTATAAGTCATCCTCTTAAACCTTGGTTATCTGGAATAAAAGGTAATATTACTAGAAGGCGAGGGGAAGTGCTCAGCTAATTAGTTACAAGATGTTTCAGCAATGAGAGTATCGAGTCCCCAAGCTTGGCAAACCATCCAGTTCTATGAATCTTCTCCCATTGTATTGCCTTGGCCACCATAAACGTCTCAATCTTCTGCATGAGCTGTGTTTCAGCAATGAGCGTGTTATTGAAGATGTACCCTTAGTTGCAGGAAACTCCTAATATGGTGACGTTTCTCTCTCGGAAACTCGCTTTTGTGATCCCAAGTTAGGAACTCCATGGGATCTCGTCCCAAGCTAAGATGGGAACTCGATCCCGCTAGTTGAATAGAGATGCATGGAATAAGTGATAGAATACATGAAAATCAAGCTCTTTTCAAGTCAATTCCTTATTTCTCTCTTCCTTCAAGTCCTTAAAGTCTCATTGTCTGTTGTTGCTATCTATGTAAACTATGCTAAACAAATGATAATACTCTTTACGCATTTATTTATTCAAGCCGCTCCCAACCTCAGATTCTTCTTGGTGCTTACGTTTCCCCGCCCCCGCCCCCTCTCCCGCCCCCGCTTTGTGCAACTAAGGGTGTACCTATTTCAGGCAAACCAAAGAACATAGACCACCGCCACTGCAAAGGTTAAAATTCTAATCTTGGCCATGAAAGTTTTACCCTTGCCAACCTGGATAATGAGTTCCAGTGATTGCTCCTGAATGGTGCGAGAATTAAGAAGATTTCGCCGCAAGCATCGCTTCCACACTTCCTTTGCATTAGCACGGTCAAAGAACGAGTCATGAAGAGTTTATTTTGGTCTTCCACACAAACCACAAGTATCATCATTTATGTCACCCCAGCTTTTCAGCTTATCTTCAGTACTTAGACGAGTTCTGCAAGCTAGCCACAAAATGAAAGAACATCTAGGATTATTAGTCGACTTCCAAACAACCTGGCACCAGGCTACCTTTGGAGCATGCTTCCTCGAAACTCCCAGGCAAAATTAACAGTACAGATACCAGTTGGTCTGAGTTGCCATCTAATTAATACGATCAAGCGCTCGAAAATTAACAATTTTCTCCATTGCTTGAGAGACAGGCCCGGGCCAATTCCAATTGTTGTTGCATATATAGCATTGCACTTTGGCAGTAGGGTTACTTCTAACATCATAGATTACTCGTGTACCAAATTTATGGGCAAGAGGACTAACGGGATGCCATTTGTCATACCAAATGTATGTATCGTAACCATCCCCATTAGTGTGAACAATTAATTGTCGAGCCACTACTTTTTCCTCCAATGCTAAGCTGTATCTTAAGGGATAGGAATTTCCCAAAACATGTAGCTTTACTCATGTACATATTAGGATTGATGCCTTGTTTCAAATGGTAAGGTCCTTTAAGCACAACCCTCCTTTTTGCTTTGGTAGGCATAGATCAACCCACGCGACCTTGGCCTTGTGAGCATTCATCTCAGAACCAGACCAAAGAAAGGCCTTGAGAGCTGATTCCACCTCTTTTACCACTTGCTTACGGAGTAGAAATATGTTGCTCCAGTAGATTTGGATGCTAGAAAGAAATGAGATGACAAACTGCAATCTTCCAGCATATGACAAAGAGTTGGTGGTGTGTTCGTAATTCTCTAAAGGATTTTATCCTTTAACCTTGGCAATCACTTGCTTTCAGCCGGTTGGAAATCATGGGAACTCCAAGATATCTAACAGAATGGATCCCAAAGGCATACCAAGAATACTAATGAGAGAGCCTTAAAGAGAAATATCAATCCCAGCTAGAAATATAGAGCTCTTTGTAGCATTAACTCTAAGCCCCAGTCATAGTGCCAAAATCGTCCAAGCAGTTCTTGATAACTTGGAGGGAGGGAACTATCTGCTCTGGGCTAAGATGAAAAGAGGATCAGCAATGCAAGATTATTAATGGCTAAAGCTTGGCACACATATGGTCTCTAGTTTACTGTTGAAGCAGGCAAGAGAAGGTCTCCATTAAAAGGAGGAACAAATATGGTGAGATGGGCATGGGTCACCCTGTCCTAAGCCTCGAGCACCGGGGAGATGGCCTTCTAAGTTGCCATTAAGACTAAAAGAAAATTGAGACACTCTTTTATCCAGCCAATCATCTCCATAGGAAAGTTCAAAATTTCTAGTTGTTCAAAGAGAAACTGACATGTAACAATGTCATGAACCTTAAGAATGTCATCCTTAGCACATCTTGGAGACCTCTGTCTCTATTATGATAGTCTCTGGTTAGGTGTGCATTGACAATATATTGTCGATGATAGATCTCCTTGACTGACTAGTTGAGGCAAATTGAGCAGATTGTCTTTGACTGACTAGTTGAGGCAAATCGAGCAACCAGAATCCTGGAAATAATCTTGTGCCTTGTATTGCAACAAGATCTAGGTCGAAAGTCCTTCATTGTGTTAGGGTTAGACACTTTAGGAATTAGGGAATAACTGCACTCTTCCATTCTCTGAGCAACTTACAGTGGTTGAAAAAGGATTTTGACTGCTCTAGTGATATCAATGCCCACAGTATCCCATTTTTTGAGAACGAATCCTGCTGAAAAACCATCGGGACCAGGTGGCAGCCTTATGGAGAACAAAGCTGGGCGAATTACTTCATTTATGATCTGTTGTTTGAGGCTCTGTCTTCGTTGCTAATTCTATTTGGATGCTAACTGCAAGTTTATTCGTGGTTACATTGTCATTGGCAGTGCCCAGAAAAGTTTTAAAGTGAGAGATAGCTTCTTTGTGAACAGCATCTGCACCCTAATCTTAGAACCTTGCTTCTAGCTCTGCTGGAAAGAACCTTTTTGAAGACATAAGATGTAGGTCCCCAACATAACACCCTTTGTTCTAAATTTTTGAAATAGAACTCTTCTTCTGCTAGCTTAAAGACACCAACTTTACATGAGCCTGCCTTTTGAATGCCACAAATTGGTCATTGGAGGTGTCTAGCAGATGTGCTTTCTTAATAAGACCCAATTCTTCTCGATCTTCATAGCTTCTCCTTGGGATATTGCTGCAAAAAGTTAGTATTCAACTACCTTAAGACTGATTTGACTCGCTTCACTTTCAGACCTACTTGAAGCATGGCACTGCGACGAACAAGGTTGGTTCCCAGGTTCAGCGAGCTCTTGTTTGAAGGAATGAAGTTTCATCCTGAAATTAGAATTCAAAGGGTCTCTTTGAAAAGGTGGATCCCATAAAAATGTTCACTAAGAAGGTTGTGGTCGGAGATTCATGGATGAATAGCTTCAGCTTTGGTAGCATCAAATATTTGAGTCCAAGCAAATTTGTGGAAAACTATCAATCTTGCTAAGAATGTTGTGACCATCTTCCTGTTGGTTATACCAAGTATTTTCTTAGGCAGCACCTGAACATTTGTAGTGAAGAAAGCTTGATGCCTAATGTCCATCGAGGCATTAGGTATCCTACATAACACGAAGGATGCCTGACATATTAATGTCATCAAAGAGCAGCCAAGATTTGTGTTGAACTCTGGAAGCAATGGCCATTAGATCTTGCCAAAGCTCAGCACGATCAGCATCCGGCACAAAAATCGCTTTACATGGTCATCAGCACCTGGCTTATGTATATCATCATGCAAGACTTCCTGCTTTTGGAGCCAAGGCCAAGGCCAAACTCGTTTAAAGCTGTATTTGTTTGGAGTTATTAAATCAGTACTGCTTTTTCAAAGGAGTCACTTGAAGAATGGGAAAATGCTTACCCCTGTGTGATGCATAACCTTCTTGATAGTTTGTAGCAAGCAACAACTATTCATCCATGCTGAACAACTAGCTTCTACATTTCCAAAAGACAGACATGGTTTACTGAAAGTAGGAGGTTAGCCGGTTTCCTTAAGTTGCAGATGCTTTATACCCACCCTTTTCTGATGGGCAATTTAATCTGGTTTGGTCCATGGAGAGCGGAGAGTATATGCCTGAACAAATGAAGGTTCTTTCTCTTGCTTTGCGACCCTACATATCGAAAATTGTAATAATAACCTTAGTGTGAGGTCTATTTGTTCGGTTCAATTTGGCAATTACGAAGGAAAGTGGCATGTGCAGTTGGAATCACTGTTGCTACTTTGGGGCTAATTATGATTTTGTTTTCTTGCGTTTCTAAACTGGTAGTTTGTTAGTAGTTGGCTCGAGTGGCAGCCCCAGGGGCGAGAACAACTACTTACATCGAGCCATAGAGATCTCAGTCCTTCTGAAGAATCCTTGAGCTCAGAGGAAAAGAGCTACTGAACAAGATATCTGATGCTTTTTATCTCCTCGACTGGTGTTCCTCTGCTGATTATGGAGATTTACTTCTCTCTCTCTCTCTCCCCGTAATATCTTCTTAATTGGCCAAAATTGGACAAGATCCATTGTGATTATTGTATTTACATTTGTTTACTTGGAAAAGGATTACCCTCGAGATTTCATTCTTGCAACCACTGGATGGTATTAGCCATGCGATTAGCCCGTCAACAGCTGCAAGAGATCCGGACAGCCAAGACCAGGAGGGATGCCCTTTAAGCTTACAGGCTAATTTGAGTCCCCAGCCAACTTCAACCACTGACAGCTTGATCTCAAGTTATACTAAATCGCTTAGCTGTTAATTCAAGATATCAAGGCAGCAGGTCAGTCCAGAGTATGTTGCCCCTTCTTGGCCAGCTGCTATAAAAACTGCATTGACAAGGAAGGGCCTCACATCATTGCTGCGAAGTGGTAACCTCGGTACACCCTATCTATTTATTTCATCTTGTACGCTCTAGTTCTTCGTTCTCCTAACATTTCCTTCCTTGGTGGATTCGCTCAATAGGATGGAAGACAACAAAAGGGGCGTTGGTCATGTCATTAATGATAGAAGGATACGAGAAGAATCTATTCAAATTTTCAGTTATTACATGTCAAAGCCCACGAAACAAGAGAAATAATGGTTTATACTAGTACTTGATTGCCTCGGCTTCCGACCATACCCCTTGTTTGCAACATCCTTGTTCATCATTACTTCACCCTCGATTTGCATATCCGTGAAACTAGAGTTCCTCGAAAGTTTAGCATGATCCAAGTTAGTTGAGGCTGTCCTTGGGTCATCAACTGCAGATTCAATCTGCTTTCGGGCGTTTCTGGTTTCAGCCTGCTGAAAAGGTAGTCTCGAAGGACTGACAAATGCCTCAAGTATGCATGGCGTGAGGAATAGAATTGTCAAGCTCTTGTTTGTGGATGGCTCTCGTAAAGGTGTGTCTTTTTCCTTCTTGGTGTGTCTCTCTATCTAGTCAAAATGTAATCCGAAGTGTTGATTATGTAAACCAAATGCTAGTAGCGACTCCCACTTGGTAACATGCTCCATCCCCACTCTTATGTAATGCGTGATCCTGAATAAAAGTTCAGGCTGAAAGAGTAATATAAGTAAGATTTGCATATCGCATGCTCACAGATACTGGGAAGACAAAGAAGGATTCGATTCGTTTGAAATACTATACAATAGCACAGCTTGATGCATAGCCAACCAGCCGAACTTCAGGAAGTATTACTACATATCAATAGTCAGAGGCACCACTGTACACAAGAACGAAAGGTGGGGATTAAATGAAGTTGCAGAGGCTTGTAAACAGAAGCGAGCAGAGAGCAGAATGAACTCGATATTCCCTCTAATAATTCGACAATGATTGGTGACTCCTATACTCTAGGAGAGATGCGGGCCTGCAGGGGATTTTTCATGGCAACAGTGAACTCTTGCTCCTCGGACAGATCGACATCGTCCCGTCGGCAGCCGTCCATTTGAAGTACCAGACCAAATTGGCCACAAAGTATTCCAAGTGAAGCAGAGCCAGAGCAGAGCCTGGGCATATCCTCCTGCCGGCGCCAAACGGCATCATCTTTATCTCCCTGCTCCCTGTTATGTCAAACAACGCTTCCCCTCCTCCATGACCACTAGTAGCAGCAGCAGCATCAGCATTAGCACTAGCAGCATATAAGAACCTTTCAAACTCCATGGGTTCCTCCCCCACTTTTGGGTCCCAACCCATCTCCGCCACCATGAAATTCACGGTGGCGTTCTTGGGCACCAGGTGCCCTTCCAACTCCACCTCCTCCGTCACCGAGTGGGGCAGCACGAAATGCCCCGGCGGGTGACGCCTCAGGCTCTCCAACACCACAGCTTTCAGGTACGGCATACTATGCAAGTCCTCTTCCTCCACCATGGCCGTCATCTCTTGTCCGGAGGACCCTTAACCCCCACAATCTCCTCGTACAGCCTTGCCTGAATTTCAGGGTACTTGACAAGGTTGGCCATTATCCACTCCAACGCAGTGGAAGTGGTGTCAGTGCCGGCATTGAGGAACTCGCTGCAAAGGCTCACCATCTCCCCTTCCGTCAGCTTCCTCTTAAAGCCTTGTTCAGGAAGCTCTAAATCGACAAGCGTGTCCACGTAGGCCACCACGAAATCCTCCGTCTCAGCACCCTGTTGCTGCTTGGCTTTGAGCGATATTCGAGCCTTGACAAGTGGGATCAAAACGTCCTCCTGATCCTGTCTCAGTTGCAGAAGCTCCTTCCATCTGTTACGGAATACGATTTTTCCCAGTTTAGGCCAGAAGTTGAGTATGTTAAATCGGCTCATACTCAACAGCAATTGGCGCTGTACGCTCTCAATTTGTTGGATTTGCTTGTCATCGAGCTTGTCACCGAAGCACATGAGCACCAGCAAGCAGAACATGGCGTACTGGAAGTGATCCATCACCCTTACAGGCTCATCAGAACGGGGGGTAAGGCGGTGGACGAGTACATGGAGGACCCAGCGGCGGGCGTGGGAGTAGGACTTGACCCGGGAAGGGTGGTGGATCTCGGAGGTGAGGTTGCGGCGGAGGAGGAGCCAGGTGGGGCCGTAGGCGGCGGAGCTGATGTTGCGCTGGTCGCTGTTGAAGATCCGGTTGGTTGGGGGGGGGCCTGGGACGGTCGGCGAAGACCGCCCCATTCTGGACGAGGGCACGGTGGGCGAGGGCGTGGCTGGCCACAAAGATGGCAGGGCGAGAGCCAATCCGAAGAGTGATGAGGGGACCGTACTTGAGTCTGAAAACCCGGAGGATCTGTTCAATATCCCACAAGGACCTGCGCAGCCAAATCAAGCTGCCTATGAGCGGCACCGCGGCGGGTCCTGGAGGGAGGGTCTTCTTGGAAATAGGGAAGAGGAGGGCTTTGAGGAGGAAGGCGATGCAGAAGGAGGAAAGGACGATGAACCAGGTCTCCATACTAGGCAGGGCAAGTGGGACTTTGTAATTCTCCAAAAAGGGCGATTGATTTTGATGTGAATGATTCACCAGAGAATCCTCTTCCTCTCCATCTCCATCTTCCTGTTGAAGAAACTCTTCTTCACCCCTTAACTTTACTTTATTTATCAACTGCAACTCCTGATTCCGTATAATAAATGATGTTGAAAGATCTGAGAATCCTCGCCTGGTCTCAATTTGTGCGTCATTGCTTGCGCCATTCTCTTTCCTTCCAATTCCGTCACGCCAAGAAGAAACAGACTCCCATATTTGGCCTTATCGAATGAGCCCTAAATATCCCATGACAGATATGGCTAACTGGCATAAGCACTGCCTGACTGCCCTGATCAGCAGAGACCCACAAGCGGCCACCTTGGTTTGCTCCAATCCTGCCGTCTTGTACCCAAATAGCCTCATTGGCACGACTGGACTGTCCCACTTGTCCAGAGCCTCATTCCTTGGAGAGGACGACCATATTGTGTAGACGTTTGGCCCAAAGATGAGATTTATTGGTTTTGATTGAAGAATTTTTTTTTTCCTGAGGTGCCAAAGAGATCCTGAGTGAGATGAAAGGCTTCATTATGGTCCCAATGCCGTTATTGAAAGGTAATGCTATTGCGTTAAATCCGAATAATTCAAAGGTAAATGATCCAGAAGTTGGATGATATATACAAGCTATAAGTCATTATCTTGAACCCTGGTTTGAACCCTGGTTATCTGTGACAAAAATGGAGCAGTACAGTCAATGTTTCTCCACAGTCTAAGATGGAGCCAGGGGGCACCTAGGGAAAATGTGACTTATGTATCTCTTTTTGTTCCTATCTGCGTTGAAGAAAGAAAGTTACGATGTCTAGCATAGCTATAATTAATGGTCGTTAGGTACATTAAGTGACAATTTTTCTAACACTTTCAGTCATAATTTTTAACAGTACTTTTTAATGTCTATAAATAGAAGCCGCTTAAGACGTTGAGTGACCATTAATTATCGTTATATAGGATACTGCAGCTATCTTTTTACAACTGAAATAGCTTCCAAATGGGATTAAAAAGATGCATGACCTTCAATGTTGTTAGACCCCTTTTGTCTCTCCCGAAACTCCCGAAGGTTTAATCCTCTTCTTCATCTTTTCAATTTAACCATTTCAAGATTCTTGTGAATACTGGACTTCATTTGTCCATTTGGTGATTCTTTCGGGAGTTCATTATTCTTTTGAATGATTGTTGGGATGGACTCCTAAGCAAATTCATCAGATGATTTGTATTACAATCATGCTAGTGCTCCAAGGGGGAATTATGGGGCTCTTGCAAAGTTACATTTGGTTGCAGACCCTTCACCAAAGTCAAATTCATGCCCTGGTCTTGGCAAGACTTTTTCCCTCCTACGCTATCGTTGTACATTTTCTTAAGGGCGCTGATATGGAGTTCATCGTTAGGAGCTTGAACAGGGAATCGGTGTCTGCTAAGCATTTGCAGCTTCATGATTACATTGGACAATTGAATCACTGACTTAACATGGGGTTTTCTTGGACTTCAAGAGCATTATCTGATCAAAGAGAACCCTTTTATCACGTATCAATTGACTACGAGTAAATTCGGTAATGATTTTAAGTCGAATGTGCTTGGCCTTAGGGGTGCAGGAAAACTTCTTATCGGCATGTGTTACTGTGCTCCAGTAATGTCACTACGCATATATAATAGTGATTGTGCATCAAGATGCTGTACATCTCGAATCCTATGTAATGTTTTACATGACCAGCCACATCTTCACTAGTATTAACATAGAGAGTAATTGTACACTTTGGTCACGGTTCAAGATAAAGAGAGAAAAAAGTGATAGAGCCTGTCTCTAAGGCATTCGTAATGCATTCAAGCTCTATGATAGTAAAAGTAGGACAGAAAACCTAGTTCAGAATCACTATGATGTGAAAGTGACACAACTAAAAATTTACTCACGCTTTTAATTCACGTTAGATATATATTCTTTTGTCTGATAAGGTGTTTGGTAAGCCAGATTTGTCTTTCCAGATTGAAAGGATTATCCACTTTGTATTTTGGTTAATTCTTTCTCAATGTGAAATGGGGTATTTATTACTCAAGATCGGAATAGGGTTCAAAATGCCGAATGATGAATTTGATGCCCATTAGTGAAGATTGCTCAATGTTTGAATTTTACCATCAAAACATATAACATGACACGATGGTCATTTCAACATTGGTGAGGATTGAGGAAGCAGGAAAGGAGGCTGGTTACATCGTCGGAATGTCCACATGTTATCCCCGGCCAGGCTTTGTCAAGATATCTAGTGGGGAGACACTAGTTTTGGAATCTAATTATAGCAGTGCCCGAAGACATGCTAGGATTTATCGGGCTCTTTTACATTTTGCTTGCAGAGCCATTGAAAACCTGACTCTTTCTTCCATAGTTCCATGGTTCAGTCAAAGTAAGTTACCCCCCCCCCCCCCCAAGCAGCTGCGCGGGGCCCCAGAACGGAGAAAAGCAGACTTTTTAAGAAATTTGAAAATTTCAGGGACCACGTACTGGATTTCGTCAACCAGCTGTGAATTTGGAAATCATTTTTTTGGCTTTAGCTTTGATATTTTTTCTTGCAGATGCATGAAAAGTTGATAGCACCCAAGTTTATTTGGGTTGAAGTGTTACTCGGAGTGACAATAGCTACTGCTGCATATCGACAAAGGAGCGAACGAGAGGACGGTTGCCAATTAGTGTGTTGGCATCAGCCTATAGGGGGGAGTTGGTTCAGCACTAAATGCAGAATTGATATTAATAGATATCCTTAGCTCCCTTCTGGGTGATCTTTTAATTTAGATTTGGTACTCCATTGAAATTTATATGTTAATGACAGCTTTTTGTCACGGAACGAGCTTCCCTAAGTCGAAACCGTGCGGCACTTAGCTAGATCAAGCCCCCGCTTGCTCGCTAAGTCCGCCTAACTTTGGAGCTGGGCGAAGTTGGAAACAATTATGCAGCGGAACACAAGAGGTTGGGGAAAGGATTCCCAATACACTACCTGGAGAAAGCTTATAATGTTTTAGTACAAAGATTGCTTGAATGTCGAGGATGCCTTGGCCAACACATGGCTTTGGCTATATATACTTGTCCACGTCCTCAACGGACGGTGGAGATGCATTCGATCTAACGGATAGTATTTTCTATCTAGAATTCTCTAGACTATTTACAAACCTCTCTAGTATTCTAGACTACATCTAGAATACTCTTCGACTATTCTAGAGATATCCTCCCTACTCTAGAATATTCACATATTTACAAGACACAAGAATGTAGAGGAGTCTTGAACCTTCCGGAAGCCTTGCCCACACATTGCCAAATAAGCGTCCATTAAGCGTCTCGTAAGTGCCTAATGAGCGTCCGCATGGTGTAACCTCCAAAAATCAGCTTCCTTCCAATCGGTCCGTGACATTCTCCCCCACCTAATTGCACGACGCCCTCGTCACAACCTCCTCGTGATAGCGATCCACGAGGTCTTCAAACTGTCCGAGCTCTTCCGCTAACTCCCAAGTCGCTTCGTGCTCCGACAATCCCTTCCACTTGACCAAGTAGTGCTGCTTTGGTGGAACACCTCGTCCTTGTTCAAGCCTACCCCAAGCACGTACTCGGCCTTGCGCCTTTGCAAGTCATGCAAAACTTGTGATGCATCTAAGTGTTTAGCCTCATCGGCTTGACTCTCCCCCTTGACTTGTCGGCACACATGACAAGTCTTGACACACATTTGGACCTCCTTCTTCATTTGAGGCCAAAGTATGCCGTAGTCACCAAGGCATATGTCCGTCGATGCCCCAGATGCGCTGTTGACTGAGTGTCGTGGCATTCCCGTATGACCATCCTCCTTAGGTCTCTCCACTTCGGCACGTACACTCGTCCATCCCTTGTGTAAAGTAGGTCTCCCTTCACCCGATATTGTTGGGTCTTCCTACTCTTCGCAAGCTGTAGCAATTCTTTTGGCTAAGGGATTGCGCTGTAGGCCCTCATTGATTAGCTTGACGATCTCCCCCTTCGCCTTCGAAGTAGTCGACAACTTTTCCACCTTTGGTGGCGCCATCCCACATGGTGCCACATTTTGTGGCTTGGTCCCTTGGTCA
Organism: Escallonia herrerae; assembly: GCA_033070095.1. Taxonomy (NCBI): domain Eukaryota; kingdom Viridiplantae; phylum Streptophyta; class Magnoliopsida; order Escalloniales; family Escalloniaceae; genus Escallonia; species Escallonia herrerae. Next base: position 183,123 of record JAVXUP010000019.1, on the reverse strand, counting down.
AGCTTGCCTTCACGATCCACCTTTTCCCTAGGTGGTTGCTCCCGCGCATAGCGTCCTTCTTCCCCTTGAGGACGCCCACCAACTCCTTTGGTGGCTGCCCGGTCGTAGGCACAATGTTGTCTTCCTTCTTGAGACTCGCCAAGTAAGTGCCCTCACTCTTCTTGGCTTCCTCCCTTTCGACTTCTTGTACTAGTTGCATACCCGATAGTCGCATAAAAGTCACGGTGCTCAATGTTCCCCCAAACATAGGCACCGCACATGCTGAACCCTTCTCCATAATGCACACCGCATTATTATACGGTGACACTAAGGCATTTACCTGTCGCAAGAAATCAAGGCCCAACACCACCTTGAAATCATCCAACTGTGCGACAGAGAAGTTCACGAACCCCTTCCACTTGCCAAGGCACATTTTAACCCGTCAAACTATGCCTTGTAGGGGCTTTGCTTCGGCGTTGAAGTTTTTAGCCAACCCCCACCGTCAACCACATTGAGGCCCAACCGCTCGGCCTCTTCCTTCGTGATGAAGTTGTGAGTCACCCCCGTATCCATTAACACATGATCAGGCTTCCCATTCAACTTCGCTTCCATGTAGAGCAACCCCTCGCTCTTAGAAGCTTGTCCCTCACCCGTCGGGACCTGTGGCACATTTTTCTTTTGGAGTGCATTTAGGACTTGTATCGAGCCTATGCGCACTGTCTCGCACTCGGCCTTCTCCTTTTCCTTGACTAAGGCAGCCATCTTGCCTTATTGCTGGCAATCCCTTGCCCAATGAGGCCCTTCGCAAAAATAAGCATTCGTCCTTGGGCTTGTTTTTGACTCGCTTCTCCTCTAGCTTGCCATGGCCCTCGGACTTGCCCGTGCTAGCTTGATTCTTCCCCTTTTGCCACGCCTTGGGACTTCCTCCCCCACCATTGGCATGGTTGCCTTTCGAAGCTTCTTTTTCCTCCTTCGAAGATCCCCCACCTCTATCATACTCCGCCAATGACTCCGCCATTGCTATGGCTTCATCGACATCCTTCACGCCTCGGCGTTGAAGTTCCTTCTTGGCCCAACTTTGGAGGCCATCGACGAAGTTGAAGAGAAGATCCTCCTCTGTCATATTTGGAATATGAAGCATAAGAGTCGTAAACTCCTTCACGTAGTCGCTCACCGAGCCCTTATGTCTCAATTCCTTCATTTTATTTCTCGCTTCGTATGCTACATTCTCCGGATAAAACTGCTTCTTGATCTCCTTCTTGAACACCTCCCACGTATCTATGGTGTACAACCCCTTTTCTATTTCGCAATGTTTTCTATGCCACCATAGAGTTGCGGTATCCGTAAGGTAGAGAGTAGCAGTTCTTACCTTAGTTTTCTCGTCCGTAATGCTAGCACCCTCGAAGTATCGCTCCATGTGCCATATGTAGTTGTCGAGCTCCTTGGCATCCCTCTTGCCTCTGAACTCCTTCGGCTTTGGCGTGTCCAAACTTGGACTAGGAGTGACAACCGCTCCACCCGCGATAGTTCTCTTGCACATTGCCCCGTCTTGCCTTATCTCCTCCACGCCAACCTTCACCTCATCGAGTTGTTCTTGCAAACTATTGAACAACTCCGTGAACCTTTCACGTAGCTCGTCTTGGGCGCCCACCGCCCTCTTAAGCGACTCGAGCTCTTCTAAGATGTGATCCTCCAACGTCTGTAGATTTTGCTCGACCATTCCCACGTGATCCTTGACATCAGCCATAGCAATCTCCAAGTGACCGTCCGGCCATCCAACGAAGCAAGTGCATCCCTCAACTTGCTTTGGCCCGCCCACGTTCCACAACGACATTCTCCTCGGCAACTTTGGATGCTCCAACGTTAGTATCCTTGCCTGCCATAGTTGCTCCTTGCTTGGCACGACCTCTCGTAACCAAGCTCTGATACCACCTGTCACGGAACGAGCTTCCCTAAGTCGAAACCGTGCGACACTTAGCTAGATCAAGCCCCCGCTTGCTCGCTAAGTCAGCCTAACTTTGGAGCTGGGCGAAGTTGGAAACAATTATGCAGTGGAACACAAGAGGTTGGGGAAAGGATTCCCAATACACTACTTGGAGAAAGCTTATAATGTTTTAGTACAAAGATTGCTTGAATGTCGAGGATGCCTTGGCCAACACATGGCTTTGGCTATATATACTTGTCCACCTCCTCAATGGACGGTGGAGATGCATTCGATCCTACGGATAGTATTCTCTATCTAGAATTCTCTAGACTATTTACAAGCCTCTCTAGTATTCTAGACTACTTCTAGAATACTCTTCCACTATTCTCTCTACTCTAGAATATTCACATACTTACAAGACACAAGAATGTAGAGGAGTCTTGAACCTTCCGGAAGCTTTGCCCACACATTGCCAAGTAAGTGTCCATTAAGCGTCTCGTAAGCGCCTAATGAGCGTCCGCATGGCGTTACCTCCAAAAATCAGCTTCCTTCCAATCGGTCCGTGACATTTTGCAGTCATAACCTGCTGATAGATTTCTTCCCTGTTCCATGTCCTTCAAGTTCTTGATCTATGAAGAACTATGAGACCTCCATACAGCGTGATGCTCTCTCAGTCACTCCTGGTATCAGCATGTTAAACCTTTTGAGCCTCGATGCTCATATTAGGTCTGATATGTAGAGCCATTATACTTCTTCAGTTCCTCACCATATATAGTGGTCTGTTTATGGCTTTAACGAGTCTTTACCTGGAAGAAACATATGATTATTGAACATTCATACTGGGGGGAAAATTAGAAGAAAACCCCTTTATATGGCCATCAACACCTGGCTTATGTATATCATCATGCAAGACTATATACTTTTAGGAGTTAGGCGAAGGCCAAACTCGTTCCAAGGTGTATTTGTTTGGAGTCCCATTGCATCGGTATTGCATTCTCAATAGACTCAGTTGAAGATTGGGATGCATAACCTTCTTGATAGTTTGTACCAGGCAACAACTATTCATCCATGCTGAACAACTATCTTCTACATTTCCAAAAGACAGACATGGCTTACTCAAAGTAGGAGGTTAGCAGGTTTCCTATCTAGCTTGTTTGCCAGTTTTTTTAGGAGAGGAAAAGAAAGGAAAGTGACCCCTTTCTTCCCTTTTCCCTAATTTGTGAGTTTTTTTAAGGAGAAAAAAAGAAGAGAAAATGGAAGAAAGTTTGAGCTTCTTTTGTCTCTAAATCTTTCCTCCCAAAATTGAGAAGAAACGGGGAGAAAAGAAACTCTCATAAGTAATATTTAATAATACCTATATTACCCTTGACGTTGACCGATTATTTTGCTTTTAATGTGATATTAATTAGATTTAGATGTTGGAATGCTTGTAGTCATCTCATGACTATTTTTTTTTATTGTGACATTAACTTGTAATGTAATACTTATTACATTAGTATAGTATGTACTTTGTTTGATGTTATTGATGACTAATTTTTTTCCGGTCAAAATCATGTTCTTTTTTAGGAACATACATTCATAGTATTTGTTGAAATTATCATAATGTAGTATAAGGATATATAAATAATCGGATGTCTTTTCTTTTCTTTTCTTTAGAACTCACAAACAAGGAAAAAGAAGGATAAACTCAGAAACGAGAGGAAAGATAATTGTTTTCCTTCTCTTCCTTTCTTTTCTCAAAACTCACAAAGAGGCTATTCAAGTTGCAGATGCTTTAACTCAACCCTTTTCTGATGGGCAATTTGATCTGGTTTCGTCCATGGAGAGCACATGCCTGACAAAATGAAGGTTCTTTCTCTTCCTTTGAGACCCTACATATCGACAAACGTACTTTAGCAAGAAGACGTTGGTAATTCAAGCACACGCCAACTCACGTTTTGCAGAAAACAGAGCAATACTGATCAGTTCCATGATACACATACAGAGGGATATATATATATATATATATATATATATATATATATATATATATATATATATATATATGTTTATTACATCATAAAGCTCCACAGAAGGCAAACATCCAATCAAGGCAAAACGAACAACTACAATGGTAGCAAGTTTCCTCTAACTCATCTAGTGTACACAAGAATGAAAGGTGGGGAGTGAATGAAGTTGCAGAGGCTCGTATGCATCAGTGAGCATAGAAGAGAAATGTATTTGACATTCCCTCTTGTTAATAAATTTGGGTCAGTGGACCCATTATCCGTCCACTAATAGATAATGTGTATTTGTTAGTTTGGATAAATACAGTTATTTAGAGAATATTTATCTCTTAGGTGTTTGAGATAAATACAATCTTTATCTCCTAAGAGTTGGAGGTAAAGCCAATCTCTAATTGTATCTCTATATAAAGGCTAGAGATATCTCAATAAATCATAAGTCAATAGTAATAACCCTCTCTCTATATAGCACTCTCTCTAGAGCAATCACCAAGCTCTAGGATTTGATTCATGGACGAAGAACTCGACTCTAGTAGCCGTTTTCGTACCTGCGAAAAAGATCAAGCGTGTTGGAGGCTCGTAACAACAAGGATCCTACGTCGGAATATTCGGAGACTTCATACGGTATGTTTCCGAACTCACTACGTGTTACGTGGTAGCGCAATAATTGTTGTAATCGTTTCAACATTGGTATCAGAGCATGATTACTTGTTGATTCGCCTTTAACATGCTAGATTAAATTATGAGCATGTTGCGATTTTTTCCGGATACATGAATGAGACCCATTATTAAAATTCAAAATTTATTGAGCATGTTTTCTGAAAAATAATTATATAGTTTTGTTCTCCTATGGTTGAGGATGAACTCCATAAAATTTCGTGATTTTTGGATGCATGATTTGTGAGAAATCACAATTTTATTTTTCAAGAAAACTGTGATTCTTTTGAGTTTTGGGACTCAAATTCGGAGCATGATATTCAGTTTTTATCATGATCGTTTGGTACATAATTAATCTATGTCGCATAAGCTTTCCAACGATATATTGTACGCATTATTTGGCCTAAAAACGAGAGAGATATGGTCTTAAAAAGTTGGCATCGCGACATGGCGGCTCTGAAAAAATTAGGGTTTTTTTTTTCACGAAGAAGATGAACAGTGCACACAAGCCGTGACACGTGTCACGCGCTGATTGAGCCACGCACATGACTAGTCACACGCCATGCGCGCCACGCGCTCAAGCCGAGCCACAGACGCGCGCCACACGCTCAAAGCCGCGCCGCCACGAGCCGTCACGCTCCTCCACGCGCCAGCCGTGGCTGAGCCCACGCACGGAACGCGCCACACGCCCCAGCCAAGGCTGTTGCTTCACGCGTCCACGCGCGGCTGAGTTTACGCGCCCACGCGCGCGCGTGCTTCACACGTGCCTGCTCTTTGAACCTGCTGCGCTGTCCCACATGCACGGTGCCTCGTGGAGGCGCGTGCAGGCTGTTTTTTGGCCGGTGTTCGTCACCGCCGGCGTGTGGAGCCTTGTCGTGCCTTCTGAAAATTTTATATGGTGTTAAATTTACCTTTCTATCCTTTGTGTGTATTCTGTTTAATTTTTAAACGACTTTTTCTATTGAAATTAGCTTTAAAATTTTGTTTTATACACACAATTTTTTTTAATTGCAGAGGGTAAATTAGGGATAAATTTACTGTTTGCCAATTTTTTTTTCTCCCTCTATCAAGACTCAAGTCATTTCTTTTTTTTTCTCCCTCTGTCAAGAGTCGTTTTTCTTTTTTTTTTGACTTTGCATTTGTACTGAATACTGCTTACTAAGTGAAGAAAGTCCCACTTTTTTTTTGACTTAATTATTTTGTCCAATACTTAATTTCAGAAATGTTGCTTGAATTAGCGATTTAGTGTATACATATTATTACTTGTATATTTATCATTACTTAATCTCATAAATGGATGAAGCTAGTAGTGCACTAAGTGCATCCGCAGCAACTAGTATTGATGACCCTTCGAAACCGTTGTGGAAATTCGTAGTAAGGACAGGAAAGGCTGCACAAGGGGGAAGAAACTTGCCTCGGGAGTGCACTTTTTGCAAAGTGCTCAAGAAATGATCGTATACAAGGGTGAGGGCACATCTGCTAGCGGTAAGTGGTGCTGGGATCAAACCTTGCTCGAAAGTGACAAAGAAGGACGTATTAGAGTTTAGAAGGTTGGAGGAAGAAGCCGTAGAGAGAGTAAAAAATGCTTCTAATTTTTTGGTACCTTTACCCCTACTAGTGGATATGGTTCAAATGTTGGTGCAAGTTCAATGTCTATGCAAGAGAATAAAAAAAGAAAGGAGACAAATAAACTTGAAGAGGCTTTTAACAATGAGGAGCGTGAGCAATTAGATCATGAAATTGCTAGGATGTTCTATACGGGGGGTGTGCCATTCAACTTAGCGAGGAACCCACACTATCAAAACTCATATACTTTTTCTACTAATCATAAGCTTGGGGGTTATGTTCCACCCGGTTATAATAAGTTAAGGACCACTCTTTTGCAAAAGGAGAAAAAGAATGTTGATAGGCAGCACCGATTCGAGCCATGTGGAGTGAGAAGGGTATAAGTATTGTAAGTGATGGGTGGAATGACTTGCAAAGGAGGCCACTCATTAATATCATGGTTGTCTCTGATGGTGCTCCTATGTTTTTTAGAGCAATAGATTTTCGGGTGATTATAAGGACAAACATATTATTGTCGGGTTGTTGAAGGAAGTGATAGTGGAGGTTGGGCATGAGAAGGTGGTCCAAGTTGTTACGGACAATGCTCCTGTTTGTAGCTGGGCAACTTCTTGAGCAACAATTTCTGAGCATTGTTCTGGACACCATGTGTCGTTCATCCTCTTAACTTAGCAATGAAGAACATATGTGTAGCCAAGAATGCGGACATTAATGACATTACTTATATGGAATGTGCTTGGATTACTGATATTATTGGGGATGTGTGGTAAGTTAAGAATTTCATCATGAATCACGCAATGAGATTGACAATGTTTAATGAGTTTGTGAATTTGAAGTTGCTTTGTGTGGCCGAAACTCGATTTTCTTATGCTATTGTGATGCTTAGGAGGATTAAGCTCATTAAGGGTGGTCTTCAAGCCATGGTAATTAGTGATCGTTGGAATCTTTATCGAGATGATGATGTAGCAAAGGCTAGGTTTGTTAAGGAGAAGGTGCTGAATGATGAATGGTGGGATTCCATTGATTATATACTTTCTTTCACTACTCATATGTATGACATGCTTAGGATTTGTGATACCGATAGGCCTTGTCTTCACTTAGTCTATGACATGTGGGATTCGATGATTGAAAACGTTAAGAAGACCATATATATGCATGAAGTGAAAAGACCCGACGAGGAGTCCACCTTCTTTGATGTGCACAATATTCTTGTAGATCGTTGGGACAAGAATAATACTCCACTTCACTACTTGGCACATTCTCTAAACCCAAGATAATATCATCCTACGTTAACATTTGAGTTTTTTTTTTTTTTTGGCTTCTAGTCTTCTACTAATGTAGCCCCTTACTTATAGAGTTATTGTTATGTATCTAAATGTGTTAATTACTTTCTTTCATAAGGTACTACACCCGTGAGTGGCTTGATGAGGATCCTTCTCGAGTTCCTCCACACAAGGACAATGAGATCAACAAGGAGAGAATGAAATGTCTTCGGAAGTACTTCCAAACTTGGAGGAGCACAACAAGGTGAATCTAGAGTATGCTAATTTTATTGGGACTAATGGAGATTTTAGAGATTATGATTCCATCTCTAATCGCTATGGTATGGATCCCAAGACTTGGTGGCTTCTTTACTGTGTAAGTGCACCTATGCTCCAAGCCATAGCCTTGAAGCTTCTTGCACAACCTCCTTCATCATCTTGTGCTGAAAGAAATTGGAGCACATATTCTTTTATTCACTCGGTGAGAAAGAACAAGATGACACCCCCAACGTGCAAAAAACTTGGTTTTGTTCATAGCAATCTCCGTCTTTTGTCAAGGAGGACTCCAAAGTATGGCCAAAGGGAGACCACAATGAGGGATGTGGGGGAGATAATCATGATGGGTTTGAAGATGTGGGGATGCTTCGGTTTGCAAATCTATCGCTTGATGAGCTAGAGATGGAAGCTGAAGTATGCAGGGAAGAGAATAATGATGGATGTGAAGACGACAATGTAGAAGATGACACAATCGATGTAGATTGAGCACTTGATCGCATTTTATTACTTATTTCAGTTATTTCCTTTGTTTCCTATTCGTATGACTTTGTAAGACTTAGTTTCTTATGTTATGTATCACGTACTATGTTATATTTAACGTTTAAGTATGACTTGTATTTGAATTCCTTGTTTTGGAAGTTTTTCATTATTGTTTGTTATTTTAGGTTGTGGAATGTATATGATATATATATAATAATAATAAAATAAAAAAAATATTAAAAAAAATAGCGGTGTCCTGCAGTATTCAAAATCTAATTTTTTAAAAATTACAGTATCCGGTGTCCTCGTCAGTATCGGTGTCCGACACCGTATCCGTGATCATGCTATCTAGGTGTAAAGCCTACAGTTAGCAACAACAAAACTTGTTTGGGTTGAAGTGTTACTCGCACTGGCTGCATATCGACAAAGGAGCCAACGAGAGGATGGTTACCAATTAGTGGTGATGTACTATGTGGTGTTGGCATCAGCCTATAGGGGGGAGTTGGTTCAGCACTAAATGAGAAAATGATTTTTCAATATTTAGAGTGCGTTTGGACGGAGAATTTCAAAGTATTTTGCATTTTTAAATGCATTCTTTTTAAAATTCATTGATTTGCAAATTTATGCAATTGTAAATTTATTGTTTGGATGGTTTTGAAGAAGTGAGTATTTTATATGTGGATTTACATTTGAAAAATTGAACCCATATAATAAGTTAATAGTGTATGGATAAAAACCGGTGAGAGAGAGTTTCTTTTTTTAGTGGAAGAATGTTGTTAAAATTATGAAGACAAAAAAAGTCGGTATTTTCCTACATTTGTGATAAGGATTTGTCAAATAACTAGTCTAGACTAGTTATTTGTAGAGAGGATTTTAGCACACCAAATTCACTTTTTAAATCCCTCCTCAAATTTGATAAATCCATCTCATCATAATCCAAACAAAAAATTTGGTGTGATGCATTTGCAAATCATATGTAAAAGTCAAATTCTCAGTTCAATTATCTCATCCAAACACACTCCTAGTCTCCTTCTTAAAGACACGGTGTCTTCTTTCATCTTCGTGTTTTATTTTTGGTTGGTATTAATAGATTTCCTTAGCTCTCTTCTGGGTGATCTTTTAGATTTGGTAGTCCATTGAAATTTATATGTTAATGACAGCTTTTGCAGTCATAACCTGCTGATAGATGTCTTCCCTGTTCCATGCCCTTGCAGTCATAACCAGCGTGATGCTCTATCAGTGACTCCTGGTATCAGCATGTTAAACCTTTTGAGCCTTGATGCTCATCTTAGGTCTGATATGTAGAGCCATTATACTTCTTCAGTTCCTCACCATAAATAGTGGTCTGTTTTTTGCTCTAACGAGTCTTTACCTGGAAGAAACAGATGATTATTGAACATGCATTCTGGGGGAAAAATTAGAAGAAAACCCCTTTATATGGCCATCAGCACCTGGCTTATGTATATCATCATGCAAGACTTCATACTTTTGGAGGTTAGGCGATGGCCAAACTCGTTCCAAGGTGTATTTGTTTGGAGTCATTACATCAGTATTGCATTCTCAATAGACTCAGTTGAAGAATGGGAAAGTGCTTGTGCCTTTGTGATGAATAGCCTTCTTGATAGCTTGTAGCAAGCAACAAATATATTCATCCATGTTGAACAACTATCTTCTACATTTCCAAAAGACTGACATGGTTTACTCAAAGTAGGAGGTTAGCAGGTTTCCTTTCAAGTTGCAGATGCTTTAAATCAACCCTTTTCTGATGGGCAATGTGATCTGGTTTGGTCCATGAAGAGCGGAGAGCAAATGCCTGACAAAATGAAGGTTCTGTCTCTTCCTTTGAGACCCTAAATATCGACAATTGTACTTGAGCAAGAAGACGTTGGCAATTCAAGCACACGCCGACTCAAGTTTTACAGAAAAACCAAAGCAATACTGATACACATACAGAGGGATCCATATTTGTTTATTACTCACATCATAAAGCTCCACGGAAGGCAAACATCCAACAAAGGCAAAGGCAGAACGAACAACTACAGTGGTAGTTAGCTTCCTCCAACTCATTTAATGGACATCGGTATAGGAATATGATACTGTATACACAAGAATGAGGCTCGTTTGCACCAGTGAGCAGAGAACAGAAATGTATTTGACATTCCCTCTACAAATTCGGAAATGATTGGTGACTCCTATCCTCTAGGAGAGATGCGAGCCTGCAGGGGATTCTTCATGACAACAGTGGACTCTTGCTTCTCGGACAGATCGACATCGTCCCCTTCAGCAGCCGTCCATTTAAAGTACCAAATCAAATTGGCCACGAAGTATTCCAAGTGCAGCAGAGCCAAAGCAGAGCCTGGGCATATCCTCCTGCCGGCGCCAAACGGCATCATCTTTATCTCCCTGCTCCCTGTTATGTCAAACAACGCTTCCCCTCCTCCATGACCACTAGTAGTAGCAGCAGCATTTAAGAACCTTTCCGGCTTAAACTCCATGGGTTTCTCCCACACTCTTGGGTCCCAACCCATTTCCGCCACCATGAAATTCACGGAGGCATTCTTGGGCACCACGTGCCCTTCCAACTCCACCTCCTCCGTCACCGAGTGGGGCAGCACGAAATGCAACGGCGGGTGACGCCTCAGGCTCTCCAACACCACCGCTTTCAGGTACGGCATACTATGCACGTCCTCTTCCTCCACCACGGCCGTCATCTCATGTCCGGAGGACGCCTCTGTTGGCGCCAGTCCCTTAACCCCCACAATCTCCTCGTATAGCCTGCCCTGAATTTCAGGGTACTTGACAAGGTTGGCCATGATCCACTCCAACGCGGTGGAGGTGGTGTCAGTCCCGGCATTGAGGAACTCGCTGCAAAGGCTCACCATTTCCCCTTCCGTCAGCTTCCTCTTCAAGCCTTGTTCAGGAAGCTCTAAGTCGACAAGCGTGTCCACGTAGGCCACCACGAAATCCTCCGTCTCGGCACCCTGTTGCTGTCTGGCTTTGAGCGATATCCGAGCCTTGATAAGTGGGATCAAGACGTCCTCTTGATCCTGTCTCAGCTGAAGAAGCTCCTTCCATCTGTTACGAAATACGATCTTTCCCAGTCTAGGCCAGAAGTTGAGTGTGTTAAATCGGCCGATATTCAACACATATCGCCGCTGTGCGCTCTCGATTTGTTGGATTTGCTGGTTATCGAGCTTGTCACCAAAGCACATGAGCACCAGCAAACAGAACATGGCGTACCGGAAGTGATCCATCACCCTTACGGGCTCATCAGAACGGAGGAGGAGGCGGTGGACGAGTACATGGAGGACCCAGCGGCGGGCTTGGGAGTAGGACTTGACCCGAGAAGGATGGAGGATCTCGGAGGTGAGGTTGCGGCGGAGGAGGCGCCAGGTGGGGCCGTAGGTGGCGGAGCTTATGTTGCGCTGGTCGCTGTTAAAGACCCGGTTGGTGGGAGGGGGCCTCGGACGGTCGGCGAAGACGGCGCCGTTCTGGACGAGGGCACGGTGGGCGATAGCGTGGCTGGTAACAAAGATGGCAGGGCGAGAGCCAATCCGAAGAGTGATGAGGGGACCGTACTTGAGCCTGAAACCCCGGAGGATGTGTTCAATCTCCGACAAGGACCTGCGCAGCCAAATCAAGTTGCCTATGAGCGGCACCGTGGCGGGTCCTGGAGGGAGGGTCTTCTTGGAGGTAGGGAAGAGGAGGGCTTTGAGGAGGAAGGCTATGCAGAAAGAGGAAAGGACGAGGAACCAGGTCTCCATGCTAGGCAGGGCAAGTGGGACTTCGGATTTTTTCAAAAGAGGCGATTTATTTTGATGTGAATGATTCTTCCTCTTCCTCTTCCTCTTCCTCTTCCTCTCTATTTATACTTAAAAAGAAAAGCGGGTTATGATATTGAATTGATTTGTTCCACGAAATTGAGATTAGGTGAGAAGATTCGTGGAACTTGAAGAGGGTTATGGAAATTAAAGGAGGGGGCAAGAGTCGCCCGCCAATTGTTTGATAAAATGTTATTTAAGAAGATTTGTTAGGTGAGCTGTGTATAAGCCTTTTTCAGATGTTTAGTACCATTTTGGTCTACTACTCTGTTATGCGAAACCCAAATTAGCACACCCTTTTCAGATGTTTAGAAATGCTGAATATTATGTGTTGCTTGCTGATCGCTTTTCTACGTATGCTTCTTTTGAACTTTTGAAAATTGTGAAAGTGAGCATAATCAGCTGCTGTCTCTGTTTAAGTTCAGTCCTGAAGTTCTTTTTTCCTTCTTTTGCTAGCCACCTCTATATATAGAATAACATTGTCCTGGTTGTTCTTGTGAACATATGTTTCTTGAATTTGTGATCTTCTTGTCTTTCCAATCTTCATGCAAATCGTCCTCATTATGTGTCTCAGACCGTAAAATCACAAAAGTGTTTAAGAAAGCAACCGGGAGGACATTCAATGGTGTCTTTTTGACTTTCAGGCACTCGTGCAAATCTTGGTCCTCTCTCTGTCTGTCCTTTTGAATTGGGAACATGTTCGAGAAGGTGGATCCAAAATGCATGTTCTAGAAGGGATGAGCTTTTAAACATTTGTCATGGTCGTCGAGTCAATGAAAGAAACTGATATCTTATACCTCGTGTGAAGAAACTTTGGACGAGAGACCCCGATTTCAAAGTAATCTTTTTTAAAATCTGTTACAACTTCTGTACTCACATTGTCAGAATGAGTATCCAAACTCTTGTGGATTGTTTTTTCTTTGCTAGAGAAACAGACATCAAGAGTCGAAAATGTTACATATATAGTCTTCAAAGTTGGTTGCCACCTTGGCAATACTGGCAATAAGTGCTCAAAATTCAGAAGCTCGTCTCACGCGTGAAAATGGTGTAAAATCTGTCGTATTTCTATCACCTAAATTCGTTTCGTGACCAGGCTCAGTGACTACTAAATTCTACCATGATATCAACTTCCCAAGGGGTGATATTGCTACCAAGAGTTTCACTGCTGGAGTGGTTGATGAAGCTGGGAACCCTGTTCCCCTCCATGAAACTTATATCCACCACTGGGCTGTTGACAGGTTTTACCGGCGTGAAGGTGTTGATGTTCCATAATGAAAATGATGATTCGGGGTTCTGATAAATGTCACGAGTCTCTAGAGGGTAGATAAGTATTTTCACATTCTTTGTATTACAATATATGATGTAACTTTCCTGTTTTGGGTAATTAGAATAAGGTTGTGATACAGCTTCCTCAAATGGGTCTTGCAATACTATTTCCATCTTCTTGTATTACTTGTAGTTTACATGGCACCAGAGCCAATTCACATCCATCAAGTTTTTCGGTTCTTTGATTTCTTCAATTGAGACTCAGAAACTTTGATCATCATCCTTTCCTTCTTTGGGTATAAGTCCTCTTCGTTCTACAGCTGGGTTTGATACCTTCAAAAATCTGTCATCGTTCTTCTTTTCAGAATCGGCAAACATCAGATCTTTAAGAAGTTAGCTTCTGTTTCTCAGCTTCTACTTTGGACGTAAGATTAAGATCAGCTTTTACTCTTGAAGAAGTTCTTTGCAATTTGTGTGGATTTTAGCATAATCTGTGAGTACTATTTGGCTGGTACCTGATTTTCTTGACATTTCTGGGGCTATAAATCATCTTCTTCTAAGCATGGCCTCCGAATCCAACCAAGTGACCCAAGTTAAAAAATTAAAAAATGTTCGAATTATTCTTACTAGTCATACCTCTTAAAAGTATACATAACCGGTAAGGAACTGCGTGGATATTTAGATGGATTAGTTGTGGCTCCAATAGAGTCGAATATAAATTATGCAAAATTGTAGCCAGAATGGGAAACCAATTATGCTAGAATTCTGTCTTGGATTAATAATTCTGTAGAACCATCTATCAAAATGCATTTCTCAAAATTTACCTCTGTAAAAGAGGTCTAGGACTGCTTGGAAGGTCTGTATATGCAATCAAACTTTGCAAAGAGATATGAGCTAGAGAACGTGACCGAGGTGAACGACAAGATGATAAATTCAAGAATTCTACAATGTGATGAATGGAATTTGAGATCAATTAGACTTAATGGATCCATTGGAATTGAGAAAATTAGCAATATATCAAAAGGTTCGCGAAGAGCAAAAACTTGTTCAGTTTCTCATGGCACTGCATACTGAATTTGAACCTTTGCGAAGCTCCATGTTGTGTCACTTTCCATTGCCCAGTGTTGACAAAGTTTTGAGTGAACTGGTGGCTGAAGAAACCAGGCTTAAATCCCCTTTGCTCCATTCCATGCAAACACAAGTTGCCCTTGTAGCAAGACAAAGGCCTCAGTTCCTTCCACTCGTTCCTTTTCCTGCTACTCCGCCTTTTGGAAATTTTAGAGTTGCTCTTGATGAATGCAGCTTTTGTCATGAAAAGGGGCATTGGAAACATGATTGCCCCAAACGTCAAAAAAAGGGAATCTTGCCATCTCCAAATCATTTTTCGCAAAACTCTCGCAATGCTCTGGGAACAATGAATCCGGGAGCTTTCACGACTTCCAGCATAGCTCCCGATTCTAGTAATACGAGTTGGGTTACTCATCAACAAATTCAATACTTACTTGGTATTTTGCTTAATGCTCAACCATCTAGTTCCACTGCTATATCTGCCTCCCCCGCTAGTGCGCACTCTATGAACCATTCAGGTAAAACATCGTCTTGGATATTTGATTCTGGTGCATCTCACCATATGACTCATGATTCTTCTATTCTTGTTGAGCGCTCTACATCTTTCATTCCATCTTCTATTCAAACAACATAATATGACTTGTATGAATTCTTGCAAAACACGAATTGGGAGAGTGTAACTTGGGAAGACCAAATTAAATGATTTCAAAAATTCCCCCTTGTTCAGAAATTTATAAAACTCACCTACTTTTTCTTAACTTTTCAAATATAACACACCTTCCACAAATATTTATTCTCAAAACCCTGCATTTCTTAATTTTCCCTTATTATGGTCCCAATGCCGTTATTGGAAGGTAATGCCATTACGCTAAATACGTATGATCCAGAAGTTGGACGATGGACACAAGCTTAATTAGTCATTATCTTGAACCTTGGTTATTTGTAACAAAAGGTGTAGTACAGTCAATGTTTCTCCGCAGTTAAAAGGAATAATACAGTCAATGTTTGTCCATTTGGTGATTCTTTTAGGAGTTCATTATTCTTTTGAATGATTGTTGGGATGGACTCCTAAGCAAATTCATCAGATGATTTGTATTACAATCATGCTAGTGCTCCAAGGGGGAATTATGGGGCTCTTTTACGTTTGGTTGCAGACCCTTCACCAACGTCAAATTCATGCCCTGGTCTTGGCAAGACGTTTTCCCTCCTATGATATCCTTGTACATTTCTCTTCAAGGGCGCTAATATGGAGTTCATCATTAGGAGCTTGAACAGGGAATCGGTGACTGCTGAACATTTGCAGCTTCATGATTACATTGGAAAATTAAATCACTGACTTAACATGGTGTTTTCTTGGACTTGAATAGTATTATCTGATCAAAGAGAACGTTTTTTATCACTTTATCAATCGACTATGAGTAAATCCGATAATGATTTTAAGTCGAATGTTGCTTGGTCCTAGGGATGCATGAAAACTTCTTATCGGCGTGTATTATCGTGTTCCAGTAATGTCACTATGCACATATCATAGTGATTGTGCATCAGGATGTCGTACGTCTTGGATCCTACATACATGACTAGCCACATCTTTACTACGACTAACACAGAGAGTAATTGTACACCTTAGTCACGGTGCAAGATAAAGATGGAGGAAAGTAATAGAGCTTGTCTCTAAGGCATTCATAACGCGTTCAAGCTCTACGATAGGAAATGTAAGATCAAAACCTAGCTCAGAATCACTAAATATGATGTGAAAGTGGTACAACTAAAAATTTACTCACGCTTTTAGCGCACGTGAAATTTATATTCTTTTGTCTGAATGTATAAGTTAATATTCGGCAATAAGGTGTTTGGTAAGCCAGTATTGTTTTTCCAGATTGAAAAGATTATCCACTTTGTATTTTGGTTAATTCTTACTCTATGTAAAATGGGGTATTTATTACTCAAGATCGGATCAAGATCGGAATAGGGTTCAAAATGCCGAACGATGAATTCGATGCCCATTAGTGAAGATTGTTCAATGTTTGAATTTTAGCACAGTCAAAACTTACATATAACATGACAGGATGGTCATTTCAACAATGGTGACAATGACTTGATCGTCGCTATACTTCCATAACTCTACACAAGGTTTTATATGCAAGATCCAAAAGCATTAGGACTTGTAACAAACCATTAATGCCAACAATTTTTTTTTTTGGCCGTAGTCGCTTCATATAGCAATAGATGGTGGTTAGTTAAATATGCTTAGTGACTATTAAGTTTTAGTGATGCTAAGATTAATCTCTAAAGATGTCTCTGAAAATGTTATTAGTAAGACTCAACGATAATTAATAGTCACTGTAAGTGACATTACCAAGTTTGTAGCAAAATCTTTCTTAATGCATGTGGGATAAGGTAAAATCTTATGAAAATAAGACATTACGGATCTAATTCAGAGTTTTGTCACCAATCCCAAAGTCATATGCACATCCCCCATTCAATCAACAAAAGCAAAACGACAAATCGACCCAATGCTGCAGTATTACCAGAATCCATATCTGATATTCATACACTGCGCCAAATGACATGTTATCTTTGTTGCTTTGAGCTAAGGTTCTTACTTGAATCTTGACCCAAATGTTTACACGAGTGATCCATCATAAACTTTTTAGAAGAGGATAAAAGCATAAAATGGACGGAGCGTTATTTTCCGACCACAAACATAAAGCATCATGAGCGTTAGACGATTGATTTTTGACCTTTAAATTTTGTTTTCTCAAGATTTTGATTGCATTACAAAGATAAACTTAAGAACTCATTCGATGATGCGTTTGAGAGTATCTAAAGCACTTTTAAATTATGTGAGATTTATAGATTGAGCGTCAATCAAAGCTTATATGTCTTTTTAATTTGTCTTTGTTGACAAACCTCCCATGGTTCTTTCCGACCTCGTCACTTTCTATGAAAAATTTTGTGCGTCATTGCTTAGGCCATTCTCTTTCCTTCCAATTCCATCACGCCATTAAAGAAACATGCTCCACCATTGGCCTTTTCGAATGAGTCCTAATTTTCCCATGACAGACATGGCTAATTGGCATAAGCACTGCCTTGATCAGCGGGGAACGACAAATGGCCGCCTTGGGTTTCAGCAGTGCTGCTATTATATACCCTTTAGCTTCATTCCTATGATTCGATAATCCAACTTGTCCAAAGCCTCAGAAAGGTTGGAAAATCGTCTTCCTTTTGCTTTTCTCATTGCATGCAGTTCTTATAGAATTACCAAGAGTGCTGTTTGGGTTATGCTTGTATAGTATATGTGAAAACGCCTGAATGGTTCGTTGATCAAGAACTTTAGTACCATTTTGGTGTACTTCTCCGGTTATGCGAAACCCAAATTAGCACACCCTTTTCAGATGTTTAGAATTGCTGAATATCTTGTGTTGCTTGCTGATCGTTTTTCTGCGTATGCTGTCTTTTGAGCTTTGAAAATTGTGCGAGTGTGCATAATCAGCTGCTGTCTCTGTTTAACTGTTCGGTGCTGAAGTTCTTTTTTTCCTTTTTTTGCTGGCCACCTCTATAGATTAACATTGTTCTGGTTGTTCTTGTGAACATATGTTTCTGGAATTTGTGATCTTCTTGCCTATCCAATCTTCATGCAAATCGTTCTCTTTAAGTGTCTCAGATTGTTAAATAACAAACACGTTTAAGAAAGCGGACCGGGAGGGCATTCATTCAATGGTATCTTTGACTTTTAAGTTCTCGTATAAATCTTGGTTCTCTCTCTCTCTCTCTCTCTCTGCTTTTTTGAATTATGAACGTGTTCGAGAAGGTGGATCCAAGGCGCATCCTGAGGAGAAAATACTAATGCGTTTTTTTTAAAAAGCGATAAGCTTTTAGACATTTGTCATGGTCTTCGAGTCAATGAAAGAAACTCACTGATATCTTATACCTCGTGTGAAGAAACTTTGGATGAGAGACCCCGTCTTCAACGTTATGTGCTCTAAAATCAGTTAAAACTTTTGTACTCGATTTTTCAAAATGAATATCTGAACTACTGCGGATTGTTTTTTCTTCGCTACAGAAACTGACATCAAGAGTGGAAAATGTCACATGGTCTTCAGAGTTGGTTGCTATCCTTGGCAATACTCTTGTTGGCAATAAGTGCTCAAAATTCAGAAGCTCGTCTAACACATGAAAATGGTGTAAAGTCCGTCGTATTTCTGTCACCTAAATTCGTTTTGCGACCAGGATCAGTGGCTAATAAAATCTACCATGATATCAACTTCCCAAGGGGTCATATTGCTATCAAGAGTTTCACTGCTGAAGTTGTTGATGAAGCTGGGAACCCTGTCCCCCTCCATGAAACTTATCTCCACCACTGGGTTGCTGAAAGGTATTATCAACGTGAAGGTATTGATGTTCCAAAATACAGTGATGATTCAGGGTTCCACCAATCTGATATCATCATTGTCAAAAACTCTGGGATCTGTGATCGCGGTGCTCCACAATATTTTGGTCTTGGTTCTGAGACAAGAAAGACAGACACACATGTGCCAGACCCTTATGGAATAGAAGTTGGTGATCCAGCGGAAATTCCTGCTGGATATGAAGAGAAATGGTTGCTTAATGTCCATGCAATAGACACACGGGGTGCGGAAGATAGGTTGGGGTGCACTGAATGCAAGTGTGATCTATATAACGTTACGGTGGATGAATTTGGGCAACCTCTCGGGCAAGATTATATTGGGGGCTTAAGATGTTGTTATGATGAGATGCAGTGCAGATTGAGAAAAGGCTTTGCAAGTTCTACTAGAAGCCTATATATGAGATACACGGTGAAATGGGCTGATTGGGACAACTCTATTGTGCCTGTTAAAATTTATATATTTGATGTCACTGATACATGGAAGAGGTCCGATGGATCAAAAAAGCTCAGCACGGGACATAATTGCCAAGTGAGTGAACTTCTTCTTCTATGCATAATAACACATTCCTACACGAAGTTGTTCGATATCCTTGCCTTGGATTGCGAACTACGCCGGTTTCACTCTATACGTCTTTACAAAAAAGATAGAATACTACTGCTAGGTTCTTCTTTAACTCGAGATACATCTCCTAGATGATATGCTATACTAATGGGTCCAAAGAATTAACTTATAGTGGTCAGTGTCAGGTAATTTTACTCCGTAAAGCGTGTGTAAAGTTTATGCTAAAAGAAAAGCAGTAGCAACACATCTGAGCGCGTATAAGTTTAATTAAGCTTCAAGTTGCAATTATAAAAGAAAAGTTGAAAGTATAAGGGCAATCTACAAAGTGGCAGAACCTTAAAAGTTTCTTTGGCGTCTTTGGCTTTGTTCATCATATTTGTTCTTTGAATTTGTCTTTGTACAGGTTGAGTATGTAATCGAGTCTTGCGACACTAGTTTGGCTAGCGATGGTTGCTTTGATACTAGAAAGGTAAGCCTGAGTTTACCAACTGGTGGTGATGTCATCTATGGTGTTGCACACCAGCATACAGGAGGAATTGGTTCAGCTCTTTATGGAGAGGTATTTAACCTCAATGTCCTCTTTATAGGCAGGCATCTTCTTTAGTTTATACAGTCATTTCTTTTGGCATCTGCTTGGTATTGAATAGGTTAAGTAAGCTCCATTCAGTCTGGACAATCTTTTGGCTTTTGTTTAAATTGAGGTGTAAGCATGAATGATACTCCCTCCGTTCCTAAAGAGAATCATGTTGACTCTCTCAGCAAATCTTATGATAGCATTTCTTATGCACAAGTGCTAGATGGAGCTTTGTTTTTAGAGCCAAAAAAGTCTCACTCATCCAAAAACTAAACTAGGTTTTGTAGAAGTTAAGGTGAGTCTTTCTACAGTT
Organism: Escallonia herrerae; assembly: GCA_033070095.1. Lineage (NCBI taxonomy): Eukaryota > Viridiplantae > Streptophyta > Magnoliopsida > Escalloniales > Escalloniaceae > Escallonia > Escallonia herrerae. The sequence continues at coordinate 162,967 of JAVXUP010000019.1, read as the reverse complement.
AGTAGGGATTAACACTTTTCAAGCTCAATCTTTTAGCCCCTGCTGATAAAAATCTTCCCTGTTCTGTCACGTTAAAGCTCACGATCATGAAGAACTAACCAGAAACCTTTTATGTGGCACTTTATAATTCAATTATGGTAACAGCATTTCGGAGCTTTTTTATGCTTTTTGCTGATTTGCTTTAGATCCCTGTTAAAGCCATCATGTCTCTTTGGTGCCTTGAACTAGAAGTCCAACCATTAGTGGCTATGTCTTTTTGGCTTCAACATGTCTTCACTGGGAAGAGAGACGATTTTTGCCTGGCATATCTATTTCATCAACATGTTGGTCAGTGGGGGTAGTACTGCACCTGCTAGGAAGTCTGATGATTCCTTTGTTTTAGTTGGACTTTGTTTTGGCCCCCGTCCAGTGGAAATCATCATTCTGCTACCTTCGTGTGATTACCATATATTGAAGACATTGATGTAATATGCGTGTTTATTCATTGAATTTTTGTTTGGCGAAATAATCCAGGATGGACGGGTAATATGCTCTTCAATACCTATTTATGGAGAAGGAGAGGAAGCAGGAAATGAGGCTGGTTTCATTGTAGGAATGTCCACATGTTATCCTCGGCCAGGCTCTATCAAGATCTCAGATGGGGAGATGCTACTTTTGGAATCAAATTATAGCAGTTCCCAAATGCATACTGGGGTTATGGGGCTCTTTTACATTTTGGTTGCAGAATCATCACCAAAGCTTGATCCTTTCTTGCATGCTCCAGTCAATGTAAGATATTTTTCCATTTTAAGGTTGTCCTCTACGTTTTCTATGATGGGATCTTGTTCGATTCACTACTAAATGAATCAATGTGTCGCAATGTGAACTTTTGAAGTATTGTCAGAAAGACCTTCGGCAGGGAATTGGGGGTAACTGAGGATAAGTAGACTAATTAGTTTGGCAAATTCATAAAGGAAAGGGATATTGAGGAGCTACATCCCCATTAAGCAGAGAGTACCTAAACTTTTAACTATGTGTGTTTTTTTTTTTTTAAACTTTGATTTTGCCTGATTGGTGCAGATGCATGAAGTGTTGACTGCCCCCCGACTTGTTTTGGTTGGAGTGTTACTCGGAGTGACAATAGCAATTGCCGCTCTAGTTGCAAATAGGCGTATGAGTCAAAGACAGGATGGTTACCAATCGATTGTGATGTGATCATTTTCTCCTAGTTTCGGTCATGTTATCCAAAGATTTTGGATGTTTCCTAATCTGTAACCATAAATAATGTAATCCGAGTGTGCTAATAGTTTGAGCTTTTATATATGGAGGATGGTTTGCATTGTTTGGTTACAAATTTGCATTTGGAGGTTGGAAGAGGGCAATCATTTTTTTTTTTTTTGTGCAATCATGCATTTGGAATATGTTCAAAGGAACCACTGTACTTGACAATGACATGGCGGGCATTGCTTGTGTCCCTGGGATTCAGGCGATTGCAGAGATATAAGGTGCCAGTTTAGGGTTCCATTTTCTAGTACCATGGCTAAAATGGATCATACTATCTATTAGTCTTATTGTATTGTATAAAAGTATACTATCTACAATATTATCTTATTCAACGATTGACCAAAAGAAATTTTGAATAAATAATAAATTACACAAACTTAAATCAATTAAATAATAATATTTCTATGTAAAGATTTAGCCCTAATCAATTAACTAGTAAATATGTTCCCCTCTCGTGTCAAATGATCATTTGGCTTAGATTCTGTTCGAATTTCAATATTATGTACCAACATGGCAGCTAAGCTGACTTCTGGCCTTGATGATACCGACTAGCCTCTTATAACAGGATACATCCCAATGAAGCTACTCAGTCGTGATTGGTTGTGATCGTTGCAATAATAGCAAGCAGTTTCTATTGAAGTACGTGAAAAAGAATATTCGGAGGCATAGAATCTTTTTGCTCTGAAAAATGTCGCATTATGTATTCTGAGGGGGAAAAAATTAAAAACCTCCCAAATCGTACTATGTTAGATTCATTTTTTTTTTTTTTTTTTTTTGTTACCTTGCAAGTGAAACGTTCAATTCGGCGAGTAAGATAGAGATAAGAAGAGAGAAAAAATGTTTGAGTAGTTATTTTTGAGTTCCATGGTTGTGACTACAAATGCTAGTCTGACACTAAATAATTCCTTTAACAATTTTAAATTGACGAATGAAAAATGCATAGTACTTAGAGGCCGTTTAAGATTGATTTTTAAAAGTAAGTTTTGATTAAATCAGAATCAGTTTCTAGAATCAGTTTTAATCCATTTTAAACATAATAGATTAAAAGTTGTTAAAGTTGTTTGAATAAAAAGTGATTAAAGTAGATTTAGTGTAGTTGAAAATGAGCATTTAATGTCTATTTATATGTAAGAATATTTTGGTAATTATTTTGGTCAAACCTGATTCTCCAAAACTGATTAAATCTTAATCCAAGAAGATGAGGACTATGGATTTAATCAGTTTGGAGCACATTAAAGCAGATTTAATCAGTTTATTATTTTTTTTCAAACACTTCAAACCCGATTTAATATGTATTTAATCAAGTTTGACCATTTTAGAATCAATCGCAAATACTCTTTTAGAGTTGAGATACATGTCTGTCTATACAATAAGTGTTGCGTCCCGATAACTACATTTGGCACTTAAAAAATTGAGCGAAAACTTTCACCCTTTTGTATCTTTAAGGGCTAATTACACCCATGTCCCTCAGGTTTGAGGGTAATTACACCCGAGGACACAAAGTTTCAAAATGTAACACTTATGTCCATTGACAAACGGAATACAAAAATACTTAACGGTTTTGACAAAAATACTTGATTGCCCCTGACTTTAAAACCCTAATTTTTAAATCAGGTTTATCTCTCCAAAATTTTTCTCCAGATCTGCCGCCCACTCCCTCACCCCACGCCGCCGGCAGCCAAGCCCCCTCCCTCGCCCTACGCCGCCGGCAGCCCGCGCCGTCCCTAGACCCACCTCGCCGATAACCCAAGCCCCACCTCGCCGCCACCGCAACAGATCTCCCTTTGAGCAAGCCACAGCATCGGGAGCCCCCTCTCCCGTCGATCTCCACTGACAGATTGGTTGTGGTTGTCGAACGACTTGATGTGGTTGTTAAACAACGGCGTCTGGAGCTGGCCTCCGCGGAGACCAGACAGAGTGTTTTGCGACGCACGGTTGACCTCGAGCATGGTGCATTGATTCTCCGGTCATTGACGGTGGGTAGGCCTATCTCCCATGCGAAAACTCAGTCGTCGTTGTTAGTCATTGATTAAGGTGGCGAGTTGGATTTGTTGGATCATCGATTGAGGTGGAGAAGAGGAAGTGGGATGAGGGAAGAAGATAGGAGAAAATGACTGTCGGCGGGGAAGGGAACTGCCGGCGGTGAAGTAATGGCATTTTAAAAACCTTAATTTGAACAAATGAAACCCTAATTTGAATAATTAGGGCTTTGAAACCCTTAATTTGCAAATTAGGGTTTCAACAAAATCCTAATTTGCAAATTAGGGTTTCAAAACCTTAATTTGCAGATTGAAATCTTAATTTAATTTTTTTTAAAATATTCAGTATATACAGTATAAGGGCAGTATCGTCATTTTAAAAATACGTATTGATGACATAATAAAAAAAGTACATTTTTTTTACGGAACCCTGACGGATGGACACGGGGTGATACATTTGAAACACTTTTGGTCACGGAATGTTACATTTTAAAACTTTGTATCATTGACTGTAATTATCCCTAACCTCAGGGACATAAGTGTAATTAGCCCTATCTTTCACTTTCATCCTTTCAAAAATGAAAAACATAATAAAAATAATGAGGTCAAGGTTTCGATTAAGACCATAATTCGAGAAATTAATTGCAGACATAGATAATGCCCTTTACACTTCATAACTTCTAATGACTTAGGAAATGGTATTTAATAATCATGTCAACGTGTGTGACAATCAAATGACTTGTCCTTTGTCTTATCTTATCTTCAGAATGACTTGCCATATGCAAGATCCGAAAGAGCGTTGGATTCACTCGAAACCATTAATGTGTGCAAGATAAACACCAAGATCTTATAAAAATAAGTCATTATCTGGGGGCCTATTCAGAACTTTGTCACCGTTACCGAAGCCAAGCACACACTCTCGTCCAAACTATGAATCCAAACCGACATGAAAATCTATCTATCTATTCTACATCAAAAGATATCACTATCACCCCCATATTCAAAGGGGCAAAGGATATTCGCTGTTCGGCTCATATTTTTTTTTATTATCTAAATAGTTCATAATCATGTAAACATGAAGGGTGTATACTGTAGAAATATGAAAACGATTTCATTTCTTGAATACGACTTATCACCATAAAGGATTTATATAAGAAAAAATGATAGCAGATAAGTAATACTTAGTACAAGATAATCTAAAAAATAAGTATAATTTATCATTATCTCTAATTTTTTAATCTTGATTGTAGAGATGTCAAAAGAGCTGGGCGGCCAGCGGGCTGGCTAGACCCGGCCCGTTTTTTGCTCGGGCTGGCCCCGCCCTCCAGTGAACAGTAGCGGCCTTAAAATAAAGGGCTTTGGACCTGGCTTGAACCAGGCCGAGGTTTCACCCAAAACAGCCCGGGCCTAGCCTCGCCCGAAAAAAGCACGGTTTTTGGCCCGACTTGAGAAAAGCCCAAATTCGGCCTGAAATTGGCCCTATTTTAGGGCCTTTTCTGGGCCCGAATTTGGGCCCCTTTTTGGCCCTAGAGTGGGCTGGCCCATTTTATTTCAAAAATTGTTTTCCCTCCCCTTTTCTCCTAAACAGTAATATTTTTTTATTATTTTATTTAATATCTATGTTTTCTTTGATATGATTTTGGATATTAATAACTCAGGTCTATGCGAATTTTTGTCCGACTAAGAATTCTTTATTGTTTTATCCATCAAGTCTTAGTTTTTTTTTTTTTATTAATCTTCAATTTTTTCTACTTGCCTGAAAATCAGGACTTTATTGAAAAAAGTCTAATAAAATACTATGATTTGAGAAACAGAGTTGTTGGTACATTGCAATATGTTTAAAGTCGGTACTAATAAGTAAAACTAGAGATAACACAACGAATGAAATGAAATAAACTTGAGAGAATCTAGCAATATCTTCATCTGTCTCTAAAGATGTAGCATTTTTGTCGCTAATACGTTAGTGTTCAGGTGCGTATAACAGTGAATTTTAGTAAGAGATAACATATAAATACATTTCAAATTCAATGTTCAGGTGCACTTTGATGGTGCACAAAGTAAGATGTGTAAGATAGTAAATTCTAGTTAAATAAGAATATCCTGTCATTTTCAGTTCCAAATTTATAGGGAAGTAAGCAAGTACCCGCTTGTCATTTTCAATCGAAACTTTAACTTATGCTAGTCCGTTCCATTCCATGCTTCAACCATCTATTAGCCACATGTTTAGTATACAAGTATTCTAAATGATTTTTACTACATGTACACATAATATTACGACATTTACTTGTTTGCGTACACACAGCGGCAGACCTACGTTGGAACGAGGGGGGCTGATGTACCCCCTCAACTTCCCAGAGAAGAATTTTTTTTTTCACCTCTGTGACTCTCTCAGCCACCCACCGGCGACGGACAACAGCCGACAGTGAGAGCTCAAATCTGGAATGAGTGGAGGCTCGGCCACTCATCGGCCACTGGGCAACGGCCGACGGCAACATACCGACACGGCAGCCGGCAAGGGCTCCTGTCCCTCCTTCAAAAGAATTTGGACCGTCCTTTTTTTGCTAGGAGAACTCTAATAGAGTACCACCGCCTCTACAAAATCCAGTACCACCGCTCCACGGAACCAGTACCACTGCCTCCACCAGAAAATCAGACCCTTCATTCTCGAATTGCTTCTATTTTGTTGCAGACAGCTCTGCCGAACCGAATGGGGTTGGATCACCATGGCACCACCGCAATAGAGGAGTGGGGATCGAGGGTGAGGGTGATGTTATGGTGATTGAGGTGGCTGCCATGGTGGTGATTGGTGATGCATGGTGGTGCTGCAGTTTTGAGGTGATTGAGGATAGCGATTGATGATTGTGGGTTTCCTTTTTTGAGATGGTTTTGTAGTGGCTGTGTGGGTCAATAGGGCTGAAGACAGTGAGATCGGAGCTAGTCAGCGGTGGCCATGGTGGCGAGGCGTGGTTTTTCGTGGTGGCTCGGCAATAGGGTGTACTTCTTCGTGGTGGCAAGACGGGTGGGCTTGGTTCATCACGGCAGCTCACCATCATTTTGGAAGTGAAGGTGTCAAAGTTAAGAAGAAAACAGGTGAAGAATAGTTTTTCTTTTGGCTTTATAGTAACACTGATCAACTGACATTGCACAGTTGTACGAGGTTACACTCTTTGGACGAGTTTTTTCTCAAAACAAAAATAAAATGCTGTAGACGAAAAACCCAAAATGATTTCTTTTTGCCGTCACTACAAATATGAAAAATAAACCCAAAATGTTTAACTTGGAGTGAACTATTGTCTAACAAAGGCTTAGGTTAGAGTCCATAATGATTTTGATCCGTGTGTTCTAGTGGTGAAACTTTTCACTATAAAGTTTGATGTTTATTTTGATGTGGATTTTTTTATTTTTAGGTACACGTCTTTTGAGTTAATGTGAAAATTTTGATTCTGTGCTAAGAGTTTTTTTTGTATCGATATATTTTTAGTACCCCTGAAGTGAAATCCTGATTCCGCCACTGCATACACACAATTGCTTATATATAATAAGAAATTATTGCAATTCAAATCTTGAATAACAAGAAGTTGGGAAATAGAGCAAAAAAAAGGGCCCAGGCCCGGCCTAGGCCTAAGCCCAAGCCCGACCTTAAATATTGGGCCTAGGGCCTGGGCTTGGTCTGGACCTATATATCCCAGAAATTTGGCCCGGCCCGGCCCGGCTCGTTTTCCTCTGAGGTCCGTTAGGCCCAGGCAGGGCCGGCCCAAGCCCGGCCTATTGACATCTCTACTTGATTGATGTCTATCCAAATGTTATCCATATGCTTCAATATATACTGCTTGATAATACAATTAAACATTAAATATTTAAAATACTCAATAATCTTAAATAAATGCGCTTGATGACGCTTAACCTTGTATCATTTGTACAATTAACTCTATCAAAAAACAAACAAAAATTTTAAGTTAGTGTGAACATCTATAACACTTGTCACCTAATTAAAATGATATGGTTAAAAGTTGCTAAAAAATATTTAACGTAAAAAATATAATTAATACTGTGATGCCGCCACAAACAATTTGGTGGTCCCACCGCCATCACTAACTAGAGCCACCCCCCACACTACAATGTCCCCTTTGCCACAACATCATAATTACCAAGACCAAGGCTTCGCTACTATCACTAGATTACCGTGGCCACCACTAGCACCATCAACACCGCGAGGAACCGTCACCTCCAACACAACATCACCACCACGTCCCACGTACTCTAGAACCGTCTCCATATCCATCACAATAAAACTGTCATTACGACCGACATGTCGCTGCCTGTTCCCGCCACTACAATTACCAACACACATCTTCGCATACTACCACCAATAAAAAAATCATTTCTGCCATGACCACCATTATTACTATATCACTGCCACGTCCACCGCCAACAACATCACTACCATCAATATTCTAACAATAAATAATTATAAAATACGACTGAATAATTTTGTAAAGTAAACAATTTATCAATAAATTTGTTAAATGAAATAATGTTGAGACATCTCTATTTTTAATTTGCCAAACAACATAAGTTAGGTTTCATAGTATGGCAAAAATCAGGTACGCAGGGGTTTGAACAGCGCTTAAATTCAAGCGCTTTGTCGTCCTGGACAAACCAACCTCGTCGCCATCTCTGAAAACTGTACTTGCTCCTGGTTGCGTCATTGCTTACGCCATTCTCCTTTCCATCCAATTCCATCACGCCATTAAGCAATCGTACTTCGTAATTGGCCTTTTCGAATGAGCCCTAAATCTCCCATGCTGATATTTATGGCTAATTGGCGTAAGTCCTGCCCTCAGCATAGAGCGACACGCGGTCACCTCAGGCTGCCACAGTGCTGCCGTTTTATACCCAGTATAAGTACGCAGATTGACTTACTTGTTCAACGCCTCAAAAGGGTTTGAGGAAAACCATCTTTCCTTTTGCTCTTCTGAAGGTATGCACCATCATGGGATTGAAGCGTGGCTTGTTTTGTGTTTGCTAAAGTAGACTTTAGTGGTTTCTAGTGTATCTCTCGATTATACAGAAACCATTATCCTGTACCTTTAGACGCTGCTTAATCATTCTTCTTATCATGGGATTGAGCTATCAAAGTTGCTTGTTTTGTGTTTGTGTAAAGGCCTGAGTAGTTGATCAAGAACTTCTGTACTTTCTTTTGTTCTTCTTGATATACAAAAATCATCAGCCGGTACGCTTTAGATGGCTCTTAATCGGGGAAAAAGTTTGCGAGTTATGCCGTGTTAGATCATTTTTCCTGTCTACTTTTGTCAGGGGTTTGGCCATTAAAGTTAATTGTTTTGTGTTTGTAAAAATGCCCGAATGAGTAGTTAGTTAATAACTTTACAAGTTCTTGATGTAATTTTTGACCATATAAAAACTATTATCCGTGCCCTTTAGATGTTTATCTAAGTATAACTTTATGAGACTTTTAAGAACTGTTCCATTCCTCGTGTTCTGTTGATTACTTAATGATTTAACCGTTTCTTGATGGTTGTTTTTATTCTTAATTCCTTTTATCTGGCCTCTTTTGGAAATTGGTTGTATGAGCGAGCATTTTCACTTTCTCTGTGGCTGTGCTTACCATTACAGTTGTGTTCTGTAAGTTTATGTTCTTGCCTTCCAACATCTCTTTTAGGTTTTAAGCACTCATGCCAATTCTGGTTTTCCAGAGCTCTTGAAGTCTGAACCAAAGGGTAGTAATGCATTCGCATCATACAGTAATAAGAATCTGAACGTATGGCATGGTGTTGGGGTCAAATGGATAAATTCACTTATATATGCTACTTAGATGGAAGATCCCCCACTTTCGATGTAATCCAGTTTGGGATCTAACAGTAACTTGAGCCTTTAACAGAATGAGTATCTAAGTTCTTGTGATTTTGTGCTTTTCGCTAGATAAGCTGACATTAGGAGTGGAAGATGTCGCATGGTCCTCAAGGTTGGTTGCTTTCCTTGCCAATTCTCTTGTTGGCAATAAGTGCTCCAAGTTCACAAGCTCGTCTATCACATGAAAATGGGATAAAAACTGCTGTTTTTCTATCACCAAAGTTTGTGTTGCGACCAGGATCAGTTGTAAACAAATATTACTATGATATTGACTTCCCACGAGGTCATATTGCCATTAAGTATTTCAATGCAGAAGTAGTTGATGAAGCAGGGAATTCTGTCCCTCTCCATGAAACTTATCTCCATCACTGGGTCCTCGAAAGATACTATCAACGTGAAGGCTTTGAAATTCCAACGTACAATGACTATTCGGCGTTCCAGCAATCTGATTTTATCCTTGTCAGAAACTCGGGGATTTGCGATCGTGCTCTTTCACAATATTATGGCCTTGGGTCTGAGACACGAAGAACAGACACACATGTCCCAGATCCTTATGGTATAGAAGTTGGTGATCCGGCAGAAATTCCTGCTGGATTTGAAGAGAAGTGGATGCTTAATGTCCATGCAATAGATACAAGGGGTGCAGAAGATAGGTTGGGGTGCATGGAATGCAGGTGTGATCTGTACAATGTTACAAACGATGAATATGGCCGAGCTTTGGGGCCAGATTATATTGGAGGCTTAAGATGCTGTTATGATGAGACACAATGCAAGGTGAGAAAAGGTTTTACAAGTCCTACAAGAGGCCTCTATATGAGATACACAGTAAAGTGGGCTGATTGGGACAGTTCTATTTTGCCTGTTAAAATTTATATCTTTGATGTCACTGATACATGGAAAAGGTCGGATGGATCAAGAAAGCTCAGGACAGGACATAATTGCCGAGTAAGTGAACTTCTTTGCTTTGTAATTAAATGTTCCTACGTGAAGTTGTTTGACATCTTTACCTTTGGTTTGTTTTAATTCTATACATTTTCCGATAAATGACAGAATGGTATTCTCATGTTTCATAGCATTAGTAGAAGGAAATCACAGAATCCAGCTTATATTCTTATTTACCTTGGGTATAAGGTCTCTTACATGATATGCTATTGTTGAGTCTAAAGAAAGGATCTAGATTTGTGAATTATCGGTTTTAAATAGATTTTGCTTTGTAGGGTCTTAAGGACGTGTGTCAAGGTTAAGCTAAAAATGAATGCAGTAGCAACAGATCGTGTTCTAAGATTCTTAAGAACTGAAACTGAAAATAGACTGGTAATTTCTAATTTGGCCAATCATAAAGTTGCTGTGGTGCCTTTGGCTTTGAATTCATTATCTTTATTGTTTGAATTTTCCTACAGGTTGAGTATGTCGTTGAGGCATGTGACACTGGTGTGGCTAGCAATGGTTGCTCTGATACTAGAAGGATAAGCCTGAGTTTACCAACTGGCGGTGATGTCGTCTACGGTGTTGCACACCAACATACTGGGGGGACTGGTTCAGCTCTTTATGGAGAGGTAGTTTCTAATTAAATTTCCTGTTTGTTGGCACAAGTCTTCTTTAGTTCATGTGTTGTTTCTTTTGTCATCTTTATAGTACTGAATAGATTTGTCAGCTTTAGTGCCCTTCTGGACGATGACATATCAATGGTCTTTTAGGTTTTAGCCATTGAGATGACATATCAATGGTCTTTCTGTCCCTAGAAGTGTGACTCACGCTAACTCTTTTGACAAATCTTAGGATGTTTATTTAAATGCATGACTAGAACATGTAAGTTAATCGTTTGTTTACTTTTCTTCACCATTGGAGAAAATACATCTCAAATCCATCCAAGAACTAACCTAGGTTTCGTCGCAAGGAGTAGGCTTTTGCAAGCACATCCTGCTGATATTTATCTTCCCTGTCTTGTGTCTTTGAAGCTCACGATCCATGAAGAACTAATCACAAGCTAAAATCTGTCGCGTGATGCTCTAATGAACCTTTGTTACATGCTTTCTGCATGATTCTCTTTTATTCCTAAAGGTAACCCTTCTCTCTCAGTTCCTTCGTTAGAAGTGAAACCATAATAGTGATGTCTTTTTGGCTTTAATGTGCCTTTGACGATTATGACCATGAATATTGTGAAAAAAAGAAGAGAAGAGAAACCATTCATGCATATAAATTGTGCGAGACTTCTAAATATGTTATAAGGGCGAAACTTGGCTCTAGCAGCCATTACTTCAATTACGTTTCCAAAAGATACTCGGGACTTGGAAAGTGTTCATGCATGTTGAGCAGTATGACCCCATGGAGGATATATCACAGAACTGAAAAAAATTCCAATCCCATGTTTGCCACAGGACCGCATATTACACCAGTTAGGAGAGCCATTCCTTCTTTTTCTTTTCCAATATTACTTTTTCTTCTCAAATGCTGCGGTGCAGCATTTTAAAAAATGTTAAACAACTAGCTTCTTGTGACCACTTGCTCTGAGCAGCTTGATGGAGTCTTTCGTTCCATGATTTGTTTGCATGGTAAATCTTGTAGGATGGTCGAGCTATATGTTCTTCAATACCAACTTATGGAGAAGGAAACGAAGCAGGCAATGAGGCTGGTTACATTGTAGGAATGACCACATGTTTTCCTCGGCCAGGCTCTGTCAAGATTTCTGATGGGGAGACACTACTTCTGGAATCTAATTATAGCAGCACACAAAGGCATACCGGAGTTATGGGTCTCTTTTACATTTTGGTTGCAGAGCCCTCTCAGAAACCCAGTTCTTTCTTGCATGCTTTAAAAGTAAGATTTTATTTCTTTTATGGTCCTCTTCTACGTTTTTCATGATTGGATAGGAATCACTTGGTGTCGAGAGCAAAATTATTTCCTGAATTTCAGGTGATGTGAATACCGACTGTTGGTTGGAAAGACCTAGTATCCGGCAACTGTAACTCTGGATAAGCAGACTTGTTAACTTCGGCAAATTGATCAAGGGTCATTGGCCGGATTTTCTTGATTTTGTTTAGCAGTATTTAATCCGTCAGGCAGAGTTTCAAATATGGAAGATAAACTTTTCTGTGATCTTAAGTCTTAAATGTTTCCTGGTTGCTGCAGATGCATGAAACTTTGATGACCCCCAATCTTGTTTTTGTGGGAGTGTTCCTCGTCATCATAATAGCAATTGTCGCTATTATTGCATATACGCGCAGAAGCCAAAGAGAGGATGGCTACCAATCAATTGTGATGTGAGAATATGTCTCAGTTTTGATCATGTTATCCCAAGCTTTTGGATATTTTCAATGATCTGTAATCCTAAATAAGAATGTCAGTTTTGATCATGTAATACTAAGCTTTTGGATATTTTCAATGATCTGTAATCCTAAATAATTAATCCGAGTATGGCAACTATTTGAACCTTTATTCTTGGAGCAGTTTAGTTATTCTGTTCTTTATCCATGTAATGAACAAACTGTTGCGCAAGAGTCGTAAGATTCCACGTGTAAAATGTTCAGGTTTGGAAGTTGGAAGATTTCAATCATGCATTTGAAACATTTGAAAAAATTTCAGGCTTGGAAGATGTTCAGCGACCCTTTTTGAACTAGCAATTGTCTTTCGATTTGGAGCCATAAGATGACCCAAATCTGAAGTACGAAGTGCTCGTTAGGATGGTTAAGGCATCCTACTGATATTGATTAAACAATGTCATAACCAAGATTACGCAGTGAAGTGCTCCCTATAATGGTGCAGTCCTCTTAAATGATTATGATTAAACAATGTCATAACCAAGGTTACACACCTTTGTAACGCGTATCGTGATTGGTTTTGATTATAGCCATGCTGAGCTTTTTGACTAATGCTATACATTTAGAAAAAAGTAAAGCAGATAGATAAAATAAAGTTGATACAACTAATGTGGGGGAGGATATTCGTAGGCATTGATATCCTGCAGGCTAAAGATATGGAATATATTTCATACTAGGATATTAAAGATGACAATGTAACCGATGAGTGCAATGTTGAACTTAAATTTGGATGACTTTTTTTTTATTTGTAAATGATGCATGAAATGTTTGATGGTTAGAAGATAAAATTGTTTACTTAAAAACGTAAAATATGAGCTAATTTGTATTTGGTGCTGAAGAGCATTATTTGGCACAACATTTATGGCTTTTCAAGCTGTCATGTAGCCTCGTGTAGATTCAATCTTGGAGCTGTCAACATAAATGTCTGTTTTACTCTTTTGCTCCCGTTAAGCTTTCCTTATTTGATCTAACTTTGTCACGTGTTGAGATGAATAAGATCTCGTTTTACCTTTCATCTAACGTCTGTAACATTTTTAACAAAATTTTTTTATAATGACACATTGTTTAGTAAAAGCTTCATATCGTATATTAATGAGCCATGTGTCCTTCCTTCACTTAAAACCGTCATGTGTCATTCAGCCAATTAATTTGACAATTTGATAGACAGTCACCAACTTGCTTTAGGACGAATGAGTCTTAAATGGACTTGCCTTTTGGTGGACAGTGGACTCAAATTTTTATTAGTGGCGTGGCATGTTGATGCTTCTAGAACAAATAGACTTACCTTGGCCAAGAAGTTGTGTTTTTATCCGGTGCAAACAAGCTTAAGAGGGTGTTTGAGATTGATTATGAGATGATCAAACTTGATTTAATTTAGATTAAATCAGGTATGTGAGTGTTTGACAAAAGAGATTAAGAGATTTAATCCATCTTCAGAAGTTAAAAACTGATTTAATCCATAATCCTCACTTTTGAGGATTATAAAATAATCACTTTTTTCATAATCAGATTTGACCTTCTAATTTACCATCCTATCCCCATATTTTTCACAAAAGACCTCTCACACCCCTTTATTAATTATCTTAGATATTTGGAGTTTATCTCTTCTCATATTGCTAAACTATTCTCCTACAGCTAAATAATTTTATTTTTTACTTAAGATAAACTTTATTTTTAGTTTGGGGATGTTATCGTACTATAAGCAATAACATGCGATTGTTTGTATTTTTAATTTAAAAGAATAAGTAATAACTTCTATAGGTGCTTAAAAATAGTTATTTTAATAATTTATTTGGGCATTATAATTTTTTACGAATAAAAGTTATATTAACGTTGCTTGAATATTAGAAAATTATTTATTGAGTGTCCTTCATAGTCATTTTGTCATAGTGAAACTGATTTAAGTATTTTTTATCCAAACACTTTTTATAGATTTGATTTAGTTTACAATTACTTTTGTCAAACAGCAAATTGATTCTAATTAAATTAGATTTTGAAAAGTGATTAAGATTTAAGCCGAATCTACTTTTTTTAATCAATCTCAAACGGGCTCTAAGTTACCCTGGATCTGTATGATGATTAATAGCCGAAACGGAACGGCTGCTGCAACTCCATGAAGAAGCCCGGTCCAATGTCGTTTTATCCGTATTTAGAGAGAAAAAGAAAAAAGAGATTCAATGATTAGAGTTCTATATCATAGAGTTTGAAAAGAATCAAAGAGGATAAGTGCAATGCAAAATTCGCACCTAGAGCTGCTTTTTCCATTCTCTCTAAAAGTCCCAAAAGCACATTAGAAAGGTGTGCAATTTAGACATAATTTTCACTTATAAGAAAAAGCACCATCTTGCCAAAAATTCACTTCTTGAAATCAGAATCGATCCGACAAACATATCACAACTATTTTATGACTACAAACATTTTTTATGATTTGCTTAGCTTTCTTTGCTGCTTCATTGAACAAAATGAAGGATCATATTCGGGCTCCGTATTTCATTATTTGAGTTGCGCAACGGTAGCTAAAAACAATGGCTATGGTTTACTCCGATGTCAATATGGTCAAGCCCAAAGAGCACTGGAATTACGAGTCCCTAACCGTCCAATGGGGTTAATTTTGTAGTCTTACTAGCTATGCTCGTTGTTATCTTCTTTCCTGTGTGTTTGATTGCGTTGTGTGATCGGTTATGTAGAGAGCGTGATGATTACAAGGTGCTGAAATAAGGTTAGTAGGGTGGCGGTTATTACCGGTGGCGATGGTCTTGGTTGGTGGTGGTGACTTTTTTTTGTATGAATTAATGCAGCTCAGTGAGTTAGTTACTCTGCAATAGTTAGCCTCTTTTTCATTTTTATTTTGATGATATGAACAAAGGGAAGAATAGACAACACACTGATTAAAGAACCATTTAATTGTTCAAAATTGTAAAAGGGTTTCATCTAAAGTTGTGAAATATTGGGGACTTGAGGCACAATGAACTCAAAGATTAGCTGAGTTTTTTTAAAGAGAGAAAAGAAAGGAAAATAACTTTTTTTTTCTCCCTTTTATCTAATTTGTGAATTTTTTTAAGGAGAGAAAAGGGAGGAAAGCTTGGATCTCTTTTGTTTCTAAATCTTACCTCCCACATTTGAGAGAAAACGGAGAGAAAAGAAACTCTCGCAAATAATATTTAATAATCTCATATTACCCTTCAGATAACCTATGAAGACAAAATTTTTAATAATTTTTAAGTTTTAGGGTGACAAGACCTACCATTTTCCTTAAGAACAGATAATTGCTTTAGATGTTAGAGTTGACTTATGACTAATTTTGTTTTGTTTTTGGTGTGACATTATTAGATTTGAATGTTGTCATTTTTGTAATCAACTCATATCTAGTTTTTTTTTACAGTGACAATAACCAGTGACCTAAACGCTTATTACATTATTATGGTATGAACTTTGTATTATGTCATTGATGACTAATTTGCATTTCTGTCAAAATTATGTTTTCTTTTAAGATCATACATCATAATCTTTGTTAGAATTATCATAGTACAGGAATATATACCTAATCGAATATCTTTTTTTTTTTTACTGAACTCACAAGATAAATAAAGAAAACTTTCTTTTATTTATCTTATCTTTTCTTACCTTTTCTTTTCTTTTTCTCTTTGTCAGGCTGCGTTGCCTTCGTTGAAGTCATTGTAAAACTTCAGTCCGCTTACTTGCTCATGCCTCAAGTCCCAAGAAAGCTATAAATAAAGAGAGCCAAATCGTTCATTGTCGTTGACAAACCAACCTCGCGACTTTCTCCGGAAACGTTAACCCCCTGTTTTGCGTCATTGCTTGTGCAGTTATATGCTATCCAGTATCCTCCTTTCCTTGCAATTTCGTCAGGCCATTAAACAATCGCACTCCATAATCGGCCTTTCCGAATGAGTCCTGAGTCTACCGGGCGGATATGGCTTATTGGCGTAAGCACTGCCCTCAGCGGAGAACGACACGTGGCCACCTCGGGCTGCCATAATGCTGCCGTTTTATACCCAGTGAACTGATTGTCCTGCTTGTTCAACGCCACGAAAGACCTCCTTTCCTTCTGCTTTTCTCGGGGTATGCAGTCTCCACCGTGATGGCATGAAACCTTTAAAGTGGCTTGCTTTGTGTTTGCTAAAATTCTTAGTTTTTAGTCACACACTTTAGTAGTTTCTCGATTATACAGAAACCATTATCCGGTACCCTTTAGATGCTTCTTATAACGTGTTTTATCGTTTTTGTCAATTAATTTTATCATGGGATTGGGCCATTAAAGTTTCTTGTTTTATGTTTGTGTAAGCAGTTAATTAAGAATTTCAATACTTTCTAGCTTATTTCTTGATAATACAAGAACCATTAGCAGGTACCGTATAAATAGCAGGTACCCTATACATGGCTCTAAATTCCGGCAACCAATTTGAGGGCTTATGCCGTGTTTTTATCGTTATCTAAATATTTCATGGGACTGAGAGATCAAAGTTGATTGTTTTCTGTTTGTCACAATGCCTGAATGAGTGATTAGTAAACAATTTTAGTAGTTCTTGATGTATTATTCAACTATACACAACTATACATAAACCATTATCGGTGCCCTTTAGATGTCTATCTGAATACATAAGTATTACAAGAACTGTTTAATTTCTCGTATTCTGTTGATTAGTCAATGATTCATCTGCTTCTTGATGCTTGTTTTTATTCTTTTTCTTTTTATCTGGTCTCTATTGGAAATTTGTTGTGTGAGCGGGCATTTTCACTTTCTCTGTCTCCGTGTCTACTAGTAATAGTATAGTTGTGTTCTGTGAATTTATGTTTCTTGGCTTTCAGTATCTGTTAGTTTTTAAGCCTTCATGCGAGTTCTGGTTCTCTAGAGCTCTTAAAGTCTGAACAAAAGGGTAGTAATGAATTTGTGTCATACAGTTATGAGAATTGAAACGTATGGCATGGTGTTGGGGTCAAATACAGAAATTTACTTATACGCTATACCATTTGTCAATTGGAACAAACCTTGGATAGAAGGACCCCCCCCCCCCCCCCCCCTTTGATGCAATCCAGTTTGGTATCTACTAATAACTTGAATTCGATTTGAGAATGAGTACCTAAGTTCTTGTGATTTTATGCTGTTCGCTAGATAAACTGACATCAAGTGTGGAAGATGTCACATGGTCCTCAAGGTTGGTTGCTTTCCTTGGCAATTCTCTTGTTGGCACTAAGTGCTCAAAGTTCACAAGCTCGTCTATCAAATGAAAATCATGTAAAAACTGCCGTTTTTCTATCACCTAAGTTTGTGTTGGGACCAGGATCAGTAGTAAACAAACTTTACTACGATATTGACTTCCCACGAGGTCATATTGCCATTAAGGGTTTCAATGCGGAAGTAGTTGATGAAGCAGGGAATCCTGTCCCTCTCCATGAAACTTATCTCCATCACTGGGTTCTTGAAAGATACTATCAACGTGAGGGTGTTGAAATTCCAAAGGACAATAACTATTCAGTGTTCCAGCAATCTGATGTTATCCTTGTCAGAAACTCGGGGATATGCGATCGTGCTCTTTTCCAATATTATGGCCTTGGGTCTGAGACACGAAAAACAGACACGCATGTCCCAGATCCTTATGGAATAGAAGTTGGTGATCCGGCAGAAATTCCTGCTGGATTTGAAGAGAAGTGGAGGCTTAATGTCCATGCAATAGATACACGGGGTGCAGAAGATAGGTTGGGGTGCACTGAATGCAGGTGCGATCTGTACAATGTTACAAACGATGAACAGGGGCAACCTTTGGGGCCAGATTATATTGGAGGCTTAAGATGCTGTTATGATGAGACGCAATGCAGGGTGAGAAAAGGTTTTGTAAGTGCTAAAAGAAGCCTTTATATGAGATACACAGTAAAGTGGGCTGCTTGGGACAGTTGTATTGTGCCCGTTAAAATTTATATCTTTGATGTCACTGATACATGGAAAAGGTTGGATGGATCAAGAAACCTCAGCACAGGACATAATTGCCTGGTTAGATAACTTCCTTTCCTTGCAACAAAAATGTTCCCGCATGAAGTTGTTTTACATCTTTATTTTGGGTTTTTTTTTACTGTATATGTTTTCCTACTTATGATAGAATGCTAGTGTCATGTATAAGGTCTCTTAGATGATTTGCTATCTATGAGTCCAAAGAAAGGGTTATATAGATTTTACTATGTAGGGTCTTTAAAACGTGCGTAAAGGTTATGCTTAGAAGAAAGTTTTAGCGACAGATCTTGTTTGCGGATAAGTTTAACAAGCTTCAATTGTCACTCTTAAAAGCTGAAAGTGAAAATAGATTGGCAACATCTAATTTGGCCCAACCATAAAGTTTATGTGGTGCCTTTGGCTTTTAATTCGTTGTCTTTATAGTTTGAACTGTCTTGCTACAGGTTGAGTACGTCGTTGAGGCTTGTGACACTGGTGTCGCTAGCAAGGGTTGCTTTGATACTAAAAGGGTAAGCCTGAGTTTACCAACTGGCGGCGATGTAGTCTACGGTGTTGCACATCAACATACTGGTGGGATTGGATCAGCTCTTTATGGAGAGGTAGTTTCGACTTAAATCTCCTGTTTGCGCTCACGAGTTTTCGTTAGTTCATACTATAGTTCTTTTTGCATTTAGCTTAGTATTGAATAGATTTGTCAGCTCTAATGCCCTTCTGGACAATCTTTTAGCCATTGATATCCATTGATAATGGATATTAGTGACTTCCTTCGTTCCTAGAAGTAACTCATGCTAACTCTTTTGACAAATCATAAGATGTTTATTTAAATGAATCAATTGAACATGTAAGCAAATGATTTGTTTACTTGTCGTTAGCATTGGAGAAAATACATCCCCAACCCATCCAAAATGTAACCTAGGTTTCGTAAAAAAAAAAACTGCAAAGAGTAGGCTTTCGCAAGCACGCGCTGCTAATGTGTCTTCCCTGTGTCTTTGAAGCTCACAATCCACGAAGAACTAAGCAGAAACTAAAATTTGTAGAGTGTCACTCTATACATCATCTATTGTACCAATACTTAGAACCGTTATTACATGCTTTCTGCACGATTTTCTCTTATCCCTGCAGGTATCCCGTCTCTCTCCGTTCCTTAATTAGAAGTGAAACCATAATAGTGGTGTCTTTTTTACTTTAATGTGCCTTTGATGATTATGACCATGATTGTGGCCAAAAAAATTAAAAATGGAGCGAGACTTCTTCATATGTTCTAAGGGTGAATCTCGACTCCAGCAGCCGTTACTTCAGTAACATTTCCAAAAGAATGGAGCGAGACTTTTACCTTTTTCTTCTCCAGTGTTGTGATGCAGCATTTTACTAAATGTCAGACAACTACCTTCGTGTGATCACTTACACTGAGCAGCTTGATGGAGTATTTCTTTCTATGATTCTTTCGACTGGTATATCTTGTAGGATGGACGAGTTATATGCTCTTCAATACCAACTTATGGAGAAGGGAACAAAGCAGGAAATGAGGCTGGTTACATCGTAGGAATGTCTACATGTTATCCTCGGCCAGGCTCTGTCAAGATATATGACGGGGAGACTCTAGTTCTGGAATCTAATTATAGCAGCGCACAAAGGCATACGGGAGTTATGGGTCTCTTTTACATTTTGGTTGCAGAGTCCTCACAGTAACCTTCTTGCATGCTTCAAGAGTAAGATTTCATTTCTTTCACGGCCCTCTTCTACATTTTTCATGATTGGGTAAACTAGTTTGGGTGGGAATCAATCGATCTCAAGAACAAATTTATCCAGAATTTTAGCTTATATGAATAGAGATATGTTGGTTGGAAAAAAAAGTATCCCCCCATTGAAACTGTGGACAGCAGACTTGTTAGCTTTGGCAAATTGATCAAGGGCCATTTGCGGGATTTCCTTGATTTCATTAGCAGTAAGCGTAAACTTTTCTGTGATCCTAACTCTAAATTGTCGCCTGGTTGCAGCCCTTGTTGCACATAAGCGCAGAAGCCGAAGAGAGTATGGGCTACCGATCAATTGTGACGTGAAAATGTTTCTCTCGGTTTTCTTCATGTTATCCACATCGTTTGGATTTGTACAATGATCTGTAATCATAAATAATGTATTCGAGTGTCCTAATAATTTGATACTTTTTTTTTGGAGTGGTTACTTTGTTGTTCTTTTATCAATGTAATTAACAAACATGGTATGCAAGAGTTCTAATAAGGGTGCCGAGTGAAATGTTTGCGCTCTGTACGCTTACGAATTTTTTTCCGTGTTTTGTATTCTGTTTTTGTTTTCCAGAATTTTTTATTCAGTTCTAAAATCATATTATGTACTTTTACTTTTTTTCCGTATCTACTTTTTTAATTTTTTCTGTACGTTTATCATTTTCGTTTTCACCAACTTTTTCTAAACCAATTCTTTATGTTTAAATTTTTCTACATTATTTGTACACAAATCTTTCCATATTAACCCTACACTATTTGTACACAAAAAGAATATAAATAAGAGAAACAAATAGAAAAGAACTTTTGATAAGTTTATCATCGTGTTAATATTACAACACGTATATAATTAATTAATTTACCGCAGAAGCGTGACTCACGAGGCCATGAATAAAAAATGAATACATAAATTGTTAAAGAGCAAGAAAAAAAATCAAGTTTAAACAGTATTGTCATAGTACATATAAAATTCATTCGTAAACATACATTACCCAAATTAAAATCATAAAACATATGGCGACGACGACACATTAACAGTCATCAAGCGCTTGTAACCCAACACATTGACGAACATTATGTAAATGTAAACCAACAATCACCCACGGCGGGGACTATTATTAGTTGCAACATGATCTCTCCATATATGATCTGCCAACCCATCCCTGGAGTTGGCCATGCGGTTACACACTGCTTAAGACAAGTCGGGAGTTTCGAAAACAGATGCCTCATCTCCATATACTCGAATTCCTTCTGCCATGAAATCATTGAAGTGGTCACATGTATCAACTAATTAAGTACGGGGTAATCAAAAGTATTGGGTGCAGGGGGTTATGGAAAATATAATGAAGAACAGCAGTGAGCACAAAATTGATAAAATTTAGACCACACTAAGAACCAAAGATCTCGTCCTGCCAAAGACACAAAAATATATCCCTAACTATTTCTTTATTGGCCTTCCATTTAGATCATTTCAGAATAGTTCCATGTTTAATTTCATATGGAAAAAGTATGTAAGCGCGCCTGTAATGAATTACAAAACAGAAGTGCTGGTGCACATGTTGCCCTCATTGTAACCTAGAATTAGAGGTGTCAAATGGGCCGGGCTTGGGCCAGCCCAGCCCAAGCCCAACGGGCCTCTAACAAAACTGGCAGGGGCCGGGCCTGGTGACTGAAAAACAGGCCGGGCCAGGCCCGGGCCAAAAATCTGGATATATGGGCCCAGTCCAAGCCCTAGCCCTAGGCCCAATATTTAGGGTCGGGCTTGGGCCGGGCCCGGGCCCAAAAACAACAATATCAGTTCGAGGGGGAGGTTTGTAGGTTCTGTTGGTGGATAGAGACTATAAAGTCGTTGTGCGTTGTACTGGGAGTCAAAAAAAGGAGCAAGCTCTGTCTACTGAAACCCTAATAAGATCCTCTGTTTTCTGTCTCATCTTTCACTTGCCTCACCGATCCTCCCACCCTTTGAGCCCCAACCAATCTTACGTACCACATTTTTTTGTGTGCATAACTGGCTACTACTTTGAAATCATACCTCAACAGCCATGCTTGCTTGAAGCTCAGCAGAGGCAATCTGTTCACCATCTTCTAAACTCCCCACTCATGCAATCATCAAAGAAGACAACCATCTCATCACACAAGACCAGAAGAAGGACCACCAACCATCTCCGCTCGCCGCTCCCGCCGCTACCGCCTCCGACGGCAAAAGGCAAGTTACAGAAGCCTCATCGCAAGTCCCTTCCCAAACCTGAAAAGCTCGTGCACCTCATTCCGATTCTCACTGTCCTCTGCTTCCTCGTCCTCTACCTCTCCTCTCACGATCCAGCTCCAAAAGGTAACCGAAATTAACTGCGACGATGAGCATGCCTCATGTTCCTGTGATTCTGATTCTCACTGTCCTTTGCTTCTTGACTCTGCTTTTGATTTTGTAGATTCAACGGCAATTAACGACATTAGGGGTGGGATGCCCAGGCTAGCGTCTGGATTGTGGCCGGCTAGGGTCAGGGTTTTGATCGGGGAAGATGGGGTGTTGAGGAATTTCAGGGCTTCTCTTGCCTGTGAAGCCTGATGCACGCCTGATGCCGAGTTGAAGATGTGAAGCCTGATGCACGCCTGAAGCCTGTGAAGACATGAGAAATTGGTTTTTTGGGAGATCGATTGGAGTGCTGAAGTTGCCGAGTTGGAGATGTGTGCACCGGGCCAATTCCGGGCTTCGATTTGGGCCAGGCCAAACCCGGGCTTTTTCTGGCCGGGCCTGGCCCGGGCTTTTTTCTTGGATTTCCTGGCCTGGTCCAAGCCCAGGCCCAAAGCCCTAATATATAGGGCCGTTACTGTTCATCCACGGGGCCGGGCTAGAAACGGGCTGGGTCAGGCCAGCCCGCGGGCCGGGTCAGGCCAGCCCGCGGGCCGTCCGACCCTTTTGACAACTCTACCTAGAATGGTTTGTTTTGAAGCAACTCCAATCTTATGTTTTCTATTATGTTTCTGCACTATTTCTTGCTGCTGCTTCTCGCAATCATTGAATAGAACATGTTGGTTCTGAAACATATAGCCAAGAACTGACATCTTCTATCTTCGACAAGGAAGAGGTTAACGCCTAGCAAAGTGCAGCTTTTAGACTTAAAGAGCAGAATAGCTTATTAGTACTTTAGGTCCTAAGCAGAACGCAGGGTTTGGCAATTGGCATGAGCCCTCATACTAAGTAATATGATCACAGTGCCAACCATTCCAAGTCTTGATTGCTTGCCCCAATGGCCAATAGTACACCATTGATGATCACTTCAATGAATTGGGTACAAGACAAAAAATTATTGAGATTAGCACAACATGTCATCAATACTTTACACACATTAGTTCTCTTCCTCAGTTCTATTAATGGTGAATTTGGTGTTGGCTCTAATAATTCATGTTTAACCCCAATCGACTCACAATTTATTCCACAAATAGTGTTTACCGTTCCCCCTTATACATGCATTATGGAAAACGCTGTTTCACATCAACAAAAAAGGAATGTCTTATAAGGGCTATAAATAAAAAGCGCAATATGTTCAAGTCACACTCATTACTGATCTCAATGCTTACCAAAACTAAGCAAATTAATGCAAAAACTTAAGAAAAAGCTTGTAGTGTTGTATTTTTGTATAAAGGCCCGTCATTTACGCCCTACACATTTTCAGTCAGCAAACTGAACAAAACACTTGCACATACACATTATTCTTAATCAAAACCTTGTGTGTAATTTATTACACTGATAATCATTTTCGTCACTCTGCACTACTAACCTCCAATAGAGTGACAAGAGTTGTTAACATAATTGCTCGTATTTACGTATTTGTTTCATGTCTATGTGGATTCTAGCTAAGATTCAGCATTCCACTCTATCTAGCTTATGCTTTTTATCGAACACCTGGCAGGCGTGTATAACCCACCTGGGTTAGGGCTCCATTCTGATTCCACCTCCTTCAGGTGACATGAATTTTGCACTTTTCATCTTCTCCATTTACTGTAAAGTTACTTTTTGATCGTGACTGTGTACACTGATAAATTAAAACTAGGAAGCTTCCCTCTCTGTCATTTAATACAGTTGCTTTATCTCATATGGAGTATTGAACTACGATATCCTGGAGTAAACTTGCATGAGCATATACATACATATAATCTCGTTAATGGCAAGCATTGATTCAGCGTTTTGTTGTTGTCATTGAATTGCGATGTCTTGCTGGGTTTCGAGATCTGTTTCTTCTCTTAGGAAATTCAGATGGGTTTCTCAGGTTAGTGGGTTCCCATTTCCCTGTCTATACCAGTCAATTTGTGTCGGATTGAGATCAATCTCCATCTCATCTCAACCCCGCAATTCCTCTTACGAAATTTTCTCCGCTAAAACCTCTCCCAAATTCATCAACAGAACTCCAAAAACAAAACCCCTCAATAAGCATTCATAGCCAAACCAAACGTTGAAAATCAAAGAAGAGAAAGCAGAAATTAAGGGGAGAGTAGCGGAACGAACGACGAAAAAGTAAAAGAGAGAGAGATGATCAAAACCTTGAGGAGTTGTACAGGCGATGGAAAATCGTTCTCTCCGGTCACGGAATGGTGCCTGATTCTTTCGGAGATAGCAGCTGCTTCTTCGTTGTATGTAGGCTGGGTCTTCAGCTCCGTCTCGGTGCAGCTTCTCCATTAATGTCGGCAGATCTGGGAAGGGCGTGAGATTGAAGTGAGGAGCTGTTATTCATGGAAGGTAGAGGAGATAAATGGGAGAGAGAGAGAGACAGAGCATAGAGAGGCAACCTAAAGTCTGTCTACGAATGGATATTGCAGCTGGGCGTCAGAGCCACTGGCCGAAAAATTGTGAACAGTGATATGGATTTTGACACAGAGAATACAGTTGCCGAAAAAGGTAAAAACACCCTTCGGGTGTTTTTCAGAATTTTCGGTACTGTTTGGATTTTTTTATCCAAAACGAAACCGAAAAATATGAAAGTACACGAAAAAAGCATCTTTTTATCATAATTACAAATTTTGAGTACAAAAAAAGCTAAACATACGCCCCCAAGTTTTTGTCACTAAAAATAATAAATTGTATCAGATAAGTGACAATTAGTCTTTTCAAGAACAATTTTAAGAACGTAGATACTCTTCTAATGCCTTTTTGTTTTTGTTTTAAGCATTAATTACGTGTAGTTTAAAAAGATATTCAAGTACATGTAACGGATAGTAGCATAGCAAAACATTATAGGACTACAGTAGCCGTATAGTGCTCCTAAAGACTAAAATTACTTGTTGAAGGAAAGAATGTAATAAGCAGTGAGCGCCAAAAAAGTTGTATAGCGTACATATTGATTGCTTAATGAGAACGGAGATACGAGTACGGTAAAAAAGCCAATTGTTAATTAAAAAGGGTTGGTCAACATCCAAACCGAGTCCAAATCAGATGACCGAGCCATAGCGCTACGAAGTCCAATGATTCTTATACAAATGCACGATTGACAATCTTCCAACTTCCAAACTCCAAGGGCCCGTACGCTTACGAATTTTTTTTTCTGTATTCTGTTTTTCAGATTTTAGTATTCAGTTCTAAAATTGAATTTTGTACTTTTAGTTTTTCTATATCTACTTTTTCAATTTTTCTTGTACCTTTATCATTCTCATTTTTACCAACTTTTTTGGATCCATTCTTGTATGTTTTTAGTATTTTCTACAATATTTCTTCCGTGGGCCCGGCCTTCTTCCCCTTCCATTTCCCCTTCACGAGTTCCCTTTCCCTTTCCTCTTCCCCTTTCCCTTCCATGTTCCCACCTCTGTGTGTCCCCCTTTCCCTTCCCCTTCCCCTTCCCCTTCCCCTTCATTACCCTCACCGTAATCCCATCAAATACCCCACAAGTCCCTCTCCACTGCAGACCACAGCAAGGCGACAGTCCAGCCACCGCCACACCACCACCACATCAAGTCTGTAGCTGCGCCAGCACCACAGCTCAACCATTGTTCTGTTGCCGCCACATCATCACGGCCATAACCCCACCAGCACCACATCACGACCGTAACCCCGCGCTGACCCAACAACCCACCACCACAACCAATCACCCCTTCCACCACCACCGTGAACCAACTACCCGCCACAATCACCACAATCAATCACCCCTTCCATCAAACTGTGAACTCAAAGAAAATGGCAGATTAGTCAAATTTTAAAGAGAAACACACCTACAATCACACATAAATCTCGTAAGTGTGTGCGTGTGTGTATTGGGATGAGGTGAGGGAGGGGGGACGTGTTGTGTGTGTCTGTGCAACGATGAAGGTGGTCGTGGGTTTAGGTTTAGGTATGCCGATCACTGCAACGACGTCGTTAGGGAGTTCCCATCGAAGTCCATCTCTGATGCCGATCACTGCAACGGCATCTGCTTCATACTCCTACTTTGGCTTCCCTGTAATTCATTGGAAAAATGGAGGGGAGAGAGAGAGAGCGCTAGGCGGCAGGTCAGAGAACATGAATAGTGGGTTTTGGATTTGTATTAACTGACACAGAGAATATAAATCGTGAGAAAAGGTGAAAATACCCTTTATGTGTTTTCACCTTTGTTGCTACTATTTGGATATTTTACTCAAAACGAATACAGAAAAAGATAAAATTACGTAAAAAAATGTATCTTTTTTATCATCATTACAAAAACGAAAATAAAATTTTGTAAACGTACGGCCCTTAATTTACATGATCGTAGAATATTTGTAATGAAAAAGAAAAGAAGTGCACAATTTTTAGTAATTCCCTCCTCCCCCGACCCCCACGCCACGCAATACCACCTTCGTCCTTTCGATTAATTGCAGACAGAGATAACGCCCTTACGATCCATTCTCTCTCACACACACATATCCCACTGTGTGTGTGTGGAGAATTGACACGCAAAATTTCTCCGAAAATAGGAGAAAAAATTGTGCCTGTCTTTTGGCCCCTAATTTACACCCGCGCCCAAATATCTTCTCGTCTGAAACCGGCCATTCCACCAAATTCCGGTAACCGCACCGTCAGAGTCCGGCCAACCCACCGAATCTTCTAGAAGATCCCCCCTATATTCCTTCCTTGTTCACTGTTAGCGTCTTTTTTACTATCGAATCAAATTCGTAAGTACATACACGTAAATGTATCGACAGCTTAAATTAATTTAGATCTGTACGATGACTAGGAAACAGCCGCCGCCGCAGCCGGACCGGGCCGGCTGCTGCAATCCGGTGAAAAAGCCCGGCCCGGTATCAATGGACCACGTTTTGTCCGCATTGAGAGAGACAAAAGAAGAGAGGGATTCAAGGATTAGGGGACTGTTCGATTTCTTTGATTCGGCGAATAAGGGTTATTTAGACTACGCGCAGATCGAGGCGGGCTTGTCGGCGCTGCAGATTCCGGCGGATCACAAGTACGCGAAGGATTTGCTGAGGGTTTGCGACGCGAACAGGGACGGGCGGGTGGATTACCACGAGTTTAGGCGGTACATGGACGCTAAGGAGCTCGAGCTCTATCGGATTTTCCAGGCGATTGACGTGGAGCACAACGGGTGCATTTTGCCGGAGGAGCTCTGGGATGCGCTTGTCAAGGCTGGTATAGCATACTTGCCCCTTGTTTTAGTTTTATGTTATGATGCAATTAACTCTATGGGATGTATAGACTTGTTAATATGGCGGGTTGAAGTTGTTTTGAGCTTTTCGTAGAAATTGCATGTACCTTTGTGATGTGTTGAAGTGCTAGATAGAACGGGATAATTCAACTCTTCTGCCATTCAGTTGCATAATGTTGTGTCAAACTTGGTGTCTGCACCCTTCTATGATCTCCCGGTACGTTTAGCTCTAATTTGCATTTGCTTTATGTCGACTTCGAAACTAGTAACTCCTGGCTATGAAGGAGAGTTATTTTACTAGTGAGATGGGTTGAGTTGTTTCTTGATATATGTCTATTACAATCTCGGGCTTAAAACGGAGTTATGTGATGGAGGCGGCATATATGCTTGCGTTGCGTGGTCATGGTTATACCATATTTCCCTTCTTCCTTTTTCTGCTTAAAGGAAAATAAGGATACGAAGTTTTTATTTTGCCAACGTCGAAGTTGCCAAAATGAAATTGCAGTTCCATCCCCCAAGGATAATACAACCTAGGTCTTTTTGCTGTCGCATAGTCTTTGGTTCTTTCTTGTAGGTGTTGGATTATAAACAGAAAAAGTATTTCGCTTTTAGTTTTTATTCTCGTCTCCCGCTTACACTTCTTTTGCATTTAATATATGCTCCCCGCACACATATAAACGTGTTTTGTTTTCAATTGTACTCTTTTCATCTCTACTGTCTCCCACCTACACTTTGTTTGCACTTAATACATGCTCCCTGGCTACGTGTAAACATGTGTTGTTTTTAATTCTACTGTTGTTGGTAGTACAGAAGAAGAATGTGTGCATGCCGGCTTAAGGGGAACTAAGGTGCAATAAATTTTGACAATGAGATTATTTAGGGAAGGTGGAAGCCCTACTGTTAGAACCGTAATTTTCCCCTGCAACTTCCACTATGGGGATGATGGAATAGTAGGAGGATTTCTCTCCTCCCCCCTAAAAAAGAAGATAAAGGGGGTAGCATGAAAAGGAAGGCTGTGATTATGGCATCTTTTAGCTTACAACTCTGTTATAGAAACCGTCAGACTCTGCAAAAACTTTGACAAAGACCACATGAAAAAACAGTATGCTCGGAAGTTGCTTTATATTGTCGTTGGCAGATCATCGAGAAAACAATGTATTTACTACAGATGACCAACTTAGAACAGAAATAGATGAGTTCTTCCAGGCCTCCAGTAAGTGACTTGTACAAGGGTAAGACAGTTGCATTCTGCTTTAGAACTTTAGTTGTTTATTTAAGGGTGATCATCATTCATGAATTCATGCTATGCTCTTTAGAGTGCAGATGTATTTGATGACCTCTGGGAGAGCGAAATGGGTGCAAGTTTTTCTTGGTCGGCATAGATTTTGCTCTCCTATATTAAAGGCGGTCTATGACTCCATAGAATTGAGAGATTCTCTGTGAAGAAAGATTGGGGTGGAAAAATACGGTGAGTTTGTGGAGACATGGTTTCCGATGGCTTTATTGAGCCTGTGAATTTGGAATTGGCATTATAGTGCAGCTAAAAGAATTCATTTTGGTCTGTTGTGTGGAATGAAACTTAGGATGAGATTTTGGCTGCATCAGTGGCACAAGAATGGCATTCACCCACTCCAATGAGAGGAATGCTTGTGTTGAGGAACTTTAGGGAGGTAGCCACATTCACTACCTTTTTAAGAGGATTTGTTATGCATATCAGCATATCCATAGCAAATTCAGGACACGAGGTGTGGTAAGCGGAGGAAACTGGGGGAGTTTAGTGCGGGATGAATCTTCCCATAAAATATCACTTTAGTTGGGAATCAGAGGAATGTAGTAAAGAGGGATCTGGATCCTCTTTGCTTGAATTGACCAGTGGCTAGGGTTTAACTGTATTCATATCCAGTGGCTAGGGTATAGTGGTATAATTGTACTTGATATCCAGTGGCTAGCCATATGGTTGAGATGATGGGCATTATCAGTATCGCTGGTTATCCAGACTCCAGAAAATGATTGAAGTATATTTACCGAGTATACTTGGAAAAAAATAAGGTGTCTTTGGATATATGAACTGTATGAAATAACCCTCTAGTTCTTTTTCCTTTTGGGTTTTTTCTGCAATTCCTCCTTTCAGAAAATATCTGCATTCTGTGCCGCATCTTCAGTACCAAGGGCTTGGTACCAATTTCCAACATTTCATTTCTTCAGTTTCTTTTATCAATCGACTGCTAAGTTACTTCTGTGCTACATTACTCTGCCTGTTATGCAATTTGCGCGAAAAGCAAAGGTTACAGCAGCTGACATGTTCTCGTTCTCTCAGAATTACTTTTATTCTTAGTGCTCCCTTGTTACATCATTTGCTGCACTTAAATATTTGGTAGCGTTGTTGTCTATATTCTTTCAAGTGAGGTAAGTTCTATCACATCAAAAACAACTTGTACTTTAATCACTATGAATTATAAGATCTAATAACATCTTAAGAGAGAGTGGTTTTTTAGCCTATGATTCTTGTTTGTTAGTTTTATTCAACTTATAAGCCAATGCAGTTTTTCTTTTGCAGGGATAGAAATCGATGATGACGAACTAGCCCGTTTTGTGGAGCATGTTGATAAGGACAATAATGGAATGATTACTTTTGAAGAGTGGAG
The DNA here is from genome assembly GCA_033070095.1 of Escallonia herrerae. Classification (NCBI taxonomy): domain Eukaryota; kingdom Viridiplantae; phylum Streptophyta; class Magnoliopsida; order Escalloniales; family Escalloniaceae; genus Escallonia; species Escallonia herrerae. The sequence continues at coordinate 132,581 of JAVXUP010000019.1, read as the reverse complement.
AGATTTCCTTCTACTCTATCCCCACGAGGCAACTCTTGAGAACATTTACCACTACTGGGAAAGGGTATATCTTGTAGATATCGGGGAACAGGCTGTCATTCCTGAAGGCATTAGTAAGCACGTTCATGCAAGCAAATACCTTATTGCCGGTGGAGTAGCCGGAGCCGCCTCTCGTACCGCGACCGCTCCTCTCGATCGTCTTAAGGTGGTGTTGCAAGTTCAGACGACACGTGCGCATATTCTTCCTGCAGTGAAGAATATATGGAAGGAAGGTGGTTTCTTGGGCTTTTTCAGAGGCAACGGGCTAAATGTCGTCAAGGTTGCGCCTGAGAGTGCCATTAAGTTTTACACTTACGAGATGTTAAAGAATTTCATAGCTGATGCTTTAGGGGAAGAAAAGGGAGATATTGGAACCGCTGGGCGACTTCTTGCTGGCGGTATGGCTGGTGCTGTGGCACAAACAGCCATTTACCCCATGGATTTAGTAAAAACTCGTTTACAAACTTGTGTTTGTGAGGGTGGAAAAATTCCTAGCATAGGAAAACTTTCGAAGGATATATTGGTTCAGGAGGGACCTCGAGCCTTCTACAGAGGACTTGTTCCATCACTTCTTGGGATTATCCCTTATGCTGGCATCGACTTAGCTGCATATGAGGCCTTGAAAGACATGTCAAGAACATACATTCTTCAAGATAGTGGTATGATCTCTTATTTACGTGTTTCCTTGTTTGATATACTTCTTTAATATTTGCGTACTAAAAAGCTGCGTGCATTTTTTGTAGAACCTGGTCCTCTTGTGCAACTGGGTTGTGGAACGATTTCGGGAGCCCTTGGAGCAACCTGTGTCTATCCATTACAGGTCATTAGAACAAGGTAATATTGCGTATACTTGGGCTTGCCCCGTCTGGGGTGGTAGTAGTTTCTATATGTATTTTTACGTATTAGAGGAGGGGATTAACGCTCGCTCTCCATTTTTCACTACTTAAACTCAAGTTTGTCACTGAAAATACTTGGTGGCACTTCTCGATGCCCTTTAATGACACTTCTTTTATCTTTAGTGACAAAATTGGGGAGCAAATTGTATGAAAGTGGTATTTGGTTATCAGATTCCCGTAAGAAAGTGTTGAATTGCCAAATTTTCTCCACCGTACTTAGTTGCTCCTTTGAACAACGCTTGCTTACTCTTGTTGATGCTAAACTTAGTTTTTGCCTTTTAGAATACAAGCTCAACGTTCCAATGCAAGTGCCGCTTACAGTGGAATGTCCGATGTTTTTCGAAGAACTCTTCAGCATGAAGGTTTTAGAGGTTTTTACAAAGGAATTTTCCCGAATCTTCTCAAAGTTGTACCGGCAGCGAGCATTACGTATCTAGTGTACGAAAGTATGAAAAAGAGTCTAGAACTTGATTGAGAGGCTGTAGTTTTGCTCAATGGCTCTCTCACTTGAAAGGCAGTTGGAACTGCTGACAACGACGACGATAGAGATAAGAAGAATAAGATTTACTGATTAAACAAGTGACACCATTGTTTTGAGATACACGACAGATGTTAATTGCCTTTTCCCTTTCTGGGATTGGCCACACGGTTGTAGTGAAGAAGTTTCTTCTCGCACTTGTCTGACTAATCGGGCTGAGAATTAAGGGCGCTATATAATGTCTGTTTGTTGCCAAATAGGTATAGGATTCTTCCATCCATTAACTGCAGAATTTTTGAGTCACGACTGTTTATCTTAAGCCTGGTTCATTTCTCCATCTTCTTCTTTGGTTTCATAATAATTTTTGCTGCCACTTGAAATCCGAACAAGTTATGGATGATTTTTGCGTTGTCGCGCTCACCCTTTTGCCTTCTTAACAACAAATTTCACACACCTCTCATTTGGTACATGGAGGAGAGGAAACAAAGGTGAGGTTGGTTTTCCACAGAGAGGGTATGTACGAAGTTTCATCACATTGGGGACAACTGCAGGGTATATACAGTGGAGTCAATTTCTACTATGTGGTTCTTTCTCATTTTTCTTGACCTGCACCCAAATGTGTTCTCATGATAAAATATGTTACACCGTTTAAGAGGAGACCGTCAAGCGTTATTGCGAGTAGCGTCTTGCCTCCGTACTGAGGGGGTGATGTTTTGTCCACGCACACTTGATGAGAGTCGGTCGCTGAATATTCGATTTTACAGCACATTTGACGTCTTTCTAGCCAGTAGGCTAACTATATGAGTTAATTTATGCACACTTACATGTATTTTTTAATTTAAATTTTCAATAATGTTTTTTTCATATTCTAAGAAAATAGAGAACAAATTTTTGCTCCATTTTATCATTCTTCATCCTCGGTTGACATTTTTCAAGTGCCTCAGTTTTTTTTTAATTATTATTTATTGTAATATGTGCTACTGCGCCAGAAGTATGAATAGGGTGCTTAGCAAGGGTTTGAGAACAAACAGAAAGGGTTTGAGAACAAACAGAGGGGTTCCTCTTCAAGCTGTTGGCATGCCTCCTCTTACTTGAATATCACTCAGTTATTTGCACAACAATGCAACAAAATTAAGAGTTTAGAAAGGTTTTTGTTCACCATGTGTGTACTTCAATGCTATAAGGGTTTCACTTTCATTTTCACCACAGCTCTTGAGGGGTATTGAGTTGACAACACCAAAATTATCTTTTGGTAATTAAGATATCTCGGATGTCAAGTCTAAAGTGTTCATGCATTTGCATCTTTCTAAGAAACTGTCTAGTCAGTAGACTTTGATTTTATCAAATGATCTTGTTCTTTATTAGGTACCTTAACCAAGATTGTGTAGAAGTTGCCTTCTTAGTAAGGATCTGGCAACTAATCAAACATTTTTCGTCATAATGGACTAGTTTATAAATTGCTTATGGTGTGACTGGTCAATTTGTATCTTTGAGATTGATGTGATTGCTTTGGGCGATTGCACATTCTAGAGCTATAGCGTTGATATGTTGGAGCAGTGAATCAAGTCAATTTAACTTTCTACCACAAAATGTTTGGTTCAACTTTCTTGTGATAGTTATAGGTAGTGAGAACAGAGAAACAAGAAACTAAACAAGGGGAAAAAAAAAAAGGAAAAAGAGATACAGTTCTTTTTTATATTTCTTTTGTGTCATTTATCTATTTATTATCTGGCACGTACAAGATAGTAGTATAGTATGCATACACGAGTTACTATAAGTGCTTGGTCACATAATCGAAATCATTTTATTACAGCAAGATCGTATGTTGTTCCTTGCACAAGTGTTGGTTTCTTGCTTTGCGAGGACCGTTGCTTGTTCGACTAACTGCTCCAAAATCACGGACAAGTGGACAGTTGAGTTTTATTTTCATTATCCCTTCTTTTGCCTTATCAAGCATGTAAAGCGTTTGTTGGTTTTAATGTATATTTTCTTCGTTAGATTTTTGCCGGACCTTATGAAGTAGGAACCTTTGAGTCTCGTATTCATGTAACTCATATCTTGTATTATTATATTTATAATATGCAACTTTTTACTTAAATAAAATTAAAAAAAAGTGTTTTTATTTGTCAGCGAGGTTCAATACCCTGACCTAATTATAGCATGGCGAGAAAAGTTTTGTAAGAGGCCTAATTTTGAAAATTCTTGCCAAATCTTAAAAAAAAAAAACTCTACCAAAACGCCCAAAAAGATGGGGTTTTCAAAACTTTGCAAATTCGGCCAAAAACTGGTAACAAAATGGGTCTTCCTTCCGCACACCCACCCCAACACCCCCCAATAATAATAATAATAATAATAATAGTTCCTTATTTGTATTTTTTTTAGTATAGGATTAGCTCACAATGCATTCGTTGTTCAAATAGTTTCGGGTGACATTAGGCTTGCATGTGTGACTATTTGTGCTATCTAGCTGCTTTTGGGCTGCAACTTTGGGTTGGACTTTATGGTCTTAACCAACCCAACTGAATTTTTTTTCGACCCAACCTACTAAAGTATAACGTGGGTTAGAATGAGTTAAGCTTATATAATAATGAGTTATTAAGGTTGGGCTTTTGATACCTATTTGATAAAAAGTCACATTTTTTAACCACCATCACCGCCGTCCAGTACCACAGTCGCTGGCATCACCGGCCGCGGGCAGCCACCACCCGGGCGGCTACCGCCATCATCGGCCACCACCTTTTCACTTTTTATTTAAATATAAAACATATTTATTCTGTTTTGATTGACCCATTGAAACCCAAAAAAGCCCACTAACCAAACCAACTCTACCCATTTAATCTTTCTTGAGTAAAGCTCGTTGGGCCTTTTAAACATATTGATTTTTGGGTTGGGTAAGAAACCAACCCAACTCATTCAAGTTACACCCTTAAGCTGGCTGCACTTGAGCATAGCAGGCACAAGTTAAAGCATTAGGTAATCTCTCCCAAAATTCGATATTGGCATTTCAACTATTTTCTATTTTTCTTGGATAGATATTTAGTTGCACATCCAATTGCCTTTTTCTATATTGTTTAACTTGTAATGCCAACTTGATAATTCATATAATAATTATATTAAAATAGTTGAGAAGTCAAACTAATTTTTTTTTTTTTGCAATAAAATTTGTTGATTGTGAGGCTTATATTCTGATGCCCTTTTTGTTGCTAAAGATTTGATTCTTGTAGCAACATAACATTGGCCTTTCATAAGACAAAAAAGGGTGCACAACTGACCTCAATAAGCAATTGGTAAAGATGAGACCGACAACTTATATTGTGAGAGAGACATTTTGTTTATATAATCTTATTGCAAAACAATTATTTTTAACAACTCGAACACTTGCGCGAATTCTCATTTAGTTTTATGTCAACCAACTATTGGACGTGCAAAACTTATTCAACGATGCGCTTTCAAGAAGGGGATGATGTTACGAGGCTTGATCCTTCTCGACATTTTATGCTTATCAGTTTCTATTTTTTTTTTGGGAGAACTTGAGAGCAACTGGTAATACAATCTATCCAGGTTATTTTTGCCATGTAGGGTTCCTTTTTCATTTGACATGGTAGGGAATGAAAATTGAGGAAAAAGCCAAAAAAATTCCAAAAAGGTTAGCTGGAATTACCAGAAAGATTAATCACGAAGTATTGCCATCCGAACAAATTTTGGCTGCTACCCCGGTCGTAGGAATCTTTCTCTAACCCCATATATAGTGACAATTAATAGTCACTAAATGTCTCTAGTGGCTTTTCTGTTAATACTTTCAGCGACAACTCTCAAAAGCACTTTTTAGCGTCACTAAATAAAAGTCAATGCAAAGATTTAGCAACCATTAATTGTCATTACATGGGGGGTAGGAGGAAGGTTCCTTCAACGTGGGTAGCAGCCAAAATTTTTTCTTGCCATCCAGGGGCACGGCCCCCCTAAAACACTACAACGCTTGCATTTTTTCTACGGTGAAAGCATGTAGGTTTCAATATCAGATGCCCTACCTTCTATACCAAAGTCCTACTCCAAAATTACACTTCTTGTCGTTAATGTACCATTGAGCATTTACATAATCTCACTTTTCTCCTGGGGACAAAACATGGTCGAGACTGAATTTTGTGATAATAACACTTGTATCATTCAATCACATCGATAGAAGAGGTTAAAAGTTCTTACGAAAAGACATAATTGGATCATAATAACAGTTTTTGTGTCCTCTTCATAGATACTAACCACCCCAATACAACCAACTACCATAATACGACCAGAAATAACACCACCACCACCGATCTGTGCACATACACACTCACACACAGATATCTGCACATACGCGCGCACACAAAAATCTGCACAACCCAATCAAGCTTTCCATAATAGCCATCACTACCTATTATCGCACCACACACGATACATCACATGAAAACCACACACGTGTGCGTCCCCTACATAAACACGCAAATAAATCTGCACGCACAAACAAACATTGATATGCGCACACTCACACTTCGCTCCCACTATCTTCTGTGCTTGCGTATTATGTAACCTTTTGGTTCAGTGTTGGCCTTGGTGAAGGCGTGTGGGTGGCTGGTGGTGGTGGGTGTGACTAGCGGTGCCACGTTGGTTAGTTCAGTAGAGTCGTGGCAGCGGTGGTAAGTTAAATTTGGGACGTCGGTTGTAAGTGGTGAGTGTGGATAGACGTTGGTGGTGATTGGAGTATGGAAGTGTTGTGGACATCTGGTGGTGATTTTGGTGGCAACAACGAAAAAAAGGGCTAGAGAGAGAGAGAGAGAGAGAGAGAGAGAGGCCGGGACAGTCAAGTACTATACCTAAAGTTATATGCATTGATGATTTAAGGTTGGGATTCACATTTTTGGAATAAGAAATGACCATGTCTACTAAAATCGTTAATTAGTATTACGAAACCCTAACCCTGGAGAAATATGATAAAGAAAATTTCACATTTTGAATACAATCATTCATTTTTTCAAAACATTATCCTTACTGTATTTTACCTCTAATGTCAACGAAAAAGGTGATATTATCCCAACAATTAACATTTTGGTGATAAGAGCATTCCACAAAAGCCGAAAGCATAAAAATTTGCAGGGCTCGAGTCTAACTAAAGGTGCCATTTTTGTAATCTCTCCGACCTGTTGGCGCTAAAAAAAAAATGGTTATTGTGCCATTGAACATTCATCAAAGAGTATCCTGGCGAGCTTTGACACCTATGGTTACCGAGCTTTGTGGACTTTCCAACTTTGGTTGTTTTATTAAATTTACATTATCGAATGAATATAATATGGTATGGTCTCATAGCATTAGCTTTGACTTTAAACTATCTACGATCGTCGGATGATAGGGATTGAGGTGATGGAACCAAGAGCAAAGGAAGGCAAAAAGAAAAAAACATTTATTAAATCTATCCAGCGGTTCTAGGTAGTCGGGACCAATTTAATTGGTCCCAAACCCCAATATTCATTATTATAAGATGTTGGCAAACTTCTGCAGTAAATCGATATTCGTCTCTAGATATATATCATTCTAGAAGACAAGAAAACTAGAAGGAGAGAGCTTGCAATATCATGAGCTCTTAAAAACAGTAATAATCTCTTATTGTTACATCACAAACTCAGTGACTTCTCAACACAAGTTAAGCCAAAAAAGAAGGAGAAAACACTGAAAAACCTGGAAGAAAGGCATCGCCTTCCCTTTGCCTCTTTGACTTGCCATGATTTTGTACCCAACTTGCACCCTATATCATGTCAGGGTGGCGGTACTGCTAATATATGCGAAGAACTCATTGTTCCTCTTTCTCTTCTTCCTCCTCATCCTCTGTACTCACAGACCTCCTCAAGATCTCCTTCTAGTTCCACCTGTGTAACTAAGTTGTCTGCGAGAAACCTTCATATAAGAGAAGGGAAGAAGAAAGGCTTGAGAGGGTAGAGAGAGAAAAGAAGAAACAAATTAGCATAGAGGATGCCACTTTCGCTGGTCCCCCTTGGCATTATTCTCCCATGAATTAGGTCACCCTGAAGAACCACTTGCAATACTTTTCTAGTTTCCGATGCGTATAATTATTTACATCACTGGAGAGAAGAAAAGATAAGTCACTAATTCTCGGAGCCCAATATCTATAGACGAGGGAAAGATTAGTAATTAAGTAAGGCTGCAAGCAAACCGAGATTTTTCGTTAATAAAGCTTGTGTTTATGCGTAAAAAGCTTGTTCCCGGTTGTTCAATTAGTATGAAGAACCAAGCTTGAGCATGAAACTAGGACTGGTTAAATCAACTAGGCAAACATGAGCACACTAAACGTAACTCGTTAATGTTCATGATCAATAGGGCTCGTTTGTAGTGTACAATTATTTGATATGCACATATGCATGTGTATACGTTCGCATATGAGAAAAGATTGAAAAGTTAACATATCACCCTATACGCGACATTTCGCCAGCTCCTCTACTCTTGTTGACAATTATACCTATACCAATGAACCTGTTACGCATTAATTCATTGAGGATCAAAGTGTCACTTATAGTTAAATGTTCAAAGCCCTAAGCCCCGTCTCTTTCTCTCAAGCCGTCATCAACCATCCCAAAGACCCATCTTCGTTGTGTCACCATCGCCCTGTCGTCGACGTCATCACTGTATTAGGTGATTTCAGATGTTCACCATATTCGCCAAGGGCGAAGAACTTGAAGATCGGGCTTCCTAATCAATTCCAAAAGACTCCATGCCAATTGATTTCCAAGACCTAGAGATTTGCCTCGTTTTAAGTTTTCTAAATTAGTCTTATGATTTTGGTGAAATTAGGGCTTCGATCAATGTTTTTCCCCAATTTGCAAGTCGAGAGGAGTAAATCTAGTGTTCGTGAGTCCGAGTTCGACATGAAATTTGAGTTCATAACGAACACCGGCCAAACTTGAACCTCCTCAAAATAAACGAAGAAGAGTACGGTCTCGCCTTAACGAGCCGAGTACTCATTTGTTTGCACGCCAATCTATACTACCTATAAAAGTACGAATGTCGTAAATTTTTTCTGGACGATTATGTCAATCTGTTAATTATATCAATAACATTTTTACCTTCCATTTATGACTCCCTATCAAATTTGGTTGAAATTAAATGAACATTAGATAATGAATTTAATTATAAACATTGAGAAATGAAAAGTCAGATGAGAAAGAAAAACAAAACAAAACAAAACAAAGAAATTCTTTTATTACTCCCTTTTTAATTTGGTTGAAATGAAATAAATATTGAATAATGAGAGCTGTGATTATTTTTTCTTACATTTTTAGGTTAGTAAACAATTAATTAATTGACAAACTCAAAAACAAAAACAAAGCAAAAAAATTGAAATACGTGAAATATCAGTTAAGAAACAAAAGGCTATTGGAAAAAAGACAACAGAAAAAATAAAAAAGGGTTAAATATGCATAAAAAAATCAGAAAAAAATAATGTTTAAAAATGTCACAAATTTGAACTGAAAATTTATTCAGTTATGCACATGATCTGAAAATTACAAATCTTAAGTGTATTCCATGAATTAATTTAACTGATTACAAAAAATAAAGACGTAGACTCATTCTTTTAATTTCTCTATGTACTTTTCTTTTCAGCAGCATCATCAAATATTTTTTCAATCCTGAAACTTACAAAGAATATTTTTAAATATTGAATGGATTACAATTGCGTATATCAAATATACATTTATTCTAAAACAAGTCGCAAAAGAAATATGAATATAATTTAATTATATTATTTTGATCCAAAAAAAAATAATGATATCAATTAAAAAATTACTCCCGACCATGTCCACGTGCAACGCACGTGCTCAATACTAGTAATATAAAATAAGTAATAGCGGATAATCCAATCAGGTTATAGTTGACATGATTAATAAGAGCATGTCAATCAAAAAGTAAAAAAGTAAATATAAAAAAAAAAAAAAACCTTGAAAAGTATCATGCTTTTGTTGGGCGTAGCATCCGAACAGATGACCCAAGATGAGCGAGAACTCCCTACCTAAAGTTTATTCTAGAGACGCTGAGTATTAAAATCAAAACAATTAGGGAATAATTGAACAATTTAAAAAATCAAGAAGGCAAAGGGTCCGAAGAGAGATATGGAAGTGGATATGGCTTTCTCAATTAAGGAATAATAGAACAATTTAAAACATAAAGAAAGAAGGTCCGAAGAGAGAATATGGGAGTTGATATGGCTTTCTCTTTATAGATGGAGCACAACCACTTTGCACCGTCCATTCCTTACTATAATCTCCCATTAACCATTTCAATATGCTTTGTGAGAATCTTTGTCCAAAGGCACTAACCATCGTTGGTGGGAGACATTGTCACATAATTAGGACCTAAACCTTTTTAAATGGTGAATCACACTTTTTTCTTCGAATAAAATATTCTTGGCGATGCTTAAAAAACAATAGAACGAGGATATCAATCGGATAAATCAGCTATATGTGGAAGTACCCCTAATATCTCTATATCCATCTTTTCACCTTTATTTCGTTCGCTTTACATGCCGCGGAAAACTATTAAAAAAAAATGAAGAAGAGTTCTTATCCCTTGCAATTTCTAATGATAAATTTGCCACCAAAAAACATAAAATGGACGTGTCCATATTCACAAATATAACGCGTTTTTACACCTATGCTTGTTGTTGAAAAGTATATTATTGACATAATGCTTTCTGATATAAAAATTCCAATCAACAAAGGGATGGCCGGACAAAATGGGTTAATTACACTTAACCTACAAGAGATTTTGGGTTTTTGCACTTAGCTATGCGAGGTTTGTAAAATTACACTAACCCGCTACATAGCAAAAGTTTAATATTGCCAATATAACCTTGTATTTTTTATATGACTTTATTTTGATGTTTTACTTTCTTTCTCTCAGTTCCCTACTACGTCGACAGAACCCTCAATCTTCCTTTGTCACCGGGAACCACCACCCATTGATGGAACGATGGAACCCAACCTCAAAACACTAACTGAACCACCACGAACTTAATCCCACAGGAGAATGCCATAACAGCCACCACAAAACTCACTTTCGATTGGCCACCACTAATTGACTTTAATCAAGATTACCAGGAAATGTGTTCTAATACAATGCAGGTTGGACTACGAGAAATTCGCCCTTGAAAAATTGACCATTTTCGATTGGACTTCTAAAATTCGAAATGGGTTAAAATTTTACAAATCGACAAATTCTCAAACCTGGCACTTGGTAGAGTATAGGTGGAAGAGGGAGGTAGGAGCAGTGGAGGACACTATGGGAATTTTGGAGAAAGATGGGGATGGGAGAAGAGAGAGCAGCAAGCGAGTAACAAGAGTGGAGGGAGAAAGCGATATTGATAAATAGAGACATATAAAGAATTAATGAGGGAATTTTGGGTAGATTGGAGGAAATTATAAACAAGACAGCAAAAAAAGTTATGAAATATTAAACCATATAGAGTGGAGTGAAATTTTCAATACATCGTGTAGTTTGATGTAATAATTGTAAACCTCACAGGCATATAGTGTAATTAACCTATATAAAAACTAATAAGCATTTATATAAAACAATGAAATATCCAACAAATCTAACACTAAGACACATTAAGTGGGCGTGCCGGAGTGGTTATCGGGCATGACTAGAAATCATGTGGGCTTTGCCCGCGCAGGTTCGAATCCTGCCGCCCACGTCCCTATTTATTTTTATTTCTTATCTATAAACAGCGTTCTGTTCATTGCTTGTTCTTTTATTCTCCTTACCAGTACTTAAGCTGAGTGATTGAATTACTTTAATCAACTTCTATCTATCCGGTTTTACAATCGTAACTTGCAAGTTAATTATTTAGTTAGTCGAGCGGGAATCAAAGCGAGAGTGTGAGAGAAGTGAATCACATGTAATGTAGTAAGAGTACATAAGCGAGAAGCAAAAGCGAAATTAAAAGCGACATCATGGGGCAATTTAAAAAGATTCGCCGGCAGTGACATTTGCTAATATTCTCGTCTTTTTATTAAGAAAAAGAAGAAAGCCAGAGAAAGAAAAAAAAGAAATGTTAGGCAATATATTGATATGCCAGTTCTTATATTTATATCTTAGTTTTCTATTCGCAATATCATTAGTTTAAAATATCCTATAGCTCTTTTAGTTCTTGTAGAACTCTCCTTTTTTTTTTTTGGAGGACAGTATTTTCTTGCCTATACAAAGGCTCTACTTGACTATACTCAATTTTATAATGCTCGAAAATATAATTCTCTTTCCCGCCGTTACGCTTTTTATCATGGCATCATAACAGTACTGTCCATCGTTTTGAAAGTCTTTTAACCGCTTGTACGAATTTTGATGGAAGGTATTATGCCCTTTGCCAGGCTAACTCGTATTAAACCTATCTCTTTTCATGTTCTTCTTTTTTACTTGTATTCTTCTTTGCTTTAGTGTTTTAGTTCGCCGTCTTATATTTTGTTTTTTCTTTTCTTTCTTTAGTTAAAGTTTAAAATTTTATGTCAATCCTTGCTTCACTAGCTCAATGTACCGCCACTTCCTCTGTCTTTTGTATCAACTCTAAATTGAATTTATATCCTTGTCTTTGTTATGCATTTCATGTTTCCTTTTCAGGTCGTCAACGTACCGCTCCTAGACTTTCTCTTCTTAAGTCATCGGGCATCTTTTTCGCTCCGGACCTCCTTGCCTAGTTCATAGTCGACGAACCTCTATTGTCATCACATTCATCCCAATATTCTTGCCTAGCCCTTAATCGTCAAACCTCCCTCAGATCTTCCATACTCCTGCTTGTTTTTAATCGTTAGACGTTGCTATGTTCTTAATTGTCGGACCTTGCCCCAAGTCCTTCTCAGTCATCGAACTTCGTGCAGCGGATCCTGTGTTGTTCTTACTCGCCAGACCTCGCCTTCAGACCTTCACGGTCATTGGACTTCACCCAAATACTCTTCTTTTTTTTATTTTTATTACTGTCGGACTCATTTCCTTTGCTTAGGCTACAACAAGCATTAAGACACCACTCTAGACTTGACCTCTAAACTCAAACTTATTCTTTTCTACCGCCTTGATGTTTGACTTAACCTTTAAACTCAAGCATTCGTTGTTTTTTTTTTTTTGGGGGACCGTTCTCAGTTTTGGGCCTAAATTCAGGAATAAAACGAGTTGAACTCATTTTTTCAAAAATTCTGGAACACTACATTCAGCCTTCCGTTTTTTAGGTTTAGCTATCAGACTCCCTTAGAAGCAAATATCTACAAACATCTGTATATTGTATAGATAATCATAAAAAATCATAATAAAAGAACTGTATTCCAGTTGATTCTCCTGCAAAAGCCAAAGCCAAGAACCCTAACTGCCACCTGGGCATGTTCTATTGCTCTTTGTATTTGTTAGATGTTGTTGTATGTACATCCGGTTAATGCAGTGGTGCAACCACCCTTTTGATTAGTTTGCGCCTTAGCACGGTGACCTGTGGTAATGACAATAGGTGCCTTCCCAACCACCTCGTAATCGCAACACCCTGTTGGCGTTGGGGTCACTGGTTGTAGGCTTGGTGACTGAACTTGGGGTGGTGGGCAGTGGAAGTGGAGGTAGGGTTGGTAGGTGGGTGGACTTTGGCATGGTGACCGGTGGAGATGGGTTGGCATGGTGGGCGGTGGAGGTTGGGCTGGTGTCTAGCACTCGACATGCTTGCCGTTGGGGTTTAAATTTTTGTACCTTCTCCCCACAATGAACGTTGCTCAGCTTCGGCAATGACCAATTGCTCTACATTCCTAACTTCGTTTTTCATGATCTCTTTGGTTTATAGAAAAAAAAAAGTTGAATATGCCATGTGCAACCCAACGATATTTTTTGGATCTTAATGCTAACATGATGAATATGCCAATCTAGAAACATGTCGATCTTTTTTATCTGACTGATATTTTTCTTAAAAAAAAATAGAACAAAGAACGCTACCAAAAGAGCTTGGACACGGTACTCCTTTAATGGAGGAACAATAATAACGTACACCCTTTCCTTTCTTTTAACTTTTCCCTTCACCATCAAAAACTGAAGTAATGAAAATATAAATGAGGAGGAAAATAGAACGCCCGACTGACCGATGCTCTTTTGCGTGCAGTCATCACATCTCAAAGCCAAACTAAAACAATGCAAAACCATCAAACAGCTTCACCAAGTCCATGCTCAAACAATCACCAGAGGCCTCCTCTCTCTCCACCCTTCTTCCTCTCACCTCCTCACCACCATCCTCCACTCCTTTGTCACCCTCCTACCCCCCCAAACCCAAATACCACCACCCTTCAACCACCACTACGCCTCCGCCATTTTCCACCTCATAAAAAACCCATCAACCTTTTGCTACAACACCATCATCCGCGCGCACACCCTTCTCTCCTCCCCTCGCAGTGCCCTCATTTTGTTTGCCCAAATGCGCCGCCGTAACGTCCCTCCTGATGCCCACACCTTCCCTTTCGCCCTCAAAGCTTGCGCCCAGCTCCGCTCGCTTTCTGTCGGTGAAACCCTTCATTGTCAAAGCTACAAGTTCGGGTTTGCACTGGATGTATATGTGTGCAACAACCTCATTTCGGTTTACTGTGTTCATGGGCATATTCATAATGCACACCAGGTGTTTGATGAAAGTTCTTACAATGACGTTGTTTCGTACAATGCGATGATTGATGGGTTTGTTAAGGCGGGCGAGACTAAACAGGCGAGGGAGTTGTTTGATAAAATGCCTGTTAGAGATACGGTGTCGTGGGGTACACTTTTGGCTGGATATACGCAAATGAAGCAGTGTAAGGAGGCTGTTGAGCTATTTGATCGTATGATTGAGTTAGGGTTACGCCCTGACAATGTTGCGTTAGTTTCAGCTCTTTCAGCTTATGCACAGCTTGGGGAGTTGGAAAAGGGGATGAAGATTCGTAGTTTTATTGAACGAAATAGGATTAGGGTAGATGCGTTTTTGTTGACCGGATTGGTGGACTTGTATGCAAAATGTGGGTGTATCGAGACTGCTAGAGAGATTTTTGAGATTAGTTGCGAAAAGAATGTGTTCACGTGGAATGCGATGCTTGTTGGGCTCGCTATGAATGGGCATGGGCAGTTATTACTTGATTACTTTGCAAGGATGGTGAAAGAAGGAGTTCGACCTGATGGGGTGAGCTTTTTGGGAGTCTTGGTTGGGTGCAGCCATGCGGGTCTTATTGGTGAAGCGAGGCAACTTTTTGGAGAGATGGAGGTTGTTTATGGAGTCCCTAGAGAGCTCAAGCATTACGGGTGCATGGCTGATTTGCTTGGACGTGCTGGGTTGATTGGAGAAGCCACCAAGATGATAGAGGCGATGCCAATGGGTGGTGACGTGTTTGTGTGGGGCGGTTTGCTTGCGGGATGTAGGATACATGGGAATGTGGAGCTTGCGGAGAAGGCAGCTAAGCATGTAATGGCGATAAAACCCGAAGATGGTGGGGTGTATTCAGTCTTGGCTAACATTTACGCAAATGCTGGACGATGGGATGACTTGGTGAAGATCAGAAGATTGAGGGATTCTAGGAGTGTCAAGAAGAATGCAGGTTGTAGCATGATTCAGTTGAATGGTGTTCCACATGAGTTTGTGGCAGGGGATGATTTGCATCCTGAAACCAGTGGAATATATGTGGTCTTAAACGGTATTGAGCGCCATCAATTTGATGCACTCTAATTTTACATTCTAGGCATGCATCTATTTGAAAGTGCTACTATGGGGTCTTTGAAACCTCTTGGCTTCCTTGGATGGACTCGGTTGTACTGTGGGGCAATTTAAGGTTATTTTATGAAACAACAGAGATGTTTTCGGGCACAAAGTATCCTACTGCTGACTTATTTTTTCCTAAAATTTGTGAGATCAGAATGGCGTTAAATGAGTGGCTCGTGAGCTCAAGTGAGGTGATTAAAAGTATGGCTAAGAAAATGCTTGAGAAGATTGATAAATAGTGGTTGGATATTCATGAAATCATTGCGGTTGTTGTAGTGTTGGATTCTAGGTACAAAATAGAGTTGATTTAGTATTATTATAGCCAGCTTGGATTATTATCTTGAGGAGGATGTGTTGCCTAGGTGTTGGACTTTGATATTTTGGCTTGGTGGAAGACTAATGGATTGAAGTACCCGACATTACAGCTGATGACCAAGGATATTCTTACTATTCCCATATCTACGGTCGCATCGGAGGCGTCTGTTAGCTCAAGTGGTAGGTTAGTGAGTCCTAAAGCGTTAATGTGTGCTGAAGACTGGTTATGGGCTGTTGAAATGAGAGCTAACTCATTCTTGATTTTATTTGTGGAGTTAAATTTTACCATACATTGAATTTTGACTTGCACTTTAAATTAGTATTATTGTGTTATAGGTGTATCTAATCTAGCACGCAAGGGATATTCAACAATTTATGATGACAAAGATGAGAACAACTCATGTATTACGGATGTAAGTAAGACTCCTTATGCAATTTGTACTTCATTTCATTTTGACTATTTACCTTCTTTTATCTATTTATTTAACGTCATTTTTTTCTTTTAACATTTAACAGTGAGTTAGTGACTCCATTTGTATTTGGAGTGAGGACCAACTGGGCTAAGTTGCTTTGGAAATCGTTGGGCTATTTATTGTATTTGTATTTGTATTTGCTACTTCTAAGTGATTGTTTTGCGGAATTTGCATTGAAATTAAGCTATTTAGAAAATGTGTAATCTATTTGAATTGTGGTATCATTTATTCGAACTATGATGTAATCTAATCTCTTAATCCTTCGGGATTTTGGACATTAGTTTGATATCTCTCAATTTTATTTCTTTTGATGATATAGCTTTGTAGTGCAAACTTATTGAAATCTATGGTCAAAAAGCAATTCTGCCAAGTGCCAAAGCAGGCCAGGCAGGGAGTGTTTGAACGGGTTTCGAGGGCATAAAGGCTGGACGGGGATGGCTTTTCTAAAGTATTTTAGGGTCGGATATGGTATTAAGATTATATAACCCGGTGCGGGGAGGGGTGGGATTCTAGGGGTAGCGAGGCGGGTGCAAATCTTATAAGATCCGCATCCAACCCGTCTCATTGCCATCCCTATTGCAAAGTCAAGGATGTAATCCACAATTCTCATTCATACACTTCGATGATATTTGCAGATCATTTGCTAGAATGAGCAAAGAATGTACTAGTAAAATGAATCAAGCATTTTTCCAGCAGACTTGGGAATATTGCGTTTCAAGTTGAAAAGGGTGAGCAACCTCAAGCAGAAGTTGGTCTTTCATCTCGGCTACCCCATTGCGTTGAGGACTTGAGGGGATATCCGCACAAGTGGCTTGGTTAACCATGCCATGTTCCTTGAACTGACAAGGGAGACCACCATCGAAGTATTTCCCTCCTTGTCAGAACAAATTACTTCAGGTGTTCTGAACCATTTGATGAATGGTTTCATGACAAGAATAAAGGGTTTCCCTTGTTCCGCTCCCCCTCCCCCTCCCTGTTGGTGTATATGTTTCCGTGGGTGAGTGTGGATTTGTTCTGAGTGTTCTTTAAGCATGCAGCATTACATTGTCTTGTGGTAAAACGCAGTCAATTGAAGCTCAAGCAATCATATATATACAAGGGGCATACCCTTGTTTCTAACGTGTTTTATAAAAAGATTAAACACACATATATGAATATTCCACTCAAGGCATAAGCCCACTGCAGTTGAGTTCGAAATTATGGATGTTTCCTGCGCTCTTATTTTCTTGCAGATCCTTCGATGCCCATTCCTCCGCATTAGACAGATGTTCTCTGTGAAGTTCTTCGGGGATTTGGATACAATCTCGTAACTTTAGTTTCTCTCTAATTATCTGCTTCATACTTGGTACAAGGAACAATTTTCACCACGCCATAACAATCATAACCTGTTAACTACACCATTAGGTTAACCATCTGGCCACTCTACAATGCATTCCCCTTGACACCCAAAGAGCTAAACTAATACAACGTATAACATAAAATTAATTGGTCGGAAATGAGTTATTTCCAAAGGCACGTCTTAGAGCCAGAATTTACAAGAAACCTTTAGCTCAGAAGAAAACTAAATACATCGCGCAGTGTAATTATGCCTTCCACATGCAGGCTATCAGCCGCGGTAACAATAATGCGCCGCCCCACTGTAGGAGTAGGAATAGATCACTATTAAGAAACTGGAAATTGAAATTTGGAATTGAATGCACATATCAAAAGCAAATAGAGACATACATGGATATGAAAGGAGCTCCATTACTCTGTACAAAGAATCAGAACGCTTGCATGTCTGGTACCTATTATGGGCTGCCCCATCCACCAGTTCTAGTGCCTGGATCAGATTCCATGTGATGAAAATTTAGTATCAGAATGCAATGACAGAAGCTTTTATCAGGTAGAAGACAAACCATTGTTCATCAAGCAATTGAATAAGTAGGTAGGAACTGAAGACGACTTTTAAAGGGAGTTTAGAGCTTAAGATCAGAATTTTGGGGTACGCATACACTAGTCTATTTTGTATACGCATGTAACACAAAGGAGTAAATGAACCAAAATAATCGTCAGCTCCCAGTTTATTTCCATTTTATCCAGAGGCAACCATCTCCCAACGGCTTTTTCCTAACATTAATCTATGACACACACTTATCTACCAAGTAAACACATATTAAGAGAACATCTTGACCCTCTCTTGTAAAAGAACTATTCTAGAAGTTAAATTAGAAGAAATATATGACGGAACTTTCAGGAAAAGAAAAAAAGTACAATCTTTACATGCCAATCACCATCAAAGTGCTAAAGCTCGGCAAGAAAGTAACCACATATACTAGTATATTGACATCAAATCTTGGTCCCAACTTAATGTACAGTTGACTAAGAAGAGCATAGACATTACTTACTTGAGATATAATAGTCTGCTCAAGCTGAATTCGAGTATATACCTTGCCTTTCGCCAATGAAGTGATATCACTAAAAAATCAAGGTTAAATGACAAATAATAGGTAGAGATTGCATGTCAATTCAAACTTGCACAATATGCCTACGAGGAGTATATAAATTACCTCCTGGAGAACACATTTAACAGGGCCCCTTTATCATCAACGATAGGTATTGAACTTATTTGTGCTGGAGAAAGAAGATAACATAAATTTCCATAACAAACATAAAAAACATGGTGATGCACTAATGTCTGGAGGAAGAAAGCATGACCATGCACCGCCGTTTTTTTTAGTTAGTGTTTTTCTTTTTCTTTTTTTTTTTGGGGGGGGGGGGGGGGGGATGTTTGTTTTACCACATATGTGAGTCAATCAGCTTAAAGAAAGAAAATGTGCACCTTCCATTAATAGTTTAAGAGCAGAACTGAGAAGATCACTGGGGCTTAATGTCAAAAGCCGACTACCACTTGCATTTCCAGCTTCTCGTTTCCAAGTACCTAACGGAAGGCTACCAACTGGTTGTTGTAGAAGAGGCAGATATTCAAGACGGTGTCTAAAGTGCCTGCATATATCTAAGTTTCCACCAGAAGAAAGGAAAAAAAGAAAAGCATCAACATCACATTCAAGATTGCAAGAGAAGCAGTTTCGGAGTAACTTGACCGAACGCACGTCTTAGTATTCCAGCAAGGCAAGCTAGATGTAACAATTGTGGATAAGATCCATCTTGTGTGAAATGCAAAACGGGCACCGTAGATATCTTATTTTGCAGAATTCTCAGAGCGACATCTTGAAGCGACTCATCCGGACCTGCCTGTTATTACAAAGGAAAATGAAGGAAGAAGTTTGACGATTAGGGATCGTTTGATAATGCAATTAAGCACTTCAAACTTAGAGTTTTTAATGATTTTTAATTAAGTGCGTTTGATAACGCTACATCTTGTATCACTTAAAAAATTAATCCCTACCAAAAATAGACTAAAATTTTAAGTCAAGGTGGACTTACTTAATGTTGATCACTTAATTCTAAGTGAGGTGGTTAAAAGTTATTTAACATATTTTTACATAAAAAACCACCACGATGCAGTCTTAATTATTTTGTTGGCAACACCGCCTCCACCACAATACAACCACCACCACAACGATTATTTCCTTTTACTACCACCACCACAATTACCATGACCTAGCCACTATCACCACCGACATCGACACCGCCACCTCAACCATACCATCGTTGTTATCACTATCTCCAAAATCATCTAACAATCCACCACTCTACAACCACTATCATGACCGCCATGTCGCCGCCTATCACTATCATCACAATTACCAATATCACGTCTTCACGCTCCATTACCGCCACCATTGATACCTTTTTACCGCCGCCACCACTGCCACCAACACAATTTTAGCCCCCCCTTCCCCCGCCCCCAAAAAAAAAAGTTATAAAGTACATAAACAAATGCATAATTTTGGTAAAATAAATAAATTTGTAAATAAACAATTTTCAGACATCTGTTTTTGGTTTACCAAACAGGTTAACTTATTTTTCAATAAAAATTCAGTCGCTTAAAGTTTGCAATTTTACGAATTTAGTGCTTAACTTTTTCAGCACTTAAATTTCAATTTTATCAAACAGCCCCTTAGTCTTTATAAAGCAGTAGCGAAAGAAGGTCCAATATAAATCTTATGGTAGAACAAGCAGAAATCAAGTCTTCTTTGTAACACATGCACCTTTTTAACTTGTTTTACTTGTTCTTTATCCTGAAATAGGGTTGGAGAATGAGAAACAATAGCCGGTTCCAATCATTCTTAGACTCTAGAGAGTAGCCAAGCCACCAAGCACATGACTAGTGTATATCACTTACTTGGATTAAGGGCCTTCTACGTAGCAGCAGCTTAGTACCGACAGCTTCTCTGTGTTTTCCTTCTTTCCAAGCAGAGATTGTACTCATTTCGAGCAGCTCGTTGGTCAGCATTGTGCAACTCCTGTGAAGCTGCAGGAATAGGGAAACTTAACGATCTCCTACAGAAGGATATCTAACAACATAGAAAGTGAACTAGAAAGCATATAAACTTAACATAAGATGGGTACCAACCACAGTGCAATAATCCTATAACAATACCAAAATAAGCAAATTAAGTTGCTACAAATTGGTCGCAGAATCAAGTTGCCTACTCTTTGAAAGGCAACAACCAATTCAAAGTTTCCCAAGGAAGGCGGAAGTTGCAGTACATAGCAAGAATGAATAGGCTATGCCACGAAAAAGACTGTAGGTATATATAACCATTGGGGGTCAGTGTATTGGTTCTTGTTAGGAACTATTAAGTTTTGAAGAATGATTAGTTCCTACTAATATCAATACTGTCATCCCTAAGGCTTAAGTTGAGCATGAATGATGTACTAATCGTGGCCTGTGGCAGATGAAATAGAGAAGTTGCAGATATACCTCCACCAAAAGCAAAATGAAGTCTGAAGCAGTCAGCATCCCTGAAATCTGTCTGCTCTGTTCATCCAAGAGAGGCACAACAGCAAGTCCCTAAAGAAAGACATGAACAAAGAAAAAGGAAACCATGCCAGTTCACAAGTTTATGAAGTCTTTCGAAAGAGATCCTGATATCCTGATATTATACTCATGAAAGAGCATTAACTAAGGTTAGCCATTGTTCCTTGTTAGAAGCTATAGTTCGAAGATAATTTATACTAAATACATTTAGGTCATGAGAGGAAATTTTCTCTAAAAGTCTCAGCCATTAAGATAAATAAAATATAAAATCAGTAGCCTATATAAAGAAATGTATCTCATTTACAAGGAAAAAAAATTGTGATGGGTGTTCCTTTTTGACGCTGTAACTTGTTTAGTGGCATTCATTCAGAAGTAAAAAGAACTCGATACCTTGTCGTGCATAACATGGAAGGCCTCCTCCACAGCCACATTAACATCGAATACAGTTACCTACATTTTAATGTACCAATCACAATTACAAAGTAAAATAGAGCCACCCACAAATGAGAAAAAATTCATAGCCACCCTAATAACCACAGCTCCACTACAAGACATTGCCACACGCAAAAGTTTTTTCTTGATCAGGTTCTTTTAGAACTTACGCGAGGGGTTATATATCCTCAAATATCACTCCGTTTCTGCTTCCAGCTCATGAAAGTCACCCCTTTATCCTCAAATACCCCTCTGAGACTTTCAGAATGAAGAAGTGTTCTTGCCATGTTGCATACAACCCGAATTCACAGACTCATGGCCTCCACCAAAGGGCTTTAGCTCCCCATATGTTACCAACAACCCAAACACAGCCTCAAGGCACTCACTACAGGGCTTTGCTTCCCCAAAAGGTCCAGTCTCGTTAGGCTACATTTGGATCCCAAGCAAAGGCTTAAAGCCTTGAACATTGCTCCGTACTTCAAAAGTGGGATATTGACATGCTTAGAGTATTGCAAGTTTAAGCACCTGAATTAGGGAGCTTTGTGGGGCCGTCAGCGCCTCCGTGAATAAAACATACTTAGAACGGGAAATTGGAAATAGAATACAGAAGGATTCGAACCTCACTTGAATTCGGAATCAACTCATATGTTTTATAAAATGACAAGTGCATGGACAGGCGATGCCGAGAGACTTCTATCTCGTTAGCTAATAACGGAAGCATCGGTCCATTACTTAAGCCACCTGACGATGAAGCCTGGTTGGCATGACAAAGAAAATAGTAAGATGTATGTGATTTAACTATGCAGATGTAAATCTGTAAAAAGAAAAAGCATATGGAATAGTTTGTCTACATGGGTGTAGGGGTGTGTTGTGTGGCTCAGGGAGAGAGTGAGAGATTATAACTTATGCTAAGACATGCTAAGTTTAATACTGACCTCAAGCTGCATAATCCCAACGTCTACATCCATACAGGGTTGAAAAGCATCAATAAGTAAGGGTAGAGAAATAATTTCTGGTTCCTTTACAAGAACAAGGTTATTGATTCCGTACTGATCCTGAACACAGAGCTGTTGATCATCGACTCGCCATACACCATCAACTAAGAATTTGTACTGCAAAATATGTTTTATGCAAAGAAAAAAAACTTATTAATTTACATTGCAAACCATCCTCGTAAACTTAGAGCCTGTTTGGGATTGATTCTTGAAAGCAAATTTCAGATTGAATCTTTATCAACTTTCAAAATCAGCTTTCAAGCGATTTCTAACAAAATTAGCTTTAAGCTATCGATGGAGTTTGGATAAAAAGTACTAAAAAGCAGTTTCAAAGTGGCAAAATGACAAAAAATTTAGTGATGGAATAAAAGGTGCTAAAGGTCTTTGAACTAACAGGGATATTTTGGTCCTTTACTTGGTCAAACCTGATTATGGAAAATTTATTAAGCCATAGTCCTCATTTTCTTGGATTCTGATTTAAATTTAACCAATTCTTTAGCTTATAAAAGCTGATTTAATCAGTCTTGTCTTTCCGCCTAGCAACCTGATTTAATCCAGATTAAATCGAGTTTGACTATCTCAGAATCATTCCCAAAGAGGCCCTTAGAATTGATAGACTACTTGCCTGGTAAAAATACAAGTAGAGAACTCAAAACATTCAAAATAGAGTAAATCCGTAGCAACAAAATCAGGAAACCGTGCAGAAATGTGCGAACAAGTGAGTGCATGCCAAGAAAGCAAAATACGCATAAAAGGCTTACGAGGCATATGATTAAGATGAATGCAAATTCACACGGTTACATTGGCTTTATGAATGCAAAAACTCGTTGTTGGGGGAAACCATGTCATGGAATAAGAGAGCGAGTAGATCTCCAAGCACATATTAAATTTGTGTAACCAAAATATACAAAGGCGAATACGAGCTTTAAGCATGTACGTGTCTGCTCTAAGGAGAACCTTTGCTGTATGAAAGTTGGCAGCAGTATCATGGGGAACAAGATTTTCTTTTATTGTAAAACATATGGTAAACCTAAATGTTTATTCAGACAGTACATCTATTGTGCAACTTCTCCATTTCCTACAGGCAAAAAAAGGAAGATGAAGAAATTAATACCGTACACTTTTACCCTCTCTCATGGATGTGTTCCTCGCATTTTGTCATAAGGAATCCCATGCTTGCACCAATGTGGCAAACAGCTAAGACCTAGTCAACCAATGTAGATTGTCCACTGTATTGTCACTGGAAAGATGATAACAAATGATTGAAAGGATACAACCTGAACCCTTTTTTCTGAGTATTCGTAACAGCTTTTGTCGTTCAGCAGTGGACAATGCTTTAAGTTTGTACAACCGAGGTTAGACACCGTAAACATAAATCCCCTCAGCCCATGTCCTGCTACCGGGACTCGAACCTACACCTTCCCATAGTAATGGTGGTAAACTCAAACTTTCATAGGATTGTCAAAGGACACATCGCTAAGACCAGCCATAGTTGGTACTTTACATGATATCAAGAATACCATTTTTTTTAGAGTTAAATACGCCGTTAACCACTTAACTATGACGAAAAATTTATTTTGGTCATTGAACCTCATTTGTGTCAAAGTGACCATTGGACTCGTCAATTTATCCAATTAAGTCATTCCATTAGCTTATGTCAGCCCTAAGTCCGTCAAGTGGCTTAATTAAGGGGCACTTGTGTCAGTCTCTTTTCTTCTTTTCCTCCCTCTTCTTCTTTCTTCTTTCTTATTCCACATCGCCGAGCACCACCGCCACCAGCCAGTACACCCTAGATACCCCCTATAAGTCCAACACCCCCACCAAACACTGCCACAGCGCCACCACCAATCACCAAGCACAGCCACAACTCCACCACCAAGCACAACCACAACCACAACTCCAACCCAACACCACCACCAAACACCAAAAAAGCCACAACTCCACCACCAAGTACAACCCGACACCAACCAACACCACCACCAAGTACAGCCACGGCACCGCCCCACAATCACAAGCATGGAGCACACATACACACACACACACACTTGTGTCAAGATCACTCACAAACACAGAGATTGAATTTATCCACAATTATACACACGCACCCACAATCAACACACGTGCGCGCGCGTGCACACGCCGACTATTTTACCCACACCCCCACGTGCGCGTGGGCATACACTAACTAATTGACCCGCAATCAGACACGCATGCATGCACACACAATCACTGATTGATTGCATTCTTCACTATCGGGACTTTTTGTGGGGCTATGATGAAGGTGTACTGGTGGTAATGGCTTTGTCGTGGTGGTGATGGCTGGCAAGGCATGGGTGGGGTGGCTGCTTGGTTATGGTGGTAGAGGTGGGTGGCAAGGCTTTGGTGGGTTAGAAGATGGGGCTACGGGTGTGCGGTGTTGGACTGCTAGTGTGATGGTAGGAGGCCAGGTCAACAGACGGAGAAGAAGAAGAAGAAGAAGAAGAAGAGAAATGTAAAAGTGAAACAAAAACATAAGAAAGTGACAATTTTCCAGAGACAATTTTCCCCTGAAGGGAGTTAACAGGCCTGTGGATGTCTGGAGTTGATAGAATGACCCAATTAGGGTCAACTGGAGAATTCAGTGGTAACTTTGACACAAATCAAAGTTTAGTGACCAAAATGAAATTTGTGTTAAGAGTTCTGTGGGCAACGGCATATTTAACTCTTTTTTTTATATGTAAAAAGCTTGTTGCCAGTTACAAAAGGAAAAAGACTTAACCTCTTAAACTCCTACCAAAACTATCTATGAACAGCTTAAGGCATCACTTGATTTCACATTCTCAGCGTGAGAGAACAGAGTACGTGAAAAGAAAGCGTTAGTTCCTAATATAGACAATTCTATCCCCTGAAAGGCTATGTTATCCCTTTCCATCAGAGGCGACCTCAGACCGTTTATTGAGGAGGTCAAGTATGTTACCAAAAAAAATTTAATACTGTGACACAATATGTACCAGATTTCACAAGCAAATGCAACTCCACTGAAAAAGTCGTCCTTCACATCAAGCAACTATATAACTTAGAAAAACAACAATAAAACCACAAGATAGGCTTATTTTAACACCCCCCCACCCCACCCCACACACCCCACCCACAAAAAACACTCACACAACTGATAGACTAATTCACCCTCTTGTTTGCCGCCAAAACGTTAACACTTCTCATTAAAGTACATTTTAGAGACAAAAGAGTAGAAAATCATATAAAGGGGCGCAGAAAGTATTTTGTTACAACTAAATGCCACTCAAATTAAACAACATTCACAAGTAAAACCAATCCCGCTACATATAATAGCTTTAACTAAATATTGTAGCTTTAACAACTACATCTTGGAATTTATATTAGTTAGCAACTAATTTCTTTCTCAATCTAGGGTGCTATCCTTAATTGAAAGCTTAATTGAGGGGGTCAATACATGAATAACAGCGACCTCAAGGTGCCCGCCACTGCACAAGGCATAACCTGATGAATGCTGAGCAAGGGGTAAAGCCAAATCGCAAAGTCCCTTAACCACTGGAGAGCAAATAAGAATAACCCACCCGATTCACCATCCGGCTTACACATGTAACACCAACAAATTTAAATCTTCTTCCTTCTTCTCAAATGTCCCCTGTCAGCACTGCATTCCTAGTCGCGAAAAGAAAAAAGAAAGACAAACTTAGTGGAGCAAAAAACTGCCAAGTGATCGTCCACGGGAACGAGGAAGACCGACTACCCAAGGAGAGAGTAACAGGACTCTAAAAGAATCCCCTCATCAAGTCGCCTTTCCAAAAATCACTTTATCCCCACAGCCTGCTCCGTGTGAACAGAATGAAGCAGTGCCAGAGAAACAGTAGCGGCTTAAATCTCCACCTCGGAAATGCCTTCGAAGCATCCCTGGGCGGACCAAGACAATAAATCAGCCACCAGAGCGCCCATCCTATGAGCAATAGCAAAAAACATAGTAAAATAGTGAAGAAAGGGAGTCGTCCTCATACCCTCATTAAACTCCACAATATTGCCCCAGCCATTCCGAATAACCAGCAACGTACGAGATTGACAAAAAGCCCAGGAACCTGATTCCTACCCAAATCGTTTCCAAACAGCATTATCTTCTACCGGATAGCGCCAAAGCCATATACCAAGCAGAGCAGAGTTAAAGGTTTATATTCCTTAATCCCCAGCGATGCATGGGAGAGCACACAACATTCCAGGCAGCCAAATGATACTTCCTCTCCTCTGATGATGCATCCCACAGATATCACGTTCCAATTTGTCAGGCCTCTCAGCAATCAAAGCAGGGATCGCAAAGAGAGACACAAAGTAGGTAGGTGAATCAGTCTAACCAGGGCAAAACTACCACCTTCCGAGTATATTATTGACTTTCGAGTTCAGCCAACGTCCTTATGTGGACATGGTTTCAGATGCAGAGGAGACAAATTTTCAGAAATAAAATCTGAGGGAGCTGAGGTTGTTGAGGAATTGAAAGAGTTTGTTGCACATAAAGGTCCTCACTCCTCAATGGCACTATTTGGCAGATGGTAGGAGGGTGGTGGGAGCAAATATTGTTTTGAGTCCTGTGCTGTGAGCATGGTGCCCTGTGGTCAGTAAACTTTTTCTGCAGCACCTATCCAATCATATTTAGCATTTGTTAATTTTAACGGGGGACTGCAAAACTTGCTCGTTACAGTGGTCTCTGGCAGGCTCCATAGAGTTACAAAGGGTAATTCATGATTCACAGAATAACTTTCATTGGAGGTAGGCAATATGCAATTTGAAAATTGTATGAGTATACAGTTATACGTACACATGAAAAAGAATAATTTGAGCTAATTAAAGGAAAGTGACGGGCATTGGGCCCCCTTAAAATTTGATAGTGAAGGCAGATAAGGAAAAAAGTACACGACGCCGAGTATGCATATGTCTAATTCGCCATGATTTTGTATTGTTCCAAGCTCCGACTCTTCTAACATTATACCACACTCACCTCGTCCTTTTTATCTGCTCTACAACTTGTCCCAAACCGCACGATCATTTCTGTCATACTATTTTCCTTCTTCACGTTCTAGACGAAGTAGCCTTGATCTACAAAGCGCCAAGAATCCTCATGCACATCAACATTTGTGGACACTGGACAGTCTCTAATGCTCTAATGCTTAAAGTTCAGGTATGACCTCCTTCAGAATATTTTTCACTTTTCTGGACATCACTGCCTTCAGTACTAGAATAGACCAAAACTGCAAGAAATTTCCTGCCTCGTGATACTCTCCTTTCTAGGTTTTCGCAATTCGCCAATCTATTGGAATTCAACTTATTCCATCATGTTGCCAATCAGTTTGCAATCCCTGGCTTCAGATTTTATACAACGAAATTTTGAAAATTAATTTGCATTATCTAACGACATAACCTCAATTATCATTGCAGTTTTACCTAACCACCTCATCAAATTTTACATTGCTCTTAACTATGCGTACACAAATGGTCAAAATCCATGTTAAAGAAAATTCCGTACGATGTAGGTTTTCGTCGATAATACCTGATGATAACCCGGCGGAAGATCACAAATCGCCTGGAAAACAGTGGTGGACCCCTCCCCTAATATCATCGGCACTTGCTCAGTCCACCTTCACAGCCCACACACATAGAGAAACATCAAACACACAACACACACAGTGACAAAACACGCAGTAAAATTAGAAGCATACCCGTCGAAGGAAGAGCACAGGAGGACCTCGCGGCCGCCATATCGCCAAGTAAAAAGCGTGTGAACCATCGTTCGTGGCGGTTTGGTGATGTTGCTCACCCTAACTTAGTTGCTCCATTATATATACATATATACAGTTAAACAAGTGTTATTTAAGCAAAAAAAAAACGAAAATTTCAGGGAGCTGAACAAAGCTGGATCCAGCTAATCCTTTTGTGATCAGCCGGCCGGCAAAAACTAGGCGAGTGTGTGTGTGTGTGTGTGTGTTACTTCGAGGTGAAGATTTTGGAGCAAGATTCGCCTCGATTACTCAGAACATGAAACCAGGAGGGAAATTGTAGTGACAAGGGGCGAAAGAATTGGGGTGGAGAATCAGAGAGAGGAGGTGATTTGTTGCTTTTGGCTTTTCTTCTTTTTCTTTTTTGGAATTTTTAAAGGGATGGTATTGACTTTTGGAACAGAGGGGGGAGCTAGTAGCTCGTTCAATCTTTGATGCTACCCACTTTTATTAATAGTTTTTTGTTCTTGTTTGGTTGGTACAGATTTTGGGAAGTAGTAGTACACCTTTTGGAATCGTTCATTGGATTTGCAATAGATTGTCTTTGTCATAATCTACGAAAATAAGTTAACGTTATCTGAATTGATTGATTTCCGAAGAACCGTATAAGATTTATGTACTGAAGTTTAGATTATCAGTTACTCAAAGAAAAATTTACATTCTCGCCATGCCTCTTCACATGTAACCTGACTTGTTTTGAATGGACCACTTATGTAGATAAGTTAAATTGAACGATTGAATATTAGAAGTAATTTTGTCTGTTCAGTCCGGATCAATTCGCTCTAAATACCATGTGAAAGCGTCTAGTTAAAAATTAATAGGCACTAGTACACATTTCACATAGCGAAAGACGTAGTATTAATTTTTCACTACACAAGATGTACTAGAAAACCTTTAAGACGCTTTGAAATATATTTTGTGTACTTTGGGAGATCAGAACTTGTGATTCGAATGCGTTTGTTGTTCGAATGAGTTTGTAGTGCCGCTTGTATCGTGTTAGCTTTGGCAATAATTTTTAACCTTGCATGTGATCCAGCGGCACCATGGTGCCGGTTATCTTACATGTAATAATACTGCCATAATTTTATTAATTTTTTTGATAAACTTTAAGAATCTAATTAGCAAAATAAGGGACAGGTTTCAGTCTTGAAGTCTGTCTTCTTCGATGGAAGGCGAATCTAAGCACTCTTTACTAATATATGGAGTATTTCATGTGTAAGACCTCTGCTGATTGCTGGGATTGGTGATCTTAGGTCGTCGAATTTCTTGATCTTGACTCTGCTCCATAAGGAGGTTTGTCCCTTTCTGGTCCTTCCATTCAGAAGTCATTCTATTCTCCTCATTTAATTTTAATTTATAAATAAATATGTTTCACAAATGACTAGAAACAATAAGAAGATCACATCGTCTATCCAATTCAGAGCCTGATTTTTCGGGTTTAATTAAAGTATAAAACGGTGGGACGGTGTAAAGTGATTGCAATTCTCTTTGCCTCCAAGGTGAAGTCTACACCGCATAAAGGGAGAAGCTTGGTAGCAAAAATCAAACAGGCTTGATGACGTTATTTGTGGTGTGTTATTTTTGCTAACGATTTGAGTCCACAGAGATCGACAATTGAATGTTAAGCTGAACTGATAGATCCTTTGAGCTAATGCAGCAAGCAAGCAAGCAAAATTTCTAGAGCATTATCCATGGCCGTCAAAGTTCTCTCTTTTCTTCTAAAACGTGACATAATGATATAACAACCACTATAAAATTTGCTATGAGGGTTAATGACCATGGCAATTTCGGTCATTAATTCTTTTACACGTAATAACTACTACTTAATTAACAAGCCAATTAACTCCAAACCATAGGCAAAAGCATAGTTAAACGTTAACTATAAATAAGTTATAGCGCATAAGTTTTGCTAAAAACTTAATATTTATATTTTTAAAAGTGAAAAACAAATTGAAGATTGTTTGTTGGTCCGTCTAGAGTTCTGAGTGAAAGAGTATAATAGACTAATTGAAAAATATTTACACCCCTGTTTCGATGAACTACTTCACTACTAGTCTGGCAGGTTGTGACGATTTAAAAATGTAATTCAAAATTAATTTAATTCGTTTTATCGTTGCACGACTCGTATTAATTGATGGAACCACTTGAGTTACCAGCTCATTTGATGATACTCTAGTCTTGCATCGCAACGTAACTTTAGATCCTATGAATTAGTTTCATTATTACCACTGCATATACAAGTATGATTTGGTTGATGAGTATTCTATTAGTTGTTACTCATGTATGCAATACTCGAAATTAAAAATAGTTTCAAAAGTATAATGAACCAACCCCTTTGGGGTTTGTTTTTTCTTGTAAGATGACAGTCTTTTTCTTTTTTTAGTCTTTTGGATTTAAAAGGACCCTTTACTATAAAGTACTTACGAGTATAATAATTTAGTTACAAAATATTTAACTAAAAATATTATTGTAGATTCAAATTTGTCACTAGAATATGTTACAAAAAAAAAAAAAAAAACTTAGACACCGACCATCAACGATCCTCATGAAAATTGACAATGGCATGTCCAAAGGTCTGGAATTTTGATTGGTACCTCGGAGAAGTACTAAAGCCTAAAAGATGGTTGCGATTGGAGTGAAGATATGTGTTGCTTCACCAGCCCGCCACCGTGACACTGCACTCACTAGTCACCAGTCTTGCGACAAGTGCCCTTTTCACTTGCATGCTTTTGTCCCAGGTGTCTCCTCCTTCCTTTGCGCATAAATAACTCCTCAACCTCCCAAAAATTTCAGCAGGAAAGCAAAGCCCTGGAATCACTTTCTCCCACTAAACACTACTTTCTTATCAAAAGTTCTACAGCAAATTCTGGTCAGCCAACAATGGCTTTCAGGTCACCGGCGAGTGAACTGCTCTTCACCTCTTTCTCTCGCTCCCTGAGCCGGCTCAGAGGAACTTCCACTTTTGCTACGTCAACCTTGCCAAAAATGAAGTCCTACGCCCCGGCCTCCGATCTTAGCCACCCTGAAGACACCAAGCAAAGGTGATATATTAACCCATAAACGGAAAATTTACGCGCTGCATTGTTGTTTTCGACCTGGAAGAAGGTATAAGGTCAACTCTGTTTTGCAGAGTTTATCCAAAGATCACCCAGGCCAACTGCCTCATTCAAGTTTAGAATTTGTTTTGATACATCTTTAACTGCGTGCTATAGTTCAATCTACGCGGTACGTTCTTTACAGGCATGAGGCATGCAAAGCCGAGAGTATTAATACTTGTAGATAATTGTGCACAATTAACGTACAGGGCAGGGGACTTTATGCCGGTATATGTGGCCGTGGGGATGGTGCTGCTGTCAGTTTCGATCGGAACTTATACGGCCCTGCACCATCTCAGGCACAGCCCGAATGTACACGTGAGGAAGTCCAGGAGGGAGATTATGCCGGAGTTGTACGACCCTGATCGCACGGTGAAGGAGGGCGACGAGTTCATCAAGAAATCGTTCTTTCGAAAAGTGGCTCACGTCCAGGACTTCAATCTTAAAGATCCGGTCATGCCTGATCCCATCCGCGGGGATGCCCTTGCCAGGTTTTACATGGTGTAGAACTGAATATTGCACTCAATATTACACTTTACTCTGAAAAGATTTTAGAGCCAGAAGTTATTTAAATATATTTAACGACTATTATTTACTATTACATCGAGAGTTGCTGTTTTTCTTACTATTCAGGTGCGTGATAACCAAAATTTTCAAAAATTTATAACGGTCTCAATCAATTTGGTTACTTCATGCAGCGAACTTCGCGCCGAGACATTGAAGTCAGTGGGAATAGATTCGAAGCCACCTAAAGTATACTGATGAAATGGGGCTTCTGGTCACACGGGGGTCTCACAGTTCAGTAACAGGAAGGACGTGTATATTGAAAGATGTGGTGACCAAAATCTTAACTTTAGTAGTTTGCTTGTTGTGGCGTTCATCTTTTCTTGTACGAGGGGCCTTTTAACTCCCCCATCCGTTGCTAAGTACGCACTTTATTAACCTCCTGTAAGGTCTTTCTCCTTCCTATTCTCATGTTTTTGAACATATTTTGGGTCCGAAGTCAGCATTTACGGCTTTTAATGTAGTAGCAGAGTTAGGTTAGGCTTAGGTTAGGCTGGTGCGCCATGTTAACGTTGTAGCGGAGTTAGGTTGTACTCGCCATGTTATTCAAGTCGTTCAAGTTTTTCGGTATGTGATGTTTCATGTCATTTTATTTATTTTTGGTGCAAAAGGGCTATAGACTGTAAGACTCTAATCAAATCTATCTATCCAACCAGTAAGAAGTATTGCGCCTCAGGAACAAGAACTTACAAAATCGTGACATACATTTGAACTCCCGATTCTCTCGCTAATTTTAGAGCCGAAGTGCACAAGGATTGGTGTGTGGAGCATATGCAATCAAGGCAAGGTCGTATGTTTGTACCAACAAGTCCTACGGACAGGATTCGAATTCAAGTGAAAAACATGGATTGAAATTTTGGGGACCGTTGAACCAATTCTTGTTGGCTTTTCATGTCATGCATGATGACTGATGTGAAACTTTCTTTGGATGGCCACTGCCGTTGCTTTGGTGGGTGTAATTACTTTTCGCAACCAATATCAGGTGATTTTTACGATTGGTGGGAACTATTCGTAATTATTATGTGTCGCAATCATAGACAAGACATTATGTCTGTTGTTGTTGAAAATGATATCTTGTTTCATTTTCTAAGATCATAAGTAAATTAAAAAATATATATTCATCTTCGGGAGCTGATCCATTGTTAGCGCAAGTTGTTAGTACAATCTGACCGTCTACGAGCTAGAATGGACGGCCAGATTGAGTGTCACAATAGTAATTTTTTTATACCGTCCGCAACATAATGTAGCAGACGATAAATTATCGTCCACTACATTATGCTGTAAACAGTCAAATCGCGCTAACAACTTGTTAGTACTAGTAATGGATCACGACCCTTCATTTTCATATTTCTCTAATATCAAGCGAAAATTTTCCTAAGTTTTCTTTAAGCCAAATTCATGTTACTATTGTCGAATTTATTCTTGATTACCGAAGGAGACAAATAACCCAACGACAGTTCTTGATTATCAAAGGAGGCGAACAACTCCACAGACACAATCGCAGCAGAATTACTA
Organism: Escallonia herrerae; assembly: GCA_033070095.1. NCBI lineage: Eukaryota > Viridiplantae > Streptophyta > Magnoliopsida > Escalloniales > Escalloniaceae > Escallonia > Escallonia herrerae. The sequence goes on along the minus strand of JAVXUP010000019.1, from coordinate 99,304 downwards.
CCATTTTTATTTTCGTTAGTGACGCAATCACCAGTTCTCATACAGGGAGACACCAAAATCAAACAAAAAAGGTTCAAATACCCATATCTAGCTAGGGTTGAGGGTAAAAGCTTTGTCAGAAATAATACTTTATTGCCTTAAGCTTGACCCTTAAAAAGTGAAGGAGACCGATTCGGACGCAAGCCGAAGCCACAAGTTTCATGAGCTAAACTCAATTTCGAGCTGGGCTTAGGGTCTCAATTGATCCAATTGGACTTCAAGTCTCGAGTCGTCAATCTTTCAATTCTCCGAGTCCAAAATCAATAGTGTCAATCATCTATGACCAATAAACATATTATAAGACAACTACCAGTTCAATCTTAGCCTTTATTCCTATTTCGTTGGTTCTTCCAAGTCAACAATTTTCGAGGTTGGGATTAATGATTCCGAGATCATGTACTATATATTCGAACGTGAAAAATATTGAGTGGTCTAGAGGTAATGAAAGACTTAGACTTTCGGTGCCTGAAAAATATTGAGTGGTCTAGAGGTAATGAAAGACTTAGACTTTCGGTGCCTAATACGGTAACAATCCTCTGCTTTAACTTCCTAACCTCTCGTGATGGCGGCATTGTAGCAAGGTGCGCAATAGATTAACGGAATTCAATTGAACATGCAATAAAGGCTCAAGCCTGACTGCACTTTTGAAAATAGATTTCATCAGTTGCTTAGAAACTATCGCTTTTTGGTTAGAACCCCCAACGATTGATGGAAACACATCTAATTGCTTAAGGTACAATAACATAACATTCAATGCTAGAAATATTTGCTTTTACCATAACAGAGTTCATAGATACTAGGAGGAATGTGTATAGCACGCACTTAACTTCCTTAACAAATTACTTCTGATGAAAACTTTTCCACTTGTTTCAGTAGTATAAAGTAACAAGACTTCATGGCGCCGATGAAATATAAGGTATATATATACACGCACATTCTTCCTCGCTCTGATTCGTGGTGCAGATGCGATCCAGAATAGGGCGGATTTCATTTTTGCAAATGTAGTGTGTGGTTTGACTTATAGCAGCTGGATGTTGCATTACCCTTGTCATCGGCATCAAAGTCTTTTGCTTCTCGGTATGGAGAAGGTGTACAGGAGGAATGTTTTGATCACGCACAGCCTCTAATGCGCCATCCTAGATCGGTCCGTTGATATGATATATTTCCTTCGCGGTGTCTTGTCTAGCAGCCTTTTTATTATAGTACTCATCTACTCATTTCACATGGAATTGTCATCCACAGGTAGATACGTTGGATTTAGACTTTGATCATGTTACATATTCCTACTTTTTTTCAAAAAAAAGAAAAAGAAAAAATGCACAAGACTTCATTTAAAAGTCGAACTTATATTTGTTGACATAATATATGCTTTTGTGCTAATAATATCACTAGAATATCTTAATGGGGGTTTCAACTCAATAAGAAGGATCCAGCGGCCGGGAGAAGTAACATATGGGCGCAGCAGATGAATATTGCTTCAAGATACGTCCATTCGCCATTCGCTATTCGCTTCTACCCACTAGCTTTATGACGAGTGGTCTTCACTTGCATCATCTTTCTTCTAGGATTCTCCAGAATTTTCTTTCCTGTGCATAATATATGCTATAAACACTTCATCTTCACACCCAGAATCATGAAACAACAGGCCAGCATGCTTGGAATCATTTCCTTCGCTCTTTTTAACCCTGCTCTGTTCGGTATTCCCTCTACTGCATTTGCAGAATCTGTGGCCTGGCCATGGCTTTACCGTCGCGGCTGAAGGGAGATTTAGTACCGGTATGCGTGGCGGTAGGGATGATAGTGGTGTCAACGTCGCTAGGGCTATACACGGCTATGCACCAGCTGAGGCGGGCTCCAGATGTACTGGTGAGGAAGTCGAAGAGGGAGACGCTGCCGGAGGTGGTGGAGCCAGAGCATGTAGTGGATCAGGTCGAGAAGTTCATCACCAAATCCTTCTTCCGAAAGGTGGGCCATCTGCAGGATACTGATCTTCGTCATCGCTTCATTCCTGATCCCAGCCACAGGGACATCCTTGCCAGGTAAAAGCTTCTGCATCTTACTCATTCCTTGCCCCTCTACTGCACATTTGTTGACATCATTTTTCATCTCAAATGTAACAACTTCGACAACGTTAACTATAACCATATACGACCGCTCAAAGTTAAGATTAGCTTCATCAACGTCAGTTCTTTCTCTACCTCGGTCGAGACGTCATGCTCAATCTTAGATTAGCAAATTTGGTACTGGATTCATGCATTCAGTACATTTGATAAACATTTTTGCCTTGTTCCATTTCAGCAAGCTGCATCCCGAAACGTTGAAGTCAGTAGGAGTGGATCCGAAGCTACACTGATCGTAGTACCAAGCGGCACTTGTATCTGAGGACTTTCGGGTTGCCCTTTCGCTCTCTGCATAGAGAGATTGTAGATATAAACGGTTAGAGCACTTGGATGTGGTAAGGAACTCATGTATTTGTTCATGTAATGTACATTATTTAGAAGCAATGCTTTAGAGCACTCGATGCAGGACCGGATCTGAAAATTCACTTCAAAGAGGTACTGCTCACAAGACACAGACCTTGGCGAGTTTGGCAGCAAAGCTAAATTACATAATCATAAGCATAGCTGTATAAGCACCCTTCAAGGATCTTGAATCAACCAAGGACACGAGCCTCCTTAAGCTATTTCCATACTCGTACTTGTTTTATGCATTGGTGACTCATGTCAAGATATACCTAGATCGCAATATTTGAGCATGAACATCCTTCTTAAACCATGTTTGGGATCATAAGCATATTGCTACACTATACGCCAGATTGTTTTCATTACAGGGGTTGAAGTACCTTTTTTGCCTTCGACAGGTAAAATTATTCAATGTCTTCTCAAATCTTGCAATACTCTTTTTCTACCCATGTAACCGAACAGTATACGGTAACAGCTATCAATACACAACATCAAGCTGTACCAGAGGAATGGCAATTCTTCTCAAAACATTATATGGTTTATGAATGGATCAGTTAACCACCTTGATAGGGATCAGAACTGCATCGGACCTCCTCAGCCTAGCTGAGGGATAAAGGAGAACCATTTCTGGAAAGTTCTCCTATGCCTCCCCGTCAAGTGCACCAAGACAAGCAGTATCCAACGAACCCCTAGAATTCGAAGTCCCAGCTTTCACTTCATGAAACGACGAGCTCCCCAGCATATCCAACACAAAGAAAGTATTTCCTAACTAAAAGTCTAAAACTCGTGATACTGAAGACAAAATCCCAGACTTCTTTTAGCAACTGCACCATCAAACAACAGATGATCAAGAGACTCCTCGCCTCTTTTACAGGTAAAAAAAACCAATTTACATACTCCAAAATCATACCCCGCAATCATAGATGTCCAACACACGACATTTCTCTCAGTAATTTCATCGAACACCTTCCTTGCGTCATCTAACAGACCACGTTTGGTATACACCAAAGACGACCCAAGTACACATCAAAGCAAACCCATTAACCAAAATTAACCCATGAATTCTCCTCGTCAAATCAAGCAAACCAATCCTTCCACACGCGCTAAGCGCACTCACCCCCTGTACATCATTCACCCTCACGCCAGTCACCCAAATTTCCAAACACCCTTAATGCACCATTGCAACAATCACTCTGCAAATACCCCAAAATCATACTACTCCAGGTCACCGCGTCCCAAACCCAGTGTGGCATATCAAACACTTTCTTGCTAATTCAACAACAACACACTGAAAAAACATCGAAATAAGCGAATTGTGAACGAAAACATCGAAATGCAACCCTAATTCCACACACAAAAATGAATCTCTTCGCCTTTATTTGAAACACAAAGTCTACTGCAAGCTCCGAAGACAGAAGGGAAGGTGTACTTATCCGGGACGGTGTCGTTTTGGATCATCTGGTTGTGGAAGAGGATTATTTATTGTGGGATTGAGCTGTGAGATTAGACTTGGAACATGAAATTCCAGGAATGGGCAGTTTGGGGAAAAGAGAGAGACTTGTGGAGAGGCTTGCTGGATATGAAGGGGTCACTAAATTGGCCAGAAGTGATGGCATTGGAGAGAATTTACTAGAGATGGTGGGGGATGTTCGTGGGTTTGTAAGAGAGAATGAGAAGGTGTGGCATGTGGGAGAGGGAAAAATTGGGGTTTTGGAGGAGAGAGATTAGGGTTTTGGGTTTGGGAGGTCTGAGAATGGAGGGAAGGTCTGCCTGAAATTGAGCTTTGGGTTTAACCGCAGGCGACAGGCCAGATTTTACGGCGCGGGGAAATATTACTCCCATCTGTCTAAGAAAATTTGATCATATTTTTTTAAAAAATTAATCACTTTTCAAGTTAAAAAAAATTATAAGTATTTTTTTTATAATTTGAAACGATTGAGTTCGGCAGCATGGATGCCGGACCACCCTTTATTACGATTATGAGTGATTCGGGTTTGAACAAAATGTTTCTAACTCTCTTTTATGCATCGAAGAAAATTTGCTGTTAAAACTGATTGGCAATTTTATTGAAAATGTCGCCAAGTGACACCATAATTTTTCTTCAATTGGTATTGGACAAAATATGGGGAGATCACGACTAGCACAACGACATGTAGCACAACAGTTTACGCATTGCGGTACAGCAACGATAAGAACAGATAGAGGAGGTAGAGAGAGAGAGAGAGTATATATATATATATATATATATATATATATATATATATTAGTATTGCGGGCTTAAAATATCTTACCCTGGAATTGGAAAGGCTAACTTTTTCCTAGTGGAAGACAATTAGTTGATCCTAATGAAAGACAATCAGTTGGTAATTATCCTTACTCATCAGGAAAAAGGAGGTGAACCGGAATAGATGTTTAATCCATATAAAAGTGGTCACAACCATAACGCGACCTTAAGTGACAAGTGTCACGCTCAGAGCGGCTGCATATTTATTTTTCCACGTGCCTAATGAGAATCTGTTTTTTCCGTGTGGGAGAGTAAGAGGGGTGCACATATGAGTGACGGCGAGAGTAAGAATTTTTAGTTGGGACGATAAATATTTTTCGGAGGAGGTCGTTTATGCTTGTTAGAATTTATTTGCGAATAGGTATGGTGGTTTTTTTTTTGGTTTGTAGAATCCATCAACCCAATTATTAAACCTCCCACGAGGCTCAAACTTATAACCGTTTCGCAGAGTATGAATGCTTCAGACACATATTTTTATCGTTTCAAAATCCATATTGATTGTTGTATCAAATATTTTTCATCGTTTCACATGTTAACCTTTAGTTTGACATTGACGACCAAAAGTGATGGAATATATATTGACCATAAACTTTCCAATACGCAGGTTCATGTCCAACCTCTTGAGAATCCATTCCTCGATAGTGAAGTTCAAATCGCACATAATCTTTAGAAAAAAGTATCTCTTGGGCATGATCAAAGGGCTGATTTCCTATGGGAAAGCTACCACTTATTCTCTTGACCCCTTGAAGTAAAAAAATGAGTCCACCCAAGATTCTAGTTCCATTCCACCAGCAGCACTCCCCTTTCGCTAAATTTGCACTCTTTCAAAAATCTTTTGTCGCTAAAATAAACTGAAATACAACTTGTAGAGGCGTGCATTTAATTCAAAACGATAAGAGATTGAATTTACTGTCAACCTATACATTACGGAATGTTTTCGACATATGTAATTTAATTTGTGAACATTGAAGAGTAAACCACGCATTTGCTAGTTATTAGTGGTCTTCAAAGTTAGGATATTCGCAAGCAACTCAATAAAGCCATTTAACAGGTGGGATTCGATCAGCTTTTTCGGATGAAATCAATGTTGAATAGAGGTCAACCGCCTCTATATAATAAGCCAGCAACTCTTGTATCATGGTAAGAAGTGAGCAATAGACAAGAAAGCCTTTGTTATCAGTAATAAGGAGAAGTTTCCAACTATCCTCAAGGGCTTCCAATATTCCAGGCTAGCTAATAAATGGCTAAAAATACTGAAATGTTGGAAGCCCTGAGGTTGGTTGAGGACTCGCTCCTCGGGGCTCTGTCTTGACTATCTCGATTTACCAAGCAGAAACACGTGACAACAACTCGATCTTGTCTGACAATGGAAGAGCAAACACGTGTGTTTATAAACTTGCGATATGATATGTCGCTAGTAGTACTTCCACAGTTAACCGAGGTGATATTTATGATATTCCATACTTTTGTTTGCTACTAGTCAGTTTTCGCCATCGTGATTTTAGTTTTAATTATTCGGTGGTTGCAGTCGCTCCCACATTCAATAAAGTCCATAACAAAATTTCGTTTAAGCAATCTAAGCTGGTTTACTTGGGAAATTTTTGTTAGAATTTGTTTTATTTTATTTACAAATTCTTTTAGTAAAGCTTTAAAACCTTACTTTATTTATGTTAGTTAATGTAACCTATGGTATTAAACTTTGTCATAATTTTATTCATAATGTTTTTGACCGTTGTTATTTATTATGTGTGTAACCCCTAGTTCTTCTACTATAAAAGGAGAGCACTCCTACTATGGAGAACACACACATCAAGACGAACACACACATCAAGACATATGCTTGATATTTTATTTACTCTCTACATTCTATATATTTTGATTTTGGGCAACTTGATCGGGCTAGTTCAACCGTCTTCCTGTGGACGCACACATAGAGAAGGCAACACGGCGAACCTTGAATTTTATATCAGAGGGTTTATCGTTTATGGGAACCCGTGCGTAGGAAGACGATAAAGTCTTTAGGACAGCGTTTTTATCGCGACTCTCAGAGGCCAGGTTGAATTTACTTTAATTATCTATATCTTGAAATTGCATGCTACTTAAAATACTTAACGATTTGTTATATATATATATATATATATATATATATATATATATATATATATGCATATTTGTATACTTATAATATGCTTATTTTGCATGCCTAATTTTGTAGTTAGCCATAAGTTTTGGTGATTTTCATGATTAGGCGATTACATCCTTTAGTCATATTTTATGATTAATTGTTGTGAAAAATTGACGTAGCAAATTTAAGCTATATTTTTCAACAATATTAAGCTGACATGAGCACACAGCAAAGTAAGACGCGCTAACTGTGCAAGTTCACAGCAAAGTAAGACGCGCTAACTGTGCAAGTTCAGTGTTTATCACTACAAGTGCTGGTCACTATAACACCTTGCGATATGAAATGTTGACATCAAAGCTGGTACGATTAGCTTCTATTAGCTATATATGTAGCCATAGTGGCGAGCGGCTAGCTTTTTCACGAGCATTTACTGTCAACTACACTGATTTGCAAGTAGGATGCGATTTGGTCGGATTCACCATTAAGCTACCAGCTCTGATAAGGTATTGATATCGAAGTATATTTAGTAGAGACAAGGCAATAAATTCACCACAAGAAGATGCAGAACTGAACCAGCAAAGTTATAGAAGGCGGATGTAAGTAAAGCTGCCAATTTTAGTATGGACAAAACATGAATGCTTTCAGCAACTCTCTTACCTTACGCGGTTCGAAGGTCAAAGATGGAATAGAAAAAGTGGAAAACTACAAAGGGATAATGTGCCGTATTCTCGTTGTCCTAAGTTGTAGCCCCGTTTATACGACAAATCTCGTGCCCAATTTTTGACGTCCTCATCAAGAAAATCTAGTTCTAATTGGCTGGGTTTACCAAGAAAAGGAGTAAATGTTTAACAGGAACATTCTGGTAGAAGTACACATACCAAGGTATAAAGCTTTGTGATGTCCCTCGTGTAGGGTATAGTTATTTCTTGTCTAGGACATAAATTTGTAAGTTATGACAGTATAAGTATCAGAAGCCTCAACTTTTTTGTGATACAAAGTCTTCACATGCTCTACAAGTTTATGCAGATTCTCGTTGGTACCAGTCATAGATGGAAGGTACGTATCTTTGTTTTTAATGCATCTGTCATGTAGTCCCCGCGCTTCACATTTTGGGTAAATGAAGAACCTTTGCTAGATAAACTGGCCTAGGTGGGGGGAGGATTGTTAGAAGGCTCTCCTCCATTACAGGTCTGAGAAGGTTGATGTACTGAGCCTTACGCCCTTACCTCTGGTATTGTGGAGAGACGAGATTGAATTGGTAATGAATACTTGTGTATATGTCTAGTTCAAGTGAGGCGACAGGTTAATTAGAAGGCATCCGCCAAGTTACACCAATGCGAGGTTAATTGTACCATTTGAAGTTATAAGAGGGAGTGGAGTGTCGTCACTAGCAAATGGAGTAGCAAGAAATTAACTAGTTCAAGTGATCATACTTTGTTGTTCATTATCATTAAGGGCTGAGACGTTTCTTGTTCCATATCTCAGAGGCCATGCCATGCAAAGTTACCACAAAATAATTATTTGATGTACGAGAGTAATACCAAAGGAGGATATATTGAAAAGATAAACGTTTCCATGAATAGAATCAAAGCTTTCCATGGTATTTACATAATGTTCCTTTTTCTTATTCTTAAGACAGCCCCGAGAGGGCTTAGTTAATTCTTGATTTTTGTTTCATCTTTTGTTTCCTTTTCGTTTGTTGTTTGGGGAAATATATCAATCAATTCCAATTTCTTGTCACATGAATACAGAAGATATACATGGACATGGCGAAAACTGAAAGACATGCAGCGGCGAAAAGGTCTTGGAAATCCAACTTTCTCTGAACTCTCTCCCTCAACGGCTAATTCAAATCCTACTCGTATAACTTTGGAGCAGCCGTTGAGGCGTAGAGTCCAAAAAAAAGCTGGCTTTCCCCAATGGGATTCATGTTATGTCCGAACCTGAGGGGTATAGATCGTGAAAGCATCCATGTATTGAATGATCAACCATTCCAGGTGATCCTTTTAGTGGTAAGCAATCATCACACACTAACTTGAATGTCTTCTAACTAAAGCCTACCATGCGATCAAAGCCTCTTTGTACTTTGGTTCTTCATTTTCTTTTACAGTATGATGCTTCTCTCTCGTATTGAAGTACACCGTCCGATGATTCAAGCACGGCCAAATGGAAGATGGGCAAAGATATATCGTGAGTGTGGCGAAGCAACATGTAACCAAAGGTCAGCACCTGTCCACCTTCATCATTTAGATAATGTATCTTTGACTTTATGAAATATCCAAACTTCTCATGATCATGCATAAGAAATTGTAGTTTTGCCCACAATAAATTTAAAAAGACTGCTTTAATATCTGGAGCTATTACGTTTCGCCTGCCTTACATATCGTACAATATCTTCGAGTAGTAGGAGTTAGCGTGACTATTCGAGCTGCCCGGAGGTGAACTGCGTCTGTCCAAAGCCGCAGAAGCTATGGAGGCCGGATTGTTCCAGAAGACAAATTGTTCAAGAAGTTAACCTATTTAACATCTCAGTGTGGTTTTCCAAACGATTATTTATCCAAGATTTCCAGTTCTTTCTTTTGGATACATTTTTTTGGTATATTTTAACTTGCTGTCTGTAAGAACAGGAAATATGCCACTATTGCAATTGGCATGATGAGAGTTCATATATAGGCTGGATATATACCATCCAGTCTACAGAGAAACATGATGGCTTGCATGGATTTCCGCCTATAAAATCCCATGATTAAGACAAGAGTAGTCAAGGTTTTATAGATAGAGTCAACAACGATGCATATATACATGCACAAAACAAAGGTCTTGGTTGTCTAAATAGAAGTAGAAGGCGAACTTTAGTCAAGTCAAGACAAGTCAATTGAGGAGCACTTAATTTTTGTTTTTGACAATAACTGGCAGCTTCCATAGAGTTCTTTAACATTCAACCAATAGAACGGTGGTCAAGGAAATATGCTTCTCGTCATAACTTTTTGCGTTTAAATCTTGGGGCCAGCATTCAGAGAAAGAAATATTTTTTCTCAATGCACCAAGCCGATGTGGGAGGGTACGCCTTTAAGATTGTCTAAGAAAAGGACTTAGTCTCGGTTGACGTTAAAACTAGCCCAAGAGTATCCCCTCCCGTCCAACCAAAATAAAACACATGCTACCAATAGAAGATAGACATGAATGCAGGAATGCAACCTAGCTGGCCTTACAATAAAATTAAGTATAAGATTGTCTACCTCTAATTTGGTAGAAGTTACTAGATGGTCCAGAACTCATGATTCTGAAAATCTAGCACTATTAAATATCGGGTGTGATAACTATGTGTCTCCTTTAGTACACTTTCCATAGCATTGGTCTCCCTCTCGGGTCCTATATAATTAGGATCAATGGACCGAAACTATGCGATACCTTTTTATAATTTCAATAAAATGGATGGTCTAATGGGCATTAGTGGATTAAATTTAATATTGAAATATAAGTATTGAGAACTGTATAAGAAAAATACACCTAAAGTTAATTTCACTGTAAAATCGAACGAGCTCACTTCAAAAATATTTTTGACACCACGTAAAATATTGTCATGTAATTCTTTAGCAACAATTTAGAGTGGACTAGTAACATTTGCGGTGGAATTACCCAATGTTCTAAATTTACTTAGGCAATTTACTTGGGTTGCCTTATATATATATATATATATATATATATATATATATATATATATATATATATATATATATATATATATATATATATATATATATATATATGTAAGGATCACGTGCTTTGCACGATATTTGTACGATATATAGTGATTTAAAATAAAAATATTCTAAATCTTGGTTAAAAAATAATTAAAATTAATAAATATGATTATTATAATTAAACGATAATGACAAATCAGTTGTTAACTACTAATCAAATACTCAAAATGTGAAAATTTCATTATCCAAAATATGATCTTACTTTCAAACTCGAATTTTTCACGCCAATTATCACCGATATTTTTTTTACTATTTATCATATTTATTTCTTTCGTCATATTAAGTTGCCGCTAAACATAATTCTGACTGTTCCATATTATATCTTGTTATCCAAGGTACACTGACATTGTAATTTATCTCAAACATTTCCCACAAAAATCTAACTTTCACAAAATACTACAAGTTTGATCAGTTGTTAACTACTAATCAAATACTCAAAATGTGAAAAGTTCATTACCCAAAATATGATCTTACTTTCAAATCTGAATTTTTTACGCCAATTATCACCATTATTTTCTTACTATTTATCATACTTATTTCTTTCGTCATATTAAGTTGATGCTAAATAGAATTCTGACTATTCCATATTATATCTTGTTATCCAAGGTACACTGGCATTGTAATTTATCTCAAACATCTCCCACAAACATCTAACTTTCACGAAATACTACAAGTTTGATTGTACAGCGATAAAAGTGAAGAAAGTTTTTAGAAATAATTAATATCGAGTGTTTATATTTGAGTTGTCTATTGTCATGTATTATGTTTTGATAACATATATATGTCTAGCAAGTGAAATTGAGAAGAAGTTTGAATTATAATTAAGTTGTATTACAAAAATTCAATAATCAACCCAAAAAAGGATTGTCGAAAATAAAGTGCCTAACATGAAAAAGTTATTATTAATAAATGTATAACAACGTTTGTAAGATGAAATGTGTTAGGAGCTTAAATGCTACATCTTTAAAATCAAGAATCAATCAAGCTCAAGAGATCTATCAGGACACATATAGAAGCTAAACTCCTTAAGTAACAAATTTAGTAGTCCAACCTTTCAATAATTTTTTAAAGTTTTTCTGTCATTCACTTTTAGAGTTTTGGCACTTTTTTCCTGCAAGCATTATTATTAAAGTTAAAAATATTATCACTTATGATTTTCAGTATCATTCATTACCTATTATGTTTCTTTCTACCCAATTATGGTCATTTCTTGTAGCGATGATTATTGGGGGTCAAAATATTTCCCGCAGTTTATTTGCTTGTGGTGATGATCTATTCTACAACTCCCTTAGTCTAAAAAAAATTAATTTTTTATTTGGATTGTCCTAAAAAAATTGATCAGTTTTCAAATTAAAAAAGATTTTGTAGCCGTTTTTACATGTTTACTCTTTGTGGACATTTTTTTCGTTCTACTTCTCTCTCCACATTTAGTCATTCACCGACCTATTTTTCTCTACTGAATTAATTTCATCTTGCCCCTCTCTCTTGGGATAAAATGAGAAACTCATAAAATAAGACTTATATCTTAGGGCTAATTACACCTATGTCCCTGAGGTTTGGGGGTAATTACACTCAAGGACACAAAGTTTCAAAATGTAACATTCCATGACCAAACATGTTTCAAATGTATCAGCCGTGTCCATCCGTTAGGGTTCCGTCCAAAAAGTGTATTTTTTTGCTGATGTCATCAATACATATTTTTAAAATGACGATACTACCCCTTTTTAAATTAAGAATTCAAGCCTTAATTAAAGATTAGGGTTTTAAAACCCAAAATTAGGGTTTCGTTGAAACCCTAATTTGCAAATTAGGGTTTTCCCGAAACCCTAATTTCCAAATTAGGTCTAATCCCTCACCCCCGGCAGCCCCTTCCCTCCCCGCCGGCAGTCCCCTTCCCCGCCGGTAGCCCCTTCCCTCACCCCGGCAGCCCCTTCTCTCCCTACCGGCAGCCCTTTCCCTCCCCGCTGGCAGTCCCCTTCCCTTACCCCGACAGCCTCTCCCCTCCCTGCCGACAGCCCCTTCCCTCACCCCGGCAGCCTCTTCCCTCCCCGTCGTCAGTCCCCTTCCCCGCCGACAGCCCCTTCCCTCACCCCGGCAACCTCTTCACTCCCCGCCGGCAGTCCCCTTCCCCGCCGACAGCCCCTTCCCTCACCCCGGCAACCTCTTCACTCCCTGCCGGCAGTCACCTTCCCTGCCGACAGCCCCTTCCCTCACCCCGGCAACCTCTTCCCTCCCCACCGGCAGTCCCCTTCCCCGCCGACAGCCCCTTCCCTCACCCTGGCAGCCCCCTTCGGCAGTCCCTTCTGTTATTCGCCGAACAAAGCAGATCCACCACCGGCGACGTCGCCATCGCTCTTCCCCTCCATCTCTTTTCTTCTCCCCCGCAGCAGGGGTGTGGCGATTGGGGGCTGTCCTTGACCCCGTTTCGTTCATGCAGAAGTGATAGAAATGGGGTTGGGGGCAGGGGGGCGAGAGGGTGGGGGCGCGGGGGGGGGGGTGTGTGGGTGCTGGGTGTGGAGAGAGGAAGAATAATCAGTAAATTAAGTGGGTAATTTATTTTAAAGTCAGGGGTAATAAAGTCATTTTGTTAAAACCGTTAGAATTTTTAGGGTTCCGTTTGTCAATGGACATAAGTGTTACATTTTGAAACTTTGTGTTCTCGAGTGTAATTACCCCCAAACCTCAGGGACATAGGTGTAATTAGCCCTATATCTTAAATAAACGTGCGTCAAATATAATCAAATAATTTGGTACGAAGGGAGTACAAGTTTCATGTATATCTTATTTTATGATTAAAATACAAAGCAAGTCTTTTTCTATCTTTAAGTTCCAACGTTCGAGTATAATTTGTCTAAAACAACACTTAATCTTAATTATACTTTCTTTTTTTTTTACTTTTCAATTAAAAAATTTATAGTGTAGTCTAAGTTTCTCTTGATGGGTATGTGTGCATATCGTCTATGTGTGTGTAGATGAGTGCACTCGCGTGTGTGGATGTTTTGTTAAATTATTTTGTATTTCAATGAACAGAAATGAAGAATTGAATATGGGTTTAAAATTTGGACGAAGATGTATAAAATTTCTTGTTTGCATCAAACTATTATGTAACACCACGGCAGCTGCCGCCATTAACTACAACTAGTGTAGCCTTCCACCATCGGCGTTCGCCGGTGCTGGGATGATGTGGCTAGTGAGGCTGAGCCAGTTTGCCGACCTTCACGCTTAGTGCTTGTCGAGGAAGGTGCGGTGACGGGATGAGGGGAGAATTTGTGTTAAATCCTAATTTGAAAAATTAGTATTTGTAAAATTTTATAATTTATATACCTTATAGATATAAAATGAAGGGAGTATTAATATTTAAAAAGTACATATCGACATAAGAAAAAAAATATTTTTTAAAGGATCAATATGGCTTTACCTTTTAAAATTTAATATCATTAACTGTAATTCATCCTAACCTCGAAGACATGAGTCCCAAAATTATAAGAATCCACTATTTTACCATATACAAATTAACACATAAATTTATCATAAAAGTTAAAAAAAAAGAAGGCCTAGTCGAACTTGTAGATATTCTGACTTTGTTATATGTCATTAAATTTAAATTTGTAGTTATATGCAAAAGTTAACAGAGGCAATAACTGATGCACCTTAATTTATAGAAAAAAATGATACATGGACGGTTATATTTTGATAAGGTTTTCTTTAAAGTTGAACAGGGACTTAGTATCGTGTTTATACGATTGGGCTAGATCCACTCCCACATTTTTGTCACTTACAGATACATTAGTGAACTTTTAACCTCTTTAGCAGCAAATTGTTTATGATTAACCAAAATTATTGTAGTTTAGGCTCATCTTCTTAAAAGTAAAAATACGCTTAAGTTTAGTAAACCTTTAATTTTTTAAAGGGTATTTTTAATAAAAAAATCTGTAGCCATTTTAATCGCTTGAGGATTATTTTGTACGCTGGGGCGAGATCCTTATCCGTTTTGATTATATTAATAGTAGTTTGTCACTAAAAGATACATTAATAAACCTCTTTAGCGTCAAAATATTTAAAGGTAGTCAAAACAATAGTAATTTAGCCTCACCATCTAGAAAGTCAAAATATTTAGAGAACTTTTTAATTTAAAAAGAATATTTTCAGAATATATATATATATATATATATATATATATATAATTATTTAATTATTTAATCCCTCGCATATAAAAACTTGAGAGTTTTCAAGTTAAAAAAAGTTATTAATTATTTGAGCCAAAATAAATTAGAGTCTTTATTAATTGGAGTTCAATCTAATTCTATCACTTTATAAGAGTGAAATATGTGAAGACAATAGTCATATGAAACATATTATCATGTCAATATATGATACATCGGGATACAATGCATCATATAAAGAGTGAAAGATAATAACCACGTGAAGGATGTGTTGTTATGAAATAACGGTATTCCAATAACTCTAATACAAATATGGGATTATGTACTTGCCATGAATTCAAGTTATAATTAGGAACAAAAGTGTATGATAAAAATCAATTCTTATGCATTTAAAATTTTCTAAAGAAATTTCAATTTTACTATAGTTTTCTTACACCAATGTGTCTGTAATTGAAATCTAGAATTAAACTTCAGTTTTATAATAGTTTCAATGTACGAAAATGTTTACATTGAAATATATATACATGCACGATAATTAAAATTTGTGGCATACACATCAACATACAAATCTAAAATACAAAATAAAAAAAGAAATAAGTTTCTGATAAAATATTCAATCTAGTTTAAGTAGATTATGTTAATATTTTTTAAGGCTATAGAAAACATTGTTCTCTGCAAGCTGTTTTCATTAATCGAAATCAATGGAGAAGATGTCGTAGCTTGATGTAGTTTAGTTTTAACATAAATGGAAGCATTAAGTTTTGATAGAAATTTTTTCGGTAATCAAAAAATACGTAGGAGTTCAAGGGTGGTTTTATAAATTTTCGTAAGTTTTTTTCCTTTCTAAAAGACAAAAGAATCCTTAACTCTAGTTAAAGCATATATTTCTATAAGGATATTCTAAGGAAAGATACTTGATGTCCTAAGAGAAACCAAGTACACGCTAATTCAAAATGAGTATTTGATGGAAAAAAAAAAGTTCAAGTGAAGATTTCAGTTTAAAAAGCATCTTAAGAGAAAAAAAAAAAGAATTAGCCATTTAACCCCAGTCAAGATTACATATGCATTTAGAAAATCCTAAAAAACTCTAGTTTTATGATACCTTCCTCATATCAATATGTCCGTGTTAAATATCTAGAATCAAATTTTAGGTTTACGAAAGTTTCAATGTACTAATATGTTTGTATTGAAATCTATATACATGCAAAATAATTCAAATCTGTAGCATACACATCAACATAGACATATGAAATACAAAATTAAAAAGGATTGAATTTCAGGAAAAAAAAATAGGGCTAATTACACCTATGTCCCTGAGGTTAGGGGGTAATTATAATCAAGGACACAAAGTTTCAAAATGTAACATTCCGTGACCAAACACTTTTAAAATGTATCACTCGTGTCCATCCGTCAGGGTTCCGTCCAAAAAGTACACTTTTTTTATGATGTCATCAATACGTATTTTTAAAATGACGATACTGCCCCTTGTACTGTATGTATATACTGAATATATTTAAAAATTTTAATTTAAGATTTCAAGGTTTAATTTAAAGATTAGGGTTTGAAAACCCTAAAATTATTGATTTGTTCCTTAGCAGTCTATTTCATCAATCTTAATCTGCAAATTTCTCACTGAAAAACCCTAACTTGCAAATTAGGGTTCTAATTCGCAATCTGCAAATTCTCATTTCAAAACCCTAATTCGCGAATTAGGGTTTCAAAACCCTAATTCGCAAGCTGCAAATTTTTCAGCGCCGGCAACCATCTCCACTTGCCTCACGCCGGCAGCCCCCTTGCGCCGTTACCTCCATCACTATTGACTAACTTTGCGGCGACGGGGAAGGGGAAGGGGGAGGGTGGTCGCGGCGACGGGGAAGGCGAAGGGGGAGGGTGGTAGCGGCGACGGGGAAGGGGAAGGGTGGTCGCAGCGAAGGGGAAGGGTGGTCGCTGTAACGGGGAAGGGTGGTCGCGGTGACCGGGAAGGGGAAGGGGGAGGGTGGTGCGGCGACGGGGAGGGGGAAGGCAGACGGGGAGACGGGGAAGGCTAAGGGGGAGGCTGGTCGGGGGAGTATGAGAGATCAAATTGGGTTGGGGGGGATTAGGGGGGTTGGGTGGGGGGGGGGTGTTAGAGCAAACATTAAATTGTTTTTTTTTAAGATAAAGTAATGGCATGTGAAAGAAAATAACATTCTAATTTAAGGGAAACAATGTCATTTTATCAAAACCGTTAGGTTTTTTAGGGTTCTGTTTGGTCAATGGACATAAGTGTAATTTGTCCAAACTATTGTTCTTGGCTGTAATTACCCCCAAACCTCAGGGATATAGGTATAATTAACCCAAAAAAATATTAAATTTAGCTTACATGTATTATATTTTTTGAAAAAGGTTTTAAAAATAATGTTCTCTACAAGTTGTTCTCTTTAATCGAATATGACGGAGAAGATGTAATAACTCTATTGTAGTTTAAGTCAAAACATCCATTAACTCTGATAAAAGCATTTATTTTGATAAAGATAATTTAACGAAAGAGATATGATATTATATGAAAAGTAAAAAAAAAAATCTTATTTTTTAAAACACTTATTAAAAATAGGTATTTAATAAAACGAAGAGTTTTTAATCAAAAGTCAAAACAATCATTAACTCTAACAAAGACATATATTTCAATAATAGTATTTTAAGGAAAGATGTTTGATATCTTATGAGAAGTCCAAAATACCCTCATTTTTAAATAAAACTTTAATTTAGAAAGGATATTTAATGGTAAAGAAATGTTATAATTCAAAAATACACTTACTCACCCTTAATCTTTTATGAAAATATCAATTAGAAAATGGTACTTTAAAGAAAGAAAATATTAGTCATTTAAGCACATATGTGCTTTTATAGATGTATATATGTATATATATACACACACACACACACACACACAAGAACGGAACCAAGAATTTTTTTCAGAAGTGCAAAAATTATATCGAATTCACCAAAATCTTTTATTAAAATAATATTAAAAACAAAATGCACTTAAAAAATATACAAAAACTATTATTAAGATTGAAGAACCGTAGAATACTATCTTGATTAGGCTGCGAGGATTCTGTTAATTTTGCTTTCTTTCTAAAAAAACCTTTTCATTCTGAAGAAAAAAAACACGCACACATGCTCGCACACACACATTGTAATAAAATCTCAATATCTCAAGTTCTCAACACAAATTCACATAATTAAATTACATGACACGTTATTATATTAACATATTACACTAAAATTAACATATTAAACTAAAAGTAAAGTATTACCTCAGTCACAATAACTGATGAGGAGTTATGATAAGGAGTTGGAGCCACCAATGCAGGTGTTGGTCTAAATCTCCCTGTGCCTGCATTAATTTGATAAGAAGAGAAAAATAATAATGAGAAATTATAGTATTGTCAAAACAAAAAACTCTGAATATTGTCAAATAACAAAAAACTCTGAGTATTGTTTACCATTGATACTTTGGGTGCATGAGTAGATGTGATTTTTGAGAAGTAAACTTTTCATAGAATTATAATCAATGTAAAAAATCAAAATTTACTTAGTTATGTATGCTTTGTTAACTAATTAATTTCTATGAACTGCTTGGTAAATAATCCATTTTGAGCATGTAGGTGGTTGGAAGTATTTACTGTCATATCCTGTTGGCCAGAAGTAGGCAACCGCATAATCATGGTTCTGCCTATCTTGGAATTTGTTAATTGACTAAGGGCCATAATCATTTTCTCGTCTGAGGATAAATTTACTGCTAGCTGGATTAATTAATAGCACAAGTCTAGCTGGATTAATTAATAGCACAAGTCGAAGCACATAGGCGCCCAATTTTGAAGTTAATCGTTCCGCATATTCTAGTCATGCATTCGCAGTTTCAAAAGGGCTGATAAGGGGTAACATTTGTATATGTTTTTACAATGCAATTAAGGGAAGGTAAATTGGGGGGTAGTGTGTCCAGTCCAGTAAAAACTGTTTGAATATGCTCTTTACACTTTTCTATTCTTGGAGCATTGTGTTACACATTAAATGATTGATAATCTGATTATCTTGTTTACCATATCAGATGAACTCTAACAGGATAACAATTAACAGTTCATTTTTCTTTTTACCTAATGGTATATGTCCTTTCACATAGAATTCATACGCCCATATGCCCATACATGACACATTAAAGTCTAAGGACCCACCTTTTGTTTGAACTGAACATTTAAGACCCACAGGCCATAGTAGCAGCAGCCTCGTCAGTCGTTAGTCGTCGAACTTCAGAGTTCAGAGTAGCAGTCGAAGAGCGGAGGGGTCAGATCTCGTCGCCCCCGTCCTGATCTGATGCGTCGAAGCGTAGCCGATAGATCTTGATCTGGTCGAAGACTCGGAGTAGCCTCGTCAGTCGTCACGGCCTGCCTGAGCTCAGTCACCGGCGGTCAGTCACTCACGGTCAGTCGGTCACGGTAAGAGAGAGAGAGAGAGACTACCGAGTGTGCGTCTCAGGGAACAGGATCTCTGGATCGGGGCCGCGGTGCGATTCTTGAAAAAAATAATATTTTTTTTCAAAAGTTAGGGGTGCTTCTGCCCACCCTTGTCACGACGTAGGTTCATCCCTGTATATATATATATGTGTATATATATATATATATATATATATATCAAATTTTATACTTTTCTTTCCCTGGAGATGCCTTCGAGTTACTACTTGTTCAATTCCTTTTTGCGTGCAAGATGGTCAGCGATCGATTCTACCCATCAGTACCAAGAAAATCCGAGATGCGCTACAACAAAGAGCCAACCAAAGCAAAAGTTGCCAATCTTATGATGGGCATCTCACTGAATAAATGCAAAAAACGAGCTTGTCATAACCTCAATGTCCCGTTCATACCGACAAACAGTACAAGGAAACATATTGATAAGTGCTCATGTACTAAGATTAGACGTCCTCATCAAGAAAATCTTAGCTTCAACTGACAGGGTTTACCAATAATTTACAAAACCAAAGCCAACAGAAATCCTTGGGGAAAGTACATGTATCGAGGTGCACATGTACAGAGTTTCGGGATATCTCCAACATTTTTCTGGTTGAAAATGTTCAGTGATCCACCATCAATTGTTTCAACTGTTTCGAATCAGTCGATATAGTAGAGTAACATAATCCTTCTTTGGTCTCTTCCCTATTTTATTAACATCTTTGATCTGACAGTTTTAAATGCTCGGGAATTACGGTGAAAAATCTTATATCATGCAATATTTACTCGTGCTTGTGCCTTATTGGTGAATTGAACACCATGGTTTATTAACGTGTATAATTGGTCAATGTTAGAGCAGGAACATTGCTTAGGTTTTATTTCAAAATAAAAACAAATTAAGACATTGCACGGTGCAGGAGGGAGATGCTGAGGGTGACGAGTTCATCAAGAAATCGTTCTTTTGAAAAGTGGCTCATGTCCAGAACGACTTCAGTAGCAATCCGGTCATGCCTGATTCCACCTGTGGGGATGTCCTTGCCAGGTTATACATGGTCTCACAACTAAATATTATGCTCCACATGTTTGAAAAAGACTTTTAAGAGTCATCGACTAGAAATTACTTAAATATATTTAGCGACAATTGTTTGTCACAATACGAAGCACTACTACTCAGATTGTAACAAAAACTTTCACAAATTTATAACGGTCTCAATTAATTTGGTTATTGCGTGCAACAAACTTCACACCGAGATGTTGAAGTCGGTGGGAGTAGATCCGAAACCACCTAAATTGTACTGATGGAAGGGGGCTTCTGCTTACCAGGGGGTCTTACGGTTCAATAACACGATGGACATGTATATTTGAAGATTGTGATGAATATCTTTTTTTGGGAAATGAGAAATATCAATATAACTATATAAAAATCGAGTTTTTCACTGAAATTCTCAGCTCTCTGGTTAGCTCTGAGGTTACCTTAAATCTGAAGTATCATACATTGAATTTGGACTTCATATTGTAATTAATCTGAGAATCTAATCCTATTGTAAAAGATTTGGACATCTTATTATTCATGCAACCCAGTTCTTTGCACCTTTGCCATTTTAATGTTCATTCAACCTTTGTTATTTCTACATTCGTGGAACCTTTGTCATCTCTCGTCATAATTGGATCTTTGTCTTTTTAACATCCGTTGAACCTTTCTCATTTCTATATTCGTTGAACCTTTGTCATTCAACATTTGTTGAACCTATTTGTCTGCAAACAATTACTAATGCAATTTGTCATTTATTTTCATCCTCCTTCTTTCCTCTCCATTTTTTGTTCAAGAGAAAAAATTTGAATCGTCATTTTCTGCATTTATTTGTGTATAGTATCATTATCTACCAGGTGAATAGGTGTATATGTCGTGATAAGGCCCTAATTTCTCTTGGAGAAAAAGAGAGACCCTAGAATCATGATTTGTACCTATTGCAATCTCCATTATGGATAGTGAACCATCGTTTTTTTTGTTAAATCATCGTCAGAGTTCATTTCTTAGTTATGGACTACAAATTTTATGGCATTCTTTTACAGTTTTATCGTGACTGCTTTCTGTTGTGGCCCAATCATGAGTGGAGCTTCTCTTAAACTTCTTTATCTGTTAGTTATTTTACATTTCCTCTGCATGAAATCCATTTCTCAAAGAGTATAACTCAAAGGTTGCAGTAGACGTTAAAGGAGGTGCACAGAGAAACGCAGCTGCAAGAATCTCGAGTTTTAACAGAACCAGTATCAAAGAGAATATTTCTTTAACTAGGTGTCGTAGATTTCTAAGGCAATTCTCACTTGTGGGGGACTGAAGATGATGAAATTTATGCCAGACCTTCATGGCTCAGGAGGGAATTCCTTGATTACAATCATATCAGTGCTGGCACTGAATTTGGCAACCGATTCAGTTATGATGATTACGCTGGTGTTCGGTTCACTCTTTTTTAACGTGGAGAAAAGAGCTTGGAAAAAATTCGATGGCCTAGATCAGGTGTAATGGTTCACCGGCAAAGTGATGATGGTCGCGGACAATGCACTCAATAATCAGTGGCTTTGAAGTCATATCTGCGGGTTGGAAACAGTTGAAGGGTGGTCCTGTGAGGTTTCAGATGCAGCAAAACATGACTGAAAGACGCGCCTATTTCATTTGGAATACAATCATTTCTTTTTGCTTCCCGTCGAGGCTACTATACATGACAAAGGATCCAGTTCCTCCTTGCAGTTTCGTTGCACCAGATCATGGTTTGCTATAGCATATTTCAAAGAGAGTCCAAAAGGCCTACTAACTGCTTCAGTGGTGTCTTTTTGGTCTTATGTTGTTCATTCCCCTTGGTCCCTTCATTCTTGCATGCTCATGTAAGTACATTTGTTTACTCCCTTTGCCCACCAACACTTCTTTTTTTGTTATTGATGTCCTGATGATGCAATCTTCAGTGGCATAAGAGTTATAAGCTGGTTATGGTTTTTGGGCTTAGCCATCGGGTATTCGAATGACCAGAGTAATAGTCCTATACTCCTATGTGAAATTTAGTTGTTGCGAAACATAGGGGGTTATCAGGTTGTAATAGCGTGCTTTTCCAACTGTTTGAAATCAATAAGCTGCTGAAATAAACTATCTAGGTAGCCAAGTGATTCAAGAGTTGGTTGGAAGTGCGATGGTAGAAAAGACTATTGGCTATGGAGCTAAACACATAAATTTCTTTTTTCTTTTTTCTTCTTTGGTAAAGGTCCATTTGCAAACATTAAGCTCGAACAAGTACAACCTATTCAACGGAGAAGCCCCACCATTCTACTCACAGTTTGATGAAGCAGAATATTGATTACATCAAAATCTAGCTACTTCAACATTTTTGTAGAATGTTCCAACAAGCAAGACGAAGGTTTCGATTTTGGTAGTTACTTTTGAGGTTTCTTTCCAAATTAGGACACAAAATTGGGCTAGTTGTTCTATGATTCTTGTGATTCCCTAAGTACATTGCTGAAAATATTGGAAAATCTAACCATCCTATTTCTGCCAGTTAGTAAAAACTATAACTGACATTACAAGCTTGAATAGATGACAAGTTCTCCTTATGTCTTCAAGCTCAGGAAAACATTGATCACCTATTCAGGAGTTACAATTTCTCGCTATGTCTTTTGTCATGTTTTTTGGGGAGTGGGGACGGTCAACAGATTCTCAAATTGGTAAACATTTCCTCCGGTATGCCAAAGGAAAACAGCACACTTGGAAATATGACCAGGGAACCACAATACCTGCCACGAAGGAACCATTGGCTTGTGATCCGTGATAGCATTCCATGTTGACTTGATACGAATAGTCCATTAGAGTTTAATTTCCTCTCTACAGTACGAATCATTAACTAAGAACATCAGGAATATTCTTGCAAAGAGATTCTGTTGTTGACAGTGCTACAAAAAAAGTTTATGTTATGACGATTGGTAAAGCATTGCAAGTTTATCCCCACCATTAAGAAGTGCTTCACACATTGCATCTACCTGTTTGTTCCTCTTATACTTTGGCTCTCACTTTGGAGAGAGATGTTGTTTCGACAGAATAACCCCACTATGGACAATAATTGTTCATTTTGCAGGGACAACAAGCCTTAGATCTCTAATAGGGAAGTACACTTTTGGAGCAATTGTTAAGTTAGCCAATCGAATAATGTGCTTGTGTAGGTGCAATAGTTATTGGTTGGACATTGCTCCATAAATGACTTTTCTTATCCTTGCACACTGTTTTGTTGATCCCTTCCCCGACTTTGGTTTTGATTTCTGTTGCCGATCGTCTTCAATTGTCAAGAATGATGGTAAGTGTAGATGTTGTAGTTATCTAAGAATATTGCTGGCAGAGATGTGATTTTAGATTGTCGTATGTGACTTAAATAACTTTTTCAAGAGTTGTACACTATCTATTCAAGTTGTGCTATTATAATTATTTTCTTCAATATTAGAAAAAAATTATCAGAATTTCTAATAGATTTGTTCAAATTGTGTACTTATAATTTTGTGACAAGCTATTCTGGAAAATTTAAAGATGTCTCGTGCATTGCACGGGTCCCTTAGCTAGTAGACCATTAAAGAAGGAGTTATACAAGGATTCTTACATAGAAACAAAAGGGAGAAGAAGAACAAAAAAGCTCTACAGCCAAACCTGAACTAAACAAGCCAGCAAGCTAACAAAAGAAAAAACGATACAGGGATAACCACCGGTACAAAATATTAACACAAAATCAACTGTGAGAGGTCTTCAAAAATCAGAGGTAGAGTCTTGAAATCTTCTGGCAACTGTGCAAACAAAAGGAACATTAGGCTGCTCCTTATTGAACCATTATTGCTGATAGCTATGTACATGGTGCAAAGCAAAAGATGCCAGTGCTAACGATAAAGCAAGAATCCTGTCTGTAGCCCTTCCGATATGCACCGAATGCAAAAATTTATAGTTAGTTGTTATCCCTAACAAACTATCTTGACCCTGTATATTATGTAGTCCTCTGCTTCTAATCTGAGATGCATTGCTTCGAACCTTATCAAACAAGAATGAATGAGCAGTTAGTATGATAACATGTTGACAATGCAGCCTGACTAGCCATTTTAAAGCCAAGGTAAGAGCAGTCTCCTCATCTGTATGGAGAGCAGAATGAGTGGCTGAATCAACATACGTGCCAATAAGTACCCAGTGAAAGTTGAACAAAACCAAGCCTATGCCAAATCTGCTCTTAGTATTCCGGTCAAAAACCGCCATGACACAAGTGATAGGAGCAAGGCGAGTAAAGCAATCACATTGAGTCAAATAGTGTACCAGGTAAAGCGGGGGAATAAAGTGACTAGGGTCAAAGACAAGAAGAGGAGTGGCCTGATTAATTCTAAGAGGTTTGTGTTGCTTGCACAATCTCTGTCGATAAGCCTTAGAAGAACGTATAGCTTGAAACATAGAATTCGATTTCCCAAGGATAAAGGAGAGACCAAACGGTTGATTGTGAAAAACAGCCTCATTACGGCCAATCCAAATATTCCAAAGCTTAAGAGAAATGCGAAAAATGCGCCATAAGGATGGTAAGTCCCTTAAGATAGGTAAGGATAACCAATCACAAAACCGGTTTCTGCATGAAATGGACCTTGAGTTTTGAGAGTTTGGATGAGTCCAAGAATGAGTCCAAATATCTTTCACACAAGGGCAGGCTAAAAATAGGTGATCAAGTGTTTAGGGATTACTGGAGCAAAGTGGACAGGAGTCTTCTGAGAGACAATCTCTTTAAGAGTTCCGACCTAACAGACAAAAGAGTACTAAGAAATTGCCAAAGAAAGAATTTAATTTTTTTCGGGATAGGCAACTTCCAAAGATGTCTCCAAAGTTTAGGGGGAACGGGGTTAATTGAACTAGGAACATTTTTGAGGTTATTAAGGAGGAATTGATTAGTCACCGAAACAGAGAAAGTGTTTGAACTAGATAAAGATCAAAAGGCTTAATCTACGGGAAGTTGGGATGGAAGTGATATTTGAAAGATAGAGGTTGCTAAGTCGATTGGGAAGAGAGACAGAACTCGACTCGTATCTCAGGTGTGAGTATGCGAACAAACAAGATTAGAGGCACCAGTGCCGATCAGAGCTATTACTGTAAGGGGTCAAAAAAAGAGGTCTTACACTAGGTAGCCACCAGTCCATCCAGACAAAAATGCTTCTTCCATCCCCAATTTTCCATTGCAGTCCCTGTTTTAAGACTCGTTGTCCGACCAAAAGACTTTTCCAAACTCATGAACTGTTACAGGAGTTTTTGGATTGCAAAAAGGCTTGTTGTTGGAAGTATTTGCGTTTAAGCACCTAAGCAATCAGACTTTGAGATAAGGACCAAAATTTTCAAGCTTGTTTAGCAAGTAGTACTTCATTGAAATAGCGAAAATTGCGAAAACCTAGGCCACCAAGGTATTCAGGAAAGCATAAAATTGTCCATGAAATCCAATGGATGGATTTATGATAAGCTTCCCCTGACCACCAAAAACGTGCTAGAATTTGATCTAGTTGCTTACACATGTAAACTGGAAATTTGTAAACGGAGAAGTAATGGATTAGCAGAGAAGAGAGAATTGATTGGATTAAGGTAGCTCAGCCCGCTTTGTTCAATAATAAACCCAACCAGTGAGCACAACGATCCTGGACTTTCTGAATTACCCCCGAGAAAAGCAATCTTCTGTTAGTCGATACATCAAGTTGTATGCCCAAATATTTGCCAAAGGTTAAGTGAAAGGAAAAAGATAGAGCAAATTCTATTTGAGCTCTAACAATATTTGAGGCATTAGGATTGATAATGAGGTTGGACTTGTGCTAATTAATTTGTTGACCAGATATGTTACAGTATCTATTGAGGATCGTATTAAGCTCTGAGAGTTCTTGAATGGGGTTCTGATGCAGTTTAAGGAATAAAAAGATATCATCTGCATACATCAAGTGCGAGACAGGTGGAGATCGATGGCCAACTTTTATACCAATGATCAAACTCCTCTGTTCTGCCGATTGAAGAAAAGTAGAGAGATCTTCCGAACAAAGGATGAACAAGAGAGGCAATAGAGGATCACCTTGCTAAATGCCGCATTTAGGTTGAAAACGGGGAGTGAGAGCGCCATTTACAAGAACGGAATATGACACCGTAGATACACATTGCATGATAAGACTAATTCAATTCCGAGAGAAATTCATGGTTGTTCTAAGAAGTTTCAGCGTAAGCGATCAAAGGCCTTGCTCAAATCCAATTTGAGAGCAATAAAAGCTCATTTTCCTTTTCTCCTCTCAGCTACACAGTTAAAAGGTTCTTGGGCAAGTAAAACGTTATTCAAAAGATTTCGACAAAAAACAAAAGCATTTTGAAAGGGGGAGATAAGGGAGTCCAGAACAGGGGATAGATGGGCGACAAGAACCTTAGCAATGATTTTGTAGATAACAATATAAAGGCTAATAGCATGAAAGTCAGAGGCAGAATTAGGATAAGGCGTTTTGGGGATAAGGGTTAGAAATGTATGATTCGCAGCCCATAGCATGGAACCGGAATTTCAGGAAAGAAAGCATTCCTCTAGTCACAAAAGGTCCCAGAAAATCCCAACATTTATGGAGGACAATAACAAGAAGACCGTCTGGTCCAGGAGACTTAAAGGCTTTAATATGAAAAGCCGCCCATTTTATCTCACTTTCCGTAAAAGGCTGATTCATCTGGAGAGTTTGAGCTGAGGTAAGGGAATGAAGACCGGGAGGCAGAGGGTCTAGAGGAGCAAGAGCACGGGAGTATAGGTTATCAAAACCTATACTCCCCTGCTCTTGTGGTGACGAATATCTCAAGTTTACTAGCTTGCTTCTTGTGGTGGTCATCCGTTCTTGTACACAGGACTCTTAACAACCCCTGAACGGCTAAGTACGCACTTTTTGAATTGTACTTGTGTCGTTTAAATGAAAAGTTCGTTGTGCCTACATGGGTGCTCATTTCGTGTAAGTTGAACCGAGGCAGATTAAACCAACTCATTTCGTATCAAAACTTTTTAACCCGAACAAAATTGAACCAAACTTTTAACCCAAACCTTTTACGGACCCGTGATGAGCTATTTATATCTTTTGTACTTGGTTTTGAATAATCTGGTAGTGATAACAAAGTTAGGCTACGTTCATGTCCAATATTCTTCAAGTCCAACTCGTTATGGTTTGCTTGATTAGGATTGATTTTGGCCCACCAATCCCGATTCGGAGGGAGGATAAAGATTATCTAGTATTTCTCATCTTGCGTGAGATCGGTTTTTTTTTTCTCTTCTTATTTTTAAAATAATTAGAACTGCAATTTATATGACCCGTCGGTATGAAATCAAACTCAGGATCTTAAAGTTATTCCTCAAGGCCCGTTGCCGCTTCACCACCTCTTGGGGGTTAAAAGTTACATAAGAAAAGGAAAGTTCAATTTGAAATTTCCATTTGCTTTAATAAGAAAAAGAAAAACTTGACCATTAACTATAAGACTCGAGAATTGATTATTTTGGCCACCGCCGACAGTTACCCTTTAACTTTGGTGGGAACTATTTGGAAATTATGTGTTGAAAAATCATGGAAAAGACAGTATCTTTTTGTAGTTGATAAGAATATTCTTTTTCTTTTTACAATCGGACATCAGTGGATCATATATAAAAGAAATGAGCAATAAAAAAAAAAGGTAATCATGCTCTTCAGGCTGATCCAAAGAATCAAATATGCAGGACAAAAACATCGTCTTGATTTTTCTCTAATATCAAACAAAAAGTTTTTCCTAAAATAGTTTTGTCAAATTGATGTGGCACCTGCTTATCAAGTTAAACTCTTGACTATCACAGGATTAAGTAAAAGCAAACCAAAATTAAGGAACAATGACTTAGGGTCTGTTTGACACAGCTTTTTTTTTCAGTGGTCAGTTTTTAAAGAGCAGCTTAATTTTTTTTTTTTACAAAAAGAAGTGGGTGTTTGATAACTCTTTTTTTTTTGAGTTTTTTTTTTTGGGTGTTTGGTAACCTTTTTATTTTGACTTTTTTTTTGTGGTGGTTTGCGGTGGCAGTGGTGGGGGCGTAGCGGTGGTCGACGGTGGTGGTGGCCAGCGGTTGTCGCTGCCGGCGGTGGTTGCCGCCGGCCGGAGGTGGCTGTCGGTGGTTGCTGTCTGGCGGCGGTGGTGGTCGGAGGTGGCCTCCGGCCAGCGGTGGTGGCTGCCGACGGTCGGAGGTGGTTGTCGGTGGCTGCCGGGCAGCGGTGGGTGCGTTGTGGTGGAGGTCTCAAAAAAAAAAATTTAAGTGAAAAAAAAAAGAGCTTTCTCCTCTTTTTTTTACTCTACAATTTAAAAAGTGGGTTTTTAAATTGGAAAAAAAAAGAGTTACCAAACACCCCATTTTTTTCTAATTTTTAAAACTAAAAAAAAAAAGAGCAAAAAAACACTCCGTCAAACGGCCCCTTAATTTTGTCTTCAAATCCATCTCACTCGCTACCAAGGGAAGTCAAAATCACTCTCCAAAAGAGAGACAAACAACTCCAGGTTGGTAGAGGGACACAATTGCAAACTTAAGCGACAAAGTTTCAGACAATTGGAAAGAGAGATCACTTTCATTTTCATGACAGACCCAACCAGCATTCATACAGAGAGACACCAAAATCAAACGAAATAGGTTCAAACACCCAGATCTAATGTACCAGGCGGTAGCTAGGGCTATGGGCAATCCTTTGCCTTAACTTCCTAATCTCTCGTGTTGACAGGATGGATCACAGGCATTGTAGCAAGGTGCTCGGCCAATTTTAACGGAGTTCAACTGAACTTGTAACGAACCCTCAAGCCCGACTGCACTTTGAAAATCAGAGTTCACAAGTTGCTTAGAAACTAAGATGGCAATTTTGTTTAGAACCCCCAGTGATAGATGGAAGACGCATCTATTTGCTTTAGGTACAATAACATTCATTCAATGTCAGAAATATTTGCTTTTTCCAGAACACAGTCAATAGATATGAAGAGGAAACTGTGTAGTACTCACGCACTTAATTTCCTTAATACTAATTTACTTCGGATGAATATTAGTATAGAGCAAACAAGACTTCATTTAAAGGTCGAACCTTTATTTGATGTTGAAACAATATGTGCTTTACTGCGAATGATTTTACTAGAAAGTCGTAATGGTGGTTTCAACTCAATTAGAAGGATCCAGCGTCCGGGAGAAGTAACGTATGGGCACTGCAGATGCACGTTGCTTCAAGATACGTCCATTCGCAATTCGCTTCTACCCAGTAGCTTTATGACGAGTGGCCTTCACTTGCATCATCTTTATTCTCGGATTCTCCAGAGCTCTCTTTCCTTTGCATAATCTATGCTATAAACACACTTCATCTTCACACCCAGAATCATGAAACAACAGGCCAGCAAGCTTGGAATCATTTCCTCCTCGCTTTTTAGCCCCTGCTCTGTCTGTTCGCATTCTCTCTACTGCATTTGCCGTATCTGTGGCCTGGCCATGGCTTTGCCGTCGCGGCTGAAGGGAGATATAGTGCCGGTATGCGTGGCATTAGGGATGATAGTGGTCTCAACGTCGCTAGGGCTATGCACGGCATTCCACCAGCTGAGGAGCTCTCCAAACGTGCATTTGAGGAAATCGAGGAGGGAGACGCTGCCAGAGGTGGAAGAGCCCGAGCATGTAGTGGACGAGGCCGAGAAATTCTTCACGAAATCCTTCTTCCGAAAGGTGGCCCATGTGCAGGATATGGTCCATCGTGATCGCTTTATTCCTGATCCCAGCCATGGGGACATCCTTGCCAGGTAAAAGCTTATGCATGTAACTCCTCGCCCCTCTGAACAGCTATTGCATACTCGTTAACATCAATTTTCATCTCTAACATAAGAACTTCGACAACATGAACTATAACCAAATCCGACCGCCAAAGTTAAGGTTAAGTTCAACGGCTCA
Source organism: Escallonia herrerae (assembly GCA_033070095.1). Classification (NCBI taxonomy): domain Eukaryota; kingdom Viridiplantae; phylum Streptophyta; class Magnoliopsida; order Escalloniales; family Escalloniaceae; genus Escallonia; species Escallonia herrerae. The sequence continues at coordinate 69,016 of JAVXUP010000019.1, read as the reverse complement.
AAGTGGGCTATAGCTACATCAACGTCAGTTCGTTCTCTACCTCGGTCACGATGTCATACTCAATCCGACAAGAACCTTAGATTATTAGAATTGGTACCGGATACATGCATTCAGTATATCTAATAAACATTCTTGCCTTGTGCCATTTCAGCAAGCTGCATACTGAAACGTTGAAGTCAGTAGGAGTGGATCCGAAGCTACACTGATCGTAGACACAAAGCTACACGCATACTCTTAGGACTTTCTGGTCACCTTTCCGCTCTCTCTGTTGAGATATTGTAACAATGAAGAGGCTAGAGCACTTGAAGGTAGTGACAACTCATGTAAAAATGTTCATTTGGAAGCAATGCTTAAAGCACTCAAAACAGAAAATATACTTCAAAGAGGGACTATGCTCACAAGATATAGACCTTCGCAAGTTTGGCAGCAAAGGTAGATTATGTAATCACAACCACAGCTGTATAAGCACACTTCATACATTTTTTCATACAGCGGTGACTCATGTTAAGATATCCATAAATCACAATATTTGAGCGTGAACATCCTTCTCAAAATCATGTTTGCAATCCGAAGCTTATGATGTTGCACTATACGCCAGATTATTTTCATTACAGTGGTTGGAGTACCTTTTTCTTCCTTTGATAAGTAAAATTATTCCATGTCTTCACAAATCGTGCAATAGTCTTTTTCCACCCACGTACACGGTCGGTGTATGAGATCAGCTATGAATACACAGCATCAAGGTATATTGGACGGGTAATTGAACTGAAAATTCAGAGGATTTGAAAATACATGACAACACAATCTCTTGTTTGGATTATGATGAGATGGATTTACTAAATTCTAGAAGGGCTTTGAAAATGAGATTGAACAAACTTTGGCTCATATCCAGGTTGTAGGAATCTTCCTTCAACACCACGTGTAACGACAATTAATAGTTGCTAAATTTTTCTGGTGACTTTTTTTTTAACACTTTCTGAGACAATTATTAACAGCATTTTTTTAGCGTCACTAGATAAAAGCCACTAGAAACATTTAAAGACCATTGATTGTCACTATATAGGGGGTAGAAAGAAATTTCCTCCAATCGGGGTAGCAGCCAAATTTTTTCCAATGGGATTTGGTGTGTTAAAATTCTCTGTACAAATAACTAGTCTAGGCTAGTTATTTGGCAAATCCTTTCCACAAATATAGGGATAAAATGACACTCTTTTGTCTCCATAATTTTAGCTATCTTCTTCTAAAAAAAAAAAAACTCTCTCTCATTAGTTTATATCCGTACACCATCAAATTGTGTGGGTTCAATTTTTAAATATAAATCTATACATAAATTATTCACTTCTACGAAACTATCCAAACACTAAATTTGTAATTACATAAATTTATAAATCAACGAATTTTAAAATGAATGAATTTTGAAATCTAAGGGTTCGTTTGACAAATTTTTTTTTTTGGTTTTCAGTTTTTAAAGAGCAGCTTAATTTTTTTTCTTTTACAAAAATAAGTGGGTGTTTGATAACCTTTTTTTTTTTTGAGTTTTTTTTTTTTTTTGGTTTTGGTAACCCTTTTTATTTTGACTTTTTTTTTGGTGGTTTGCGGTGGCAGTGGCGGTGGTGGTGGTGGGGCGTGGCGGTGGTCGACGGTGGTGGTGGCCGGAGGTGGCTGGTGGCTGCCGGAGGTGGCGCCGACAGTCGCCGGTGGCTGCCGGCGGCCGGAGGTGGCTGCCGGCGGCCGGAGGTGGCTGCCGGCAGTGGCCGGCGGTGGTCGCCGGCCGCCGGAGGTGGCTGTCGGCGGCCGGCGGTGGCTGCCGGCAGTGGTGGCCAGCGGCCGGAGGTGGCTGCCGGCGGTGGGAGGGTGTTGGTGGTGGTCTCCAAAAAAAAAACCAAAAGTGAAAAAAAAAAAACCAGTTTCTGGAGTTTTTTTTTTACTCTGCTGTTTAAAAACTGGTTTTTTAAAGTGGAGAAGGAAAAAAAAATGGTTACCAAACGCACTTTTTTTTTTCCAGTTTCCAAAACTGAAAAAAAAACTGGAAAAAAAAAGCTGCGTCAAACGTGGCCTAAGTTACTTTAAAATCCTTCGTCCAAACACACAAGAATGGCAATTCTTCTCAAAACATTGCATGTTGTTTGAAAGGATCTGTTGACCACCTTGATAGGGATCAGAACTGATCAAATCTCCTCAGCTCTAGCAGACACGAATAAGGAGAACCATTTCCTGAAAAGTTCTCCTATGCCCCCCTGCAAGTGCACCAAAACAAGCAATATGCAACAAAAGCTAAGAATTGGAATTCCAGCATTCGCTCCGTCTTTTTGTAAAACTAGGAGCTGCTCAGCAAATCCAGCACAAATAAAATATTTCGTGACTAAAAGTCTAAAACTCACGATACTGAGACAAAATCCCAACTTCTTTTAGCAACTGCACAATCAAACAACAGATGATCATGAGACTCTTCGCCTCTCAACACCGACACCTCATATAGGTCGACATATAGTATCCGATACCTCCGGACACGCGTTCGAACCTCCCAATTGTGTCCGAATTTATTTATTTACTTTTAAATTACCCAACACCATGTCCGATACTTCTTGTAGGAGTGTGTATGCGTGTGAGGCCAAATTAAATACAATACACCAAACTTATTTATGAGACAAATCTGGAATTTTTTAGAAGTGAACTTTAAGGCCAAACCTTTATTAGATCGACTTAGCAAAAGTTACCTTCCTTTTCTCTCATCTATTTCTCTTTTCCTTCTTTTTTGTTACTTAAAGCATTCAAGCTTGCCCGTCCAGAGTAAGATAGGTTAACATCGCTGGCTGGCTATATAAGACCTCTCTTTCATGCCTTTAGTCCCATATCTTTTTTCCTTCTCTCTCATTAATGTTGAGGCTCTAATCTTGATACTGTTGATGCTTATTTTTATTGTATTTATGTATGTAAATATATCTTATATATACATATATTAAAAAATTTAGTGGTATCCTGCGGTGCTCGCTCTCCCGGTCGGTGTAGGTATCGAACACAGTGTCTGTGTCCGTGTTGCCCATTAACGAACCAATTTACATACCCCACAATCATACCCCGCAATCATAGATGCCCAACTCACCACATTTTGCTCAACAATTCCGTCAAATACCTTACTTGCGTCATGTGACAGTCCACATTTCATATACTCCTTCCGTCCCACATAATTCGATCACTTTTTTTTGTACACGCGCACTACAAGAAATTGAGGCTTTAACGACCGCCACTGTTGCTGTCGCTAAAGTAGGCCTTTGGCGATCGCTTTTGCGACTGCTATCATTAGCGGTCGCTAATCCTACCCAGATTCTGACGCGGTCAACAAAATTTTGTGGCACGAGATTTAGCAACCGCTAGTTAGCGACTGCTTGGCAATTGCTAAATTCAATGAGCAATTTTTTTACCTTGCCCTAATTTGGTCTCTTGTCCTCTCTAAACTAATTTCCTTCTCATTCCTCTTTCTCACTTCCCCCCACCACACATCTGCCGCCTCCTCCTCTCTCCTCCCTTTCCCACCACCCCAACTACTGGAATTAGCCTTTCACTATCGCCTCCCTACCATCGCCTTCCTTGTCGCCGCTGTGAAGGACCACGATAGCATGAACATGCCACATAACCCACGACGCAGCGAAGCCCATGCCATCGTCCAGTCGCGTCGTTTCTCCCCCCAACTCACATAATTCTTCCGCCTTTTCTGCCTCTTGAATCTCTGTCACTTGGATCTGCAATTTTTTGCTTCTCTTGGATCCGTAATTGTTCTTATCTCTTGTATCTCTACTCATGTTTTAACTTTATAAGAGCTAAATTATAATTTACTGTTTATACTGAGAGAAACCTAAATCTGTAATTGTGATTTGCTACCATTTAGTGACAAATGGTAGCAGGAGAGTATATTATCTCTACTGACTTTGATTTGCCAGAAGACCAGACGTGGGTACTTCAAGCGAGCAATTAGTTGAGCCAGAGAGAGAAGGTACTCTGCACTTGGAGTATCTATGATGTCCTTCCTCTCCTCTTAATGAACAGGTACACTTGTCTATGATGGATCAAGAGTTTGTTCAATAACTAGAAAAATGAACACTACAAAAGCAGACCTTTTGTGACCGCGGAGAGAGATCGCTAAAAATCGGTCGCTAAATTTAGAGACGGCGTTGACTATATTTAGCGACCATTTTGCGAGCCGCTAAATTTAGCGACAACGTTGACTATATTTAGCGACCGTTTTGAGCGGTCGCTAATTTTTTTTTTGAATTTAAATATTACATTTTAAAATATTTTCTTAAAATATTATTATATTTTGTGACTGTTTTAGCGAACACCCTAATTATTTTTTTTATTTTGAAATATTAAATTAGCGGCCGCATTTATTATGCTTAGCGACCGCGATGTGCGGTCACTAAAACTTGCTGTTGAAATTCATTGGCAACTTTATTGAAATCGCCGCTAAGTGACACCATAATTTTTGTTGAATTGGTGCTGTTTTGGAAAATATATGGGAAGACCTAGCACAACAGTATATAGCACAACAGTATATAGCACAGCAGTACGGGCATTGTGGTACGGCGACATTACGAGGACAGCGGGCGAATGGAAGGAGAATCCAAGTGTAGACACCAAAAAAAAATTATTAAGTCAACAGTAAATATTTAATGTCTAGTCAATTATTCAACGCCTCGAAATATACGGGTCAAGATGCTGACTTGTAGCAAGCAAAAGAACCGGCTCGAACCAAAGTTAAATTTGAAGAACCAGTCCATATAAATTATGCGGTTCAACCCATGATCTTGTTACCAGAAAAGTCAAATTTGACTAAAATCATTCTCAAAATTAAATGGAGACAAATATCCATTTAATTGATCAAATGGGATAATTAAGGGGACAAAAATCTCCTTAATTACAAAGTCCAAACTCAAATTATGAAATTATGAAATTTTCAAATTTAACCCTGCCATCTTGCCTATAAATAGAGGGCTTGGGATAAAGAAGAAAGACAGACAGGGTCTCTGCGATCAAAGTCAAAGCTTCGTAGAAACTCTGTCATCTCACAGGTTATACTTCATTTGAGGAACAACAAGCACTAATTTAGTGTCGTTCTTCAATCGAGCACTTCCAAGACACAAAGATCGATTTCTCTTTCATCAAAGGAGAAATTCTTCTTTAACTTAGGTGACTCCACAAGACAAGGATAGCTACGCCTACTCGGGATAAAGCTTCGAAGCCCTCGATCAGGCAACACTTCGACACACTGATTCTCTGCAAACAAGCCATCGCTCTGCCAGAACTCTGTCACAAGTATACAACATCTCAAGAATTACGCTTCATTTGAAGAACAATACCCACTAATCTAGTGTTGTTTTTTAATCGAACATTTTTATCAACGAGGAATAATCTCTCTTTGATCCTAAACATCAAACAAAACTTCACTTTCAACCGTGGAGATTCTACAAATCAAGAATCGCCCTCAAGGAAGAAGTCAACATAACGATTCAAGAATAAGTTATTCTAGCCCTTGGATCATGACCGAAATCGGAGATTGAATCAAAGGACTCATATTTATTTTTTGATTAAATTACAGAGTGGTGTAACCCTTAGTTTTAATATATATTGTAGTTTGTGCATTATTTCTTGACTCGCAGATATAGACACGAAATTTGTGTGTACACCAAGATATGAGCATTGCCTTTACATTGGAGAAACTTTTTCCTTATTAGATGATACATATTAATATAGCAATTACCTCTTTTTCCTATTGTCCTATGTCTAGAACATTCTAGAGTTCTCCTAACTTCTTTAGGATTCTCTTTTCTGCTTCTGGTAGGATAGTTTTCTCTTACCTATATAAAGGCCTCATTATACACAATTTTATAATACTCTTTAATATAATAATCTTTCCCTTCACATTTTCTATCATTCCTAAGGGAAGACAATAAATTGATCCTAATGAAAGACAATTAGTTGGTGATTATCTTGAGAGAGAAATTCTGGATTAGTAAGGATACTCATCAAATGAAGGGAAAGGAGGTGAACTGAATTAGATGTATCATTCGTAGAAGAGATCACAACCATAATGTGACCTTACGTGACAAGTGTCATGCAAAGCATGGCCGCATACTTTTTTCAGGTGCCAAAAGAGATTCTATTTTTTCCGTGTGGAGAGGAAGAGTGCACCTATGTATGAAGGCGAGAGTAAGATTTTTAAGTTGGGAGAACAAATATTTTTCGGAGGAGGTCGTTTATGATGCTTAGAACTTTCTTGCGAATTTGTATGGTGGTTTTTTTCTTCTTTTTTTTTGTTAGAAGGAAAGAATCCATCCACCCAATTATTCAACCTCCCATTGGCCTCGAACGTCTGACCGTGATCTCGTCGCAAGTACGAATGTTTTAGACACATCTTTATAGTTTTGTAATCCAAATGGATTGTTGTTTCAAATATTTGAATCGTTTCGCATGTTAATCTTTAGTTTTGACATTCACGACCAAAAGTGATGGAATATATATTGACAAAAAACTTTCCAACATGCAGCTTCGTGTCCAATCTCTTGAGAATCCATTCCTCGATAATGAAGTTCAAATCGCACATAATCTTTAGGAAAAAGGATCTCTTGGCCATGATCAAAGGGCTAATTTCCTATGGGAAAGCTACCAGTTATTCTCTTGACACTTGAAGTAAAAAAAAAGAGTCCACCCAAGATTCTAGTTCCAATATTCCACCAGCACCACTCCCCTTTTGCTAGATTTGCACTCTTTCAAAAACCTTTTGTTTCTAAAATAACATGAAATACAACCTTGTAGAGGGGTGCATATAACCCTAAAACTATAAGAGATTGAATTTAGTGTCACCCTGTATATTACGAAATGTGGTGACAAAATGTATTTTGTGGACATTAAACAATAAACCGTGCATTAGCCAGTAATTAGTGGTCTTAAAGGTTTGGATATTCGCAAGCAACTCAATAAAGCCATTTAACGAGGTGGGATTCGATCAGCTTTTTCTGATGAAATTAATGTAGAGTAGAGGTCAACCGTCTCTATATAATAAGCCAGCACGTTATTGTATCATGGTAAGAAGTGAGCAATAGACTAGAAAGCCTTTGTTATCAGTGATAAGGAGAAGTTTCCAACTATCCTCAAGGGCTTCCAATATTCCAGGCTAGCTAATAAATGGCTAAAAATACTGAAATGTTGGAAGCCCGGAGGGTGGTTGAAGACTCGCTCCTCGGGGCTGTGTCTTAACCGTATCGATTTACCAAGCATAAACACGAGAACACTACTCGATCTTGCCCAGCAATGGAAGAGCAAAAACGTGCGATATAATATGTTGCAAACATAGTACTTCCACAGGTAAATCAGTTCGCTAAGAGGAGTTATTTATGATTTTCCATACTTTATTCGCTACTAGTCAGTTTTGCTAATCGTGATCTAAGTATTAATTTGGCAGTCCCACCGGCTCCCACATTACGTAACGAAACTTTGTTTTTAAGCATTCTAAGCTGGTTTACTTGGAAAATCTTAAGCTAACATGAGCATACATGGCAAACTAACACGCCCTAACTATGCAAGTTTGTAAGCTGCTAGTCACTAGTTAATACAATAACACCTTGAGATACGGTATGTTGACATCAAAGCTGGTATGACTCACTCTCCATAGCTATATATGTAGCCACAGTGGAGAGCGGCTAGCTTTTTCACGAGCTTTTACTGTCAACTACACTGATTTGCAAGTGGGATACGATTTAGTCGGATTCACTAATCATCTACATGTGTTAAGGTGTTGATCATCTACAAGAAGATGCAGAGCTGAACCAGCACAGATCTAGAAGGCGGCTGTGACTAAGGCTGCCAATTTTAGTATGGACAAAAAAGGAATTTTTGGCAACTCTCTTTCGTTACACGCTTCGAAATTCAAAGAATAGATAAGTGGATAGCTACATAGGGCTAATGTGCCGTATTCTCATTGTCCAAAGTTGTTGCCCCGTTTATACGACAAATCTCGTGCCCAATTTTTGACGTCTTCATCAAGAAAATCTAGTTCTAGTTGGCTAGGTTTACCAAGAAGTGGAGGAATAAAGCTTTGTGATGTCCCTCGTGCAGGGCATCATTATTTCTTGTCTAGGACATGAATTTGTAGGTTATGACAGTATTAATATCAGAAGCCTCCCACCTCTTTTGTGATACAAATCTTCACATGCCCTACAAGTTTACGCAGATCCTCGTCAGTACCAGTCATAGATGAAGGTACGTATCTTTGTTTTTAAAGCATTTGCCAAGCAGTCCTTGCACTTCACATTTTGGGTCAACGAAGAACTTTTGTTAGACAAATTAACCTATTTTCTGGGCCTAACAAAAGGGGGTGGGGGGAGGAAGCTAGAAGGCTCTCCCCCATTACAGGTCTGAGAAGGTAACCTCCGATATTGTGGAGGTAACCTGAGTGGTCTATATATAGTTCAAGTGAGGGGGCAGTATAATTAGAAGGCTCCCGCCAAGTTACACCAATGCATGATTGTACTATTTGCATTTGAAGCTGTAACAGTGAGAGGAGTGGAGTGTCGTTACTAGCGAATGGAGTAGCAAGAACATAACTAGTTCAACTGATCATACTTTGTTGTGTTGGAAGCAACTGATCATTCCATAGTTCATTAAGGGATCGGATGAAAAAGTTTATCGTTCCACTAGCTTCTCAGAGGCCATGCAGAAGTTACCACATAATAATTACTTGATGCATGAGAGTAATACGGAAGGAGAAATTATTGAAATGATACACGTTTCTTGTCGTATGAATACAGAACATATACTTGGATATGGCGAAAACCGAATGACATGCAGCTGCGAAGAGGTCTTGGAAATCCGACTTTATCTGAACTCTCTCCCTCAACGGCCAACTCAAATCCTACTTGTACAGCTTTTGGAACAGCCGTGGAGGCGTAGAGTACAGAAAAAGCTGGCTTTCCCCATTCGGATTCATGTTAAGTCCGAGCGTAGGTGAGGGGCATAGATCGTCGAAGCATTCATGCATTGAGTGATCAACCATTCCAGGTGATGCTTTTAGTGGTAAGCAAATCATCACTCACTGACTCGACTGTCTTGGAATTAAAGCCAAACCATGCTCTCAAAGCCTCTGTGTGCTTTGGTTCTTCGTTTTCTTTTACAGTATGATGCTTCTCTCTTGTATGGGTTAATTAAAACTGTTTCCTGAGGTTTACACGTTTTTACATTTTGCCTCCCGTGTTTACAACTTTTGCAATAGTGTCCCCCGAGATTGACAAAATCATTGCAAATAACTCCAAAATTAGACGTCCGTTCAATTTTGGACGTTAAGTCGTCATGTGTGGTGCACATGCCATTTTGGCATGGGCAAATTTGTAATTTTCTCTTCCCGTCTTCCCCACCCACTGTGTTCATCTCTCTCTCTCTCTCTCTCTCTCTCTCTCTCTGTTCCCCTTCCCTATCTTCGGGTTCACAACCATCTCAATCTGATGCATGAGGTTTAACTTTGCAAAATTGTACACAAAAATCTTCTGCTCCAGAATCACCACAATCCTGTCGCGGCGCAGCCTCACGGCCTGAACCTCTGACCAAAAGGTCAACTCGCCAATGCACTCGCCCTTATGATCGTCCCAGATCATGACCTTGTTGGGTGGATACTGAGGGTCGGGCCCGCCGCCAACCAGCGCTAGCATATTGCAGCGAAACAACATGTCCACGACGCGAATGTCACCGCCTTGATCGAAGTCTCGCCGGAAGAGCTCGCAGTCGGGGTTGCAGTCGTAGATTCTGAAGCCGTTGTCGGTGCCGGCGGCAAAACAGGCATGATCCTGGTTAAAGGACAGGTGGAGGAGGGACGGGTGGGAGTTAGAATTAGGGTTTACCGGCGGCGGTGGCAGTGGGAGGGGAGGGCCGTAGTCGTGAGGCGGCTCAAAGTCGTCGTCCTCTACTGGTGCATTACAGTCGAGCTGAGGCATCGGGGCAAGATTGTTGAACAAATCCGGGTGTTCCAGTTGTGGATGAGGAGAGAGAAAGCTTGAATTAGAATTAGACTTGGCCACAAAGGGGAAGAGAAGTCGGAGAGAGTGGCCATGGTGAAGAAAGATTCAGACTTTTGGAAGACCGGCTAAATAGGGTGTCGTAAGGTGTGCATGTGGGGAAGCTGAGGAACAGAGAGAGAGAGAGATAAACACAGTGGGTGGGGAAGATAGGGAAGAGAAAATTACAAATTTGCCCATGCCAAAATGGCATGTGCACCGCACATGACGACTTAACATCCAAAATTGAACGGACGTCCAATTTTGGAGCTGTTTGCAATGGTTTTGTCAACTTCGGGGGACACTATTGCAAAAATTGTCAACACGGAGGGGGGGGGGGGGCAAAGTGCAAAAACGTGTAAACCTCAAGGGACAGTTTTGTAATTAACCCCTCTTGTATTTAAGTATATAATCAAATGATTCAAGCACGGTCGTATGGAAGATGGGCAAGACATATCGTCGAGTCAGCGTGGCGAGGCCACATGTCAGCAATATCCCACCTTAATCTTTCGGTTATAAAAATTGCTTCCATATCTGGACTATTACGTTCGCGCACTACAAAGAAGATTTCTCTTGCCTTGCCCTACGTATCTTGTAATTTTTTCAAGTAATAAGAGTTAGCCTGACTTTTTGAGCTATCCGAGGTTATTGAAGCACGTGAATAATGTTTGAGAAAACGTACATGAAGTTAAAGATAATGATAAGTTAGATTTATCTTTTAAATTATCTTGTACTCAATATCTGCTATAATTTATTCCTATATAAACCCTTATTGATTGTAAGTTGTATTCATGAAATGAAATCGTATTTCATATTTCTATATGATATCAGAGCCAAAGATCCTTCTGTGATAGTTTGGTCTATCAACTCTCCGCTACACCGGCGGTCGGTGTTCTAGCCGTCTGCCTGGCTTCCTTGTTTGTATGTTTTTCTTTTCACAAATTTATCTTCTTCTAAATATTTTTCATCAAATAATGATTCTTTCTTGTTACAACCACCCACAAGTATTAATTGCCACGGTATGCCTTTTCTCTAAAATCTTGCAACTCAACTTCACTAGTTGTTGCCTTTAGTATGTCATTTCATCATCAGAGATTTTTCTTTCTCTTTTTTGATTTGGAGTTTCATGATCAACCAATAGTGGCATGATTTTCATCCCACGGGGAGCACATTCTTAACCCATGAGGAGTTGTTTATTAGTCTTCAATGACATTTTTAGTTCACTAGCCTATTAAAGTCTCAAGTCTTCTCCAGTGGTAGAGGATAACAACTTCATCGGCAAACGTCAAACTCATGAAGCTATAAGTTTGAGGGGGAGTATTGAAGCATGTGGATAATGCTTGGGAAGACATATCAATCAAGATTGAAAAGTTAGAGGTAATGATAAGTTAGATTTGTCTATCAGATTATCTATCATTTCTTCCTATATAAACTATTTATAGTGGTAAGTTGCATTCAAAAAATGAAATGTTTTTTCATATTTCTATGCACTTGGTCCGAAGCTGCAGGGCAAAAGTAGAGTTCAGAGGACCAAGTCATCGTCGTTGCTCTTATCACACGGAAGATACCTCCGAATGAAAAAACAGGCAGTACCGAAGGTTTGGAGGATTGTTCCAGAAGACAAGGTGTCTAAGAGAGCGCCATTGAGGATGCATGTATACATGCATAAAAGCGAAGTCCCCCCCCCCCCTCTCTCTCTCTCTCATCATAAAAGAGTAGTCTTGGTTGCCTAAATAGAAGTAGGAAGTAGAAGAGTGGTGGGACTACTTCTGTATGACTTTTGTTATATAGTTACAGATATTCAATGTCATAATGTGAATAGGGTGAAAACATCGCTACTTTAGAAGACAAGATCTCTAACAACTTTTACTTGTTAAGCCGGATTGATGTGCATCATTACCGGCTACAATGATGTTTTGTTGCCAAAAGATCTCTGCCCCTAAATCTAGCCCTCCCTTCTGTGACGATATTTGATGATGTTTGTTAGCTTATAAATAGAACTACCTAAATGTTCCTATGTGATGTTTGTGGACAAAATCATGGCATGTCATGATAATCAAATTCCTATAAACGCTATACACCATATATCCTATTCTCATCTTTTATCCAAAAAGGGAAGAAAAAGTAGAAACCAACTTTAGTCAAGTCAAGACAACTTAATTGAGGAGCACTTCATTTTTCATTTTTGTCAATAGCTGGCAGCTTCGGTAGGTTCTTTAACATTCTACCATTGCATGAACGCATTGCATGAGTGCAACCTAACTGGCCTTATCGTAAGTGTAAAATTAAACTAGCACTACTATAAGATTGTCTACCTCTAACTTGGTAAAATTATTGGATGGCTCAGAATTCATGATTCCGATCCTCTAGTACCATTAAATATAGAGTTTAATAACTCGATCCGTGTCTCCTTTATCCCTTTCTCTTATCGCATTCGTCTCCCTCTCGTTTGAGATCGATGGTCCGAGACTGTGTAATATATTTTTATAATCTGCACAAATTATATTGTCTAATGGGCTTTTGTGAGTTAAATTTAACATTTAAGTGTTGCACACTGTGCAAGACAAAATACCCATAAAGTTGAATTTACTGTGAAATTAAACTCACTCATTCCAAAAATAATTTTGGTGGCACGTATCGTCGTGTAATTCTTTAGAAACAATTTAGAGTGGACTAGTAACAATTCACGGTGGAATTATCTTCTCTCAACTTACTTGGGAAATTTACTTTGGTAGCAAATAAGTATTATATTTTTCAATTCCCTTAAGATGTCTTCAAGGCACACATAATACTCTTTTTGTTCGTTTTTTTTTGCGTGCAAGATGGTCAGAGATTGCCCATCACTACCTAGAAAGTCGGAGATGCCCTCCAACAAAGGGCCGACTACAACAAAAGCAGCCAATCCTATCATGGGCATCTCACTGAATAAATGCAAAAAAGGAGCTCGTCATAATCTCAATGTCCCGTTTCTACGACAATCTGTACAAGGATACAAATCGATAAGTGCTCATGTACTAAGATTAGACATCCTCATCAACAAAATCTTAGCTTTATCCGATGGGGTTTACCAAGAAAATCTTAGCTTTAGCTTTAACTGATGGGATTCACCAAGAAACTCCTAAAATCTTTGACCAAAAGAAATATGAGAATATTGTCAAGTTTCCAGAGATAGTCTTGAAAGGAGTCTGAAGAAGCGCACTCCCTCAAAAGATAGACCGTTCATTTTATTTGAAAATTATTTAACATGGTTCAGTCAAAACCTGAAACGCCTGTCTAGATATCTACAAGTCTTCAAAGGGCACGTGTCAAAGAGCCTTACAAGCACGTACCATAGCTCACTGGACTTCAAAAATAGCAATGCTGTAGAAATATTGTATGTCCATGCAATGATGATCAGCTGGGGTCCTTCACTTCTGCTGCAAATACAGCAATCCTCTTGTTCTGAGGAGTTGGAGACAAAGTCTCATTTTAAGGGTGAGTTATTGAAAGTGCAGAAGTTTCCCGAGTAACAAATAAAAGAAAATGGATAAAGACATGTTACCATCGCAGCATAGTTTATTCCTTACAATTTCAATGTGACCTGAAATAGCGAGTATGTATCTATATATATACACCACCTCCTTCTTTCCTCTATCCTCCACTTTCTTGCACTACACACACACAGAATACAGAAGATATACATGGACATGGGGAAAACCATGCAGCGGCGAAAAGGTCTTGGAAATCCAACTTTCTCTGAACTCTCTCCCTCAACGGCTAACTCAAATCATCCTTGTGTAACTTTTGGAGCAGCCATTGAGAACATAGAGTCCAGAAAAAAGTTGGCTTCCCCCATTGGGATTCATGTTATGTCCGAACGTGCATGAGGCGTATAGATAGTGGAAGCATCCATGCATATTGAATGATCAACCATTCCAGGTGATGCTTTTAGTGGTAAGCAAATCACCACTCACTTACTTGACTGTCTAGGTATTAAAGCCTAACCATCCTCTCAATTCAAAGCCTCTTTCTGCTTTGGTTCTTCATCTTCTTTACATTATGATGTTTGTCTCTATTCTATTTGATCACAATCAGAAGATCCACGCATGGTCGTCTCGAAAATGGGTTATACATATCGTCAGTGTGGCGAGGCCACCTGTAACCGTAGGTCAGCACTTGCCACCTTAATCTTTCCATGATGCATCTTTTACAAATCGTCGCAGGCTAAATTAATGCATTAGAACTTGCAATTTCTTTAAGTAATAGTAGAAGTTAGCATGACTTTTTGAGCTACTCAGCAGTGAATTGGCTGCGCTCCGTCCAAAGCTGCAGGGTAAAAGTGGAGCTCAGAGGGCCAAGTCATCATCATTAGTACGGAGGATTGTTCCTGAAGACAAATTTTTGGAGAAATTAACCTCATTCACATCCCAGTGTGTTTTTTCAAAAAAAAAACAATCAATAAAAATTACCACGATTTCTAATTTTTTGTTTCTGATACATTGTTTCGGTGTATATTGGCATGCTGTCCCTAAGAACAGGAAATATGCCACTTTTGCAAATTGGCGTGATGAGAGCCCTCAGCAAGAGAAGGGTATTCAGGGTGTCTAAGACACAGTCAGCAAGGATGCAGACATGCACGAGGGGGAAGTCTTGGGTTGTCTAAGTCAAAGTACAAAGCCAACTTTAGTCAAGTCAAGACAAGTCAAATGAGCACACACTCCGTTTGTCTTTTCGGGATTAATAACTGGCAGCTTCGACGGAGTTCTCTAACATTCTACCAAGAGAAGAAAGACAAGCAAGATGGCAACCTGGCTGGCCTTCTAACCTCTAATCCGATAAAAATTGTTCGATGGTCCGGAATTCGTTGTTTCGATCATCTTAAATATAAAAAACGATTACGTATTTCTTGTATATTAACCCTAGTATAATAGTGACTTGGCATCTCTTTTAACTCATTCTCCTATCGTGTTCATCTTCCTCTCACCCAACAGTCTTATATGATTGACTCCAATATTCAAGACCATATAATAATATCTTTTTTTTCTATTTTAGATGAATAAACTGTCCAAAGGCTTTGGTGGGTTAAATTTGACATTGAAGTATAAGTGTTAAAAACTATACAAGATAAAGTAGGATTAATTTTACATTACACCTCATACTTATGGGTTAATTGCACCAAGCACCCCAGTGTTTTAAATTGGCACCCAGCATCAAAAATTCAAAAATTGTAACTTCCATCACCAAATGACAGTCAAAATGCATGTTGACCAGACGTCTGCTAGTTTTCAAGGGGTAAAATGGTCTTTTCGCCCTTTAAAGCTCACATGTCATCCTAGTCAGCTACATATGGCCCAATCTTCTCAGATCTGGAGGTTGGAACCAGGAGACCAAATTCAACGTTGACAAGTTTTCCTCCAAATGGAAATCTACTCCAATCTGCACACCCCTTTGCTTCCTTCCTCTAGTCGCCGACCACCACCACCACCACCTCCACAGCCTCACTGACTTCAATGCCACCTTCACCCACCTCAATACTCTCCTCTCCACCTACCCCACAAGCCCTTACCACTGCCACCAAACCCAAAAAAATAGAGCAAGCCCACAAACCCTGGCTCAACGCCACCACCAATATCTATTTCTCCTCAATCACTGTCACCCTACAGCTCCAAATCCAAAAGTCACGAAAACCCACTTCTCAGAATTGGCTCAAATCGGCCACAAGAGAAACTCCCAATGCCCATGCCCTATTCAAGACTGTATCAGTGTCTGAGCGGGCCCTTATCGGTGCCAGCGGCATGGCCGGATATTGGGTTCAACGTGTTCTTCTGCGATATATTTATGTACTTGCTACAAGTTTGGCAAGTTGATTTTGGTTGTATTGCCTCAATGCCCAACTGTGTGTTGGGAATTTTTCAATATTGATTCTTACCTTATTAATGTTTGTACTACAAGGAATAAGTTGCAAAAAGAATCAATCAAATTAATTGATTGGTTTAAGAGATATTAACTCTCAAACATTGGCACTTAATAAGGTTGAAAATAATCATGAAGTGGGTTCTCACATGGCTTAAAAAATGAAAAAGTTAAGAGTATTTAAATGGCCATGTGACATACCATATTATTCTAGAAACACATGGTATGCATGGCCATGCATTCGCACAAGTGCTGTGCACCCCGCGCGCGCCCGCGCTTGCAACGGCAGGGGCGTAAAGCGCTATTGGCACTTTTAGGCGCACTTTGCACTTCGCAACAGTGTGACTGTTAACGAAATTATACAGATTTCAGATCTGTTTAAATTTGTAATGGCACCTGTTTAAGGTGCCTTTTAGTTCAAATATTACAACTGTTCATTGTGTCTACAGATTATGACTGTTAAGTGACATATGTAGAGTGACTTAACTGCCACAACTGTTTGCACCTATTTTAGGCACTCTTTGGTGTCTATAAATAGGGCTGATGGTCAGATCATTTCCACACTTCGAATTTATCTCATGCTCTCTCTGAAATTTCTGTCTGTTGATTATAATCTGTTGTGATCAACAGAGTTTTGCCTGTTTTATCTTGGGAGGCAGATTTGCTGCTACCCTAAACAGATTATAAGGGAGCAAATATTGTCTTAAAGAAAGAGTGCAACGCATTCGACTCAGGTATTTTCAGTCCAGTTTCTCCATACTGCCTTTTATTTCTAACAATCTTAAGACAGTATTTGGCTATGATGGAGAATACTTCAGGGATGCCTGTGATCAACGACATCTCCAAGCTGGCTAAGTTCGATGGCTCTTTCTGTAATGCCCAAAAATTTCTTTTTTTTTATAATTACTAGTACTCATTCGGATTGAAATAAGTTTTAGCGTCGAACCCTCACCTAACTTTGGTTTACTATTAGTCTTGGGCGGCTTACAGTGACAAAATTGGGGAACACTATAATTACGATATTAACGACATTGGGTGAAGCTTGTGAAGCAATAACTCGTTAATAATTTATCTAACTCGTAAAATATCGTAAGTAGCTATTTGGGTCTTTTCCTTGGCAACAATAGAAAGCCGGGAAAAATTTAATTAACTAACAAAAATTAGGGGGCTAATATGAAATTCCTCAAGTTAGGTTTTCTTCTTTCTTGTATATATAGTTGACCTTACAAGGTCAGCCGACCCTAGGAATTTTAAAGCCATCTGGAAACGGCGGAGCACTTAGAGGGAGATCTCCAGCAATCGAAGGACATTTTCCGGTAAGTTTTGCTTTGGTGTTAAGTTTTATATGAGTTGATGTTATGATGTACATGGGTCTCCCTGGATATGAAATAGTTGTTAGTGTATATATAAAGATCGAATGTAATATCTAGGGGTATAGATATATACGTGGGATTACGGTGACCGCCATTACACCTTGATGGGCTCGTACAGCCATGGCTACTGTGGGATGGAAGTGGATGGAGTTGCAGCCGATGGGTTTCGTGGAGGTGCGGTGTGAAGCGGCCGTGTGTGAAAGAGAAGAAGAGAAAGTAACAACGGGGTGCTGCCTTGCGTTGCGTGGTGATGGCTACGGTATGAAGTACCGTGGATGATAGAGAGAGAAACCTGATGTGTAGTGTAATATTTCTTGGATGAGGTAAAGGGGTGAATGTAACAGCAAGAGAGAAACGAAACTGGGGAAGGAGATGAGCTGCCGTAAGTCAGTAGTGGGGGTGTGCTTGTACTGGGTATTTTATGGTGTATAAGTTGATGGTGTTGCTGTGGGTTGGTAAGGAAGATAGGGCGTGTATAGGGAAGGGGTATTAAATTGTGGGTATGTTGGTCTGTGACCATTAGAGTGAACGTGTGTGTGTGTGTGTAGTCTGCGCAGGTAAGTGTACCGCGGGTGTATTATGTGTGTAGTGTGTTGCGTGGTGTGTGTGTGAGGCTGCCAAGGAGGCAGCTGGGTTTAGTGTATGTGCTGTGTGCTTGTGAGTGTGTGTTGCTGCATGGGTTGTTAGATGGCATGAAATGGGTGTTGAGCTTTGGGAGGAGCAAGTGTATGAGTGATGTATAGAAATGGTATAAAACGTATGTGAGGGTGTAATATAAACTGGTGAAGTGGGAAGAGACAAATGGGATTAATGGTGGAGAAGAAGGCACTGTGTTTAGAGAGGGAAAGTCTAGTTTTAAGAAATTAACTCAAAAGTGTCGCTAAAGGGGACTATCGTCTTAGCAGTTCACTTCCAAATTTTTAAATATATTTAGGAATTTATTTGGACAAAACTCAAAGAAGTAACTTATGTTAATTTTGCAAGATCTACACACAGTAAAAGTTTCAGATTTTTCGGAGCTGGATAAGCATGCTAAGTAATTTTAGTCGTAAAAGAGATTTCGGTGCATTTTTTTTATAGCTATGATACTTTTATAATAGTCTTACGTAGCTATGATAATGTATATTCCAGAATTTTAAAAGTTTTGAAAGTCGTTTGCTATTTTTAGCGTTCTTTGTAGTGTAGCGCCCGAACGGATATAGCGTAGCGCTTTATTATCACGATAGTTATTAAATTATTTCTAATGACTCTTTTAGGTAATATCTGGGTGGATAAGGTACTTTAGGTATTAGGGGCAAATAGGTAATTATACATTAGTCGGGTGACGGTTGGGTAAAGTTTTACTCATTTAAAAGAAACATAATACCTAAACGTACCCGAGCGATAATAAATGACCTTCGTATGATTTGTTATTTAGGTTTTGATAGTCAAGAGTTAGGCCAGCATTTGAGCAAATACCAGAAGCATATTTTGAGCGAGGTAAGTACCCTATCATGTTCCTCCGTATACTTATTTGCAAAACCTATAATATGTATTTATGATTGGATCATTGAAGTTTAAAGTTTTATTCTGCATATGTTTTATTTCTAAAGTATTTGATGAGAAATGTAATTTGAAAGAATGCCATGGAATGTCGTGTGAGCCATAAAATTTTACTGAGTAGATGTTAATGGGCAATGAAACTCGTCTTGGTTGCTGTGCCTAGACCTGGCAAACGGGTATACCCGCCGGGTACGGGTAAAATCCGATCGGGTCCGGGTAACGGGTCGGGTAAATTTTACCCGATTTTTTCCTGGTAGACTTTTCCTGGATCCGTACCCTACCCAGGCGGGTAGGGTATTACCCGCGGGTAAAACATTAAATTTTACAAATTTTTTGAAACAAATATTCATTTCTTCTTAAATGTTTTCTTCTCCTTTCTTTCTTCTTTTATTACATAAAATTAGATCTTCAACATTGCTAATTACTACAATAATCAATCTCCATTATGATCTATTACACAACAAACATAAAATCAAGATCAGGAATCATGAATATACAAAATAGGACTAGAAAAAATTCAAGATCAGTAGATCTAGTGGCGACTGTCATTCTGTCAATCATAGATCGATATTGCCAATTACAATAATCGATCTCCATTAACATCTATTACACAACGTCGATAAAATGAAGATCAAGATTCTTGAAGAAACAAAAAAAAACGAAGAAAAAAAAACTACAAGGTCACGATTCTTGAATAAAGAAAATAAAACAAAAAAAATACAAGATCAGTGATCTTGTGGCGACGGTCAACACTCAACAATAGATCTGGCGAAGGAAAGAAGATCGGCGGCGGTCAACACTCAACAATAGATCTGGCGATGGAGAGAAGATCATCGATGGAGCACGGAGGACGGAGAAACAATCGGTGACGGAGAGACAAAGGCTTACTATCGGTCACTCGATCGGTGGCTGCGGTATCAGATTGATGGAGTGAAGGCACGAAGGGTAGTGGTGGGGTAGATCTCGAACGAGCGGCGGCGGCGGTATGAGAAGTGAGAAGAAGGGTGAAGACCGAAGAAAAATGAAAGTGAGAAGCTTTAGGGCACATTTGGTTGTATTTATAATTTGAAAGACGGGTAAATCCGGGTAACCCGTAAACCGACCCGAACCGACCCGAAAATTACGGGTCGGTTTGGGTACGGGTCAGATTTTCACGGGTAGTAAATATAGGTACCCGTACCCGGGATTTTTGACCTGGTACTGGCGAATTTTTGCCAGGTCTAGCTGTGCCCCATATCCAACGGGAGAATATTAGATTTCGGGCCCTGGTCAACGGAGCTTGTACATTGATGCACAGTACTGTGGCTGGTGGTGCGCCCTTGCGTCCACATAATTATTTTATCCCGGGTGTAAGAGGGATTTCGGGCCCTAGTCAAGGGGGCTCGTACGCTGACCGCAGCATACCTACGAAAAGAAATATATGTGTCTGATGTGAATGGAATGAACGATGATTGTACTCAGATTTGAAAATCTTTTCTTTTGAAATATCATGTATACGTGTATATGTATATGAAGGACGTTTTTACGAATGACAATAATCGATTGTTTGATTTGTTAAAAGAAAACCCATGGCATGTTTTAGAAATTTCAAACTTATTTTAGGAACATGGTTGGTGTATTTGCTGGGCTTTCGCTCATTCCTTATTTTTCAGGTGACGACTTAAGGGAAGTGGAGCCGTATGATCCACACGGGGGAGTAGTGCCCGAAGAGAACTTTTAGAATAATGAGTGCCCACTATTCAAACATTTTAGTCTATATTAATTTACGTTATGCTTGAACTGATGTAAGGAGCTTAGGTCTCCTCGAGTTTTATTTATAAGTTTTAAAGACATGTAATGAAAGTTTTATTTGAATTTTTGGAGGTCCGTAAATTAGAATTAACTTGGAGTCACAGGATTGTAGTAAGGCCTGGCAGAGCCCTGGCAGGTGTTTAAATGGGCCTGCGGCTGTCACGTGCCTAGCTCGTGGGCCTACCCGTGGGTTCGGGTCGTGACACTTTCTTTAGGCGATGGAGGAGCAAGATGTACTTCTTTCTTGCTACATTGAAGATTGCCTACTTGCTCACTATTCCAAAGCCTATCGTAGATGAAGCTGCAGACAAAGCAATAAAGCAAACTACCATGAAGCAAAAGCAAAGGTGGGAGGAGGATGACACGTACTGTAAGGGATACATTTTGGGAGGGATGTCCGACACTTTATACGACGTGTACAAGATCAAGTACGCAAATAGCTTCGCAAAGGAAGTATGGGATGATCTCGACAGTAAGTACAAGATGGAGGATCCCAGGAATAAAAAATTCCTAATCAGTAAGTTGTTTGACTTCCGCATGGTAGATAGCAAGTCTGTTATTACTCAGATTCATGAACTGCAAATGATTATGAATTTAATTATTTCAGAGGGCCACTCTCTTAACGAGTCTTTCCAAGTGTCTACTATAATTTTTAAATTGCCTTTAGCTTGGAAAGAATGTCGTAAGGAGTTAAAACAAAATAAGGATGCCATGACCATGCAAGAGTTGGTCAAGTATATCCAAGTTGAAGAGAACTCTCGAAACTTGGATAGGCTTGAGTTGGAAGACAACAAGTCCTGCAAGGCTCTTGTAGTAGATCATGGCTCTTCTAGTAGCACTAAACGTAAGCTTGATGGTCAAGCTTCTGCTTCTACCAACCAGCAAGACAAGCCTAAAAAGGCTTGTTGGAAGTGTAGGAAAATTGGCCACTTCAAGAAGAATTGCCGAGTGGCTAAGAGGCAGAAAAAGGACCATGCCAATGTGGTTGACAACGAGGACTTCGTTGCAGTGGTTTCCGAAGCCAACATGATGGGGGAAGATGATGAATGATGGGTGGACTCTGGTGCAACCAAGCACATTGCTAAAAACAGAAATCTATTCAAGGACATCGAGCCAGTTGCAGAGGGATATCATCTCTGCATGGAAAATTCATCTACGGCTAAGGTCATGGGCAAAGGAACTGTGGTGCTCTATCTCTCATCCGGAAAGAAGCTGTCCTTAAAGGATGTGCTTTTTGTTCCCGATGTTAGGAAAAATCTTATATCTGTTAATATGCTTAATCAGTTTGGATTTAAGATTTTGTTTGAGTCAGATAGTGTTATTCTGACTAAGGGATAGAACTATGTTGGCAAGGGATATGTAACCAATGGATTGTACAAGCTTACTATTGCTAACAAAGATACTAAGTTTGCTTATATTGTTGTTCCATTTAATTTATGGCATTCTAGACTAGGTCATGTTAATTATAAACGCATGAGAAGTATGGTAAAATTGGGTTTAATACCTCAAAATACTTCACCTAATTTAGAGAAATGTTCAGTTTGCATAAAGTCCAAAATTGCAAGAAAACCCTTTAAAGGGGTTGAGAGGAAAACACAATTATTAGAATTAGTACATTCAGACTTGTGTGAAATGGAAGGTCACCTAACAAGGTGGTAAAAGATATTTCATTACATTTATAAATGATTGTTCACGTTATACTTACATGTACCTGCTAAGGACTAAGGATGAAGCTTTGGATAAATTTAAAATTTACAAAGCAGAAGTAGAGAATCAATTAGATCGTAAGATTAAAATTTTACGATCGGATAGGGGAGGTGAATATCTTTTCTTTGATGATCTATTTGAAACTTGGGGTATTATACACCAAGTTACAGCTCCTTATAGTCCACAGCAAAATGGTGTAGTCAAGAGAAAAAATAGGACCTTACAAGAAATGGTTAATACCTTATTAGTTACTTCTGATTTGCCTAAGAATTTATGAGGGGAAGCACTCGTGACTTCTACATATATACTTAATCGTTTACCCCACAAGGTATCTAATGTCACATCCTACGAGTTATGGAAGAAGAGAAAACCTTCTTTTGGACACCTTAAAGTGTGGGGGTGTAGGGCATTAGTAAGGCTAACCGATCTGAAAAGACCCAAATTTGGGGAAAAGGCAATCGAATGTGTCTTCATAGGCTATGCTCAACATAGCAAAGCATATAGATTCTTAACCATGGAATCAACGGAATCCGTTAGCCAAAATATTATTTTGGAATCTAGAGATGCAGAATTTTTTGAAAATTATTTCTCTATAAATCAAAAAAGTAAAGACACAGTTGATGAGGATCAAGTTCACCCTACTCCGGAAATGGGGGAAGGAGGTGAACTAAGGAGAAGTAAGAAAACAAGGATTGAAAAACATGTGGTCCAGATTTCTACCAATTCTTAGTTGAGGGAAGTAGAAATGAAGGTGATTACTCTCATATGTATAACGTAGAACATGACCCTCTTACATATCGAGAAGCCATAACTTCTGGAGATTCTGACTTGTGGCAAGAAGCTATAAATGATGAAATGGAGTCGATAATGTCAAACCAAACTTGGGTATTGATTGATTTACCACCAGGGTTTAAACCAATAGGTTGCAAATAGATCTTTAAGCGAAAGCTTAAGCCAGATGGATCTATAGATAAGTATAAAGCTAGACTTATAGCCAAAGGTTTTAAACAAAAGGAAGGAATTGACTATTTTGACACTTATGCTCCGGTAGCTAGACTTAGCACTATAAGATTATTGTTTGCTTTATCGTCCATTAACAAACTAGTTATACACCAAATGGACGTCAAGACTGCTAAATGATATTTTAGATAAGGAGATGTACATGGAACAACCGAAACGTTTTGTACTAAAGGGCTAAGAAACAAAGGTTTGTAAGCTTATCAAATCTTTGTATGGGTTAAAACAAGCTCCTAAGCAGTGGCATGAACGATTTGACGAAGTCGTTCTCTCTCATGGATTTAGAGTAAACGAATGTGACAAATGCGTTTATTGTAAGTTTGATAAAGGACGTGGTGTGATAATATGTTTGTATGTAGATGATATGTTAATCTTTGGTACTGATTTTGATATTGTGTTAGAAACTAAATTATTTCTATCTTCATCGTTTGATATGAAGGATATGGGGGAAGCCAATGTTATATTGGGAATGAAAATAATTAGATCCTCGAATTTTATTTCTTTGTTACAGTCTCATTATATTGAGAAAATTCTAAAGAAATTTAATCAAGAGAATTGTGCCCCAGTTACTATCCCATATGACCCTTCTATCAAGTTGAGGGCAAATGAAGGGAAATGTGTCTGTCAGCGAGAGTATATCATGCAATGTACCCGACCAGATATAGCCTTTGCAGTTGGTGTTTTGAGTAGATTTACTCATAACCCCGGGCAAGTTCATTGGAATGCAGTGTTTAGAGTACTTAAGTACCTTAAGGGCACAATGGACTATGCATTAACTTATAAAAAATTTCCTACTATTTTGGAAGGGTATACAGATGCAAACTGGATCACGGACTCAGATGAAACAAAGTCCACAAGTGGTTAGATTTTTACCATCGGTGGAGGTGCTATTTCTTGGGGTTCCAAGAAACAAACTTTGATTTCACATTCGACCATGGAATCCAAGTTTATTGGTTTGGAATGACGGTTAAGGAGGCAGAATGGCTAAGAGACCTGTTGATAGATATTCCTCTATGGCCTAAGCCAATGCCCTTTTATTTCTATATTCTGGATAACGAGGCAGCGTTAACGGGGGCATATAGCAAGGTATACAATGGGAAGTATAGACATATAAGTCTTAGACATAGTTATGTGAGAGAACAACTTAGCAAAGGAGTTGTTACTTTTAGTTATGTGAAGTCCAAAGGAAATTTGGTAGATCCATTTACGAAAGGCCTAGGCAGGGGTAAAATATGGCAGACTTCCATGGAGATGGGTTTGAAGCTCATGAAATTAGAGAGGTAATATACACGTGGAAACCAACTAGATACTAGAGTAACTTCTAGTCTTCTAGTTCAATGGAAAAACACGTTGTATTTATAACCAAAGATGCACTAAAAGATGAAGACTTTGATCTTCATGACATCTCAAGGTAGTGCATACTTGTATGGAGAACAAGAGAAGGGTGAGAGTTATTCCCTTAATAAATCTATGTCCTTAAAGGAGAGTGCAATTCATACAAGTGCACCTTAGTAGATTTACTTATATAACTACGGGAAGTGGGGCCGCTTCTATGAGATTTGAGCTAGTCTCTATGGAACTTATGAAAATCCTAAGATGTAGCACATGGCCGTAAATGTGCAGGTATTTGGAAATTTGGTTGGAACGTTCTACACATAGTAGTGATGATCAATCACCAAGGATTCATAATTCAAGGCTAAGGCTACTTTGAATTCTGATTGACTTCATTGTTATATGGTAAAGATTTAAGTCAAAAGATACCTTTATCTTAGTATGACCTACCAAAGGATAGAGAGAGATACATTTCTAAATTAGGAATGTGATAAATTCTAATTTTGGAAAATTGGGGGAAATTGTTGGGAATTTTCCAATATTGTTCTTACCTTATTAATGTTTGTACTACAAGGAATAAGTTGCAAAAAGAATCAATCAAATTGATTGATTGGTTTGAGAGATATTAACTCTCAAACATTGGCATTTAATAAGGTTGAAAATAATCATGAAATGGGTTCCCACATGGCTTGGGAAATGGAAAAGTTAAGTGTATTTAAATGGCTATGTGACATACCATATTGTTCTAGAAACACATGGTATGCATGGCCATGCACTCGCACATGTGCGGTGCACCGCACCTCAAGCGCGCGCGCGCCGCGCCCGTGACACCAGGGGCAGGGGCAGCGTAAAGGTGCTTTTAGGCGTACTTTGCACTTCGTACATGCGTATCATCGCTAGGAGCCCTCGCCCCTCGCCCAGCTTAACTTTTTGCGACAAATTCAATCAGTGAGTTGTAATTTGGACTGTTGATGAAATTAAATAGATTTTAGATATGTTTAAATTTGAAATGACACATGTTTAAGGTGCTTTTTAGTTCAAATATCGT
This sequence comes from Escallonia herrerae, assembly GCA_033070095.1. Classification (NCBI taxonomy): domain Eukaryota; kingdom Viridiplantae; phylum Streptophyta; class Magnoliopsida; order Escalloniales; family Escalloniaceae; genus Escallonia; species Escallonia herrerae. The sequence goes on along the minus strand of JAVXUP010000019.1, from coordinate 43,277 downwards.
CGCTAGGAGCCCTTGCCCCGAGCCCAGCTTAACTTTTTGCGACAAATTCAGTCAGTGAGTTGTAATTTGGACTGAAACAGTGTGACTGTTGACAAAATTAAACAGATTTTAAATCTGTTTAAATTTGAAATGGCACCTGTTTAAGGTGTCTTTTAGTTCAAATATTGCAGTTGTTCATTGTGTCTACAGATTGTGACTGTTAAGTGACATCTGCAGGTCACTTAACTGCCACAACTGTTTGCACCTATTATAGGCACCCTTTGGTGTCTATAAATAGGGCTGATGGTCAAATCATTTCCACACTTCGAATTTCTCTCTTGCTCTCTCTCAAATTTATGTCTGTTGATTGCAATCTACTGTGATTAACAGAGTTTCGCCTGTTTTATCTTGGGAGGCAGATTTGCTGCTACCTTAAGCAGATTATAAGGGAGTAAATATTGTCTTAAGGAAAGAGTGTAACGCATTCGACTCAGGCATTTTCAATCCAGTTTCTCCATACTGCCTTTTATTTCCAACACTGTGCTTATTCCTCCAACTATCGGTGCAATGGGAAACATTGTGTCGTCGACAATTTTTGTGCCGAAGGATTTGATTACGCAACGAATGCAGGCCAAGGCAGAAGAAGGGAGGTCGTGGTAGGTTTTGCTAAGGATTTTGGAGAAAGATGGCTTTTTGGGGAGAGAGAGAGGCTTTGTGCGTGTAAGTGGTGCCGACTAGGATGACACATAGATTTAAGGGTTAATTACAAAACTGTTCCTTGTGATTTACACGTTTTTGTACTTTACCCCTCGTGTTTACAACTTTTGAGGTTGACAAAACCATTACAAATAACTCCAAAATCGAAAGGCCGTTCAAGTTCAGCCGTTAATGAGCCCACGTGCACAGCACACCCGGTTTTCTCATGGGTAGATCGGTCATTTCCTATCCAATCCCTCTAAAAACCCTATACCTCCATTACTTTCTTTTCTCTCATCCTCTCCTAGAACCCTAAATTTGATGTTAAAACAAACATCACCTGTACTAGGAATTTTTGACATATGTAAAATCTATGTAAGCACAAAGTGATCCAATTGATGCTCCCAAAGATTGTGATTTCTTCTATTTTGCATATATATATTATATAATTTGGTTTTGATTCTTGGCCTACATTGTTCTAGCATCTTACACAACAAGTCTTTTTCTGGAAACATTCCCAAAGAAATTGGGATTTGAAGGATATGGAAGTACTGGACTTGGGATATAATAACTTTACTGGGCCATTTCCCTCTGACCTCGGCAATAATCTCTCCTTGTCAATTCGCTACCATTGCTGGCAAAAACCCCCTTGCGAAGTGTTGTAAAAGCATTGATCTGGTAGGGTATGTTGATGGTGATGGTGGTGGGTTTGTGGAGGGTGATGTAAGGGGAGACGGAGCAGGGAAAGACGAGGGACAGGTAGTTGTGGCGGTGGGGGATTGGCGGTGGTGCTGGATTTGTGGCGGTCGTCGAAGGCTTAGGACTGTGCGGTCTGGGCAGCGATGAGGTAGAAGAGTCGTTCGCAGAGGCAGGAGGCATAAACGCCGACGTCGCTACTGAGATCGGTGGCGTGGTGCTTCTTGCACCTCATTTACACTCATTGTTGTGTGCATTGTGTGTGCACTATGGGCTTCTACGTATGTGGATGTGGCGTTTGAAGATCTGATCACCAGATCAAGAACCCAAAAGTCAGATTTCTGTAATTTGCAAGCAAGAACCTGAATTGGAAATATTGGAATCGGAAATTACCGATCTATCCATGTCAAAACCGCGTGTGTTGTGCACATGCGGTCTTAACGGCCGAATTTGAACTGCCGTTCGGTTTTAGAGCTGTTTGCAATGATTTGTCAACCTCGGAGGACACTATAGTAAAAATTGTAAACACCAGGAGCAAAGTGCAAATGTGTGTAAATCTCAAGCGACAGTTTTGTCATTAACCCTAGATTTAAAGGGCAAAAGATACATTTATCCTCAAAAGACTAACAACCGTTTAGTCAAAGTTCATTCTTGACTGGCAATTGGCACTGGATACTAATTTTTTCAAAATTTTGGTGTTGAGTGTCAAAATTAGAATCACAAGCTGCTGAGTGCAATTGACCCTTAAGTATGAAGTGTAGCGTAAAATTAATCCGATAAAGTATCCTCTAAAGTTAATTCCACTGTAAAATTGGACTAGCTCCCCTCCAATTATTATTATTATTATTATTGGTGGCACTTAAAATGCTGTGTGTAATACAACTTAGAGTGGAGAAGCTTAAAAGTTGCAACGGAATTATCAGTTGTCCTAAATTAGGGAATTTACTTGTTGCCTTCCGAAGGCAAACCCTCATATATCAGCAAGTATTATTATGGCTTTTAATTCTCAATGGATGTCTTCAAGGCACATATAATACTCTGCTTTGGCTAGAGCCTTTGCTTGCGAGAAGGTCAGCCATCAATTTTGGCCAACACAACCTAGAAAATCCGAGATGCACTCCAACAAAGAGCCGAACAAAACGAAGCTGCCAATCCTATCTATCATGGACGACGAGCTGAATAAATGCAAAAAACGAGTTTGTTATAATCTCATCGTCCTAAGTTTTATCCGGACAAAACAATACAAGGAAACATATTGGTAAGTGCTCATGTAGTAAGATTGAACGTCCTCATCAAGAAAGTCTAAGCTTCAACGGGGTTTACCAAGAATTTACAAAACATAAGTCAACGGAAATCTGAGGTAGAAGTGTAGAAGGTTTTGAGATATCTCCTATGTTGAGGTGAGAAATTTTGGTGTTTCGGATGAATGATCCCAACAATCTAGAATCACTTAATATATAGTGAAATAACATCATCCTTTATCTTGAATTAGTGGTTTTCCTTCATAAAATCAAATTAAATGTACGGTTACCCGCCTATTGCCATAAAAAAGCCTTTCTTTAAAAAGAAAAAGGTCACCGCAATGGCTACGATGGTGGTAACGGTGGCAGTGGGATGACTCTAAGAAAGGAGACACAAGAAACCGGTGGCTACTAGCTCTTTGTTTTTAGTACAAAGAGCAACTTTCTTTTTTTATCGTTTCTAAAAGTCGTATATCGATTATACATGAGGATTATAATCGGTTATTATATCTAGTGGTCTTATCCTTCTTATAAGCGTTCTTTTAGATTGGATAACAGACTTTAAATTGTGTGCTCCCCTCAAATTTCATGTCATACATGAGGGTGAGTACTAAAGTCGATCACACGTCATTATATGGTGATCGGGATCAACTTCTATAACTGTTAAACTTATTCTTCTTTTGAATATGCTCTTAAATTGGATATCAAACCTTGCTTATGACAATGCAAAGCCAAAATTGATAACGGGGAAATAGCCGCTTACTAGAGGCCGGCCACCAACTTCCAAATAGTCACCGTTCCTTGGCCAATATATGTTTTCTTAATATTTCACTTTTCACCATTCCAAGTCAGTGGAGTAAACTTCTCAAGTGGCAAAGTTGTGCTTGACGTTTGTGTTAGGCATGGTGCACATCAGTTGTCGTAGGCAAAAGTTGTGTTTTCTCCTTTAATTTTTACTCAATTATTATATGAGATGAGCTAATAACTGGTTCTTAAAAGATGAACCAATTGAACCAAAAACTTTCACTTAGTTGGAGATGTTAAATTCGGTTTTCTTTTATAGTGACATGTCTCAAGAAATTTAGTACGTATTGAATATATTTATTTAAAATTAAAACTACATTGCTTTAAAGTCTGTGCCTTAACCGCACTTATTTTGTAAATATTGTATCTATCAAGTAAAAATGCAATGTTTTGGAACAACAAAGGTTGTTTCACCCTAGGGCATTTACATACCACCTTAGCATGAAGTTAAGTATCGGCCCGAGGACAAGTCTCCACTAAAGCAGGTTGATTCGTCCGAGAGCAAAGTTGCTCATTGTTTATCAAATTGTCAAATCAATTACAACAATGAATCCATGGCACATGGCCAGTTCTGAGCAAAGGAAGGACACATAACTTGTATATACTAGGCAACCTCCATCATCAGAAAAAATATAAAAAACATGGTTAACATTGGATGAAAACTTAGGTAAGAAGGTAAAATGAGGCAATATCTAGTCTCAATACGTGACAAAGTCGTATTAAATCAAAGAAGCTTAATCTAAGCACAATGGTAAATGAAAGCACGTTGAGACACGTGGGAGCTCTAGATCATATTGACCTAAGGCTACGTGATTGCAACCTCAACTATTAAGCCATAAATTTTGTATCAATTAATCCTCTTCAGCGATACAAACTAGTTCCTAGTTTACGTTCGTTTACCTAAACGAAACAGGTTTATCCTAGTTACATCAAATCAACTGTTTAACTCACTGAAATAGTCACCAAAGTTTATTCAATCGGTGAAGTGAAGCTTTTGTACTCTCAAATAAAGTGTTATCAGTTTATAAGAGTTGGTCATTGATGACAAGGAAAATGGGTTCGCAGTTGACGTGGAGGTGCCACAAGGAATGCAGTCCGAATCAGATGTCAAGTATGTTGATGTGGAACACAGTAAGGATGGCGCAAGAGCAGAGACCAAGGACTTCCCAGACAGAGCCTGAGGGTGGCAGTGCTGCAAAGGCGATGGCGCAATGCGAATATACGACGACAGTTACAGTCTGATGCTTGGGTCTAGAGTCAGGGTTCTGTATGTTCTCTCTCTAGGATTCTGGAGTGAGAAAGTGAAAATGTTCAAGTGAGGGAATTTTTTAAATGAATTCTCAAGACCTCTATTTATAGAGGTTGAGATGATGATATTATCACGCGACACGTGGCGCTTCCCGGGAGTGACACGTCACCGAGGGGTTCACAATTGCTAGTGCTCCATGGACTGTCGAATCACATATTCACCCGGCCTGTCCCGCACAGCATCGTTCTATCAATCTGGAAAGACTGGCTCTCACGGTGTAAGTGCGCCCAGAGAAATCCCTTGATCTAGCCACCAATCCCAGCCCTTGCAGAGTCCCACAGGCCTGGCAGCGGTAAGGGAGACCCGACGCCCAACTGTCATACGTACTAGGCGCGATGCCCTCCGAAGACCTACTCCCGTCTTGGAATGACCCAGGGGTCATAGTCCATAGGGTTGCCAACGCAAGCCCTCAGTGCCAGAGCACGTACGCCAGTCACGAAGACACCATGGCGGAGATAATGTCCCGAAGGAGTCACCTATCCCTCGGGTGAGTCCTTGTGCTGAGCACTTGAAGTGCGTCAGAGCCGTTTACCCGGCGGGACGAGGTAGCATCCCGGAGGAGCCGTTTACCCGGCGGGACGAGGTAGCATCCCGAAGGAGCTATCTACCTGGCGGAATGGAAGTTGAAAAGCTCCCTGGCGGAGATAGTGTCTCGGAGGAGTCGCTTATTTCGCAGGCCAAGGTAGCATCCCGGAGGAGCCGTCTACCTGGCCGGCCGAGGTAGCATCCTGGAGGACCTTCTACCTGGCAGAAAGGTAGTTAAAAAGCTCCCTTGGGGAGATAGTGTCTTAGAGAGCGAGCATATCCCGTGGGTGAGTCCTTGTGCCGGAGCACTCAGAGCGCGTCAAGGTAGCATCCCGGAGGATTGGTCTACCTGACTGACCGATGTAGCATCCCGGAGGAGCCTTCTACTAGCGGAAGGTGAGTTGAAAAGTTCACTAGCGGAGATAGTGTCCAGAAGGAATCACCTACCCCCGCGGGTGAGTCCTTGTGTCAGAACACTCAGAGCCCGTCAAGGTAGCATCCTGGAGGAGCCGTCTATCCGATTGGCCGATGTAGCATCTCGGAGTAGCCGTCTACATGGCAGAAGGGGAGTTAAAAATCTCCCTGGTAGAGATAGTGTCCCGGAGGAGTCGCCTATCCCCGCGGGATACTGCACAATTCGGAGAGTGGGTCGAAGCATGTTCCACGTCCATGGCGGGGGTACATAGTGTGGTGAATGAGTGTGGTGCCCGGGGGGCATGTAACATGATTGTGGCGCATGGGCGAGATGAAGTACGTATGGTGTCGGGGGCACGACATTGTGAGTGTGGTGCCCGGGGGGCATGGCTATATCAGCGGCGCGTCGCGTGGGCGACGGAGTCTGTGAGATGTCGGGGGCATGGTAGTGTGACAGAGAGCAAGGGGGCGCGATGGTATTATCACCACAGCTCATGGGGGCGGCAGAGTGTGTAAGGTGCCGGGGGCATTGTAATGTGACAAGGAGCTAGGGGTGCGACCGTGTCAGTGGCATGGCGCATGGCGCGGCGGAGTGAGTGAGGTGTCGGGGGCACTGAAGTGTGAAAAGGAGCCGGGGGCTCTACTGTATCAGTAGCGCGGCATATGGCGCAGTGGAGTGTGTAAGGTGACGGCGCGACGGAGTGTGTAAGGTAACGGCGACAAGGGTCGCGGAGATGGCGCGCGAGCGCTGGCAACGGGGATTGCGGAGACAGCGACTGCGCGACCGGCGACGAGCGTCACAAAGTCATCATGGGCGATAGACGTCGGGGAGTCATCACGAAAGACGGACGTCGGTGCGGGCAACTGACGTCGCGAGCCAATGAGGGCGACGGACGTTGGCAAGTCGGCACGGACGACGGACGTCATGGAGTCGGCGCGGGCGACGGACATCGCGGAGGCACATGACCTCTTGTAGAGAAGTGAAAGTGCTAAGGGAAAGGCAAAAGGCCAACCTTGGGGAAGGGCCAACTCCAAGGGGAGGCCGAGGCCGACGTCAAGGGGAAGGCCAAGGCCTACTTCCTTGGGCAAGTGCCAAGGCATACCGACGGGTGACGTGCGACGGTCGAGGCGCGATGAGGAGTCGCGCAAAAATGAGTTTCTTCGTCATGTAACAAAAAGTGAGAAGTTTGACCAGTTGAAAGCGTTGAATATTTGTGCCGACGTGTCGTGCAAAATAGGACCCCCACTGGGCTCTTATGTGCAACCAAGATAAGTTGGGAACAGTCATTGCAAACACGATGGAGGTAGACTGTCTATGTTCAATGCACTAATATCCTTAATTTGATTAGGAGTAGGAGTGGATTAACTTAAATAGTAATGAAAAAAGCTTCAGGCCAAAAAAAAATTTAAAATTCTGAGGATAATCTCTAGTCCTGACAGAGTTTTAAAAGAAGCCGGAAGAAGCACACGCCTCCAAACGCTAAAAACCATTTGATTTATTTGAAAATTGCGTTCATGTCCTATCTGGACCTTACAAGCCTGTGTATTATACTATAAATCTTCCAACGACACGTTCAAGAGCAATTTCATGCAAAGAATCCAAAACTCACTAGACTTCAAAATAGCAATGCTAGAATATTGTGTCCATGCAATGGTGAGTTGGGATCCTTTACTTCTGCTGCAAGTGCAGCAACCCTCTTGTTCTTAGGACTTGGAGATGAAGCTTCATTGCAAGTGTGAGCCAGTGCAGAAGTTTCCAAGAAATTATCAAATATAAGAAAATGGATTTAGACATCTTATCATCTATAACATACTTTATTCCTTACATGTACAATATCAATGTGACCTAAATAGCTCGTATGTATCTATATATACCACCATTTTTCTGCCCTTCCTTCTTTCCTCTTCTACGTGTGTTGGGACATTCGGCTGCGAAAGGTCTTGGAGATCCAACTTTCTCTGAACTCTCTCCCTCAAAGGCTTATCTAATTATCTTGGCAAGCCTTATAATTGGTAAGCTTCAAGATGAACCTCTGAGAGAGAAGTTCAGAAACTGCTGGTTTCCAGATTAAGTTTCCTTTATTTGCAGAAGAGAAGTGGCGCTCGGAATATACATATTTTGCTAGGTATGCAAGTCAAGTTGCCAAGTTTACATGTCTAAGAAAAATAGTTTTAGCACCATTTTGTTTTGATCGTTGATCCTTAGGTCAAGCTCTCTAGAGTTTTGACTTTTTTTCAGCTTATAATCAAACCTTCTAGTTCCTCTATTAATTTCAGCGGAGCCACATGCTAATTAAGGTGGGCAGTTGCCCACCCTCATGCTAGATTGAGTTTAGACTTAATTTGCATGTGACAACCTTTTTTTTTTTTATGGTGTCGGCACCATATTTTAGGGCAAAGAGGTGTATTAGTGGTGAAATGTCAACCTTTACGTGACAAATCAAAATGTGGAGAAGCATTTTTAAGTGTTGGAATAGACATTCATAATAACAAAATGATTGTTTGCCGTATAAACACAGTGTTCCCAACCTATCTTGATTACACCTAAGGTCCCAGTGAGGTCTTATTTTGCACGACACGTCGGCACAAATATTCAATACTTCTAACCAATCAAAACATGCACGCACAAATCACGTGCACTTCTCACTTGTGTGACGTTACTTCGTCACAAAGAAACTCATTTTTGCGCGACTCTTCATCGCGACTCAACCGTCGCATGCCACGCATCGCCCGTCGGTGTGCCTTGGCACTTGCCCAAGGAAGTGGGCCTTGGCCTTCCCCTTGGGGTCGGCCTCGGCCTCAGCCTCGGCCTCCCCTTGGGGGTCGGCCTCAGCCTCCCCTTGGGGTTGGCCTTGGCCTTCCCCCAAAGTTGGCCTTGGCCTTTCCCCAAGGGATGGCCTTTGGCCTTCCCCTTAGCACTTTCACTTCTCTTCAAGGGGTCATGTGTCTCTGTGACGACCGTCGCCCCCGCCGACTCCGCGACGTCCGTCGCCCGCGATGACTCACCCGACTTCGATCGTCGGCGCCAACTTGCCAACGTCCGTCGCCTGCTACGATTCGCCAATGTCCGTCGCCCGCATTGACTCTGCGACGTCCGTCGCCAGCGTCAACTCGCCAACGTCTGTCGCCTACGCTGACTCAGCGACGTCTGTTGCCAGTGCGTCCTCTCTGGGACACCTATTGCCCGTTGCACAGGCGCTATCTCCAAGACCCCCGTCGCCCGCTCCCACGCCCTCGCGCCTCTCGCCATGCTCTGCACAACTGATACAGCCGTGACCCATGGCTCTCTGACATACTACAGTGCCCCTGGCACCTTACACACTCTGTCGAGCCCCCTGGCTCTCTGTCGCACTACCATGCCCCCGGCATCTTACACACTCCGTCGCACCAGTGCATCACCACACTGATACAGTCGTTTCCCCAGGCTCTCTATCACAATGTCGTGCCCCACCCCCCAGCACCATATGCACTTCATCGTGCCCATGCGCCACAGTCATGTTACATGCCCCCCAGGCGTCACACTCATTCACCACACGATGTGCTGCCGCCATGGACGTGAAACATGCTTCGACCCACTCTCCGAAGTGTGCAGCATTTTGCGGGGATAGACGACTCCTCCGGGACACTATCTCTGCCAGGGAGCTTTTAACTCCCCTTTCGCCAAGTAGACGGCTCCACCGGGATGCTACCTCGGGCAGTCGGGTAGATGGATCCACCAGGATGCTACCCTGACGCACTCCGAGTGCTCCGGCACAAGGACTCACCCACGAGGATAGGCGACTCCTCCGAGACATTATCTCTGCCTGGGAGCTTTTCAACTCCCCTTCGGCTAAGTAGACTGCTCCTCTGGGATGCTACCTCGGCCGGCCAGGTAGACGGCTCTTCAGAGATGCTACCTCGACCTGCGAAATAGGCGACTCCTCTGGGAAACTATCTCCATCAAAGAGCTTTTTAACTCCCCTTTCACATGGTAGACGACTCTTTCGGGATGCTACCTTGACCCGCTGGTAGACTACTCCTCCGGGATGCTACCTTGATGCGCTCTGAGCAGTGTTGTTAAAGGCGCAGGCGCACCTAAGGCGCAAAAGGTCCTTGGAGCCTAGGCACAAGGTGCAAGGCGCAAGCGCGCGCCTTTTCGAAGCGAGGCCCAATATTAAAATAAATAAATAATAATAATAATACACAAAAACAATAAATTATGAAAAAAAAAACATGACAATTAACAAACTTTCAAACACTAGAAAAAGTTTCAAATTCCATCGCATCATAATCTAACAAGTTTCCAACATAAGATAAGTCTTAAATCCACTAAAAATAACAAGTTTCCAACATAAGATAAGTCTGCATCAAAGGGTGCAAGAGAGAAATAAATGAAATGTAGTCGGTCACTCTGGAGAAGTGATAATTAATTAGGATTTATTATATAAATATTTAATCTATAATCTTGGTTATTTAAATATGACAAAGAAGGTGATTCATGGAGAAAGTGTGGCATTTTAAAATGACTGAGAGAAATTGAAAGAGAGAGAGAGATTAGAGGAAATTGAGAAATATACATATATATATATATGGAATAAGATAAAAGGAGTAAAAAAAATAGAAGAGGAAGAGAAGTCAGGAGAGAGAAAGAGATAGGACAGTCGGCCCTAATTGGGCAGCGCCGCTCCCGTCTCCGATTGCTCCACGGCCGGCCACTCTCCATCGCCGACCAACTCACAGCAGCCCCATCCCCGGCGAGCAACTCCAGCTGCCCCTTCACCGAGCCTTCGCGACCGCCGCGCCACTTCCACCCCCGCACGAGATTTATCACCGGTGCCATCTCTGGTCAGCCCCTTATTTCCGGTTACACCTACGGTTGCCGGCGCCAAATCCCCGTAGTGTGGCCTTCATCACCGCTGCTTTATTCTGTCAACTCCATTGCCGGCGCTTTCGTGCTTCCACTGAAGGCACCATCAACCGCCACGTCAAGCAAACGCTGCTGCCGACCACCCATTTGGTCCCTAATGGTCTGTTCAGCCAACGCGCCTGGATTTGCTCCTCCACCACCGCTGCGCGCCTGGCGCCCAGGCGCCTAGGCTCACTAGGCGCGCCCCTTCTTGAACGCGCTGCGCCTAGGCCTAGGCAAGGCACTGAGTGCGAGCCTAGCCGCGACTTACGCCTAGGCGCGCTTTTTATAACACTGGCTCCAAGTGCTCTGGCACAAGGACTCACCCCCAGGATATGCGATTCCTCCGGGACACTGTCTCCGGGCAGGGTATCTTCGTGACTGGCCTACGCGCTCCTGCACTAGGGCTTGCGTTGACACACCTATGGACTATGACCCCTGGGTCACTCCGAGATGGGAGCAGGTCTTCGGAGGGCATCACGCCTAGTCTGCCTCGCAGTTGGGCGCCGGGTCTCCTCTACCACTGTCAGGCCTGTGGGACTCTGCAAGGGCTTGGATTGATGACTAGATCAAGAGAATTCTCTGGCCACACTGACGCTGTGGGAGCCAGTCTTTCCAGACAGACAGAGAGACACTGTGCGGGGCAGGCCGGGTGAATATGCGATTCGACGGTCCATGGAGCATCGACAGCTGTGGACCCTTCAGTGGCGTGTCACTCCGGAGAGCACCACGTGTCGCGTGATGACATCACCATCTCAACCTCTATAAATAGAGGTCTTGAGAATTCATTTGACAGGATTCCCTCATTTGATATTTTCACTTTCTCACTCTAGAATCCTAGAGAGGGAAACATACAAGACCCTGACTCTGAACCCAAGCATCGGACTGTAACTGTTGTCGTATATTCGCATCGTGCCATCACCCTCGCAGCACTGCCACCCTCAGGCTCTGTCTGGGAAGCTCTTGGTCTATACCCTTGTTCTATCTTTGCTGTGTCTTACATCACCATACTTGTCATCTGACTCGGACTGCATTCCTTGTGGCACCTCCACATCGACTGCTAACCCACTTTTCTTGGCATCACACAGTTATCCTAGAACCATGCATGTATTGTTTTTTGGTGTGTATGCAATAATGCATGTTAGAGATCACTGCTTCTCTTGAATAGCGATGTTTTCACTACTTTATTCATATTTTAAGTCCAATGTGACACGACAACCATTTCATCACACCAGATCATTCTGTGAGATATGCAATTATTGGTGTCTCTATGTGTGTTTTTGCTTTAGCAAAATTTCACTAACAACACTGCTTTCAATCTCACCCACCCCTCGCCCCACCAAAACCCCCGCTCTCTCCTCAATCACCACCACGCCAACCGTTTTAGCCAACCCACTCCCACTACTCCAACACATCCCCCATCCCTCACCCAACATTAGCACTCGCCTTACCATTTCAGGGTATAACTGCTTGGATGGTGGTGGTTGGTGTTGGTGATCAAGAGAACGAAAGAGAAAAGTTTAGAAGAATGGCGGATAATGAAAGAGAAAATAGTATTTTAAATAGGTGGGTCATGACGATGACATGGCGTACTTATAGGGCTATCAAGTTCGGTGAGAACAATATTATTATTCAAGGAAATTTTATCTATTGACAAAGCCAGAATCATCCTGACCAACTTACATGATTTGCTTTCACTCTGCCTAAGATTAGACGGGATAGTTACACTCTAGTACCTTGAACTATGGACTTGTTTCTTAAAATGTGTGTCGCTGAATTACAAATTTTGCCACGTTAGTTCTCGTACATTGCACAAATTTATAAAATTAGTCCTTCCATTAATATTTTTCAATCCCAAAAAAGCCATGTGCCCTTTATGTTGGCACATATAAAGCGGCATTTACGTCCAATCAACACAAAAGTGCTCCTGCTTCCCACATGTATAGCAAGCCAGTCTTTCGCTCACTATGCCTAGGGCCTCTAGCTCGATGCTCCAACCCGCCATAGTTGTAACAAGCCCCATCGCGCCCTTCGTTTCCACCGCCATAACAAGTTAAGTCGATCTAGCCAATCTGGGTGTTTGAGCAGTTGAGAAAAAATGGTATGACACTATTGTGTTCGCCCCGATATTCCAACAAAGAACCAAAGACGATATGGAGCAGTTGGCAGTGAAAAACATCGAGGTGGTGGTGCTGGTGGTTAGAGATGTGGGTAGCAGATCTAGTAATTATGGGATAAGATGATGATGGCTGTGAGTTTTAGTCTTCGATAAAGATAGTAGTGAACATCGGTAATAGGTGGGGTGAATACCGGCAATAGTGAGTAATGGCGGGCCGAATGTTATTAGGCAACGATGGTAGAAACCGAAGATATAAGAGAGGGAAAGAGAACAAAATTAGATTTTAATTTTGCTCATTAATGTTATTACAGATATGTATAATAAATAAAAAATTAGATAAAGACATCAATTGATTCGAATACGTACTATTTCATGAAAAAAAAAAAACTAAGTATATAACTATAGTCGCGCCCACAAGATGGTATAGTTCTTATATAACTATATATATATATAGTCGTGCCCCAAAAAATGGTCAAAGCGGTTCCATCCCAAACACCCGATCAATCCCAGCCGTAAGTTCTCGTACTTCTGCAGGCTATACGGATCCCGTCGACACGTCTCACGTGTCAGCTTCCCATTCGCCCAATTCACGTGGTCTCACCCAATTGGCCAATACAACTCGACGCTACTAATCCCAAAGATCTATATATCTATATACGTAAATAAAGCAATTCCTCGCCCTAAAGCCCCCCTCTCTTCACATTTTTGCCCCTCTCAGATCAGATCGTTCCGTCTAGGGTTGCGGTTTGGATTCATCATGCAAGAGATTAAAAGGAGGATGTGGTTGCAGTACCTTATGCTGCTTTTGATCGGCTTGTTTGTTTCTCAAATATTCGCTTCTGCTGATACGGTAAGCTTGAGCTATGTTTTTCTCGGTTAAATGTTGTGGTGAATCTGTGAGTCTGTGCATGCTTGTGCGTGGATCTGTGTTTTAGGAGTTGATTTTGGTTTTTCTTTGCTGTTGGTAGAAATTTTACGAGTCGTTTGATGAAGCGTTTGATGGCCGTTGGATCGTGTCCGAGAAAGAGGAGTATCAAGGTAGATTCTTTTTGTTTTTTCGCATCTTGATGCTATGCTTTATATTTGTTCAATATGTTAGGATTTGAATTGTGATTGGTTATTTCGTGGATTTGCAAATGCCTGGGTAGGGATTAAAAGTGGTTACTTTAGGAAGTCGTAGAATTCATCGATGTAATTGATGTCCCTTGTGTGAAAGTATGACAATTTATCTGAAGCAATTGAACTCTACCACATTTTTGTGATGCCCTCAATGTAATATCATGTGGTAGACGTTGGCATTTACGATTCAGTTTGCAGCAAAACCATGAGATCAAAGGAAAAAGGTAAGATAGGGTAATATTCAGGTTGTACTTGACAACTTGGGGAAACACGAAGTGTGATAACCTTGTTTTGGCGGAATATTAAAAATAGTTGTGTGGATGGACATTTTTGTTGTCGCAGTAACATACTATTTGCATTTGTGATGTGAGCTAATGGTAGTTGGGAACTTAGGATGAAATACTTACTGCCCTTCTCCTCAATTTTGGACAATTGGCTGCTTAGCTTCTGTTGAACTATCATGCATATGTGGAAGCACAGAGCTATCTTTACTGCTTATGTCTCTTGGTACATGAAAATCATGTATTGTTTCAAATGCTTGTTTGTAATTGGATTGGTAAATGTCCGTCCCTTGCTTCAAGTCATTGTACCATTGTCTCAGTATCTTGCAGTGTGTTTACCGAAAGGGAGAACTCAGTTGAAGTAAAAGAATCTTGTGTCAAATAAAATTTCATGCCTATATATGTTAGCCTTCCATTTTGGAACAGTGACGTGCATCTAATTGATATGGCCTTTGGCTTTTGAGCGTAGTTATTGCTATATGCGATACTTCTATGTCGTAACCTCTAAAGCTTTCTAAAATTTTGAGGTGAATTTATTTTTATGATTTTGTCTTCCAGGTCCGTGGAAACACTCAAAAAGTGAGGGACATGATGATTATGGGCTTCTCGTGAGCGAGAAGGCTAGGAAGTACGCAATTGTGAAGGAGCTTGATGAGCCTGTAAATCTGAAGGATGGAACTGTTGTCCTACAGTTTGAAACTCGTCTCCAGAATGGACTGGAATGTGGTGGTGCATACTTGAAGTATCTTCGACCACAGGAAACTGGGTGGGTGCCTAAGGGATTTGACAATGAGTCCCCTTACTCTATAATGTTCGGACCTGACAAATGTGGAGGCACAAACAAGGTTCACTTCATTTTCAAGCACAAGAACCCCAAGAGTGGAGAATATGTCGAGCACCATCTCAAGTTTCCGCCATCTGTACCTTCTGACAAACTGACTCATGTGTACACCGCCATTTTGAAACCTGATAATGAGTTGCGGATCTTAATTGACGGAGAAGAGAAGAAAAAGGCAAACTTTTTGTCTTCTGAGGATTTTGAGCCTGCTCTAATCCCTGCCAAGACTATTCCTGACCCAGATGATAAGAAGCCTGAGGACTGGGATGAGAGGGCAAAAATCCCAGACCCAGACGCTACGAAACCGGATGACTGGGATGAAGATGCACCCATGGAAATTGAGGATGAGGAAGCTGAAAAGCCTGAAGGATGGTTGGATGATGAGCCTGAGGAAATTGACGATCCTGAGGCAACAAAACCTGAAGATTGGGATGATGAAGAGGATGGTGAATGGGAGGCTCCTAAGATTGACAACCCCAAGTGTGAGACAGCACCTGGTTGTGGGGAGTGGAAGAGACCAATGAAGAGGAACCCAGCTTACAAGGGAAAGTGGCATGCACCCCTTATTGACAACCCCAACTACAAGGGTATTTGGAAGCCTCAGCAAATTCCCAACCCCAGCTACTTTGAACTCGAAAAACCCAACTTCGAGGACATTGCTGCGATTGGCATTGAGATTTGGACAATGCAAGATGGTATATTGTTCGACAATATCCTGATAGCAGGCGACGAGAAAGTTGCGGAATCATTCCGAGAGACCAAGTGGAAGCCAAAGTTTGATGTAGAGAAAGAGAAACAGAAAGCTGAGGATGAAGCTGCCAGTCTTTCAGATGGTCTCAAGGGTTACCAGGTAATCTATAATGCAGCTTTATTCTCTTCATCTTTCAGGGTGAACAGTATCTTTTCTAGATTTAACCATGTTTTCTGGTCTACTTGTTGCAGAAGCTGGTATTTGACTATCTTTACAAGATTGCCGACATCCCTTTCTTGAGCGATCACAAGCCTAAAATTCTGGTTAGCAGTCAGACAATTTCATTTATGCAGTTTCTTGCTTTTTAGTACCTGACACCTTTAAAATTGCCTGGCAGGATTTCATCGAGAAAGCAGAGAAGCAAGCAAATCTTACAATTGGTGCCCTTGTCTCTGTTGTACTTATTATCTTCACTTTCATTTTGAGGATCTTATTTGGCGGCAAGAAACCGGTGGGTGTTGATTCCATCTCCTCACTTTATTTTTCAGTTCTGGAGCTAGCTTTGTATGTAGGTGAACTCATATGAATTTGTCTTTTGCCGGCAGGCAAAAGTAAGTGGCGAAGCGAAGAAGACTGACGATGTTGCTGAGACCTCGAACAATCAAGGAAGTACTGAAGAGAAGGAAGAGACGGCCGAGGAGGACTCCACCGCCGCTCCTTGTCGGAGGACTACCAGGCGTGACAATTAGAGGCGGGGAGGGAAACCGAGGCACTTTTAAGTGGTTATTTTTGTTTCTTCACTTTTGATAGGTATTTTAGCCCGGCCCTGAATTTTCACTTTACCAGTCAGTTTCTTCACTTATTAAGGTTTGTTTTGAGTAACCAAATCTGTATGGCATTGTATATGAGATTTTACCCACCTGGCAAGATTTTTGAAGTTAATGGATTCTTGAAGGTAACTTGCATGATTGTTGTTTCATCATTATGTTTGTTGTTGGCAGGTCGTTACCGGATTTCTATTCTATAAATAAATAAAGCAAATTTTAGCGACTGGGTGTGGTTTGAGTGGAAAGACCAAATTCTTGCACTGCTTTGCATGATTAGATGTTGGACAAATTATGCTTTACAAGATGCAATAGATTGAGTGATCCTCAAATTGTGTATCTTGTGGTCACAAAACCATTAAATGGACTTGAATGGCCCTAAAATTTGGGTGGGGGGGGGGGGGGGTGGAATTTGAAATTTGAGTATATATACGTAATGTGTAATGACTAATTTGTAGTAGGGCGTAACTTCTCGCTGGACGATCTGCCTGGGCCCGTCCCCTCTCAAGTACGTGTGCATGTCTAGCTAAGCTCATCTACAAGGGCTAGCTAAGCCCATCTACAAGGGCGGAAAATGTCATTATTTGTTCTATGAAATCTTTTGTATCATGAGATGGACAAGTATCGATCACAGGTTGACCGTAGCTGTTGATTTTGTTTTATTATTTTACAACTTCTTTTAAGAGGAAGGGATGACAATTAAGCATCACACAATGCCAGGGAAGTATAGAAACAATGACTTCAACCCGAACCAAGCATTTCATACAAGTGCATACATGAAAAGAGAAATCATTAAATGACATGTAATGAATTTAAGACTTAACAAAGTAATGCTTGAGCATCATTATAGCTAGAGTAAAACCAGATTAAGGCCCGTTTAGTAACGTTTATTTTTTCAGTTTTTTTTTTAATTTTATAAACTAAAAAAAATAAACTCGTTTGGCGCCAAGTTTTCGTTTTTTTTTTTTTCAGTTTAAAAAATCAGTTTTTATATCAGGACTGTTTTTGAAAACTTTAAAAATGAGTTTCGATTTTCAGTTTTGGTTTTTATTTTGAAACCACCACCACCCTCCCACCGCCAGCAGACACCGCTCACTGCCACTGTCCACTGCCCATGACTGGACTGCTGGCGGCCAGTACCCACCACCAGCGACCATCACCGACCACTGCCAACGGCTGACAACTACCGTTGACAACCACTGTCGGCGGCCAGCAGCCACCGACCACCGCCGGCGGCCACCTCCACCCCAAACCACCACCAAAGAAAAAACTGGATAATCAAACACTCCTTATTTTTGTAAAAAAATAAATAATAATAATAATAATAATAATAAACTACTTTTGATTTTATTTTTACGTTTTTAAAAAATCAAAAATAAAAATATTGTCAAACGGAGCCTAAGTTCCTCCCAAGTCACATCCACATCCAAACAAAAGGACTGTACTTCAATGAGTCAACACAAAATTGTGAAAGAGATTTTTTTTCATCCGTAAGACTAGTTAAATGAATTGGCTGCATATAAGAAAACTTTCGAGAATGTAATGATCGTCGGCTTTGGATGAAAAAATTAAGCAAAATTAACAAATCAAAACCACGTATATTGACATGATGCCCACATGTGCGTGTATATCGTGAAAAGCGACGAGAGATTCAAATTTAGAGCGCATGCATAAAATAGCGACAAACAATAAAAAGGTTCTTAATATTCTATTTAACTTTAGGGCTTGAACAAACTGGATGATGAAGGGTGTAGATAGCATTGCATGTTGAAAGGTACATAACTTCGTGAAAAGAAGCCATGTGCTGAATTGGTTTATGTACTGCCCTCCACCCGAAATAACTGGCTCCTTACTATTCTCAGTTTTTTTTTTTTTTTGGGTGCAAAAAAGGTTAGGCTCTAAGACTATCTAACTGGCAGAGACTATTACGCATCAGCAACTTAGACACATACATCTGAGCATCTGATTTCCGGATCTATGTCGGAGTCGAACCGCACAAGAAGTCGTATATGGACCACATGCAGGGTGAAAACGTAAGTTTGCCACCAAGAAATGCGAAGGGAGGGAGGGCAAGATTCGAAACGAGGTGAAAAACATGGATTGAGAACCTGGGACCGCCGAAACAACCCTTGTTGGCCTTACTATTCTGAGATGTTCCTTGCCTTCCCTATATAGAAATATTTTGTGCTAAATTTCCAGGTTTAATTCTTTCTCTTGACTGAAATTCCCCAGAAAAACTCTTTCTCCAAGCTTACATTCTCCCTCTTCACCTACGCCCTCCCTTCCTTAGCCACTTCTTACCTCTCTCGAGTCTTCTCTTACCACTCGTTTCTCCTGTCGGACTTGACTTCTTCTCTTAGTGCACCATTATCTCTTACCGCACCCTTCATTGCCCACCACACCGTACGAATTCTAACTGATAGTTTGTTGGCTTGAATTTGGCATTAGCGTATGCTTCGTTTTTGTTGCAACGCAAATACCACTGATTAACGAAAATCATTATAACTTAAAAGTGATTCCTGAACAGGTATCCTGCAAAAAGACGTATAAATGGTCTCAGAAAAAGACCACCATGCCCTTGCGAAAAGCCAAGTAAACAAAGGGACCGCCCCTATTTGGGGTACCAAACTAAGGAGTAAACTTGATCGGATGATGCAACGAATATGCATTGAATCCCCATCTCCCGCTGTCGCTAGTATACTAGTGACAGACATGGAAGCTATCATTCGAGAATTTTAGCAACAGGGCCATGCTAAATTGTTATTACTCTTTTCGACTCTTTTCCTCTTGTACATCGTAACCCTATCCTCAGAACTTGTTTGGAGCCGATTGAGACCTGACTACTTCTCAGTTAAATCAAAAGTTGTTGGGCATTTGGCGCAGAGACAATGCTGACTTAATCAGCTTTTAAAAGCTAAAAACTAATTAAATCATAATCAAACAAAATAAGAAATTTAAGTTCATCACTTTTTCATAATAAAGTTTGACCAAGTACCAAAACATTCCTGTTAACTACAAATACCTTTATCATCACGAAACACATGACTTACTTATTGTGTCATTTTGTCACATTGGAACTGATTTTGATACACCTTATCCAAAACAAGTTTGCAAAAGACTACTACTCCATTATGTTATTATAATTCCTAAAAACGCTTATAACTTGTACTACTACTACTATTCCTTAATCCCAAGGTATGCTAGAACCGTGGCCAGAAAGTAAGCAGCGGCAGACTAAAGAAAGCTGACAGAATTGAACAATAAAAGATTACCGGAGCATCGCTACACTATTAAAATTGTTGATCTCCTCCATTATCACGAGATCATATTATTAAGCGTCTATAAATTGAAATGGAAAAGAAAAACAAAGAGACAAAAACTAGAGCAGCAATATTGTTCCCTCACCTCCACACTAGAGCTTCCCCAATGTTTCTTTTTATAAAAAAAAATAATAATAAATTAAAAGGAAATTATGGATGTAAATTAACTTAAACCTTCATCGTCTTTCTTTCTAACTTGCCTGTAGCTTTACCTCATCTCCCGCCAGCAGAAGTTTGTTCTCATCTAAGTTTTTAATGCAGGCTACAAAACTTTGGTATTCATCGCTTCCCACCGGCTTTCTTTGCAAAGCCCGGCTCCTCGTCATCCGACTGGACATCTCCGTACACCCAAATCCCGAGTCTCGCCTTTCGTGCTTCTGTTTGCAATTTTTCTAATTCATCCAGGATCTGTTGCTTATCCTTGTACTCCCATTTCTTCCTCTTTTCCAACCTAGCTGCTCCTTCCTGCAGAGTTCAACATATTAAACAACGTGTCTAAGACTAAGCTGCAAAATAATGGCATGACAAAATAGGGCTGCAGGGAGGGAGGGGGGGGGGGGGGGGTAAACAAAACGTCGTAGAGCTAGAAAAAAACTACTTTTCCGAGCAGCATACAGCCAAAAGGAAATGAATTGCAACAAGGAAACCCTTTAAAGTGTACTCCAAAAAACTCTGACGAAATCAGCCAGAAAGTTGTCATTTAAGCAGGCAAGTATTGTTCTTAGTAACTGGAAAAAGGAATAGCAAATAAAAAATTAAGTGTGCTAGCATTCAAACCTTGAGCATGATTGCATTTACGCTGGTACTAGTTTCTGGGTCAACCAAAGTAACCACGAGGATTGTCCCAGTCCCTTGTCCTTTCACTTTTCCTCCAGAAGTATCCCTCTCCTCAATCACAGCCTTAAATTCGTTTGGACCATTTAACGTGAGGTCGCTTAGATACTCAGCTGCTTCCTCCCAGTAATCCTCATCCTTGCTTGGAACCTTTACATGAGCGAGACTGCACAGTTGAGCAAGGCCAGGTGCAGAGGAGACAGAAGGATCAAGTGGTCTCAACTGACTGTAAGTGACCTCTTCTTGATTGCCATAGTCGATGTAAAACACCTCAAACTTGTCATTTGGAGATTCAACAGCATCTCGGGGAGCATTTACAACCTTCATTTGTCATTGTATAGAGAGCAGATTAGAATAAAATTCAAGCAACTTTACGTGTATCATTTATATTACGAAGGAAGTGACCTAACTGTTCAGATAAGAAAACAACAAGAGCTTCTACAAACGCATAACCACGCAAATTTTTATTATATCTCTTACTACTAATCTTTTTTTTCATCATCATGCTGGTCCTTCATGTAACACCAGTGTGCCGTTGCAACTTTTCATTTGAAACCAAAAAACCATCAATGGAAAATGTGTGCACCTAAAACATGTGAGATTTCTATGCGTCCTAAATTTCGTTCTCTAAATTCATGTCCTAAAATTTCCACATTAATGTCCAAATTCGCAAAATAAGTGTTATAAAATAATTATTGACAAACCGTTCTCCCAAATCAAGGCCTTACACTCTTACTATTTTGTGTCGAAGGGTCACCGGAACATCATACTACCTCCATCTCATTGAATTTCTCCCTATACTCATTGACTTGGCAAACAATACCTATTTAATCTATAATAGCTATTTGAGTTCAATTCAGCGTTTAATTGTACCAAACCGTGTCCTAGGGTTTCGCACAAAGTCAAAGGGGAAAACCCAAAGAAATGAAGGGAGTAATACTTCATTTTCCATCAATTCCACTAAGAAAATAGATAATGTGTGTTTGTGTCTATGTTTATTTGTGTGTGTCTATGTTTATTTGTGTG
This sequence comes from Escallonia herrerae, assembly GCA_033070095.1. Classification (NCBI taxonomy): domain Eukaryota; kingdom Viridiplantae; phylum Streptophyta; class Magnoliopsida; order Escalloniales; family Escalloniaceae; genus Escallonia; species Escallonia herrerae. The sequence continues at coordinate 21,676 of JAVXUP010000019.1, read as the reverse complement.
CATGCTAAAAGACATCATTAGAACAGAACAGGCCAAGGAATTACATGCTTATTTCCTGTTTTGAAAAAATGTATACCTATGTAAGTGCTTTTTAACAAACATATGTAGAAAACCACCATATTCCATTTAGATCCCTTTTACCAAGCATAGTGTGACTCTTAGAATCAATATAGCCCATGGCTGAATTAGTTGATGTTGCTTGCCGTAAAACCTTAGCATACAGGTGATACAATGGTGATTTTGTCACTGCATTGCACCTATAGTATGTCAGACTATGCATCGAGGTCACTTATTTAACCTCCTCACCAAGTGACTATAATGAAGAGCTATTTATTAAAGAATACATGTGCACAAATATACCAAGTAATGAAAACAGAGGCATTAGGATGTTACCATTGCTCTGTTCCAGGAGTTATCTGCGCTAAATTGAGAAAGGATAATATCACCCTTCTTTGGATTGAAGGCACCAATTAAGGGAGCCTCTTGAAGGTTTAAAGAAGCAAGTTTCTGCTGAATGGAGGCGACTTTCTGATCTCCAACTGATTGGACATAAAACTTTCCACCGGGCAAGACCTCCGTAACCACAACCTGAACGTATAATTTTAATAAGACGGACCATAAACAAAATAATAGCACACCGGGACGGAGCAACAAAATAATAAATCCTTAGTACCTTCAGTTCCTCTTTCTGCCTTCTGTCAGCAGCTGGACCATTGGAAACTTCCTGTCCTTCAACATAGCTCTCCCAAATCTGAAACAAAACATCTATTAGCATCATAACATATACGAGACTCTTATTGATAACATTTTCTGTTTTTCACCTTCAATTTCTGCCTCTTCGCAGATTGCTCGGCCTGCGCAAGAAGGTGCGCATCTGGGATCCTGTCAGCGCCGAAAGTTTGAAGCTTCGCCAGTCCAGCTTCAAGAAGCGCCAGTGCCCCATTGGTTCTTGACTCCCATAACGAACCTAAGAAAGTACCGGTTCTATCCACAGTCTCTACTTCGATCTGAGAATGCAAAGAAGTTTAAATGTTGCTTCTCCAATATTTAGTGAAAAAATGGTTAAAAATCAGAGTGCAGCTATCACTTCCCAAAAACTAGGGAGCAGGGTGCTAGGTAAAAATGGCAAGGCCGTACCTCAACATCCCTTTGCATGATTTTCTGTCTCATAAGTGCAATTGCTTCATTGGAATAAGGCTCATCGCGACCAGGGCATCTAACACCAGAGAATGAGAAAGCAATGCTGCATGTTTCCTTGGGAATATATAGCTTAAACCGGTGACCACTAAAGACATATTCAGCAACAGCAGGCATCCTCCTATTCCGTTGCAGAAATGGCAAGAAATCCTTCACTTTCTTGGCTGGAGCCTGAAGAAAAATAAATAAAGCAGAAGTGAAGAACTATACCAGGTCGATGAACTAAGTAAAAGCTAGTCTCAGGGGCAATTTCCTAACCGTTAGGAGGTCTTTAACATGCATGCTTGGAGGGTCCTTAGCAGAATGGACTCCCTTCTTCCCAGCAATAGCACGTGATTCAGCAGAAAGAAGGGCATCATAGTAGTTTGATCTTTCCTCAAAATCGCGGTGCCTAACAACAGAGCCAAAGCCACGAGCAATCACTAGCTCAGCTACATTTACCCCTGACTGCTGAGTGCCTGTGGCAGATGGAGCAGGTGAGGCATCATCCTTGGCAGGAGACACCAGAAAGACCGATCCAAAATCCATTACCCTTGAGTCTGCCGGGCCAGTTGCAGTAGGTCCATCTGCCAAACCGACCTTTCTAGAATATTCCATTGAAACTTGAACCTGGAAATAGGTAGAAGCAATTAAACTAAATATCGTTCACTCTTCTAAAATCAGCAATAGCAAGTGATAATGTCCACAAAAACAGTATTCATACCTGACGCCCAATTAGGCGTGTTCGCAAAAACTCCCTTGCTTCGCGGGCATAGCTGGCAGGTTTTTCATCTCTACGAGGATTGCCCAGTTTGGGACACCTAATACTTGAGAGATTTACGCGTCGCTCTGCTTGTGGACTGCCAAATGGTATAGAATCATCCGCTACAATGATGCAGTCGCCATTTACAACCTCAATCACCTGGAGAAAGTCCAAGAGATGAGAGAATTCGAGGGAAAGGCTTAATAAGAGATTCACAATGGACATATACCGACCTTTCCTGTGAAATTCTGGTCATGAATTGCTTTTGAATTCGAAACTGGAGGTACATAGTTTGTCCAAAATCTCAACCGTGTTTTCTTTGCCTGGAGTTCAGCAGACTTCAACCGCCGCTTGGCATCATCTTCCAGCATATTTGCACTCCATTCAACGTATTTAGCTAAACCCTATATACAGAAAGGAGGGATTGGAATTAAACATACATGTACAAATACATATATGTATATATTGATATCGATCGAGCGAGAGAGAGAGAGAGAAAGAGAGAGTGGATGAACCAAGAATGTTCAAGATGAGATATCAGATGAATTGTTTTTTTAGAGGATTCTGGAATCTCTTTTGTAATCAACAATTCTCTATGTTGACCTAATAGCAAAAAAACTAATCATAAACAAAGCCAAACATATCAAAACTTGCATAGTCGCTGATGGAGCCCATAATTGTTTCCACAAGCTTACATCAGGTATGATTTTCTTCATCTAAACAAGGGACTTCCTACTTCTGTCTACATCGGAACAAAAGGCCGTGTACAATCGTATCAGGAGATTTTACTACAACCAGCAGTTGAAAGTAAAAAGATGACATATGGGCTGCAAAGAATATGAACCTGTAATACATAAAAATAAAGGTGATTGCTACGGGCATAGCTTGAACTAAAACGGACATGCCAAACCGCACATAAGTTATTAATATCAACGCAGGATAAAAACATGGTACTTCATCCATTACATGCCAGTAAATTTGCTAATCCACTACCATCCAATGGATAAAATACTTCAAGCAACAGCAATATCCGATGCAGATGTACCGTAAGTTTAGTCTAGCAATTTCACAATGAAAATACATTATCAAACCAATCATATTCATAAAAATTCATCCAGTTAAAATGATGATCACATAATATAGAAATATAGCAATATAGAACATGGAGTTACATTTTCAACAAGCTCCAGTGCCAAGTCCTTTGCAGATTCACCATCAGGATAATATACAGAACCAACCAGATTGGAAAATTTGTCAACGTCCTCCAAGACAATACGGACCTGTAAATTACACCATAAGTAAGTCTATCAAAAGCATATGCAGTATTGGAATTGTTGAAAAAATGACTACTCACATCTCTATTTAGTACACGAACTTCTGTAAAATGTTTGGCTTCCCTCCCATAAGGTTCCGGAGCAACTTCATTTAAGGATGCCGATGAGGCTGCAAGTCTCTGAGCTGATGTCAAGGGGGAACGAGATTCGGCAGAAGATTCCCCATTTGGTTCATCCAAGGTTAGTTGAGGTTGAACCACAGTTTCTGGTGCAGCCCTTCTTCCCATTGATGGTGACTGGTTCAGGACAAAAGAAAAACCTGAATCTGGGCAACTGGTTTGCAGTGCTAATAAACAAGGAATACTTTATTCTTTTAGAAGGTATGATATGATTATAAGTTACGATGCCAACCTGGACTCCAGCGACGATCACTTGGATAAACTGATATTCAGGAAGCAGATAAACACGAACAGTGCTTCCATCACGAACCTGCTCAACAATAGCTTCCAAGGGCCTACCTTTATTTGCATCTAGGAATCCTCTTGTATCGAAGTTACCCGAATCACCGATGGCAGAGGGAGGTAGATTTCTGATGGCTGCCTCAGAAGCACCTGGTTCCTGTTACCAGCAGGGAAACATTCACACATTAACATGTTATTTCACAAAAAGTCTTTTCCAGAACAGCTTCAACTGAAGTACTCCAACAATAGGACAGAACTATAGCGCCAAAAAAAATGGACAACTTAGGAAAGTCATAAGCTTATAATGAAAAATTGGCTAATAAATATAATTCTTTTCAATAACTCTCTATCTGCCTCACAACAAGATTTGAAGCAAAATTACAAAAAGTACCTTAAAGAATTGCTCTCTCACTCTCTTCTCACCCCCCCAACCCCCTTCCTCCTCCTCTCCGCCTCTCTCACTCCCTCTCCTTCGCTCCCTCTCCCCCTATATAGCTTTTTCCCATTATACATCTTCTCTTTCTCACCTTCTTTACAATATCAAGTAAGGCAGGTGCATCCAAAAACCTGTAAATCAGTTTCTTTTAGAGAAAGTAATTAACGTGGAACTTTACAAAAGGGGTCACTATGAGGCACATGACCTGACCAGCCAGGGAAGATCTATTGCTTATCAAGGAAATGAAAGTCTAGTACAATTGTACATAGATGACGCTCTTAGGAAATGCTTAGTGTCAACTGGATGACACAAGTGCCAATTTGCATCTTAAAATTTTTTTTACCGGTCAATAATTATTAATGGCTGCTTTTCCAAAATAAGTGAAAGCTACTCTGCTACATTGCCAACATAATTAAAAAAAACAGAGAGAGAAGTATTCAAGGTGGGGCAGAAGTGCGTATACTAACCCTGCTCCATCGACCTAAACCTTGTTGCTTGGCTTGATCTTCGAGACGTATCAATTCTGCTAAATATGGACTAGCTTCTCCCTTCTGTTGACCCTGCTCCCTAACCTGTAACAGCCAATTCAGCCAATGCTCGTATATAAAATGCCGAAATCAAACGCTATGAATGCACATGCAGATGGAAAAGATGATGGAACCTTTGCCCAGCCTTCAGCAACAACCAGTAATGCAACATTCTTATCCCCAAGGAAAACCGAGCCAAATTCTCGCCCTATGGATTGCACAGTATAATCCACTCTGAAAGTGACGTCCTATTGATAATATGAAGCAGGTTAGATATAACATGCATACCGAGTTTGTAACCAAAAAAAATTAACATAAATCTAAACAATAAAACCTGGAGATTGAACTAAGAATCACCTTTCCTATACAGAGCTTCCTTAGATATTCCCTGCTATGCCATGCAAATGGCTCATCAATACCACCTCTGCGTGCCTATACACCAAGTAGCAGAAAAAATAGATCCATTATGAGCAATCATGCCGAGAATCAAAGATTTATAATCACCTGTCAGACGTAGAAAAAAGAAATACGATCTCCTCATGTTTTCACCAGTCAGACTTCTTAGCTACGGGCTAGATACAGACCAGTTAATTGACCCATGTATATTCTAAAAACTCTTTGCTTTCTAAAGCAGCTAAACTAGTAAAGGTTGTTGTATTCTTCATCTTGTTCTTGGAATATTATTTTGTTTTGTGTCTTGACTGCTTTTTGTCTATCATGTTTGCATTCTACCTACTGCATTGTTGGCGTTGGGTTTCACAAATTTCTTTGATTAACCCTTCATAAAGTCCTCATGTCTCGCCATCATAAGCTGTAACTTATCGGATGCCCTCTAATTTTTATTACCAGAAAGAATCAAAACCCAATGAACTCTAATATGGTAAATAAATCAACGCACTTCCACAGGTTAAAGCCTGGACTTAAAACCTTCTCTAAACCGTCTTAAAAACTAAAGTGACAAAATTTAAAATAGGATTTAATGCCATTAGAAAGAGAAACGAAAATGTTCACATGCAATTGGCAAACTAGAAAAGAATTATCATCCGATAAACAAACACTGAACTGAGGCACCATAGACAAAGCACATTGACCTAAAATAAACATACCAATCTGGGTGCAATAAGGGATGACAAGGTGATGGTCTTCTCAGGAGGGATCTCAGCCTTGCTGCTCCCCATTATCAACAAACTGTCACCAGATGGAACAGCTTTCACCTTTCCTCTCAACCATGTCCCTCCAGCTGTTGATGCCATCGCAACAGCTAAAGATCTGCGCAATTGAAGAGTTCAGAATAGAGTAATTTCTATATGACATATTATTCAACTGGACAAGGGTCACAGCTCATACAATGCACAGTACCACAAGCATACCCTAGGGACTTTATGAACAGGTCTACAGGTGGCACAAACACGTGTACATGCAAATGTGTTCTTGAGGTAACGAAAAAGTCAAACCTTCGTGCAAAACCAGAAACACTTCAACATAAAAGTTCGTATCTTTAACCCGACATGTAAAGGCAGGCGGAAGTCATAAGTAATTTTCCATTAAATGCATACCTAGAGCATGCTTAACACGCACCAAAACCTAGAAGGCTAAAACACTCATTAAATTGCAACTCCTTAAAACAAACATTTGCATAGAGAATCTTCAGATCCATAATTAAACTACACCACAAATCGAAACTTCAGGAACATACGCACACAGACACCCCCATAGATATCACGCGGATCAGTGTGTTTATTAAACCGTCTAAATCTATCACAGCGTTTCGGACAGAAGCATCCCGATCTAATACGATCAGAAAAAGTCAAACCAGCACTAATCACAGAAACATACACGATACTTGAGCACTCACACCAACAATTCCAATTCATTCCCTACACATCGACATACAGAAGCTAAACTTCGTGGCTAATTATACATGCATGCGCAGAGAGAAAGAGATCTGTGGGCGTTACCTATGATCAGTACAAAAAAGCTTGCTACACTGCACCGATCGGAGACAAGGGACGATAAAAATCCACAAAATCACACCGATCCGATCGCCAAATTACCTACAAAACCGCCACAAATCTGAACAATTCGTCGCCAAATTTCAATTCCACAGGGATTCGTATATCACCTACCGATGTGTAATTGTGCGCGAAAGCTCGGGACGGCGGATCAGAGGGAGAGAAGAGGATATGTTATACACACTGCTATGTATTTATAGGTGGGGGAGTTGTACACATAGAAGGGAACTAATACAGAGGGGGCATCCAGGATAAAAGCAGGCCCTCTGTTTTGGGTAAATTTACTCAAAATGCCATAAAAGGGCCCGTGTCAGTGTCCCCACTTCAAATCTATCGAATTTCTTTTACTTTGCGGGGGAAAATGGCAGATAACGACAGGGGGGCGGGTGAATTTCTTTTGTTAGGCTTTTATGACGGCGATTTTGGGAAGGGGCGAATGGGGCGGTGACACGTCGGACTTGGTGGGATTAATTTCTGACGTCAGCCTGATAACGGCAATTGTCACGTCTTGTGGGCTAAAAGTGCTGCTGTTACCGCGGGCTGAGCAGGTTTTTTCCGTTTAAGGCGGAGGTGAATTTTGGGACGGAATTTGCGTCATTTATTGCGGGAAAATAGGAAAACAAATGAATTGAACTAATGTCTTAAATTAAGAAAAGAGTTTTAATTAGATTTAGTTGGCATTTATGCTTTGTAACTCGATATTAAAGAAACAAGTTAAAGAGATTGATTAACTCGATATTAATGTCTTAAAGGTATTGTACGTGTTGTCAATTATTCGTTAGCATAGAAAAGAATTTAGACGGTGATCCTTTTGAATGCAACCATGTAGCGTTGTTGCCATGAGTGTAGTGGGTTCATCTAAAGGTTTTATAGAAAATTTTGATAACGGATTCCAATTGTGTCATTAGTTAAAACATAGCGATATACTCGCTTGAAGTTGTTGAAAAAGAAATAAATCTACCAAACTTATTGGGTTTTTATTTGGCATAATCAATGTAGGAACTCGTTTATAAATGATTTAATTGAGCTTTGTGTCGTTTGCAATTGTGCATTGAATCAGGTGAAAAAAAATTTAGAAATTGTGGTGAAAAGAAAGAGCATACTTAATTTTTTTCTACTGAAGGGGGGTAGGTATAGAAAGAAAATATTATAAACATGAAAATAAGTCCAACAACATAGCATAACATACGTGTTCGTCAATCATAATCGACGATGGAAAAGGGAATTTCTAGTTAGTAGCATAGAAATGAATTTAAGTGTCGAACATCTTTCAAGCGTACCCTCAGTGATCTAATGTAGTCTATTTAACTACAGGTAGCAATCCATACGCTGGCTATTTATTGAAAATTTTGGCTACGACTTCCACTATAACTTTGTTAAAAATACTGATAAACTCTCTCAGAAAAAATGAAACAAAACAATCAAAAATAGTGTGTTGTTATTTGTTGAAATGAACTTAGAACTCATTTGCAAAATGCTTAAAATGTCTTGTATTCCCCCTTCCCCCCAACCCCAACCCCAACCCCAACCCCCTTCCATGCTTTTGTACTCATACTCTATGCTTTAGTGGTACGCACTTTTAATTAGTCATCAAATTTAATGTCAATTTTAGGGTTAAATACACGTAGGTACCCTGAAACTACCACTTTGTCTCACTTGAGGGTCCCAAAGTGTAATTTTTACACATAAGGGTCTGAACTTACAATTTTGCAATAGATAAGGACTTCCGTCCGAATTCTTTAACTTTGGAACAATCTGTTAGGGGCAAATTTGTCCGGATAGGTTAAATTTTTTTTCTTCTCTTTTGCAATTTTGCACTTCTTCTTCTTCAGAGACCCACCGCCCTCTCACCCACCGCACCTGCCCCTTACCCAAGCGCCAACAGTACAAAGAGACACAAATCACACCACCAGCAGATCGCCCTCACCACCACACCACCAAATCACAACCACCGGTCGGCATCACCGCCGCATCATAGCAGCGCCACCGACAGACGTCTAACACTGGTCACACTCCCGCTGAACCATCGACCACCAATGTCGTCGCCGGTGATCTCTCTCAAAACCAAGAACAAGCCATCACCGGCACACCCCAGCGCCACCACCATCGCATTAAAGCTGAAATCGGATGGATCTCCACCGGTGTTGACCCGTCATTGGCCAACAGGGACATGATCTGACATATGTGGCTGCTTCGATCATCTGTAGTCCGTCCCTTTGGCTTTCGATACCAAAACCATCAACCTGTCAACAAACGAGAGTGAGTTTGTTTCAGTTGGGTGGTTGTTGTCGGAGGGTCTCGCCGGCGGTGGAACAATAAAGAACCTGATTGCAGGTAAGGTTTCGATGGTCGTGGTCGTGGGTTTGTAGGTAAGGTTTTGGGTGGTCGTGGGTTTGCGGTAAGGGTCTGTGGCGGTTGGTGGTCGTGGGTTTGCCAGGATCTGGACAGATTTAGTTTGTCGACGGTGGCTATTGGTGGGTTGGCATGATTGGTGGTGGCCGGCGGCCGGAAGTGTGCTGCTATGGTTGTGGCTGACGGTTGGTCGTGGTAATAGGGATAGCGGTGGCAGGACCACTGCCGGTGGAGTTTCCGGACGGTTTTGGTCGATGGTGATGTTGGTCGTGGGTGGATCGTGGTGTTGGTCGCCGGACGGTGTTGGTCAGCGGTGGACCATGGTGATGGGGGAGCGATGTCAGGGACAGTTGCCGGCGTGGTAGCCGGACGGTGTTGGCCGTGAGTGGCTCCATTTTTGCACGGTTTTTGAAACCCAAAATTGCCCCTGACGGAAAAGCATGGATCGTTAGAAATTTGGACGGAAGTCCTTATCTATTGTAAAATTGTAGTTTCAGACCCTTACGTGTAAAAATTAAACTCTGGGACCCTCAAGTGAGACAAAGTGGTAGTTTCAGGGTACCTACGTGTATTTAACCCTCAATTTTATTACTTTTACTGTGTAATAAAACATATACTAGAGTTTCAGATAACTCAAAACTGTGTGCGTTTCTATAAGACACTTAAAAGATTGATCCAAGGAATTTAAAAATTACTGTAAACTAACTATTGCCTGCAATGTGCAAATGGAGATCAGTGGAACTCCAAAAAGGATTTGAAAAGGAATCCACATAGTGATTCTACTAAACTTCTGATTATTGTTGCTATAATGTTACCAAAAACATGCCACTTCTTGATATAAGCTTAAGAAAAGCTCAAATCTAGATTGGACTTGCCAAAAATACTTTCATTGCTTGGAGTAAATGTCCCAGAAAGATGCGATGTTGACGCAAAAAATGACTTTTAGAAATACCTAAACTATCTAAAATTGGAAGGGCTTTAGATTGAAGGGATATTGTGTTACGTTACACACCCTCGTCACACAAATATTTTTTTACGTCAAGCATACGACAAAGTCGACCAAAAATCTTGACTTAAGGACATATAAGGCACAATTTTACGCCTGGTATTTTGATAATTGAGATCCTTGCGAATATAAAATTCTGCTGCTAGTTTCTTTTTTCTTGCTAAAAAATAATTGCTGAAAAAATATCGTTTATGTCTTTTTAGCAACAATTACATAGCTAAATATTTGGATCATATTCTTGTGCTTTACCAAAATATCGCAAGCTGACCACAAGTATGATCGGGGGGGACACGGCACCCCCCAAAGTTTGAGAAATTCTTTTTAGTTGTTTTAAATAATAGGTAATTATGTTTAAAATATTTACTAAAATGTCATTATATTATAAATGAATGTATTAAAGTTTCATTTTATTATGGTATTCTTTATCTTCCTCATTCCTTTACCCATCGTTATTCTTCCAAATTTTAAATTTTCATATTATAAAGAAAATACTGATAGATCAAGATTAGTTCCTTTTTTTTTAATTTAAATTGTTATAATATGTTAACTTATATATAACTATTATCATCATACAATTAGTAATCGCATTATATATATACATACATACATACATATATGTATATATATATATATATATATATATATGTATATATACACACACAACGCGCACGAGCACACACAAAAAAAAGTACTAAGAGTTAAGTTTTTTTCATGTAAGATTAGTAATTTTTTGTTGACTAATTTTATCAAGTTAAATAAATTATTATAAATAGTGAAATTATATAATTATTAATTAAATTGAGCAATCTATTTCGTATTTAACGTATTTTATGGTGACCCAAATTCTTTTATGCAGCCTTCAATTTTTTAATGACTCTTTGGTCTCTCGGTTGGACTTCTTGGATCCGCCTTTAATAGCAGGACAAACTAAACTTTCCAATGCAGAGTTAACAGGGCCACCTCAAATGATTTGTGAAAGGCATCTATCAACTATAGTTGTCAGTTGAAACTAGACCTTCCAAGTTGGCTAATGACAAATGAGATTCTGAGGTTTATATCAGAAAAACAGAAGTTGTACACTTGCACATGTCTTATACCCAGCTCCACTTTAAAATCTGTCTTGTTTGCCTTTGGGAAGTCTCTCAGTATGTACTCATTTTTTTATTCATCTTCTTACTCATTATTTCTGTTCTCATTTTACTTGTTAAAATGCAACTTTTTCGTACATTGGACTAATTTTTTAGTGTAAAACCACATACTTCGGGCTTCTTTGCACGAAACATCCCAAGTTTTGTTTTTTTTTCCGATCCCCACCACTCCATGCTTTCACTTTTACACTCCACGCACCATTTGACTTGAAGAAATAAGGTTCCAGTTAGACTTTTGAGGTAACAAAAGGACAATTCGTTTAAAAACTCCCTATTGACGGTCACATGTCATACTAAATCCTTGTTGGCTGTCACGTATCAAATCTTGTTCTCTCATCTTTTCCTTAACCTATCCCACCCATCCAATCCCTATACTCGCCGCTACCCCTTCCTCAAAACACGCAGCCACCCTTTTTTCCCCATTAGCGAACTCATTAAAGTCTAGGCCAAAAGGTTGAAGACTGAACCTCGCCAGCTTAGTGTTGCATTTTGCAACCAAATTACCAACCTCCCTTGTAATCACCGTGGCGCCCACCATAGACCGTTCATCAACCATCACAATTGCGGAAAAATGGGGGCGGCTTAAGGAAAAAGGTCACAGCATTGTGTAGGGGGGGAAGGGGCGACATCGAGTTAGGAGAAAGGGGACGGCGATGGTGGTTTGGGTTGTGGGGAACCGGTGTTCGGCAAGTTAGGAAAAGGCGTAATGACAGTGGTTTGGGTTGTGGGATAGTGGTGATGGCTGATAGGAAGTGGCGATTGGTGGTTGGCGTGGTGATGGCAACAAGTAAAGAAAATAAAGTGGGTTTGGCCAAAGGGAAAGGGAGAGAGAACATAGGGTTGATGTGGCTCGTGCCACCTAAGCTTCTGCATGAATTGCTAATTTTGTCCTAAAAAATCTAACAGAACCCTAAAAAAATGATTGTTTTCATGTCGAATGATACATGGAACAAAAAAATAAAAGCTTAAGGTAATGGAAATAAAAAAAAATAAAAAAATTGGGTAGTTACATGAAACGAGCTAAAAGTGTGGGGTTTTATGCGCACTTACACTTAATTAATCCTTATCCTTATATATCAAAACATATTACAAGAATACAAATTGTAGAACATGTGGAGTAATTTAGTGAAAACTCAATGGTTCCTTACGTGTCACACGATCATCATGGGTGGAGTCGGAGTTTCATGACAAGGTGGGTACGCTTAAAAAGTAATGTAGAGTTAGCAAAATTTAAGGTGGGTAGCTTTTCTTTGAACATTTTTTCTTGAGAAAAAACATGGTTTACCTTTATTGCAAAAACATTCTTGCTTGTTTTAAAAATTATTACATATTCTCCCCGTCTGGTTGACATCAGTAGATTAAGCATTTATCCTTGTATTTATGACTCAACATGTACACCGAAGTCAAGCTTAATAGATCTCACATGGTTTAGAATTTTATCCATAAGGGCCAGATGTACATCATTTTTATTTTCCCCATGTTGCCAAACAAGTGAGAGTTAAGCGAGCAAGAGTGACCATCAATTCTATATGTATTTATTGACGCAGTCTTTACCTTCCTGACGTCCAATCCTTTTATTCTAGATTTTTTTTTTGTTCATAAATACAACTAAATAGGGGGAAACATATAATTGTCTAGAAAGTTATTTTATCTATTTTCCAAATCTAGTTAAAGAGATGTTAGGATATAATTTGCTAGAAAGTATGACCCTCTGTGACTTCTACTCATCCACCCATGACCTCCCTTCCTTTACTTTTCACAAGCACCACTTGTGTGTGAGAGAGAGAGTGTGTGTGTATCAAGTCCCGCACATAACATGATATTTAGCAAGTAATTTATTAATGGACTAACAAATTCAATATTGTTAAGCATAGTCAAAAGTTACATAAAATTTGAGTTAAATAGACCTACTCTAAATTACGAAAAGGTGGTTAATGCATCAAAGACCAATCCCGGAGAAATAGGTCTACCTAGCACTTTCGAGTATCATGTGCACTATCGGAAGATCCGAAAGTACCAAGATTTTCTTAAATTCGTGCTAATCCAAATCGGGTGACAAACCAAAAATTAAGTTGCATCTATTTGAAAAAAGGATCAATTACACGTATTTAAAGTAAAAAATACTGAATGGTGTAAAATCAATGATCCCGACCATTCCGAACCATTAGATATATAGTAAAATAATTTCATGACTCTCTCAACTTTTTCTCCTATTACATTAGTCTCCTCCTGATCTAATGATTATGAATGACTAAGAACAGTTATCCGGTACCATACAATATTTACTCTGTTCGAGGAACGTAGACTTGCTTCACCATATCAGAGCATAACATTTTTGTACCACTAGTATAAGAACTGGAGTAAGCCTGTGTCTTTGTACTTCAGTGCTAGCTGCTAAGATGTCGCATTTTACAAGCTTGTTCTCAAACAATTCTACTGCCTATTAGCTCCACCTTTCAATTTACTTGGTACCAATTCGCAAGGGCAGAATCAATGGGTCAGAGACAAAAGTTAACCTTCATACTGTAAACCAGAACTGCCCATTAGTGTACCTTGTCTTACTATAATGCCCGTTGTAGAGTTGGTTTAATTGTCAAAACAGCACTTATAAAAGAATAATCTGAAAAGTTATCAGTCTCCATCCTTTGTCAAAGGCATGCATAACCATCTTTAAGCTGATATTTCCATATTTGAGGACAAAGGTAACCTTTTTACGTTTCACTTTTTCTCCATTATTTGATTTGATCCGCCCTTCAGTATTTTAATTTCGGTCATTTCTACAGGAATGCTGCTTACAAACTATAATAGCCATATCTGATAACACAGTTGCTGAGAAATACAACAAATGATCCAGTGGCATCAATGAGGTTGCCATAGTTGCTGAAGTTCTACAAAGAGCTGTTGTGAGCTGCAGATAAGAGTCTTCAACCTCGCAGTTGCCTGGGAGGGATGACAGCCTCCGGTGGATATCGAATCGTGTCATCCGGGCCAAGATCATCGATGAGTGGCCGCTGTTTGTGATGGTCGGTGACTGACTGGTATGCCATGGCCAATGCTAAAGCCTGAGAATGGACAAAATCTTAAAAAGTAAATACATAATACATGGCAAAACAAGAGTAACTAAATTTTCTTTTCTTTCTTTGTATGTACACTAGAGAAGAAATATTACGAGGTTTCTTAGTACTAGAAAGGCACGCGTTATCTACCTATAAGAAACTAGCAGCTAGAATATTTTAATCATGGGAGAAGGTCAAGCATACAAGTGTCAGTTAAAAAGGAACTTACGATGTGATCATGGTCAGGAGGAGCATAAATTCCAGTGGTGATAGTAGTTCTTCTTCGCGTATTATTTGAAGGAGGGTCAGATAACTCAGTGAAGCCTGTCGGAACAACAATCACAGGCATGCCGACTAGATTTCCCACGCAAACTTTCTCCCAGTCTGTGGCATTGCCAACAAATGCATCCACTTCGAAACTCTCCCTTATTTCTCGAATCAATTTTCCCCGTGCCCTTTATGCCTGGAGACAATTATTCAGTTAACTCAAATCAACAAAATTAAAATAATAGCAGTTAATAAGCTGCTTTCAACGATATAAGGAGGTAAGAGAATATAAAATTTTAATCTCCCAGGAAGAAGTTGCAAGAAGTCATCCCATGTCCTAAAAACAATGTGCAAATTGAAAGACGAGTGAATGTAAGATGGCCACATGTCGGATAAATGGACAAATTACATGCTATAATAACCACCACGAAAAGGCCAACAGTAAGAAGTCATTTCACGACAATCTTTTCACATCTCTATTTTAACTACACGATTCACAGCTTATGCCTACTGCCAGCAAGTATCAGCACTTCAACAATTAACACGAACAATAAATGCAGCCTGATGAGTGAACAATTGAGCAGATTGTCTCCTCAGGATGCACTGGATTTGAGATGTCATATATGCTGTACGAAATAATTGTAATATTGGCAGTCATTCCACAAATAAGGCAAGACTGTATAGGAATATTAGCCTGACGTGCATGACCTTGTGCAGATTCCAACTACGAGCAAACAGTGAGTCAAAGCAACAAATATTAGAATCGATAATTCTGTTGTTGGTGAGCCTCTCACACAAATCAAAATTCTAGCAATTTCACAAGGAGACAGCCTAGGGGGTTAGTTTGCAGTTGGCAGACGCGGGCCTTCCACTCCGGCTTGAGTAGGTGCAGGGCCAGCCAATAGCCACCAACAAATGTGTAATACATACAGGCTCAGGGAGGCAATAGTGCTGTGGGAAAATAAAAGAAGAGGCGGTTGAAATGACGGGGCTTTATCTTGCGGTAGTTGTGGCACTTAGCAAAACAGAATTGGCAAGGGCCAGACCAAAATAATTCGCCCATGCCAGCGCATAATTTCCTATTGCAATAGGGTTTGAGATTTTCTCTTTTGTCCTGGGACTCATGATTGTATAGGCTTTGATGTATTCAGCTAATCTTATTTCTGTGTTATTTTCGACCCATTAGTCAAGACCATGCAGGGGGTGTTCAGCATTTCATGTCCCAACGGAATGCTGCATCAGAAACCCGCCATTTCAACCAATTGAAGATCATTGATGAAAATTATCAGGACTGTTTCTTTGTGTGCAACGGAAACAAATGAATAAGAGCGCGCCTCTAGATTCACCAAGAATGTGTGAAACAAAAGACTTCCCTCAGGCAGTCAATGTGATTACGTAATTCCCTTGTGAAAAACGTGTTGCTTAGCCTGATTCTGCAACCCAAAAACAACAGCTGACAGCATCATATTGTCTCTCTCAAAAGGGCTAGACAAGTAGGTAACTGGAGCTCCACAGCAGGGTCCTTCGAGGCCACTGCCATATTCTTATTTTTTCGATGTGAGACGGCAGCCAGATTTCTTAACCAAATTGCTGATCTGGATCTCTAACATAGTACACAAAGTTTGGTTGTTTTATCCACATCAAATTACTTTCAAGTCAGCTCAACATGCCATCGCTTCAGTCTTCATCAATAACCAATATTGGCCATATATGGTTCTCTCTGTTTATTTTCTTCTTTGCTATCAAGCTTCATATATACTTTACAAGTGGATGGTTCACAAAAATAATCTCTCATAATTCAACTTCGCCAAAGTGAAATGACCTCAATAAAACCAAACTTGAAAGACTGAGAAAATATGTAACAAAAGATTGTATCTGCTAACAAATCCTATACTAGTTATATAATGTAGTTTTTAGCTTCAGTGTTCAGTCTCTAACCAGAGAAGAAGACATTAATCTGAACCTCTAATTTAGCTACTTCATCCAGCAGAGAAGAAAGAATGCTGTCCTTCTCTACTCTAAAGCTCATTTTCCTTATAAATAAGTATAGAAAGGTCCACTGTAAACATATAAACAGACCATTTTAAAGCTGCAAAAGGGAATGCTAGTAACCCCAATCAAATACTGGATGATATACCTGAAAATAGTCTACAGCAGGTATTGCACGTGCACGGCGAAGTTCAAGAGGCCATTGATCTTGAGCTTCATATTCATCGTCCTTGCAGGAGCGCTGCCACTCATCAAAGTGAGCCAGCATATCAACGTCCACTGTGAAATTTAAGATACCTTGAGCAGAGTCAACAGTGTAATTCAGTTTGAAAGGAATCACTTTAACACCCATTGACTCGAGCACATGAACAACCTGTCATTGCCGTCAGATAGTTATCAATTTCATGATCACCAACTTAGATGAAAAACTTGGAGATAATCTATAAAGTCAAGTATTTGAAATAGATCCACATACCTCCATCTCTGCATCCTCAAGATATCCAACAGTTAACTGTGTAATGTCAACCGAGAATGGGTCATGAAGGAAAATTCTTCGTGAAGACGGATAATCTGGATCCTTTCCTCGTATAGCATCCAGAACAATTGTGCAGTCTGCAGCACTTCTGCAGAAAGGCCCCAGTTTATCCTGTTTAACATAGAGGGTTTCGTTTTGCAATTATCGCAGGAGAAAAAAAGAAACGTGAACATGTGAAACAAAAGATTTCAGATAATCACCAAGCTCTCAGATATGCTCATGACACCAGTCCGACCAATAGTACCAAAAGTTGGGCGCAATGCAGTAACACCACAACGGGCTGCAGGGTATGTAATGGACCCTGCTGTTTCGGAGCCAATTGCAAATGGAACCATACCTGTGAAGAAGGAAGTTTTCTTCTTTTAAAAGAATGTGTGATCTTACCATAGTATGTTAAACGAAGCCACTTATACTTTCCAAACATACCATTCGTGAAATACATTCATTTTTCCTCAATTACATATAAGCACTCATGCCAAACATGACCAAACGGCCCCGCCAGAGTTTAATAAGGTCGTAAGGAACCCCTTCAACAATAGTTCCCATAAGGCCAAAAAGTTCAAGAAACATGGCTAAATTTGAGTGGAAGAGATTCGAACATTCAAAAGTTTAGCAGGGAAAGAAAACAAGGAAAAGATTCATCCACTGTTTCACTCCCAGGTGCCCGATGCTCAAAAAAAATGCAACAGTATCCATCAATACTTTCCTAAGAAAAAGTTTATTATAATTTCGAAGTTACTGCAACATTAGTTGTCATTGGTTCGAAAGTTTTCCTTAATGTACTCCAAACACGTTTTCACTTTTTATAAAGAAGTTAAACACCTGCCGAGGTGCTAGCAGCAGGCCCAGCTGATGAACCAGTAGAATATTCCTCAATGTTCCATGGGTTCCTCGTCCTGCCGCCAAACCAAATGTCATCATATGCCAATGATCCAGTTACAAGCTTTGCCACGAGAACTGCCCCAGCAGACTTCAACCTATTTCGAGCAGAGTTTAAATCAAAAAGTTTAGCATGATCCTGATTTACTTCTGACTTGTGGTATACTAGAGAAGCTATATGACCTTTTATAAACCCAAGCTTCAATGTCAAGAACTTGATGTTTGAATGATGTTGATCCCCAAGTTGTATTGTAATGTGGCACTGCAATTATGTCCTTCAACCCATATGGTATCCCATGAAGGGGACCTATATGCAAGCAAAGATGTAGATCCATAATCAAGGTTACTGCTACAAATTACGGTTATATATCACCAATAAAAATGGAAAAGGAAACACAAGAAAAAAAGAAGGGCATCCACCAGCGTAAGTCGAACCAACAAAGACGGACCCAAAAACATATTACAAATTCCTTCTAAGCCAACTGCATAATGCCTTAACGAAATACTAAACCTCATACGATAACGGATGGACGAGCTCACATCTTGGGATCACTCAGACAACCACCTACATCCCTTGCCCACAAAAACACAATAAAATAACCCACAGAGTTCCTATACCTGAGATGAAATGACTTCTCGCTTCTTAAAGTATGCCAGTGGCATCATTCTGTTAATGTACTATTAGTATTGCTTGTCATGGAGACTCCATTTAACAACTAACGAGAAATTCTTGAACATTAAGTTCCGGCTTTCAAATATGCTAGAAACATGACAAAAGTTTCAAATTGACCCTGAAGACGAACAAAACAGAAATACCTAGATACACCCCTTTGGCAAGCAGTTGATCAGCCTCCTTTGCTTGCTTGTATGCTAATTCCTCAGTAACAGTAACTACAGATTCCAAAACATGACTGTATCTGCACCACTCCAATCCATTGTTAGGAGAAGTCGACTAAAAGAAGACTGCATTCATGTTGCCTAATTCCTTACCTCTTTAGCCTCTTTAGAAAAATCCCAGTAAGTTCCTCAGATTTAATTTGTTGTGTTTTGATCAGTTGCCCAAGTTCAAGGACCAGTGTCAAACATGAAACATAGTGAGATAAAAAACGCTATTCCACCAGAACATTAACCTCTCCAAATTTCTATACATCTGACAACTATTCCATCAAAGCGTGATTTACATCCGATATCTGCGGTGCAGTTCACCAAATTGAATGAAGGGATTCAAGAGCCTTCTGATGGATTGTTTTAAAATAATTCGTTTGCTACGTAAGTCTAAAACAGTTGCCACAGAGGATTGAACTTGCACACACATAAAGTAAAATATGCATCTCTCCTCCACTTTAGCAACTACTCCTTTAGGCTAGCCAAATTTCTTCATTTCAAATCCACGACTATATATATTCCGAATGGAGCTTCAATAGTACGGGTTTTAGTTAACGTTAGTTCCAAGTTTTCCCACTTTAGAATAGACGCCTACATCCTCATTTGTGCAACTTTAATGCTATGTTACACCAAAACTCTGAAACGGTTTCCTTGTGACAAAGCAGTTAACAAGCATAAAGAACTAACAACAGCCATTGGAGTTCTAGACTGTCAGTAAAAAATTAGCTAAGAATTGCCATCACAAGGAACCAATCGTTCCAGCTCTAACCATAAATAGATATAACCATAAAAAGTACATGTATGATCTTAAGGTAAGTTACTCCCCGGTTCCATTGGATTTTTCCCATGCGACTTTTTGGGGATAGAGTTAGCACATAAAATACGTGACTCCCTATGTTAGATTTTGTTGATCAGGAAAAGGGGTTCGCTGTTATGCGGAGGTGCCACAAAGGATG
Source organism: Escallonia herrerae (assembly GCA_033070095.1). Classification (NCBI taxonomy): domain Eukaryota; kingdom Viridiplantae; phylum Streptophyta; class Magnoliopsida; order Escalloniales; family Escalloniaceae; genus Escallonia; species Escallonia herrerae. Next base: position 1,954 of record JAVXUP010000019.1, on the reverse strand, counting down.
CAGTCTAAGTCAACTTCCAGGTAGGCAAAGTGGGAGACAGCAAGGATGGAGTAAGGGCTGAGAGCAAGGCTCCCCAGACAGGTCGTGAGGGCTGGCAGAGCAGTGTCGGCAGGGAGACGACGAACAGGGCCGACGGCCGACAGTCTGTGCGAGGGATGCAGTGTCAAGGGTCCGGTGATAGAAGTCCAAATGTGTTTCTCTCACTAGAATTCCAGAGAGAATAGGCTTTTTAAAGAGAGAAAGTAAAAATGTCAAATGAGAGAGCCGCCCTTGAATAAGCTCCAAAGTCCACTATTTATAGGCAAAAATGTGAATGTGTCATAAGTTGACATGTGTCGTCCCTTGGGAGGGGCACATCGCCAGGGGGTTCAAAGTACTGATTCTCCGTTGGACTGTTGGTCCCCAAGTTCGTGATGTCCTGCCCTTGCAACATCTCTCTGCCTGTCTGAGGAGACTGATCATGCCGGGGTAGCATGGTCAGAGTAGCCCGTTGCCCCAGCCACCAGTCCAAGCCCTTACTGAATCCCACGAGGTGCGTCAAGAGAGGCGCAGAGAACCTGACAGCAGTGAGGGTTGCCCCTATAGCCAACTGCCAGGCGGACTAGGCACGATGCCCTCCTAGGACCTGCTCCCGTCCTGGAGTGACCCGGGGGGTCATTGCCCTGGTGGTGTCGACGATCAACAGTAACATGAGTGGGCATGGTCGTCGTTCAGTGCTTAGAGTCCGTTGCGGGAAAGTCTTCGTGTTGAAGCCCCCTGCGAGTGTGATGTTGATGGCTTTAAGGTTGTGCCGGTGATGGCGTTAAGCCCATCCCGCAGTTTGATTGAGCCGGCGAAGGCTAAAAGGTTGTGAGCCCATCTGCAGTTTGCTTGAGTCGGCGATGACGTTAAGCCCATCCCACAGTTTGATTGAGCCGGCGATGGCGTTAAACCCATCCCGCAGTTTGATTGAGCCGGCAATGGCTTTAAGGTTGTGAGCCCATCCCGTAGTTTGATTGAGCCGACGATGGCGTTAAGCTCATCCCGCAGTTTGATTGAGCAGGCGATGACGTTAAGCCCATCCCGCAGTTTGATTGAGTCGGGGATGGCTTTAAGGTTGTGAGCCCATCCCGCAGTTTGATTGAGTCGGCTATGGCTTTAAGAATGTGATTGTGAGCCCATCCTACAGTTTGATTGAGCCGGCGATGGCATTAAACCCATCCCGTAGTTTGATTGAGCTGGCGATGGCGTTAAGGTTGTGAGCCCATCCCGCAGTTTGATTGAGCAGGCGATGGCTTTAAGGTTGTGAGCCCATCCCGCAGTTTGATTGAGCCGGCAATGGCGTTAAGCCCATCCCGCAGTTTGATTAAGCCGGCGATGGCTTTAAGGTTGTGAGCCCATCCAGCAGTTTGATTGAGCCGGCGATGGCGTTAAGCCCATCCCACAGTTTGATTGAGCCGGCGATGGCGTTAAGCCCATCCCGCAATTTGATTGAGCTGGCGATGGCTTTAAGGTTGTGAGCCTATCCCGCAGTTTGATTGAGCCGGCGATGGCGTTAGCCCATCCCTCAGTTTGATTGAGCCGGCGATGGCGTTAAGCCCATCCTGCAGTTTGATTGAACTGGCGATGGCTTTAAGGTTGTGAGCCCATCCCGCAGTTTGATTGAGCCGGCGATGGCGTTAAGCCCATCCCACAGTTTAATTGAGCCGGCGATAGCTTTAAGGTTGTGAGCCCATCCCGCAGTTTGATTGAGCCGGCGATGGCTTTAAGGTTGTGAGCCCATCCCGCAGTTTGATTGAGCCGGCCATGGCGTTAAGCCCATCCCGCAGTTTGATTGAGCTGGCGATGGCTTTAAGGTTATGAGCCCATCCCGCAGTAAGGGGTCCTTGTGCCTAAGCACTACGAGCGGAGCCACCAGAATTCTGCACACTCTAGAGAGTGGGTCGAAGCATGTTCTATGTCCATGGCGGGGGTG